>CM057455.1:1211645000-1212845000 GCA_016271365.2 Neoceratodus forsteri
AACTGTTTTGTTGCCATGAACGTGGTATTTATTGTGGCAAATGCAGAATGTAGTGTCGAGATTCCACCATCTTGTTTTCAGGTAGTGAGACAAACAAATTTAAATATTTAAAAAAATATTTTCAAATGGTAAACACCAACAGTTGTGTTTACCTATTCAGGGCCTGAGGAATCTGATTTTGTGGCCAGTTTTCCCCCAAAATGTGCAGAAATATGTTTATTTTATCCATGGAGGTTTTACTTTCACGAATTGCAGCACTATTTTTGTGAAACAAGGGAGGTTCTGCCACAAATTGCAGCAAAAGGACTCAGGGTTGCAGCAGACACCCTCCCCCCATCCATTTTGCGATAATAGTGTGACAATTTGTGGCAGTAAAACCTCTGTGGATAAAAGAAACATATTTCTGCCCATTTGGGGTAAACTGACCACAAAATCAAATTCCTTGGCCCCCCCATTAGGTAAACACAAGTGTTCGTTTTTACCATTTATAAGTAAATCCTCTGAGAATAACATTTCCTTTTCATCTAATTCCCTGCATGCATTTCTAATATTATTGTCATTGTAAGTGCTGCTGTAATGGACTTCCATTTCCTGGTGGTCTAGAGGCCTTTCCTCCCTGATCCCCGATGCCCATTTCTTTAGTTCATTGTTGGCTAGTGGCATCCCCCCAACCTCCCATATTTAACTGCTGAAAATAAGAAAATCGTCCCTCAATGTCTTTTTTATTTTTTTTTCTGTAAAACAAAAAAAGTCCCCCCACCTGACCTCCCATTGTGCACCCAACTCCCAACACCCTGCTTGACACCCCCACACCCCCTTACTTACCTGGAGAGGTACCAGGTTTGAGATCTGCTCTCCCAATTGAAGACACATCTTGCTGCTGGAACCAGCAACTGCAATACGAGAAACTAACGTAAATGTGGTTTAATGTATTTCAATGGGGCTTTAAGCAGTGCTGTTACAGTGGTCCCCCAACCCTTCCCACTCCAGCAGGTACTGTTCTACCAATCCACTCCCACCCCATTCCCTAAAAAGAGCCAACAACTGGCACAGCCCACCACTCACCACCTCTGCCAGCTGCCGACTCAGCTCAATCCCTGGTGTCTAGTGGCACCCCCCACCCTCTGATGCCCATTCACTAGTCTTGTTGGTGGTTAGTGGCATCCCCCAAGCCTCCCTGCTGTTTAAATGCTAAAAATAAGAAAACCATCCTGTGATGTCTTTTTACATTCTTTTTACCCTGTGAAAAAAAAAGTTCATTGCCAATCACACCAGCATCCCCCACCCGACCTCCCACTGTGCACCCAACTCCCCACACACACACACTCTTACCCTATACTTACCACAGGAGATTGTAGGCTGTCATCTTCTGTGGACCAGGAGACGTCTACACTCTTTGAAGCCAAACCGCAAACTGAGGAATCAAGGTAAGTGCCGTATAATGTATTTCAATGGCATTTTAAACTTATGTTCATAACTTTGCCATTTTTAGGAATTTTTTGACCACATTTTCAACATGGGCTTTTTATGACCCCATCTCATGAACACTGCAACTGTCATTTTGTTAATCGGGCCTGGAAGGTGCTTTCACAGTCATTGCATGAAATCACCTTCTGGGACCGAATAATGAAATTTCACCACCATTGCTCATGAGGTGGGGTTCCAAAAGGCCATGTTGAAAATTTGCAGATAAATTCCCAAAATGGTGAGTTATGATGCCATTGAATGTTTCTATCGCCGCTGGGCATGCAGTTTGGTAATTTCCAATATTTTGACTCTAAATCTTCAACATAGCCATTTCTTCACACCATCTCATGAACAGTACAACTATAATTTTTCACATCCTGCCTGACACATGTTTTCACACCTGTAGTGTGGAATGCTGTTTTGGCATGGATTTGAAAATTTTCACCTATGGGGTTTATGAGGTGGGGTCATAAGAAGACTATGTTGAAAATTTTGGGTCAAAATATGAAACAGTGCCAAAGTTATGACCATTCATTGCTATTTCGGTACACCCACTCATAACTTTGGAAATTTTAAATATTTTGACCCCAGGTTTTCAACATAGCCTTCTTATTACCCAACTTCATGAATATCACAGCTTTCATTTTTCAAATCCTGTCTAAAATGTGTTTTTGCACCTGTGGCATGGAATGGCATTGCAGTTGCATAGAATTACGTTTTGGCATGGATTCGAAAATTTTCTGTACCGGGGTACATGAGGTGAGGTAATAAGAGGACTATGCTGACAATTTGGTCACTGTTGTCCAATAAATTGAAGTGCAGAGTCCAGAGGGTCCTGTTCTTCCATGGCTACATACATACATATATGCATCTATGGAGGGATGGGAGCACATTCCCACAGATAAATAAGGATATGATTATGTTATCTGAAAAAGTAAGGAAATTCATTGCAAAAAACATTGTTAATGCATCAGTTAGGGTTGTTACTACAGTGACAAAAGCAGTGAAATGTGGTGTTAGGGTTTCCAACCCTAACACCCCACCCCACTCTGCAGAGACTGACTGGTGTTGAGGGTGTCCTTGGACTTGTCAGCCCTAACGCTCACCCCATTCTCCTATAAGGCAGGTTGAATTCTCACAGGTGTGGAAAGACTAACGCACACCTGTGAGTGCTACACCTGGGCAGGTTGGCTACAACTGAAGGACAAAATAAACTACCAAACCTGCCTCATCGCCAAAAAATGCTCCCTCAACCAACTACCCACAGGGGTTCAGAACCTCCTAACTCCACACTCAAGCATCCAACCCACAAGGAACTCCTCCACTCAGACCTACAAAGTTCCCAGATGCTGCACAGCCCTGGCTCAATGTGCCTTTTACTACTGTGCCCCACTATGGATCAATGCCTTACCTCCTGATGTTATCAATGCCACATCTATTGGATCATTCAAATGCAGAATCTGGCAGCACCTAGTAAAATATAGTAAATGTGACTGCTACCATTAGCACCCATCTGGAGCATCAACCATCTACCTGCACTTACCTCCTGACACCTTTTGGTTACACCCCCCCCATCGTGACATCGCTTCCACTTCCCTACCCCCTCAGATGCTCCCAACTACTTTACTCCTTCCACCCATGTTCACAACCCCTCCTTCTTCTCACCTCTGAGAGCTTCCAAATAGGTTGTTAACCTCTGATGCTGGTTAGCTGCTAGACTGCCTAAGCTGTTTAATGCTGTTGTGCCCTGTAACTTACCTGTACCATATGTAACCCTGTCATCTGTATTGTATTGTCTATGTAACTGACGTGGAACCTATAAATGAGCATCTGATCACTAGTGTATTCCAAGACCTCAATAAATAAATAAAAAAAAATATTGTACCCATCTCAATGTATTTACTCATGGAATGGGGTGAGCATTAGGGCTGATGAGTCCAAGGCACACCCCGATGCCTGTCAGTCTCTGAAGGGTGGGGATGGGGTGTTAGGGTTGGAAACCTAACACCACATTTTCCTGCTTTTGTCACTGTAGTAATAACCCTAACTGATGTATTAACAGAGTTTTTTTGCAATGACTATATATATATATATTTTTTTTATGTAGATAGCTAGAAATATCTTTATCTACATCTATCTACTGTATCTATCTATATATACAGTATATATATATATATATATATATATATATATATATATATATATTTTATACATGCAGTGCTCCAGCAGTTGCCGCTTTATTTTGCACCACCGATCCCACAACCAACACAATAAATCTGTCCAACTGTACTCTTGGGCTCTACCCATGCCTCACTGCTACCAGTGTAACTGTGAAAAAAAAAGTACACTGGACCCAGAAGGGACAGGGAGGTAGGCGAGGGGTGGCAGTTTACGCCAGGGAGGGTACAACTTGCATGAGGGAAAAGTCAGAAAGGGGGAATGACAGAAACAATGTGGATTCAGCTACTGTCTAATAGATAGAGGAAAGTGAGCTTGGGAGTGGTTTATAGACACCCAACCAGGAGGAGGAAAGAAACAGGGAATTGTAGTTCCAAATATTGGCTGCTGCAGTGAAGGAAGAGGTGGTAATAGTGGGAAACCTCAACCTGCCCAAGGTTGATTGGAGGATACCGGCCATGACTTGTGCCAGGAATCAGGTGATCTTAGATGTGCTACAAAGTGGGTTTCTGACTCAGAGCATCACAGAACCAACCAGGGAAGGGACAATCCTTGATCTGGTGCTGGTGAACAGAGACCTCATCCAGGACATAAGGTTGAGGAGCCCCTGGGTGGGAGTGACCATCACACAGTGTGGTTCCAGTTCGACATGGGTAGGGAAAAGGCTCCTACTAAGACTAAAATACTGGATTCTAGAAAGGTAGACTTCAGAAAGATGGGTGAGCTGCTATGGAGTCACCTGGCAAGCATCCAAATGGATACAGGTTGCACCAAAGGTGGTCCATCATCAAGAAGGGAATAATAGTTGCCACAAGGGAGTATGTTAGGCTCAAAGGAAAGAACTTGAGGGCCAAAGCACCAAGCTAGTTTATCACCAAGGTCACCCAGACAGTAAAGAACAAGAATTCAGCCTACAAGACATTCAGTAGAACCCAGAGGGAGGAAGACATGGAGAACTACTTGAAGATGGTTAGCATAGCAAGTAAGGTATTCCAGCAGGCTAAAGTTCAGAAGGAACTGTAGCTAGTAGAAGGAATTTAAAAGAGGAAAAGGCATTTTTTTGCTACATTAGCCAGAAAAAGGACAAGAACAAAGGGATTGTTAGGCTGAAGAAAGGGAACAGGTGGGTGGAGGAGAATGGGGGCAAGTAGAGGAATTGAATGAGTACCTCTGTCTTCACCAGGGAGAGAGACAGACCAGTGCCACTAGGGGGAAGGAGAGGAGAAAAAGGGGCAGGGGCACAGATGCTTTGATAGAGGGTGATAGGTTAAGGATAGGGTTGCTAGAATTGAGGGTAGATAAATCACCAAGCCCAGATGGCATATACCCAAGGGTGCTGAGGGAGTTGGTGTGGGAGCTTGTAGATCTCTATGTTGACCTGTTCAGTAGTTCCTTGGAGTCAGGTGTGGTATTGCAGGACTGGAAAATGACATATGTAGTGCCCTTCCATAACAGCGGTCCCAAGAACAACCCAGGGAATTACAGACCAGCCAGTCTGATCTCAATCATGTGCAAACTCATGGAGACCATACTTAAGGAAAGGTTAGTAGAGTATCTGAGTGAGAATTTCTCCAGGATGAGAGGCAACACAGGTTTATGGAAGGGTGGTCATGTCAAACAAATCTGATTTGACTTCTTTGACTGGGTCACCAAAATGGTGGACAGGGCCAAGCAGTGGACATCCTTTATCTGGACTTCAGCAAGCCTTTGACTCTGTACCCCACAAAAGTTGATCAGGAAGTTGGCAGATCTATGGGCTGGCAAGAAGTTGACTAAATGGGTGGAAAACTGACTGAGGTACAGGACCCTGAGCATGGTGGTGGGAGGTGAGCTATCCAGCAACAGGGAGGTCACCAGTGGGGTCCCACAGGGCTCAGTGCTTGGACTGGTGCTGTTCAATGTCTTCATCAACAATACTGTGGGTGACATTGGGGCAAAATTTGCCTATTTGTGGATAAGACCAAGCTCTATGGGAGGGCGGACACAACAGAAGGGATACAAGACCTAAAGGAGGATCTGGAAAAGCTAGAGAGCTGGTCTTGGATTTGGCAGCTTGGCTTCAATGCAAAGAAATGCAAAGTTATGCACATTGGAGCTAAGAATCCAAGGACTGAGTACAGCTTGGGAGGGGTCCATGTATCTGCATCAGAGGAGGAGACAGACCTGGGAGTGATGATCACTAGTGACTAGAAACACTCTATGCAATGTAGGAAAGTAGCAGCAAAGGCAAATAAAATGTTGACTGCATTGTTAGACCGATCAGCAGTAGGCAAGATGAGGTAATGCTGCCCATGTACGGGTCATTGGTGAGGCCGCATCTGGAGTACAGTGCACAGTACTAGGGTCTATACCATAAAAAGGACATAAACCTGCTGGAAATGGTCCAAAGGAGGACAATGAAGATGATCATGGGCCAGCTGGGTAGGTCATACAAGGAGAAGTTGGAGGCCCCTGAACATGTACTCCATGGAGGTGATGGAGCATAGATAGCTTTTTTGACAGGGGGAAAAAAGACTCATAAAAGTCCTGGTCATCCTGAGAAATACTAAACCAATAGGCCAGGGGTCTGGGGGCCGCCTAGGCCCCCAGAAGCCATTAGGTTTTATTGCATTTATGATAAAGCAAAAAACTTTCCAGTTTACAGAGCTGTAAGACATCACATTAGTTTGCAGATGAATACATCCAATGTATACAGAATAGGTAGTCTACACAGACCTATGTAAGGATGCGAGGGGTAAACCATCAAAAGAAAATTAAACTAAATTAATGTCCAGAAAGGCTACAGCCTGCTAAGGCTTTTGAGGTAAAAGTCCAATATACATAGTCCTTGCAAATGTTCGATACTCATCATCCAGTGCTGATATGACCCCAAATCCACTAACAAAGATGTAATCCTTACATGGATATTACTGCTAAACAGCATGCAGATTAGCACCCAAAATGACATTTAAGTAAGAATAAACTGTAACATCTGATTCTCATTGTAAATAAGGAGACCTTGTTAAGGCATGAAAACGAGATAAACATCAGAGTAACAATAATAATACTCAAGTGTCTCTCCCAGGAATAGGCCCTTACAATTCAGGTTTCCGCCTCATCATCAGACTCCGACCCAGAACCAGGCTGGACTTCAGCTGAGTTAAATTCTTGAGCAATGGCTGCTGCCTTCTTGCCCGCCTCCAATGGATCACTGTACTGGTATGTACACCCTCCATAGTGAATTCGAAAACTAGCCGGCATCAACAATGAGTGACTCACCCCCAGGCCTCAGAGCCGAGCTTGGACAGCATCGAATTTCTTATGCCTGGCCCTCATGGTGAAAGACAAGTCCGGGAATAGATGTATTGTGGCCCCATTAAACAATAATCCATCAGCTGCCTGGGTTGTTTGCAAAAGGTGGTCACGAACGCTGGCACTAGTCGTGACAAGGAGCACCACTCTGGGGGCATCACCATGAGGCTCTGCTGCTCTAGGGGTTATACGAATAACTTTTAAAAAGTGGTCTCTGATAGTACCTCTAGGCAAGTTTAAAGCATCAAGTAGCCAAGACTGCTGGAAAACCAGTAAATCTGTATTCTCGCTCCCTTCCGGGAGCCCAACAATTCTGATATGGGAGGCCTAATTCGCATTTTCCAATGCCTCGAGGCAATATCTCAGCTGTGTGTTTTCCTGCACAATTTTTGCTGTGGCTGCCAACGCTTGATTTGCAGTATTCTCTGCCATATCTGCGGTTTGTGATACTACCGCCAACTTTGGGTCTTGTTCCGCAAAACGCTGTAGGATGGATTCAACTTTCAAGTCTATGGCCTGCATGGATGCTTGCAAGGCTTTCCACGGGGGGTCCAATCCAGCTGAAGATGTGGCCTGGTCGGAGTTCACCACTACATTTTTAGTATTGCTGGTCATCGTCTTCTGGTTGTGCCCCATATTAGCCCAAAGTATCAACTGACTCAGACCAATCTTAGCTAGATAGTTCCAACTGAGTTATTTCGAAATTCCTGCTTAAAATTGCAATTTTAGTAGTTTTGGCAGGAGAATCTGCAGAGCTGAAAAGCAGCACGTCTTGCCAGAAAGCTGCTGACTAACACTCCCCCCCCCCTCCAAGCTGTCAGGTTTTAGATGCATTCTGGTGCATTTTGAGGGTCATTTTGAAACTTTTTGGGTGCTTTTAAAGCTTTCTTTAACTTGTTGCAAACAACAGATATCACTACCCAAATGACTATCTTTTCATTTTCCTTTTTAAAACTGGCAATACTCAGGCATCCTCCTGATTAAAATCAAGGAGTAAAAACTGCATACTTCTCCAATCCAGAAATTCAGCTATAAATGCTTAAATTCAGCTACAAAAGCTGCATTCTTGAACCCCAGAATCAAACAACCAGTTACATCAGCAGTGAGCAATCCTAATGTGTTTAAATTTTTAAAAATGTGAGGTTTACGGGGGTTGACAGTGTCTCTTTACCTTCATCAGCATTTCATAACAAAGCAAAGATGTACAGTAGCAACTACCTTGCAAATACAGTCTGTTAATAGAAGTCCACCACTTAATGCCTTAATTACCTCAGGTTCCAAACAACAAGTTTTACATAAATGGACTTCACAAGCATTTATTGAATCTGTGAGGACAACCGGGAATTATTTTGAATTCAAACTGCAGCCAACATCAAAAGCACAAGATAGTCATACTAAGCATTACAATAGTGGTGCTAAAAAATATAGTTGCAGTGTAAGGGTCCTTTCTCACCAAAATCTGGTCTGAACTGTAAGTTTTCAATATAACATCTGGCTAGTACAGAATAACATTAATGTGCAGAGATGCAGGCCAGTAGTCCTGAAGTATTGGTATTCAAGAAACACATTTAACCCCCAATTAAGCGAAGCAAATACATTTAAAAAAAATTGTTAAAAAATGTTTAAAATGCTTGTCATTAACCTATGTGCAGTATAATAAACTTTATACCAAACCCCTGTGCAAAAAAATTACATTTAAAGTGCAGTACAACTAAACTGGAACATAAATAACTCCTTTCCAGCATCTTATAAATCTACAGTTTAACCCAATAGCAGTAACCCATGCTGTGGTAAGATATTATTTCTTAAGCAGGACACCCTGCAAGTAAGACACCTTTGTTAGAATATTTACAAATTACATAGTTTATATTGCATTCAGATGACAGGGAGGTCAAAGTGATACAAAAACCCATTCAACATTGATTTCTTAAAAAAAAACTCTATACCTATATTATCATCACATTCTGGCTTATATCACTTCATGAATTTGTCTAAAGGCAGTAACCTTCATACTTTCAATATGTGCCTAAACTGCTAAATCAGCCTCAAAGTAGGGAAATGAAGCATAAAACCGGAAAAAGGGCACTTTAAAATGTAATAAAAATGGTACGCATATGTCCATGAGAATTGAACCTTCAGAAACACAGAAGCAAAGAATTTGTTGGCACTGGATCACCTAAAATTTAGCAACAATCTTTTCAGATTTTTATCCAGGCAGACAGATTTTGAGAGCCTGTTTACTGCACAAACTGATGCTGCATTCTTAGGTAAGCCCATGTGTTTGTGCAGTGGTGAATTTCTTCAATGAAGAGAAAGACAATGAAGCTAGGAATGCTTCTGTGCCACCGGCACCCACGTTCCATACACCTGGCTTCTTGGGGCCAGTTCAGACACTAAACATCCACTGCAATGTCAACCCACTCAACCATCAGCAAAGCCACCTTGCTAACTGGAACAGGGACAGAAGCCACTGTACAACTGCGCTTCGATGGTCCGAAGGTGGAATTGTCCCATTTGTAGCTCGCTAGCTCTCTCTGGCTGTGCTGCTAACCTACCACCAGCTGAGCATGGGAAAGAGGGGCACAGGGTGAAGTTAGAACTAAGTCTGACAGTTCCAGTCCAGTGGGAACATAGCGTGGAAGGTGGGGGCTGTCATGGTATGAAATACATTAAAAGTGCCACAATATTAAATGTAAAAATATCGACCCCTACTCCTACCACAGATGTTCCCACTTACATCTTAGGTGGTGCCCTACCTAATAAATATGTTTCATTTCCCCAGTGTGTACTTACTCTGTTTATCATCTGAATGACTGTGGCCATTGCAGCCAATGTGGACACTGTATTTATAAGCATCTATAGACTGAGTGATGACATGGCTCAGCTGATCGCTAATATGCAACACACAGTACACTTTCACAAGTGTGGAGCAAACAAAACGGAGCCCAATGTGCTTTTTGATAGCATGCTACAATGCTCGTCATGGTGCACAAACCATGACCCATCCACTGGCCACTTCAGTTGGCTAAACAACTTTCAGACAGGTAGGGATCAGAGATGTCATAACACCACCACCACCGGAACTCATGTTGTGAGTCCTGAATTCCGACCAGGACCAATACGAAAAAAAAAATTCAGAGCTTCAAAAGTCCTGCTCTGAGAGCTCTGAAGATCTGAGGGGGGAGCAGCCTGCCCTTCCCCCAATCTATGCCACTGGATGAGAGGCAGGAGAGAGGGGACATGATCAAGACCTTCAAGTACCTGAAAGGAATAAATAGGATAGACAAGGAGAGTCTCTTCAAGTTTAATGGGAACCATAAAACAAGGGAACACAGTCTCAAGTTGTGGGGTGGAGGTATAGGAGAGAGGCTAGGAGGCACTTCTTCATGCAGAGGGTGGCGGTGAGTTGCAATGTCATTCCAGAGGAGGTGGTTTCGATGAAAAAATGGCAGGCAGCTTCAAGAAAGTTTGGGATAGAGTTAAGGGGATAATAATGGACAAGGGAGGAGCAAACGGGGGAAAGGTGGATTGGGAAGGGAGGACAGGGTCAGTAGCTGATGCTGAGGACCCTGCAATAGGAGCAGACTAGATAGACCAAATGGCCTTATTCTGCTGGCTTCGTCATATATTTGTAAGGTATGTGGTGCCAAGGTTCAAAACAATAGTCCAGGAATTCTGAAAAACTGGCACTCATCAATCATAGGAAGAAAGGCACTGAGATAGTCTGCTTGTATCAAACATGGACATGTCACACTTATTTTGTGGGCCCTTGAAAAGGTACTGACATGCAAAACTAGCTCCATTACTTTTTTAACTCTCGAACCTTGCTTTTTGGCACAAAATAAAAAAGGGTGATATGCAAATATTTGATACTGACTGCCCCAATGCCTTGCTTCCAGTTAGTGGTGAGTTCTATTTTTATTGTGTTCCTGTACCAATGTACCTATTCTAATTCTAGGGAGCTTCTGGGGAAGCCTTGTTACCCAGGTGTTGTAATGTTGCAGCCCCGACACAGTTGCATGTGGCTGGCTGATGTTGGTGCACTTTATTAAATAACAGACAAATCCCAAACTGTCATCCTGGCTGGACGGCCTAGTCCAACAAACTTATCACTACTTTGTGGCCTTAGTTGACTATATACGGAATTGCATTGCAAGACCCTTGGACCCTGTTCAACTCTCATGGTTACCCTCAGTGACGTAGCAGCAGCTGCCTTCACTTGTCTGGATTCCAGGCTGGATGTCCTGGCTCCTCTCCTCCGCAGAATGGATCACACCTATAATGCCTTAGATCTCCTTGGCCATCACCTCCAGTGCCTCTACTGATTAGCTGGGCTATCCAATGGGGTCTATCTCTCTCACTCAGGGTGATCATATAGATGTGAGGCTGATGGACCCACCTGCAGCAGTCAGCTTCCTGGAAACTCTTGCTGCAGGCCATTGCCAGGCTAAGATTACTAGCACGGTGGCTGTCAGGTCTCAATGGCATATTTGCTGTGCAGGCCACTCAGGTCTGAGTGAAGTAAAGTCTTTCTTCTCCTCTCTCCTGGTTGCGACTGCAAGGTGGCTCCCTGACAGCCCAATGGCTGGTGACTGACAGTTTAGGGTTAGTTGAACAAATCACAATAGTTATGTGTGTTGCAGCTCCCCCTTAGTGACTGACAAAGCTCACTTCTTCCTCCTCAAAACTGCCTGTACATTGCTGACTTATTTGCACTCAAAGGTGTTCAGTTTGCCTCTTCAGCCAGATAGGAATGCACCCATTTTTTAGATTTTGGAAAACGTTATATTTTAACTGTGATGGCAAGTCATTACCTGATTCAAAGTATGTCCAAGGTGGAGGATTTACACTAAAACATTCTTTAAGAGGTTCTAATAGAGTCACCCAGTAATAATATTTTAGATTTGGAAGTTTTAAACCTAAATATTCATATCTCAGATATACTGTAGTTTTTGTTTTTTAACCTAGCTTTTTGGTTCTACCATATGGATGTATTATTTTGTCCAACTTAATCCACACAGTGTCAGGTATACGAATAGGGAATGCCTGGAATATATATATATATATATATATATATACAGGATACATGATGGGCAGGGTGGGATATGGAAAATATTCTCACTCCTGCAGGAAGTAAGCTGTGTATTCTCACAAGTGCGAAGGCACAGTGAAAATACACAGCTCACTGAGCACAAGGAGTGAGGAGAATATTTCATATGCCATCTGCATTATGCGTGCAGTTTATTCCACAGGGGTGAGAGCTGCAGGAACATTTTTTTCTGAGTCTGTGTGTTTCCTGATCATTCTGTGTGTGTGTGTGTGTGTGTGTGTTCTGAATGGATTGGGAGTCAGAAACACAGGGGAGTGTGTTTTGCAAAGCTAACTGAGTGAGTCAGAGGCTCCGTGAAAAAGACAAACTGCTGCAGGTAGCACTGAAAAACAGAACCTGCTTTGTAAAAGACTTTCATTTAGAATTCAGGTTGTTTTGAAGCTGAGATCAGCACAGTAATGGGCTAGTAATGTTAGAAACACAATGTGACATACCTGAGAGTATTTTGCAAAGCTAATTGAATAAGTTGCAGCTTCAGTGAGAAAGATAAACTTTTTCTGAAGCAGTTTCCTTTAGAATGCAAGCTGCAGTGCATTTCTCCTCACTCTGGTGACATCAGCAGAGTATGGATAAATGTTGATATCCTCACTCTGCTGATGTAATCAGGATTTATCCTCACTGCAGTGGAAATAACACAGGTTATCCTACTGAGAAAGCTCTCACCCCTGTGGTATATATATATATATATATATATATATAGATACTGTATATATATATACACACACACATATACTGTATACATTTATGCAATGGGGTGGACATATATTGAGTGTGATAAATGCATTTATCTGAGTCACTGTATGTATAAATAATTTTATACATACAGTGCCGGAATACTTCCTAGTCTAACACATTTTCACTTTCTCACACACAGTCCGTACTGCTGTCTACAAATCTTTCCCCATCCACAGGAACTCATCTAGTTCCAAAATCTGTTTTCTAATTTTTTTTAAACCTCTCCCCAGCATCATCCATCTAAATTTGTTCCTCACATCAAAAAAAATGGTATAATCACACACCAAAGAAAGCAGTATGTGCCACTCGCACTCTTCTTGCCACTGTCTCCTTCCTAACTGCATCCCACACTGCCTCAGTCCCTGACTTTCTAAAGAACTGCCGAATACACAAACGCAGTTCTTTTAAATTCTCCCTGCATCCATCACCCAAATGCAACAGAACTGCTAACCTGCTAACATGAAATTAAAATTTGTCTCTCTCAAAACCGAGTTGTTTTTCTCTTCACCCGCCGCCGCTTCACATTCGAAAACAGTCCAAAAGCTCGGGTCACCTCTTCTTCTCTGACGCCACTCACTGCAGTCCACTGTAGTCCAAATTTCCACCTCTCCTACAGAAATGCCTTTAAAAAATAAAACTTCATGACAGCGACTACTTTCCTGTCGGCGAGCGCTCACTAAATACACCCAATGTTTTCCTCTATTCACACCATCAGCGCTCACTAAACTCAGCCGCCATTTTTTTCTTTTAAAAACTGTCAAGCCATACTATCAGCCAATCAGCTGTAATGAACCACAGAGGATGGCTCATCAATCTGGCAAAGCACAAAATAAACCCACAAAGATTTCCATATTTTTTTATTTAAAAAAAAATTATTTTAAAACTACACAGACACATGAGCTCCTTCCCTATTGCATAAATGAAATATGCAGGGGGTACTTTGTGTGATATATGATTTATGCACACTTGTGCTGTTTGCCCTTGGCCACCCCTCACTCATGGCTTCACCACTCGTAAGGTTACCCAAGGTCAAACAGCACTGGTATCATACATCATATATCAACTGGCCCCCTGCATATCCCTTATATATACACACACATATATATACATATATACACTCACATACATGCACACACATACACACACACATACACACACACATATACATACATATACATACATATACATACATACATATATGCATACATACATATATACACATATATACATATATATACTGTATATATACATATATACACACACACATATATATATCTATCTATCTATATATATATATATATATATATATACAATATATATATATATATTTATGCAATAGGTGTGAGACCAAAAGCCATTGAATAAATCCATTTATTTCCACATATGTGGAATAAATCTAACCACCCTAGATTTATCCCACATATGTGGGATAAATGCAAACTGTCAATCAAAGCTTTTTTGTTCACTTTTTTGACAAACAAATGTGAATAACTTTAAAACGAAAAATGATAGCATAGTACTGTGAGCACGAAAAATGTTCTGGACAAAAATATCTACAAAATGAGTGGTGTTTCATTTATAGATACCTTTTAGTTTTTTTTATAATTAGCAAAAAACAGCAAAAAATCCTATTTTCTTTTCACTTTTCAGACAAACAAATATAAATAACTTTAAAATGAAAAATGATAACATGGTACTGTGAGCACGAAAAATGTTCAGCATAAAAATACCTGCAAAATGAGTGGTGTTTCATTCAGAGATACCTTTTAATTTTTTTCAAAATTAGCAAAAAACAGCATAAAATTCAGTTTTCTTTTCACTTTTTCGACAAACAAATGTGAATCACTTTAAAACTAAAAATGATCGCATGGTACTATGAGCACAAAAAATGTTCAGCATGAAAATATCTACAAAATGAGTGGCATTTCATTAATAAACACCTTTTAGTTTTTTTTTTATAATTAGCAAAAAACAGCATAAAATTAAATTTTTGTTTCACTTTTCATCAAACAAATGTGAATAACTTTAAAACAAAAAGGTAGCATGATACTGTCACCATGACATTTGTTCAGCAAGAAGTTCTCTACAAAATGAGTGGTGTTTCATTTAATAGCAACCACCCGCTAGGCGGACATACACCAGGAAAGTTAACCAAAAGTCCCAGAAAGTCCCAGAAATTGCCATTTAAAAAAGAACATAAACAGTCAAAGCAAATGTTCTACACACTGATAAGAAGCATCCCTATTGCATAAATGAAATATACAATGGTGAGCTGTCAGATAAATGATTTATCTACACTTGTACTGTTTGACCTCTGACACCTCACTCGTGGCTTACGCCACCGTGAAGTTCCCGAGGTCAAACAGCACTTGTGTAGATAAATCATTTATCTGACAGCTCACCATTGTATATCCCATATATATATATGCGCATGGCAATACATTCAATTTAATGACCTAAATTTGTTCTACTAAGATATGTAAACCTCTCCACCTTTCCAAATCTTTTTCCGTTTCATTTACCAGTGGATTCAGATTCAGATTTAGTAGTTGCTTAATGTCATTTGACAATTTCATTGGTCTATCTTCTCTATATTATTGTCTCATACCATCTTTCCTTGACTGTCATTTCCTTAATCTATTCTTCCCTCCTATTTCTATCTACCCTACTCCTACCCTTCCTCTAAATTTCTCCACTCAATAACTATAGTATTACTAATATTGTTGTTTTTCCTCCTCATTCCAAAGTTTGGTCTATTTTTGCAATGTCTTATTTAGATACATAGATACATAGACAGTGTCAGCAGATAAGGGCCTACGGCCCACCCAGTCTGCCCATTTGAGCTTATAAGTTTACTTTATGTTTTCCTAGAAGTCTGTTGCCCCTTAACCCTGACCTCCAGAATTCCTTTATGTCTATCCCACGCATTCTTAAATCTCGTGATTGTTTCAGCCCCCACCACTTCTTCTGGCAGGGTGTTCTACTTGTCCACCACCCATTCTGTGAAGGAATTCTTCCTCACGTTTCCTCTGAATTGTCCTCCCTCCAACTTTATCCCATGCCCTCTAGTCCTGGAACATCTTTTTCACTTAAAAATAGTATATTCCTGCACCCCGTTCCTCCCTGTAAGATACTTGTATGTCTCTATCATATCCCCTCTCTCTCCCTCCTCTCCTCCAGGGAGTTTGTTTATTTGTTTATTTGATTCTAGGATTACAAATACCTTTGAGCCGAAGCTCTTTTACAAAGGTTCCACGTCAGTAAGTACAGGCATACAGGTCATTCAGGTTACATACATTATAAAACAATCAATAACACAATCGTCATAACATGTTATTACAAGGACTTTACAGGAAACACTGGGAAGATGTAGGCAACAAAGAAAATATTGGTGTGAGGAGGAGCTAGGAAGGGGGGTGGGACAAAGAAAGGCAGCCAAAGGGGCTTTTGTCAAGACAGAGCAGGGGTAAGAGCAAATGTTGGGCATAGTAGGGATGAAGTGCTACGTAGGTTGGCCACAGCAGACAGTAGGGAGTATGGGCAGTAGCGTGGAGAGTATTGCATTAAGCAGGGCATTCACAGGTGCTTGAGCCTGCTAATGAGAGGCAGAGCTTAGCCATGAAAGTACATATTCAGTTCCTTCAACCTGTCCTCATAGGACTTGTGATGCAATCCATGTACTATTTTTGTTGCCCTACTCTGAGCCTTCTCTACCCTGTCTATGTCCTTACGTAAGTGAGGTCTCCAGAACTGTATACTGTACTCTAGGTGGGGCCTCACTAGTGTTTTGTATAGTAGAATTATGACCTCCCTTTTCCTGCTGGTGATGCCCCTGCCTTTGCATCCCAGTATCCTATTTGCTTTACCTGCTGCCTTGTCACACTGTTTCCCTACCTTGAGATCATCAGAGATGATAACCCCAAGATTCCTTTCCTGCTTGGTGCATGCTATATATCCTCATCCCCCAACTGATATATTGTGCCAGGGTTTCTGTGCCCCATATGCATTGTCTTGCACTTCTTTGCATTGAATTTCAACAGCCAAACCCTTGACCATTCTTCAAGTTTCTGCAGGTCTCTTCTCATTCTGTCTACACCCTCTGGTGTGTCTACTTTGCTACAGAGCTTTGTGTCATCAGTGAACAGGGAAATTCTGTCTTCTAGGTCCTGCGCAATGTCACTGATGAAGATGTTGAATAGAACCTGCCCCAGCACTGATCCCTGTGGTACCCCACTGGTCGCTCTTCCCTCTGTAGAGTGACAACCATTTACCACCACCCTCTGTGTCCTGCCGCCCAGCCAGTTACTTACCCACTGCACTACTGTCCTGCCCACAACCATATTCCCCAGTTTGTGTAATAGTCTTCTATGTGGCACAGTGTTCAAGTTCAAGTTCAAGTTTATTGCAGGAAAACTCCATTGAGCAAGCTCATTCACAAGGAGGTCCTAATACATATAGACAAGCAATGTACAATACAGATAGGTAATAACAATAAATACATGAGATGCGCATTATATGATAGAGGCTGAATATACATACATACAAGATTCCACAATGACTAGCGCAGGTGGTGAACACTGATTTAACACAGGGGAATGAATTACAGGTTGCATTCTGATGAATGAAGCTGATGTATGCAATACATATGTTGTGGGAGCTAGGACAAACAGAATACACTGATAAAAGGGGGGGTAGGAGTAATTTGATAGCGTAGCATTGGAACTTATTCGTTGGGAGGCCATGAATAGGTGGGGAGGAAAAACAGTTAATATGGTAAGGCAATTATATCAATCATATCAGCCACCACACTACTGTCCTGCCCACACCCATATTCCCCAGTTTGTGTAATAGTCTTCTATGTGGCACAGTGTCAAAGGCCTTGCTGAAGTCCAGATAGGCCATGTCCACTGCCCTCCCCTGATCCACCTCCCTAGTCACCCAGTCAAAAACTTCAACGAGGTTGGTCTGACATGACAGCCCCCTGGTGAAACCATGCTGCCTTGGGTCCTGTAGTCCATTGACAACCAGATGTTCCACCAGTCTCTCCTTCAGTAGTGCTTCCACGATCTTCCCACTACTGAGGTAGACTGACTGGCTGTAGTTCGCTCTCTTGTTCCACTTTGTATAAGGGACTACATCTGCTGTCCTCCAGTCTTTGGGTACCTCCCTGTTTCAGTGATTGGCTAAACAGGATTGCCAGAGGTTCAGCCACCACCTCTCTTAGTTCTTTAAGGACCTGGGGTGCACCCATGTGGCCCCATTGCTTTATCAGCTCTTATTACTTCCAGTTCCTTCAGGACCCTTTCTTGAGTAAAGGGACTTGTGTCCATTTCTGCACCATTCCCATCCCTTGTACTCCCTTCAGGCCCATTACCCTCCCCTTCCTCAGTAAAGACTGAGCAGAAATACTTGTTCAATATGTCAGCTTCACTGTTGTCATCCTCCACGTGGCCCCCATCTTCCCCCTTCAGTCTCACTATCCCTCCTTTTGCCTTTCTTTTTTCACTTATGTACCTGTAAAATGTTTTGTCCCCTCTACCCACTGATTTTGCAATGTGCTCTTCTGTCTGATCTTTGCTTCCCTTACTGACCTCCCTGCCTTCCTTTGCTTCTCCTGGTACTTCTTCCTATCCCCTTCTGCCTGTGTCTTTTTGTATTGCCTGAATGCAATCTTTTTGGCTTTCACTTTCTCCGCTACCTCCTTGGAAAACCATAATGGTCTCCTCTTCCTTTTCCCCTTGCTAAGCTGCTTAATGCATAATACTGTTGTTCTTGTAATCCCCATTGTATATACTGCCCACTGTTCCTCAACCCCTGATTCCTGCCCCATTCCCTTTAATGCCTCTTTCAAGCATCTCCCCTTTTTCCCAAAGTCTGCCCCCCTAAAATCCAGGATACATGTTTTTGTGTGGTTTGATTCTACTCCTTCTGTGATTTCAAACCACAATGACTGGTGGTCACTGTTCCCCAGGTGCTCCTGCACTGTTACCCCCATCACACTGTCCCTGTTTGTGTGCACAAGGTCCAGTATTGCCTTCTGCCGAATTGGTTCCATGACCAGTTGCTTGAGGAAGGCATCCTGAAGGGAGTCCAGGATAAATCTGCTCCTAGTTGATGCTGCTGCTGGGATGCTCCAGTCCATGTCTGGAATATTGAGGTCTCCAACCAGCACTACCTCACCCTTGTCTGCCATCTTTTGGATGGCTAGCATCAGCTCCCTATCTGTTTCTTCCACCTGGGCTGGTGGTCTATAGACCACACCTGTGCAGATGGCTGGCCCCGTTTTCCTTTCCAGCTTAACCCACAGTATATCTCCCACATTTTGCTCCTCCTGGATCTCTGTGGCCCTTATATAATTTTTCACATACAGTGCCACTTCTCCTCCCTTCCTACCTGCCCTGTCTCTTCTGAATATGTTGTGGCCAGGTATGACCATCTCCCAGTCGTGGCTATCATTACTCCAGGTTTCTGTGATGGCCACAATGTCCAGGTCTGACTGTGCCATGACAGCCTCCTGATCCTCCATCTTGTTGCTAAGGCTCTTAGCATTGGCACACATGGCTTTCCATAATTTGACCTCCCTAGATTGTTTAACTGTTCTACTCCAGCCCCTTCCCTGGTTGTTCTTTACCCTTGGTTCTCCTTGCTGTCTGCCCTTCTGTTGAATTTTGCCCCTTTTCTGCCTATCCACCTCTTGGGTGCTTATCTCCATCTTTTGCACTCTGCTTTGTAGAGATATCTACTCCTCTGGTTCACTGGTTCCACTGCTAGCTGTGGGGGGCAGGCAGTTTGGTACCCTCCTTGCTGGCCTGCCACCCCCCTTGGCTAGTTTAAATGCTTGTCAATGTAGCATTTAAACTTATCATTGAGTGCTTGGATTCTCCTCCAGGGTGGATGCAGGCCGTCAGGCTTGAACAAGCCTCCATCCCTCCAGGTGGGTCCCCAGTCACCAATGAATCCAAACCCTTCCTCACAGCACCAGTTCTTCAACCATGAGTTAAAGTTCCTGGTGCATGCACCTCTATGCTCTCCCATGCTTCTCGCAGGTAGTACTTCTGAGAAGGTGACAGAAGTAGCTACTTGCTTGAGACCCCTTCCCAATTTCCTAAACTCTTCCTGAACTTCCTTTGGCTCCCCATTTGCCAGGTCATTAGTACCTCGGTGGATAATGACATCTAGCTCACCCTCCCATCTTGCCTTCCCAGTGATCCCCAGGATCTTCCTTCCATCCCTCCATGCTGTGGCACCTGGTAGGCACCTCACCTCCATGTCCTCCCCCTCCTGTGTTCCTTGCTGGATCCCTCTAATGATGAAGTCCCCCACCAGGATTCACTTCCTCCTCCTCTGGGGTCCACTGCTCTCCCCATTGAGGTCACCTCCTTGGCTAACCTCCACATCCTTTCCTTCCACTTCTCTGGGTACCTCTATTTGGTTGTCCCCATTTTTCAGTGTGGCATATGAGTTCTTGAGTGGAATAGGATCTGGGATGTGCCTCTGCCTGACCACCCTAACCTCTCTGAGTCTACTGTCATCCAAGTGTTCCTCATTCTTGGCATCCTTTGAGGCAGCGGCATTGGACTGGGTGGTCTCTGGATAGAGGTGATGGTACTCCTTACCCAGTTTACTTCCACTCTGAGTCTGGTTACCTCATCCTGCAGTCCAGAGAGAGATGCATGCAGATAGGGCAGCACCTCAGCATCCAGAAAGTCTGCCTGAATATGGCTGCCCTGCAGCCACTGCATTGCACCACTCCCCACATTATACTGCACTTATACTGCTATTCCAGTACTTGTATGTTACTGAAGCTCTCCTAGTTCCCATTTTATTAATTTACTGTCCTTAAAATCCTGCCACTGATCCTCAGATACTTTTGTTTAAAAAATAAAAAAAATAAAAAAAAATGAGTCAAAACACTTGTCGTGCTGAGGGCGGGCTTCTTCCCCCTTATGCCCCTCCTACTCCACAATCCCTACTATCCCCTGTGCTTAGCTCCCATCAATCAGATTTAACAGGGCATATAATTAAGAGTTGGGGGCAGGGGGAAGGGGTTGAAAATTAGCAGCAATTAAAGACAGCAAAGGAATACACCACCACTACAAGCACACCAAACTCGGTTTTAAATTTTCAACAGCCAAAAAGCAATTCTAAGTAAAGACAGCAAAGAAATTACAGTGTCACTAAAAGCCCACAATCTAAGTTCAAAACAAAAATACAGTAGCAATGAACAGTTTCTGTAAAGCACTGAAATGAATTTGTTTCCTTCCCCTTCTGGCTTCCAGCTTTTTCAGTTTTGAAATGCTATTTGTCTTTCTTTCCTGCATAGCTCTGAGACACTATATTTATATTTTACATGTGTTATTTGTTCTTTGATTGGTTGTACAATTTTCATTGGCAATTTCTAAAACTGTATGTAATTGTATCTTATGTTTTGTTTCTGTACCCTCCCGGGTCATGCCTGAAAATAGTCATTATTATGGCTAGTGCACCTGCCCGGTAAACAAGAACTAAATAAAATAAATAAATAATACATATATTATAATCTGTGCTTGTATTTTAAATTGAGAGTTAGTTCTATTCATATTATTTTTTTAAATATTTATTAATAATGCTTCAGACTTTTCTCAGTTTACAGTATAGCCTGATTGTAAACCATATTCTTAGACTATTTGTAAAATGTTTGCAATTTCTGTTGCTGGATTTTTTAAATATATTATAATATCATCTGCAAATAATGATAATTTTAAAGCTTTTTGCTCACTAATTCTGAATCCATTGATATACTTTTCTTCCCTAATTACATTAGCCAAAGGTTCAATAATTAACGCAAACAAAAGGGGTGACAGAGGACACCCCTGTCTGTTTCCTCTTTCTAACAAAAAAGTTGGGGAAATAGTATTATTGGTTAATATCCTTGCCTTAGGTGTATTGTAAATTCCTTTTATCCATGACACAAACCTTTGCCTTATATTTGCTGCTTTTAATACTTCCATTAGATAAGATAATTCTGCCTTATCAAAGGCCTTTATGGCATCCAGGGTTACCACCATGCCCTTATTATTAATGGTGTATGTGTGTGTGTGTGTGTGTGTGTGTGTAAAATGTTTAATGCATTTTTTATGATGTTATGCCCCCCGCCTTCCCTTGATGATACCCATTTGGTCATCCCCAATTGTATTTGGCAACACCTTTTTTGACCTCATAGCTAAAATTTAAGTAAATATTTTATAATCTGTATTAAGTAAGGATATTGGGTGATATGAAGAACATAACATTTTATCTTTACCTTTCTTGTGGATGACCAGTATCAGTGCCTCATCAAAGGAAGGGGGAAGCCTATCTGTATATGTATTAAATAAGACTTGCAGTTTTGGGACTAATATTTCCTTAAACGTTTTAAAAATTCAATACCAATACCATCCAATCCAGGAGCCTTGCCTGATTTTAATAATTTAATTGCTTCTTCAGTTTCTATTTGTGCAATAGGTTTATCTATTATATCTTGCTGTTCTATACATAGTTTTGGTATATTTATGAATTTAGAATTGTTTATTGTAGGGTTTTGTGATTTATGCAATTTTGCATAGTAATTCAAATATTGTTTATTAATATCAGATTCTTTTATTACTGTCCATCCCAAATTAGATTCAGATTTTATTTCTGACACAAATCTTTATGCTTTTTCTTTCTGCAATTGATATGCTAACGTTATGAAATCTAAATAAGGAAACAATGGGAATTATACACAATATATTTCTAAGATATGCCCTTAAAAATTGAAAAATGATTTTACAACATCTAAAAATTGGAAACCAATTAAGTATACAGTCACTTTTAAAGAATAATAATTACCATCCATTATTTAATTCAGCATACATAAATAGATAGCATCAATATGGTATTCATAGTATGGCCGAACCTTTTGAAAATCAAAATATGAAGTCATTTCAGCAATTACAGACACAATACGGAGTGGCTAAGTATATGTTTTTAAATACTTACAAATTCATTCAGTAATTCAAAAATGAATAGAGAACAATAATGTTGGCTTTGAGTCCAGTATCCTTTTTGATGTTCTTGTGAACATCAGAGGGAGAATCAAATTGATGTCTAACATCTATAAGGCTATTTTGGAATCTAGAAAAAAATGGGACATTAGACCTTAGGAAAAAGTGGGAGAAATATTTACAGATAGCCATCTCAGAATGTAAGTGGAGTTCTATTTGTAAAAAATGTAATGGTGCAATAAACAATCATATGAATCAGATTCAGTACTTTATACATCATAGAATATATTATTCACCATACTTATTGAATAAAGGTAACAATTCAATCTCTCCTTATTGTAATAGAGGGTGTGGTGGGATTGCTGAGACAATACACATTTTAGTACTTTGTCCCAAGGTAAAGATATTTTAGGAACAAGTATTGATATTAATTAATGACATTTTGGGAACAAAGCTGACATTTGAACCAGAACTTTATATATTGAACACTTCTTCTATACAACAGCTTCCTATAGAAGGACAAAATAGGTTTATATATATAGCATGTATGAATGTGAAAAAATGCATTACAACATTATGGAAAAGGATACAGATACCTGAGATGGCTATCTGGAAAAATCTAAAGTTAGAAACAATGAGGTATGAAACAATGCATTATAAACATCAAAAAGACCGCAGCTATGACTTTTGGGTCCAAACAAAAGCTTGCCAGGCTCACCACCCTTCCAGCTTTCTACACCCTAGCAAACTCTCCCCTTGATAATATCCTGGCCTGCAAATACCTAGGTGTGTGGCTAGATCCCTCGCTTGATTTTTCCTCTCACTTCAGGGCCTTGCATTCCAATTAACATCCTAAACTGGGTCTGTTCTATCGCCATAATGGTAGCTTCCCCATCCCTGTCTGGTGTGACCTGCTGGTCAAATGGATACTCCCTGCCTTTGACTACACTTATGTGGTCTTGAGCACTGCTCCTGTCACCTTTCTCTCCAAACTAGATTTCCTTTCCAAAGCCTTCTATCATTTCGCCTCTAATTCTGCCCCATGACAACCACTGTGACCTGTACTCTTCCCTATCACTCCAATCCCTAGTGCAGAGATGCATGTCTCACTGCTCCACCTTCATCTCCAAATTCTGGTTTGGAACTCTTCCTTCCTACCTTGCCTGTCTCCTAAATCCTGCTACTCCCATTCCCTACAAATCATGTACAAATTGCCTTTGTTCCTTTGCCCTTCCATGAAGTCGTAATTTGGCAGGGAAACTAGCTTTCTTTTATAGACTCCCATCCATCTGGAACAATCTCCTTCCCCAAACCCATCTCACCCTCACCTTTCCTGCTCTCAAACACCTCTCAGGCCCTCCACTGCTACATCCTGCAACTATCCAAGGCTCTAATTTCCCACCTCATGCCTGTCCTCCTCAGTATCTAGTGAGGCTAGTGACTGAATATGGGCAACCGTCAAAATGGTGACTATATTCAGCACTTTCCCCATGGGCTACACTGCTAGGGTAGCAACCCTACATGAAAGCAAGCATAGGGAAGGATAAAGAACCTCTGTGCGTAAACACTGAGGCAAGGGTTACCCCAAAGGGCATTTGGCTGGGAAGCCAAGTTTCAAGAAAATACAAAGTCACACATGCCCCCACAATGCAAAGCATAATGGGCTGCATATGCAAATCACCACAGAATGTTATGCTGGTCCAACTTTAAGCAGAATTGCATGGTGCCGAAAGGCCTCTCACACAGTTTGCAAAGGTGCTAACAGAAGACATAGACACGTGTTTAGTCCTACCAGGACTCATCAGTATGCCTCGTCTGTTTAACACCCCAGTGGACTGGACCAGCTACCCCTAAGGCAGTGTGCCTGGGATATATTGTGGTGAACCCATTAAATAAAAAACATTTAAAGACAAAGAACCTCTGTAGCGTAAACACTGAGGCAAGGGTTACCCCAAAGGGCATTTGGCTGGGAAGCCAAGTTTCAAGAAAATACAAAGTCACACATGCCCCACAATGCAAAGCATCATGGGCTGCATATGCAAATCACCACAGAATGTTATGCTGGTCCAACTTTAAGCAGAATTGCATGGTTCGAAAGGCCTCTCACACAGTTTGCAAAGGTGCTAACAGAAGACATAGACACGTGTTTGTCCTACCAGGACTCATCAGTATGCCTCATCTGTTTAACACCCCAGTGGACTGGACCAGCTACCCCTAAGGCAGTGTGCCTGGGATATATTGTGGTGAACCCATTAAAATAAAAAAACATTTAAAAGACAAAGAACCTCTGTGCATAAACACTGAGGCAAGGGTTACCCCAAAGGGCATGTGGCTGGGAAGCCAAGTTTCAAGAAAATACAAAGTCACACATGCCCCCACAATGCAAAGCATCATGGGCTGCATATGCAAATCACTGTGGTGATTTGCATATGCAACTCATGATGCTTGCATTGTGGGGCATGTGACTTTGTATTTTAGGGAAGGATGACTGGAAGTGGGGATAGCTAGGGGAAGGGGAAGGTCAGGGAAGGGTTTTAGGGGACAGGTGTGCCTGATGCTGCTGAGCTAGCCATGTGGTATGGTGGTGTGGGTGGCTAGCTGTGGCACAGCAGGTACTGGGTTCAGGGCTGGGGCCAGGAACATGGAAATTCTGCAGCTGCCTGAAACTATGGGACTTAATTTTTTGCTGAATCCTGATTTTGCCCTCTCCCTGACATGCACCCCCCTGGAGTTGAGAATCTAAATTCTGGCAGGTGTGGGGGCAAAGGCCCCCATGAGGGGCATGGGGGACAACCCCCCACAAAAACTATTTTTAGTGTTCTGAATGTCGAGTCTCCTGGAAGTGTATATCGCCTATTTGCTTTTCGGCGATATACACTCACCATAATAGTAATCGCTGTTTGGCGATAGGTATTATGACATGGAACCATCCTCATCCCCCTCTCCACTTCCTGAATCAGTTGCTACCACTTTTTTTGTTTGCTGCCAATATTTGTAGGCCCTCCCTTCCCATTGTATCTCCTTCTCGTAACTCTGCATTGTATTCCCATAATGTGTATTTACCTGCTCATTGTATTTTACTGTTATATGCAATACATTCTTGTATTATACTGTAAATATGAAGCTGCAAATATTATTCTGTACTACACTGTATGTGTTTGTTGCTCTCCCTTTGTTGTATTTGTACCCCCTGTCTTCAGATCACACCTGGAAACGAGCATCTGCTCTGTGTGCTTTTCCCAGTTATCAAATTTTAAAAAATTAAATAAATAAATGTAATAATAATTTGAAGTAATATGATCAAATATGGGGATATTTGCACAAAACAGTGTAAGCAGTGTAACAGAATAAGTATAGTTCTGTCTAAGTAAGGGTTGTGATTAGAAGTTGGTTATAACCTGAAAACAAACTTTCAAATTTTGTATGAAGCTTGTGTATGATAAAATGCTACTCTCTGTTAAATTATTAGGGACAGAGGGTGGGGTTGATATTTAACCATATGAAATATAAAGTAAATGGATATGGTATAATGTATGTCTTTTTTTTAAAGGAAAATAATAAAAATATATTTGAAAAAAAGATAGGAATGCACCCATGAAGCTAGAGAAGTCCTGTATAGAAAAACCCAAGCAGACAGCCTCCCCATTGGCCAAGATCAGTTGTCAGTCATAGAGGAGAACCTGTCCATCAGCTCTGGAACAGCTGATTGGGTCCCTCGAACCTGGGTGAATTAATGAGGTTCTCCAGCAGCCCATGAGCTTTCTGGTGGCTCTGAAATAGCTCTGCAGTCCTGGTTCATTAGCAACACTGAACACTTAACTCCTGGTGTCAGGGAGGCTGTAGCGTGCCACCCAGGATGGGCTCCCGGTGACAGTTTTTTTTTTTTTAATTATTTAATAAAATCCAATATGAGGGTCATGCTGCCAGTATCAGAATTGGGGAGAGGGGGTGGCATGGTGCACTGCAGCAGAGACTGGGGATAAAGTGGTGTAGCTAGGAAAATAACATTTGTAAGTCAGACCCTGTTGGTGCCACTTTGCCGCCCCCTTCCAATTGCAGACATGCCTGTATTTGTTATCCAGACCTCTTGTACACCCTATATTGTAATTAGTGAACTATATTATAAGAGATAAAAATACAGCAGTGCATAGCGTCATGCATTTAGCATTATATTTAATTCAAACAGAGCACAACAATCATATTATAACACCAATAGGCATGGCTATCAATAAGACTAACCAAAATGAATGCTCAGGACCCAGAATGCTGTCCCCCCTCAATCAGCTTGTAAGCCATGGTTTACTTGGCATATGCATTCTTACACCCTTGGGATGGTATCCAATGACTACCTCATTCCTATTGTTTTTCCAACATTGTGGTGGGCTCCTATGATGAAACTGAGATTCAGGGGAAGAGCAGAGGCAACCAGGGATATGCACCTGGTAGCAGCTTTTTTGACATTATAAAGTCTCTGATTAGGGGTTTTCACGTGGAGAACAGGTTTTCTCAAGCTCACAGTTTTGAGAGGCACGTGAAACCCTTCTTATCCTGCATGCTCATACTTTCATGCAGATGTGGGAAAATAAGTCACAGGTCATGAAAAAAATGGTACTGCATGTGCTCAGACAGACCATTTTGTTTTATTTGTCATTTTTTAAAACATTTTCATTCCCAAAACATTCAAATCTAGACCCTTGGGACAGAATACTGAATAATGTACCAGAAAGTTTCAGATTTCAGGTCTCAGCCATTCTTTAATTATACAGTAGGTGAACAACAAATTCTTAATTTATTTTGTGTGTGTGTGTGTGGGGGGGGGGTGGTAACACTTTATTACTATAAAGTGGCTAAACTAAATTCTAACACATTTTTAGGGCCTGGAGATCTTTGCCCAAAGGTTCTGCATGCCAACTTTCAGGTTTTTAGATCAAAGGATGCTTAAGCTATAGTATAAGTGGCTGAAAACTGTGGTTTAGCATTAACGTGTCCACTCAACCTTAACTATAGTGGCCCTACTGGCCCTACCACATCACCATAATAAAGATTATTACATGGGTAAGAGAAACCAAAGTCTGTTCCAGCAGAACAGCACAGGTCAGAAATACTTAACTGTCTGAACGTCATTACTCAGTTTTCAAAATAAAAATCAAAAAGAACCATTTTACAGCTGCAATAAGCACTCTAGTGTGTACATAACTGTGGATTAACATCACTTCTCAGGTGTGTAAGGCACACAGCGTTGCCTTCTGCCTCATTTCCGGAGGTGCTGCTACCTCAAGCAGTCATGGACACCCTGTTATGCCTTATTGCTTAATTAGCAAATAACACTGAACAACACTGGATTTACATGTCCCAGAAGAAGCATTAGCAAATGACTTGGAGTTAGAGCATTTACATGGTTCTTTTTAGTGAGGTACAAGATTTGCTTTGAAGATATTAAGGGTAGAAGTAGCTCTGAGACCTTGAATCCTCCTTCAGTCACACAGTGTAGCACTACGACATGAAAACTACAGTATCGACACAGGTTACCAATGTGCCAAATGCCCCTCAACTCTCCTGACTTAGGTGGCAAATGTCCCACATTGAAGGGACAGAGCTGTCCCACACAGCACCCTAGTAATTTATGTATATTAGCATCAATTAGTGTTACATTTACGGTAACATATTAGCATCAATTAGTGTTACATTTGAGGTAACATATTAGCATTAATTAGTGCTGCATGAGGTAACATCATATATTGAGAAATGTCTGATTTTTATATAGATTTCTACATTTTTGCATCAAAATTTGATGAACAGCTGAAATATTATTGGTTTCATATCTCAGTCTATATTAAGTAACCCTGTGTAAATGATCCACACAATACTGGGAGTCTTCAATTGTCTATAAATGTTAATATTTTTAAATTATAAGGTAACATATTCTTTCCTTTATTGAGAAAATTTAGTTTGACACAGCCATTGATAAACTTTTACATTATTTATGCATTTTGATGAAATATCCAAGATGTACAGATTTGTTTCTGTGATAATTCTTTGATACTTTAGAAGCTTTTTTGTCTGATCTGATCATGGAACTTGAGCCCTGCTGGGATTGCCAGACTGAGGAGATGAATCAGACCATACAATGGTGAAAGAAAGGATCGCTGGCAGAGGGAAGTGACTATTTTTGAATTCTTTATTTACCAAGGTGTGCTCAAACAAGGCTGAGGGAAATTAATTAAGTCTTTATCCATGGAGGTGTGCTCAAACTGGGCTGTGGATTGGGAGAAGGGACTGGTTGATCGTACTAAAGTTTATCAGTACTGAGGTATACCTTGAGGTACCACTGAGGCATTTAAACTAGGTGTGGGGGAGGCAAGTAGGTGGAGTGGGTGGAAATCAAACAAGGTCTCCAGATCGGGGAGCCAAAAGGACTTATCCCCATACCAGTAGAGATGGAACAAGGGAGCGTTCATATGGGGATGAGAACAATAGGCTTCAGAAGAGGAAGGGAGGGAAGGGCACATATTGGAGTGTAGTGTCCATGAATGCAAGGAGCCTGGGGAACAAAATGGCCAAGTTGCAGGCCCTCATGGTAGAGGGAGAGGTGGACATAGCTACCATTACCAAAACATGGGCCAGCCAATACCAGGACTGGGACCTGGTGATCCCAGGGTACAGGATATACCACAGAGATAGGGAGAAAGGGAAAGGGGGTTGGGTGGCAATTTATTTGAGAGAGGGGATAAGGTGTGACAGGAAGAACGGAGGGAGAGGAGGGTAGAACAGAGGCATTATGGATGCAATTCCAAGATTCAAGAAACAGGACACTGAGGATTGGGGTGGTATATAGACCACCATTTCAGGAAGAGGACTTGGACAGAGAATTAGCGGAGTAGGTAAGGAGGGTCAGCGGGAAGGATAACACCATGATCATGGGGGACTTCCATCTGCCAGGGGTAGATTGGAGCAATTCCACCATGACACGGTGACACCAAAGTCACCGACATCCCCTACATCAACAGACACAATGCTAAGTGTTGGCATTGTGCTGTCAGTTTTCCCATGTGTTTTCTTCAGGGGCTGCACCCCCTGAATCCCCATTGTCGGGGCTCCCACCCCTCACTCCTCTCGGTATTTTAATAACCAACTCTGAGTCGGAGTTGACTTGGGGAGGGGGCGAAACACCAGGAGATGCAGTGCCGGTGTCAGTGGGGACCATTACAGTGACCTGTTGATTTCTGTCACTGTAATGATCTTCACTGTGAGAGTTTTGTTGTTCAGTCAGTATACCGATTGGAGCACCCCAGCCACCTCGAGTGCAAGGAAGCAGGCCCTCCTTGAGGCTTTCCAGGACAGCTTCTTGGTACAGATGGTTAATGAGCCAACCAGGTTAGGCAACACTCGGGACCTTGTGCTGTCTAATGGGTAGTATGTCGGAGAACTGAGGGTGGAGGAACTGTTGGCAGGGAGTGACCACCACACAGTGTGGTTCTCACTCAGCATGGGCAAGGAGGCTGTGAAAACAGGGACCAGGGTGTTGAACTTCATGCAAGCTGACTTTGGGAAGATGGGGGAAATAGTGGTGAGGCACCTATCCAAAATCCCCCCACACATAGATGCTAACCAGAAATGAGAAGTTATCAAGGTGGAGCCCGCAGTGGTCACTTGATCCTGTACCAAGACACAAAGCAAAAAGTCCAGGGCCAAGAAACCAAGTTGGTTAAGTGGGGAGGTGACAGAAAAGGTGAGGGCAAAAAGGGCAGCCTTTAGGAGATTCAAGAGATCCAGTCAGGAGGAGGATAGAGAGGAGTACCTGAAGAAATCAAGAGAGGTGACTAGAGCAGTCAGGGCAGCCAAGGCTTCCAGACAGCATAGGTTGGTACAGGGTATCAAGGATGGGGGAAAATACTTATTCAGGTATATAAGGGAGAGCTGGATCTGCAAGGATCAAGTAGTAAAGATTAGGAAGGATGGGGGTGGGCAGAGAAAGGGGCAGAGCAGGCGGAAACACTAAATGAATACTTCTGCTCTGTATTTACTAAGGAGAAGGATGGGTCACTGCCTATGGGGCTAAAGAGGCCAGGCATGGGGGAGGGGGTGATGGATGGGGAAATCACAGCAGGAAGGGTACTAGAAGATTTAAAGGCACTGAGGGTGGATAAGACCCAGGACCAGACAGAGGGTAACCCTGGGTACTGAAAGAATCGGCAGAGGTCCAGGCAGGGTCATTGGCTGACTTGTTCAATACCTCTCTGGGAACAGGGTGTGTACCCCACAACTGGAGGATGGCTCTTGTGGTGCCCCTCCAGAAAAGCAGACCCAAGGATGAACTGGGCAACTATAGACCAGTAAGCCTAACATCCATTGTGCAAAAGTTAATGGGGACAGTCCTTAAAGAGAGGCTGGTAGCCTTTCTAGAAGGGAATGGACTCCAGGAAAGAAAGCAACATGGGTTTGTCTCTGACTGATCATGCCAGACCATCTTGGTTGACTATTATGACTGGGTGACTAGAGCACTTGACAAGGGCCATGCGGTGGATGACCTGGATCTGGATTTCAGCAAGGCATTCGATTTGGTGTCACGTGGGAGGCTGATTAGTAAATTGGGAGACCAGGGAGCAGGGACAAAGATGATGACTAGGATCAAGAACTGGCTGTAGGGGGAGACAACAGAGGGTGGTGGTGGGAGGGGCACTCTCATCTCCAAGGAAGGCAATGAAAGTGATGCCACAAGGCTCAGTACTGGGCCCGGTGTTGTTTGACATTTTCATCGCAGACATCTCACATGGCATTAAGAACAAGATTAGTCTTTTTACAGATGGCACAAAGACAGGGGTGGTGGTTGATGGCATGGTTGGCTGGCGGGAGCTGCAGGATGATTTGGCTAAACTTGAGGACTGTTTGGACACATGGCAGCTGGGGTTCAATGCTAAGAAGTGCAAGGTCATGCATTTGGGAGCAAGGAACTCAAGGAGGAGTTATCAGTTGGGAGGGGTACAGATAGCCACTACAGATGAAGAGAAAGATCATGGGGTGATAATAACAGGGTAAATGAACTGCTCAGCACAGTGCAGGAAAGCGGCAGCTAAAGCCAATAAGATGCTGGGGTGTATTGCTAGAGGTATCACCTCCAAGAAGAGGGAGGTGATCCTTCCTCTGTACAGGTTATTGGTTAGGCCACACCTGGAGTATTGCATACAATACTGAAGCCCATACTTAAAGAAAGATGTTAGATTACTGGAGGGGGTCCAGTGCAGAGCAACAAAGATGATCCGGGGATTGGAAGACAAACCCTATGAGGGGAGGCTGATGGAGCTTAACATGTACTCCCTGGAGGAGAAGAGGGATGGGGGGATATGATTGAGACCTTTAAATATATGAAGGGCATTAATAAGACTGGTACTGAGGGGATCTTTAGGTTGAGGGGAGGGAGAGACACAGGGGGCATGGTCTGAGATTGGAGGGTGAAAGATTCAGAAGGGAAATGAGGAGGCACTTTTTCATGGAAAGGGTGGTGTCAATGTGGAATATGCTGCCTTAGGAGGTGGTATCCTGTAAGTCAGTAGGTGGTTTTAAAAGGAGATGGGACAAAGTGAGGGAGGGTCACTGGGGGGGCAGATACAGTGTAGTGGATTGCTAGCTGCACACTCGAGCAGACTTGATAGACCATATTGCCTGTATTTGCTGGCAGTTTTGTATGTTCATATGTTCGTATCTTATAAATAAAAAGTAAAAAATAAAGAAACTACTACATCTACAAAAGTGAGGGGCACTATGTTTTGTGCATGGTAACCTCTCGGTACATTTGCAAACGGATATGCAAATGTGAGAAGTAAGCAATAAGACTCCAAAAGGCATGGGTTATTGGTGGATTTACCCATGCCTCTTGTGGTGTGTCACAAGGCGCAGCCTGTTGACTTAACCACATGAGAAGTGGATAATCCCCTGGCTGATTATAAAGTTAAAGGTTTAGCAAGCTAAACCCAGGCTAATACACAGAGATTTTATTGCATTTCTTATGCATTCTTCTTAAACAGTTTTTATTTTTTGATCCCATCATTCAGCTGAATCATGATCAGCCTGACCACTCACAAACATACAAAAATATTTGAAAAGGATGCATAAGAAATATTTTATTTATTTGTATTTTTTATTTATTGCATATTCGGAAAATACCTTTGAGTCCACGACTCATTTGCAAAGGCTCCACGTCACATAAAGTAGAACATTACAGCAGTGATCACAAATTCAAGGGCAGGATTCAGACAGGCTAATTATAGGGAGTACAATATGATAACACCTCTGTGTATTAGCCAGTGTTGAGCTTCCTAAACCTTTAACATTGCATTGCAAACAGGAGAGGTGTGGCCTTCTCCTAATTGGTGAGCTCCCCTATGGTCACCTGTGAGCCTCTTATGGGCCAGAATACATTATATAAAAGATGGAGCCAGACAGTGGTTTCCACTTAAGAAAAAGAGAAAGCAGTGGAACCTCTGCTCATATTGGCACTTTAAAATTTAAAGTTTACTTTCCTGACTGATGAATGGGTCACCTTGCCATCGGTGGTTAGGCTCATCGTGAGTCAGCCAAATGATGAGACCAAGAACCCCTCTAAATGTTAAAATGATGGAATGAAAGCCAAGAAAAATTTAATTAACTTGAATGAATTGGAGGCTTTAAAACAGCTTTGGGGGGAGCATGGGTTCTGTGGGATTGAGGCCTTCGACTTGGGGGTGGAACCTGTCGGTTTGTTCTGATCATTACACTGTGGGGTTCAATTTTTGCACCCTCTTTGTAGGCCTACCCCTGTGGAGATAGTCAGGTACCGCTCTTTGCGAGATGTTAGCTCTGCAGACTTGGCAGCGGTGCTTGACCTATAGGAGTTTTCTGGAGTGAGCAATGATACCGATGCCTTGGTGTTGGCCTATAACAGGGCCATTTCCTCAGCTTTGGATCTAATTGCTCCTGTCCATTTTCATCCTCTCCTCCTTCGCCCTGGGTTTCCATGGTTTGATGGGACCTTGAGGGAGATGCGGCAACAAGGACGAAGATTAGAGCATTGTTGGCAGAGATCTGCCCTTGCTGCCGACCACCTTAGATTGATGGAACATTATCAACTCTATCATTCCGCAATCTCCTGTAAGAAGGCAGAGTTCCTGTCCGAGGAGATTGCAGCCACTCAGAATCAAGCAGCTCAGCTTTTTTGAACTGTCGATGGACTGTGCAACCCAGCCTGCCTGCAGGTTCGGAAAGCTTTTTCACAAGTTGAGTGTGATGAGCTTGCTCGCTTCTTTGCGGCTAAGGTGGCCAACATCAGGGCAGTACTCCAGCCTACACACTCTAAGGGAGAAGCTGTAGATCAGTGTCAGGCCACAGCCTCTAGTCTCTCCTGGAATTCCTTTGACCGGCCTGAGTTCATTGATGTCATGAGGATAGTCCAGAGTATACGCTCTGCATGCTGTAGTTTGGACCCAGACCCATCTTCCCTGATAAAGGTTTGTCATGATGTTATCAGCCCAGTCCTGGCATGGATAGTCTGGTGATCCTTGGATATGGGTGAGTTTCCTAGCTCCCTGAAGGAGGCGGTGGTAACGCCCCTCCTGAAGAAAGCTTCCTTGGACCCCAACTGCCATGCTAACTACAGGCCGATCTCTAATCTTCCCTTTGTAGGGAAGGTTATTGAGAAAGTAGTGGCCATACAGTTGGAGAACTATTTAACCATCCATGACATCTATGAACCACTCCAGTCTGGTTTTCAAAAAGGGCATAGTACAGAGACAGCACTGATTCGGGTGCTCAATGATCTCCTGATGGCTAGAGATCAGAAGAGCTGCACCATCTTGGTTCTTCTTGATCTCTCCTCAGCTTTTGACACTGTGGACCATGGGGTACTTCGCAAGCACCTGGAGTTCATCTGTGGCCTGTCAGGTACAGTCCTCAGTTGGTTTAGATCTTTCCTCACAGGCAGAAGTCAGAGGGTGGTGTCGGGGATTAATTCTTCCTGCCTAGTCTCTCTGTCATGTGGGATTCCCCAGGGCTCGGTGTTGTCCCCATGTTGTTTGCAGTGTATATGCTGCCCCTCAGAGACATTGTAAGAAGGTATGGGCTGAGGTTTCATTGCTATGCAGATGATACCCAGCTCTACCTATCTTTTGCATCTGACCAGGATAGAGCTCTCTCGGTATTTAATAGCTTCCTTGATGAAATCCAGTGCTGGATGAATTCAAGCTGGCTGAAGTTGAATTCGGAGAAGACAGAGGTAATGGTTGTGGACCCAGGTCACAGGGTAGAGGGGACAGGAGCTGGTTTACCCATAGGTTTATTTCTGGGGTGTGTCCAGCTCCCTGCCTCTGAACTGGTGCGGAACCTGGGAGTGATTTTTGACAATGAGCTGACACTGCATTCGCAGGTGTTGGCAGTTGTCAAATTATCCTTTTATCATCTTAGAAACATAGCCAGGATTAAGCACCTTGTTCCGCCCAGCGATCTGCCTACATTGATCCACACTTTTGTGACCTCACATCTTGATTAATGCAACTCTCTTTATCTAGGGCTTCCTGGGGTTAATATCCGCCACTTGCAGCTGGTGCAAAATGCTGCGGCCCGGTTATTGATGGGTACGTCTTATGCCTGTCATAGTTCTCCAGTTCTGCGCAATCTGCACTGTCTGCCAATACAGTGGCAGATCACCTTTGAAGTCAGTCTTTTGACTTACAAAGGCCTACATGGACAGGGCCCAGACTACTTGAAAGAGCTTCTGGTCCCCTGCTGCCCTAAGCGATCTCTCCACTCGGCGGACGAGGGGTTGCTAGAGATTTCAAGGGTTTCTTTAAAATCTTCCGGGGCTCGTGCTTTTATGTATGCTGCCCCTGCCTTCTGGAATCCTCTACCCCATCCGCTTCATCAGTGTGTGTCCATGGAGGAATTTAAAAAGGCCCTAAAGACCTATTTATGGTCTAAGATTTATCTTAATTGATTATTGGGATGTTATGAGCTCAGACTAATGTTTTATTTGTTTTATCTGTAATTATTGTAAGGCGCCTTGAGTTTGAGAAAGGCACGCTATAAATAAAGTTTTATTATTATTATAACTATTTATTCACCCAATTACCCTTATCCTGGAGTGCCTTATTGTGATTACACAATTAAGTCATACTGTATGAAAAATAAATTTAAAATGTATTTAAATATGTCTTGTTTTTATAAATGCCTTCCTGAGTTGTGAGTTATTGTAGGATATAATCACAGATGAGGATCATAGCTGACCAATCTGGTTATGGGATTTTTTTATGTCAATGTTATAATGGTCTACAACCTCTTGTGAGCATAGCTTAAAGAGTTGCATGCAAGAGATTGGCTCCATAGTGTCCTGTTGGCACTGTTTTGCCATCCCCTTGTGATTGAGAACTGGGTCCTAGATGTTTTCATCTTGTGAGACACAGCATTCCATACAGTACAGAGGGTGTCCACAAAAGTGGTCCTCAAAAATGTATTTTATATTTATAAGCAGGGGAATCCCTGTTGTTGTTTTTTTAAAGTAAGAGATGAATCCTAGTTTTATATAGTGAATATTTATTAATGTATTTCATTATTTATTTGAAAATTGGTGACCGGAAAAGGCACACTGAGCCAAGGTTCATTTCCAGGTGCAACCCATGGGAGGGCAACAGGGGAGGCAAATACATAGCATGGACACAGTATGCAGTTAATGCAATTACATAGCATTGACACAGTTCACAGTAAAACTGAACAGAGTACATGATTTAAAACAGGACTAAGTGAAATAAGAGCAAGCAGTAAAAATCAGACATTTCAGCTAAACCTACACCAAAGCAGGAGGAAAATGTAAAGGGGTGAGTCAGGTAGGGGGGAAAGGTAGGGAAATACAGTGGACATAAAGTAGATGAAGATGCAGTGTGGTCTATTGGTTAGAACACCAGCTTGGAAACCAGGAAACAGCAGGACTGAATCTTACTACAGCCAAATTCTCACGGTGTGACCTTGGCAGGTCACTTAGCCTCCAAGTGCTCCAGTCTCACCAGTTGCAGAAATGGTTAGAAGCAGGACCCCACTGGAAGTGAGATATTGCATCTCATCTTGACCATCCTTGGTAAAATGTGTTGTATGGATATAGTGATTGTAATATACATTGCACCACAGAGCAATTTACAAGCCATGATCACTGCATCAGCCAGTAGACAAGCACAGGGAGGTTATGTGAATATTGAGGGAGATCAAGGGAAGCTCAGTGGGATTGCATACAGAGAAAGAAGGAGTAAGAGGGACAGAATGAGGATATGCACAGAAAGTTTAAGTGACTTGTTCAAAGTCACACAGTAAAGTGTAGAGGAGGGATTCAAACCTAGATGTCTAAGTTCATTGCTCTGCAGTCTAACTACTATAGTGTTGAAGTTCATTCTTTGTTTATGATGCAACTTGGAAACAGGTTCCCCATTGCATTGTTGAAATGCCTGACTTATTATTTTTCTGTATTCCCAAGGGGCAGTAGATATGTGCTGAATTCTTGGCTGATGACATGTTCTTTAAACAAAGTATGAGCCAGTTTGTACTCTGAGTACCTGGAAAGGCAGATCATCTGATCAAATGAATGTGAGAATGGCCTGTGAATGTAATACAAAATACAAGGAAAATACAAGGGAACAAGTGTTACTTTAAAAACATCAGCCACTTCCAAAATAATAATACCCACCCCATTCCATCTGTAAATAAGGTCAGATGTGTAGACTTTATGAGAATGGAGAAAGTATTAGGCTTGAGAAGCTGAAGTGACACCCCACACCTTCTCTCCTGCCTGGTTTGGGAGGGTGGGGTGTTAGGGAAACCCTAATGCCTCATTTCCCAAGTTTTGTCACCTTGACCCTAACTGGAGTATTCACAAAGTTTTTTGCAACTTATTTCCATTCTTTCTGAGATTGTAAAATAGAATCCTTATTTTACTGTGGGAGCTCAGGGTCCTTCAGACCATGCACTCCCATCCCTCTGTAGATGCACGTATGTATGTAGCTGTGAAAGCACAGGGCCCTCTGGGCCCTACGTGTCCATTTATAGGACAACAGTGACCAAATTGTCAGCATAGAAATCTTATTACCCCATCTCATGTACCCGGTACAGAAAATTTTCGAATCCCTGCCAGAACAAACTTCTACACAACTGCAACACCATTCCACGCCACAGGTGTGAAAACACATTTTGGCCAGGATTTGAAAAATGGCAGCTGTAACATACATGAGGTGGGGTAATAAGAAGGCTATGTTGAAAATCTGTGGTAAAAATATTTTATATTTCCAAAGTTACAAGTGGGAATAGAAAAATTGCAATGAATGGTCATACCTTTGGCATTTTTTCATATTTTGACCCCACATTTTTAACATAGTCTTCTTATGACCCCACCTCATAAGCCCTGTAGGTGAAAATGTTCAAATCCATGCCAAAATGCCATTCTGTACCGCAGGTGTGAAAACACGTTTCAGACAGGATGTGAAAAATGACAGCTGTACTGTTCAAGAAGAGGTGTGAAAAAAATGGGTATGCTAAATATTTGGACTCAAAATATTGAAAATTGCCAAAGTTATGCATGTATGAAGAAAAATTTTAATGAATGCTCATAACGCAGACATTTTTAGGAATTTTTTCACCAAATTTTCAACATGGCCTTTTTGGAATCCCACCCCATGCACACTGGTGGTGAAAGTTTGTTTTACAGTCCTGAAAGGTGATTTTGTGCGGTAATTTTGAAATCATCTTCCAGGCCCAATTAATGAAATAGTGCAGTGTTCATGAGGTGGGGTCCCAAAAAGGCCATGTTGAAAATTTGGTGAAAAAATTCAAACAAATGGCATAGTTATGAATATAAGTTCAAAATGCCATTGAAACACATTATGTGGCACTTACCTTGATTCCTCAGTTAATGGTTCGGCTTTGAAGAGTGCAGACATGTCTCAGTCCACAGAAGATAACAGCCTACGACCTCTGGTGGTAAGTAAAGGGTAAGGGGTGGGTGCTCAGTGAGAGGATTGGGATGGGGAGGAGGAGGACATTGGGGGCAACGATGGACTGTTTTCTTTTTTTCAGGGAAAAAAATAAAAGGACGTCGAAGGACTGTTTTCCTTTTCCAGGTTGAAACTAAATACATATTTCAAGGCACTGCAGGGTGTGCTCCTCAGTGTCCCATACTGCTGGTGTGGGGGGCCCTAAATGCCAACACAGGGATTAAGCCCCCCGATGTAGGCTAATTTATAAAACAATGGGCTGGGCTAAGGGAGTTTATCCGACACTGGGGTGGGCATTCTGGTGTTGGATTATATAAATAAAACAAAGCCAACTGCAGCAATACTGAACTCCTGACCTTCAATTCTGGTGCATGCCAGTCAAACAAATTACCATAGTGGGAATATAACCTTGCATTGTGATAGCTATTGAAAAGTGCAACAAAATCCACACAGATTAAGGGGTGCTGCTGTACTGTAGCCTTCTGAAGAAAAATAAATATATCATATTTATTTATCATTCTTTCACTTAATAAACACCTGCATGACTGTCAGTTCCAAACCAGATACCCAGCTGTCATCAATAATTACACAGCATTCCTTATAAATATTTCCAACTTGGGAGCAGGAGTCTAGATACTTCGACATTTGTCTCAGTCACCCTCAAATAGTACCTAAAAGGGGAAGACAAAACTGGGGATAAATGTGGCAATGCCATGTGGGGGGTTGGTAGGTGTGCTATATTTACTATAAGATTTCAGAAACTTGTCATTTTTCTGGTACTGGCCTTAAGAAAAAAAGAATAGACCGTAAGGGCTTAGCTGAAAGCACCCTGCAATTTTAGAGCAAGTGTTCTCCTTGGGAATGATAAGGTGCTGTGAGTGCTGGCATTCCTGGTTGCATCATGACAATCCCCCCCCCGAGCTTGATCCCTTTCCCTGTCACACTATACAAAGCCCCCCACAGTCTGGGATCATCTAACACTGGGCGAGGGGAGACATAATGTGCTTGGGGGAGTCAGTGGTATGCCATAATGGAGGGAGTCAGCAGGATTCAATGACCAGATGGTGAGACACTGAATTTGAGGGGGGTGGAGTCAGCAGGATTCAATGACCAGATGGTGGGACACTGAATTTGAGGGGGGTGGGGTCAGCAGGATGCTGTAGCTGGAAAGGCAGGAGGAGGGACTAGGGGGTGGTGATCAGATGGTGGGGGGGTGACACTAGACACCAAGGAATATATCGTGACAGTGATTGGGTAGTGAGGGATGCCAATAGACACCAGAGAAAATGGGGGCTCAGAACACACACTGCAGTCGGCAGCAAGAGTTGAGCAGCTGCTGCACAACTTAATAAACTCTGCAGTACTCTTACAGAGAACATGGTGGAAGGCTCCTTTCACTAAGCTGGGCACCCAGGATTTTGGGTGCCCAGAAAAGAAAAAGTATTTCTGGCCCTAATCATAAAAACAAACACCAGAATCTAGCTAAATGGGTCCCGTTTGCCTAGGTTCTGATGTTTGTTTTTTAAAATGACAACATTTTTAGGCTTTTTCCATTTTTTCTATTTGGAAGAAAAAAAAACAAGATGGTGGCTCATGAGAAAGGATTTTTCTCTCACAAAAAAGGATTTTATTCTCATGAAGGAATAGGTCTCATGAGAAAGAATCCTTTTTCACGAGGTCAATCCTTTGTTGAACTTTATCCCTCTAATCTAGGTAGTAAACTTAGCATTGAAAACAATAAGAACTTTAAAATTTAATAACTTTGCAACAGATTAGTATTTTTTTCACCAAACAAAGCATGGTAGTCCTATTACCCAAACTGTATCTATCATAGAAAAATCACACAAACATTTCACACAGTCAGAATCCAAGACGATGAGGAAAAAGCTGCAAAAAAGGTGACTTTTAAGGTTTTAGCACTATCCAGATCTCAGAATCAGCACATTCAACTGAAATGAAGCATGCCACATCAAGAGATGTACCCCACAGGACAGCACATACTGTACCAAATGTTGTGCAAATGCATTGATTGGTTGCAAAGTTATTAAAGTGCAAAATTTGAGATTTAACATTAAACAGGCTACTCATCCCTAAGTATAGGGGCATGACCATGCCCCAATGGATAGACAGATAGATAGATAGATAGATAGATAGATAGATAGATAGATAGATAGATAGACAGACAGACAGACAGACAGACAAAGAAATGTGGTATTAGAGTTTCCAACCCTAACACTCTATCCCCACCCTGCACACACCAACAGGCATTGGGGTGTATCTAGGGGCCACCAGCCCTAATGCTCACCCCATTCCATGTGGAAATATTCTGAGATGGGTATAGAACAGGAGAATGGGGTGAACTTTAGAGCTGATGACCCCAAGGCACACCCCCAATGCCTGTTGGTGTGTTAAGGGTGGGGATGGGGTGTTAGGGTTGGAAACCCTAACACCACATTTCCCTACTTTTGTCACTTTAACCCTAACTAGAGCATTAACAAAGTTTTTTTGCAATTTATTTCTTTACTTTTTGAGATAGTATAATTATATCCTTATTTGCCTGTGAGAGCGCAGGGCACCCATCCCTCCACAGATGTGTATATGTACAGTATGTACCTGTGAAAGCACAGGGCTCTCAGGGCTCTGTGCTTCCATTTATATGACACCAGGGACCATATTTTCAGCATAGCCATCTTAATACCTCACCTCATGAATCTGGTGCAGAAAATGTTTGAATCCCCACTGAAACGTAATTCTGTGCAACTGCAATGCCATTCTGAGCCACAGGTATGAAAACACATTTTGGCAAGGATTTGAAAAATGACAGCTATAACATACATGAGGTGGGGTAATAAGAAGGCTATGTTGAAAATTTGGGGTGAAAATATTTAAAATTTCCAGTTATGAGCGTGCATAGCGAAACTTCAACAAGTGGTCATAACTTTGACATTTTTACAAATTTGATCCCAAATTTTCAACATAGCCTTCTTATGACCCCACCTCATGAAGAAAGGTAGGAACAATTTTCAAATCCCATCCGAAAGGTGAATTCCCCAAGTGACTGTGAAATCACCTTTTGGGTAGGAGTTCAGTAATGACAGTTATATTGATCATGAGGTGGGGTACCCAAAATATTATGTTGAACATCCGGGGTCAAAATGTCAAAAAATGGCTAAGTTATGCATAAAAGTTGAAACCCCCATTGAAATACTTTGAACTGCATTTACCTTAGTTTTTCATATTGCAGTCACTGGTTCCAGCAGCAAGATGTCTTTGATCTGAGAGTGGATCTTGAACCTGGGACCTATTCAGGAGGTGAGTGAGGGTGTGTGGGGGTGTACTGGGTGGTGTGGGGTGGTGGTGCTGAGTGGAAGGTGGGGGCGGGGGGCTGATTGGCGAGGGACCGTTTTCTTTTTTTTGCAGGTTTTGGGGAAAAAATTGAGGGATTGTTTTCTTTATTTCGGGGTTGTGCCTGAAATGGGAGGGGGGGTGCAACTAAACACCAGGGAATATATATATATACTGATAACAGGGTCAGCAGTCAGTGGGTGGGGGTTCCAATAGGCACCAGGGACCTTGAGAACAGTGATCAGCGGCTGGAAGGTGCCACTAAACACCAGAAAATACATAATTTTCTAACAGGGATGGCAATTGGCAGGTGAGAGGGACACCAGGGAAACAGGGAATGGTGAATGGTGGGTGGGGAGTACCACTAGACACCAGACAGTCTATTTATTTCTTGAAGGGAATGACGATGGGTGGGTGAGGGGTGCCACTAGACACCAGGGCAACATCACACATTGCTCAGCAAATGACCAGGTGGTGCTCACAGCTGGGGTTGGGTGCTGGAAAATATAATAACCCAAAGATAATGAACTTTTCTTTACATAAAAAACAAGTGCAACATGTACACTCCAACATTTACAAAAACAAAAATAAAAATTTTTAGGTTCACATACTGTACCAATGCAGAACTACCCAGCACTTCGAGATACAGAAAACCTCTTTGAACATCACACACTGCCAGGGACAGCAATGGAGAGTGTGTGGGGGGGGCACCAAACACCGGGGAAATGGCGGCTCTCAGCTCACACTACAGTCATCAGCATGAGTTCTACTGCAGCTGCAGAACTCAAGAAATTCCCACTGTTCTCCTACAGAGAATGTGGGGGAAGCGCTCCTCTCATTAAGCTGGGCACCACGGATTTTGGGTGCCCAGAAAACATATTTCTGGCCATTATGTTAATAAACACACATCACAATCTAGCTAATCAGGTCCCGTTTAGTTAGGTTTTGATGTTTGTTTTAGAAAATCCCAGCATTTTTATGTATTTTCCACGTCTGTTAATTTGTGGAAAAAATCAACACGATGGTGGCTGGCATAGCACAAAAAATGTTTGGTGCCCTGCCAAACAAGTGGCACAAAATCAAAATCATACATTTGTGGCATCAAATTTTTACTTTCACCGCAGAACGTTCTCTCTTAAACCCTACTACACATGTGCAGGTTGAAAACCACTAACGTTTAAAGCCTTATAACTCGGTAACCCTTTAATATTTTTTTCACCAGACCTGTCAAAGGCATTACCTTAGGACATGACACATGTCTCCTGCAAGGTTGGGATAAAAATTCCATTCTATGTTGGCTGTAGGGGAGAGCAAAAAAAAACATGTCAAGTATAGGAAAAAAGTTAGACATTTACATAAAATAACACACGCAGGTCTCAGAAACTGCACAAGCTTCCATCACAAAAATTTCTACAGATCAAGACCTTGCATCCTAAACAACACAAGCAAAATTTCAGCTCATTTTACCAAATGGAGCCAAAGATATTAATGTGCAAATTAGGGGGTTAACATTGAACAGGCTGCTCAGCCCTAACTACAGGAGCACTATCGCACCCCTATAATATATAGTTGCAAAAAAACTCCTTCAAAGCATCAGTTAGGGTTAAAGTGACAAAGACAGGGAAATGTGGCATTAGGGTTTCCAACCCTAACACCCCACCCCCACCCTGAACACACCAGCAGGTGTTGGGGGTGTGCCTTGTGTTTGTTAGCCATAAATCTCACCCCATTCCATAAGAAAATATGCTGAGATGGGTACAGTATAGGAGAATAGGGTGAGCGTTACAGCCGATGATCTCAAGACACCCCCTCCGAGGTTGTTGGTGTGTGCAGGGTGGGGATGGGGTGTTAGGGTTGGAAACCCTAATGGCACATTTCCCTACTTTTGTCGCTTTAACCCTAACTGATGCATCAATAGAGTTTTTTGCAACTAATTTCCTTACTTTTTGAGATCGAGTATTCGTATCCTTATTTGCCTGTAGGAGCGCAAGGCCCTCCAAGCCCTGCGATCCCATCCCTCCATAGATGATACCCAAAATTAGAGGGTCATTCTCTTTGCACCCCTCCCCATGATTATTATTATTACTACACACACCTACACAGTAATGGACAAGCACTTTGCTCACTCTATTATTCCTTCTGAGACATCTGGCTCAGGGAGGCAGCAGCACCACCTAGTTTTACATATCATCATCTCCAATCATCTACTACTCCCCAAGACAAAACCGTAACAACCTGTAACCATGTGATATCCCTTAACTCAGGTCAAGATAAACTTTGCAAATTATTTTTATTTTACAGAAAATATTAGGATTAAATATTATAAAGAAGGTTCATTTTACTGCAAATGCAAACACAAATGTATTGCAATGAATCTAGTTTCTAGCTGAAAAGATTTGATAGTGCATGACAAGTGAAGTTTAGAAAAAAATTATATCCATATTTAACCACCAAATATAAAAACAAACTAACGGACAGCTGCAAATGTCACCAGTATGTGATACCACTATAACTCTCTTTTTGCCTGCAGTCTATTAGAAATGTGGTTTCACACTCATAACAGATTGGCTATAACTTTCTCTGAACAGTGGAATATTTTCATAGCTAAACACAACCTTTGTTGGACTGACTAGCAGACAAACAATCCAAAGTCTACTGTAACTAGCTGAACCAGCAAAATCAAATTGTTTTACAGACATGTTCATACAGTGCAGTGCTGCAGACTTTTCACATAATTAAGTCTGATGGCAACACCAGTCTTGGGATATTGTATACCCTGATCATTGGTTAACTTAAAAGAATGTTATGTAGGCCAGCCTCAGTTGTTCAGTATCTATTAAACTAATGAACAAATGTACATAAAACGCCACCAAATAATTTATTGGTTGGCAAGATGGGGGGGGGGGCACAGCACTTGTTAATGAATTTTAATGATTTGACATTATGATCTGCCTAAAAGACATTTTTTCCTGTTTCAAGTTTATGCTTTTTTCTTAAAAAGTACATTTTGAGCTCTGTAGTTTTCTGTTTCTGTCCATAACTTCCTTGATTTTTACTCTCTCAGTTTCTGTCTTATTTATTTAAAATATTTGCCCAGGAGTAAACCAACAACAAAAACATAATATATTTCTAACCTGGATATCACAACTGTCTTTTTAGCTGATTAGCCTAATCTAAAACATTTTAACAGCTTAAAAATTGCATACAGTCTATATACAAACATAACAGCATGAACTTTCATCAGCTATGTATTGTAATCAAAACACATCATTCCCATTCAAATGTCTTCAATGCAGAACTTTCAAATGGTGTGTGTGTGTGTGTGTCTGTGTGTATTATGTGAAGCTGTCTATTTTTATTGCTGATAATGAAGTTCAGCTCAGAGAGGACTGCCTGAAACCAGGTACATTTGAAATTAGCATAATATGATGCCAAGTGGGAGAGACCCATGTCTAGGCTAGTCAGCTTCCACTTGGGGTGAGGAATTTCACCTTGTATATATGCTCAGGGGTGTTTTTGTACTAGAGGAGTTTCTTCTCTGAGTCATTTTGATCATTGGCTGGTTTATGTTTTATACCTTCAGTGCTTAGTTTTCATACAGTGATCAGTGCACTCTCTGCACTGTGTCACATATGTATACAGTACATACTTAGTCTTACATACACTGCATATACCTATACACTGCTGGCAGAAAACTGGCCAATGGCCCATCGAGTCTGGCCAGTAACTTGCCGCATCCATCCACATCACCAGCTTAAATACTGCTTGCCTGCCTCTCTGCCTATCATCTCTCAGTGTCTGTGCTTTCTCTTTAATACTCATGAATCCCATGCAGGATGATGCTTCTTCCCCTTACTGTGTGGTTGTGGCTGGAGACCCCACTAGTCTTGACCCTGAGTGGCGGCAGTGCTATTAGGGATGATGGCAGGGTGCTTCCAGTTCCAGTTCAGGGACCCCTAGCTCCAAGCCCAACCCCAGGGAAAGACTGCTGCAGTGGGTAAAGGTCTTCACCCCTTTTTCCTGGAAAATAGGTTTCCAAAAATAAAAATACAAACATAGGACCAAATATTTAATTTCAACTAATTCAACGGAAGAAAAAAAATCTAATTCTGACAACACTCATAGTCCAGTGGCAGGCTAAGAATTATTCAAAGTCGATTAACAACTGCCGAACGAATGAACACCTGTTTTAAAATAAAGCCACTGCAGCTGTAGCATACTGTCTGCCAGAGGCTTCGGTTCGAGTTCAACAGAAAGAAACTGAACACAAAGATTGAAATAAGGAATCAGCTGGTAAATAAAGATACATTAGCCCTGTGTGACACTAAATGCTAATGTACAATGACAATGCTAAATTTATAAAATCAACTCTTTTTTATGTGATGTTATAGTAAAAATACACTAGAAAACCACACCTGTTGTGTGTCTTGTGTTATGTTTCACATCTGCTCTCTGCATTAATTCTCCACGCCATTTTTCTCTGGTCTCAGATCTGAGCTGACCGTCACTGACATCATTCAAGGAGTGATGTCAATGACAGCCACTCATGTGCTATGCTGCAACAGCCAATGTCTCCAGACAGTCACAATATGTTTCCTGGAAAAAAAATCACGAGTTATCTATTTTCTTTCATGATTATTAACAATTTGTAAATAGTGAAGCATACGCAGCCCAGTGAGCACCCAACTGTTTAACTATCACACTGCATATTTTGAAACAGGGTCACTCATACTGTGCAATTACTGCCTACCTAATCAGTTGTGATCTATCTGCTACTCTGGTTGTATTGTGTAATCACAACCATCTTAGTTAATCTAAACCAAATCACTACCCCCTCACTCAGTAGTCATCCTCATTGTACCCTCCCTCCACCCCTCACCCCCCCACTGTACATACTGTAGGAGATAGCATTTCCAGAGCTCATCCATTAACATGTAACATGTTGGAATTAAGTACGGTAACTAGGGCTAGGCAGATGCAAATCAGGCTGGCTGGAATAAAGATAGTCAGGATGCAGACTTGTGAGTGAGCAGGGGAACAGCCTAGTTGGGTAAACCCTGGAGAGGTAGACTCACTGCAGAGTCCGGAAGCAGTTCGGCCTATCGTAGTTGTTGCCAAGAGCAAAGTCAGTGGGAGTGGGGAGCACTTAAACCATGGTGGTGAGGGATTCAGGGGAGGCCAGAACTTTGCAGGGTACAGAACAAACTATGTTGGTTGCAGCTACTCAGACTGAAACTAGAACACACAAGGAGCTGCAACCAACCAGGGGAGAAATGGAGAACAGCATAGATTCACTCAATGTAAGAGGGAAGAAAGGAAGGAAGCTCCTACATGGAATGCAATGGGAATCATAAAAATAAAAAATTACCCCACAGGCTCACTTATTTTCCACCCCTCTCACAAGCCACCACCCTTGTGCCTCCTCCAGCTCTATTGATTACATCATGGGCAGAAATCGCTGCCTCCACAGCCCTTCTGACAAGCATATCCTCAGGCTTCCAAGAGCCACCACTGACCTCAGACCAGAAAGCCACTGCCGGGAACATCCTGAAGGGCTGATGCCCTAACCCATGTACTGTATTTAGGGACTTGACTGTTTAACTGTGCAGCCCTCCTATTTAACCCCAGAGCCATCCTCCTGTGACTGCCCCCTGATCCTCCTTGGTCTCCTACTATCACCATCACATGGTGGCACAGAGCTAGGAATTATTGGCAAAGGGATTTTTCCTTCCTAATTGTCTGTCTGCATCAGTCTTACCCATATCCCCCAATCCTAGTTACTTAATCACAAACTGCCTCCCGACTCTGAAATGCTAGATCCTATGTCCCGCAGGGGGTGGAGGGAGGGTAAAACAGGGATGAATAATGAGTGAGATGGTAGTATTTTGGTTTAAATTAACTAAGATGGCTGTGATAACTCAATAAACAACAGAAGCGGCAGACAGATCACAACTGATCAGGTAGGCAGTAATCGTACAGTATGAGCAACACTGTTTCAGATATGCTGCATGATAGATAAACAGTTGGTTGCTCACTGGACTGTGTATGCTTCACTGTTTACAAATTGTTAATAATCATGAAAGCAAATAGATAACTCGTGATTTTTTTTCCAGGAAACATATTGTGACTGTCTGGAGACATTGGCTGTTGCAGCATAGCACATGAGCGGCTGTCATTGACATCACTCCTTGAATGATGTCAGTGACAGTCAGCTCAGATCTGAGACCAGAGAAAAAATACCATGGAGAATTAGTATAGAGAGCAGGTCTGAGGCACACTAGGTGTCTTCTTGCTGTTTTTTGAAGAGTCCTAACACTGAGACAGTTTGAAATTTTGGCCTGATACTTTTAGGGTGCAAAGAGGCTGGCACACAGATCTGCCTTTTGCAGGTTTCATGAAAATATAGTAATTCATTTTAAAGTTATTACATTTGAAAATATAGGTTTTTATCCTGTTTTACGACACTTGCGCTTGTTTCATTTGATGTTCACACAAAACATTTCATATGAATGAAAAACTGTCATAATTAAAATTGTAAAACTTAAAAAAATTACATCCTTGTAAGAGATCAGCATATCTGTGTTGCTCATGGGTCTTCATTAGGTGAAATATGTACTTAACTGTTGGACAAATGAGTCTGAAATTTGTTTTTTAAATGTTTTAAATCCTTTTTCATGACTCACTTCTACTTTCACTCTACGTATTTAGGGATCCCCCTTTCCACCCACACTCGAAGTGCAACAGGATGTGAGTGCATTCACCAACAGACTGGTATGCCACTGTGGCTCAGGACACTGTCTAGCAGGTGTGTGTATTCAGCCCCCTTCCCCAACATGCACTCAAAAGCTGACAGCATGCAAGTGAACTGCACAGCACTGTGGCATGCCAGTGTGTGCCAGAGTATCCTCCAGTAGGAGTGTGTAGTCAAGCCCCTGCCCCTCCCCCCCAATGTGCCCTCGAAGTTCAACAGCATGTGAGTGCGCTGCAGAACACAGTGGCATGGCAGTGTCCCTCAGGGTGCCTTCTCAACAGACTGGCATGGCTGCATAGCTCCAGTCAGCCCCCCCAAAACCCCTGCATTTGAAATGCAACACCATGTGAGTGCAATGCCCAACAGACTGGCATGCCACTGTGGCTCAGGGTGTTGCCTAGGAGGACTGTCTATTCAGACCCCCACCTCCTCCCCCCACTTGAAACTTTACAGTATGTGAGTGCACTGTGCAACATACTGGAATTCTAGTGTGCCTGAGGGGACAGTCCAGCAGGACTGTGTGTACAAGCTGTCTCCTCCCTGCCACCGTGCACTCAAAGCTTAACACCATTTGAGTGCAATGCAGATCACAGTGGCATGGCAATGTCTATCAGGGTGCATTCTCAACAGAATGACATGGCTGCATAGCTCATAAACTTTCAGTGGCATGCTTGTGGTACTGTTGCTGTCACTGCTGTATGTGCCAGCAGTGGGCTTCCTGATGCCTGTTCAATGCACAGAAGTTCTGGTGGAGGTTATACTACTATACGTATTCGGCCCCCTTCCCCCACCCACACTCATAATGCAACTGCATGTAAGTGCACTCTCTAACACACTGGCATGCCACTGTGGCTCAGGCTGCTCTCCAGCAGGATTGCATATTAAGCCACCCACCCCACCCCCACTGTGCACTCAAAACTTGAGAGCATGTGAGTCCACCGCCCAACACAGTGGCATGTCAGTGTGCCTCAGGGCACCTGCAGCATAACTGCATACTCAAGGCCACCCCACTGCACAGCTGAAGCTCAACAACATGTGAGTGCAATGCAGAACACAGTGTCATGCCAGTGTCCCTCTGGGTGTCATCCTGACAGACTGACGAAGCTCAATAGTATGTGAGTGCACTGCACAACACAGTGACATAGCAATGTCCATCAGGGTGCCTTCCTGAGAGACTAGCATGGTTGCGTAGCCTATAGCCTTTCACTGGGGATGGTCATGGTACCATTTCTGTCAGTGTTGTACTGTATGTGCCAGCAGTGGCGTTTCTGATGCCTGTTCAATGCACAAAAGTTGTAGTGGATGTCATATAACTCTGCATATTCAGGACCCCTCCCCTGCACTCGAAGCACAACACCATGTTACAAAACATGAGACAGGAAGTTTCTCCATAAAAAAGTATTTTTTTAATTTTTTGTTTTCTTAAATAAAGAATAAATAAATAAATGAAGGTAACATCTAAATAACGTAATATAAATGTGGAACACGTAAATTAAACAGAATAAAGTGCCCTCATATTAAATAAAAATATACTTTATATAAAAAATGTTCTCAATATTGATTTCACTTACTGGCAATAATAACATTTAAATAAAATATTTTTTTAAAGAACAAAGCAAATTACAAAACACTTCTGTTTGAAAATTTGCTAGATATATATTGTTTTTCTTTTTTTTTAGTTCAAAACTATGTTTTGGGGGGTTTCACATAGTCCTTTTGTTCCTGTACTTTTTTTTTGTGGGAGGGTGGGGGTGGATGAGGAGGTATCCACCTTGCGACACCATGATTCGGGGTGTCAGTCACTTCCTGAGTGAGACTGCAAGTGGAAACAGGTGCTCACCGACAGTGTCCATGGTGGGGACTGTGATCAGTTGTATTACAGCCCTTCCTCCTCAGATGACATGATGGAGGATGTTCTGGCTCCTAATGCTCATCAGCCAGCGCCTGGTCTATGGAATGCTGCTGCACTGCATAGTAGACATCCAGTCATTGTATTATCTCATGCTGTCCCTCAACCAGCTAACAAGCAGACCATGGGCAGTCTCCTTACCAGCAGTACTGTTCTCGTGGCTGTCGCTGAGCTCACTGATACACCGAGCGAAAACAGCATTGCTGATCAGGAGGCCACAGAGGGCCTCATACAGTATGTCTGCCTATCCAGTCTGTCACAATGGTACATTGTATTTAGAATATATTTCAGATTTTCTAGAAACATTGTGACAGACTGTGTCAGACTTTGGAAGCCCTCTGCCACAGTGCTGGTGTATACATGGAGGTCCTCCCGCAGTGCATTGAATATTTCAGAAATTGCTGCAATAGAATTTTAAAGAAAATATGTTAGTATATGTTGTGTGTTCTGCTGTTTGTCATGGGAAATATGTTAGGGCTAGGTTTACTTCTAGATGTTCAACTGTGGAGTGACTAACTGCTGTTAAGGTTGTGATGAACATTGCAAGCCTGGTACAAAGAATGGTTCTGTGCAGTGTCTCAGTTGCATTTAATGGCGCGAGTAGTATTAAGGTTGTGGCTGGCTCTAAAAACCTGGAAGTGAAGAAGATATTGCTTTCGTGCTGCAAAGTTGGAAAAACTCTTCAGAGTTGTTGCCCTTGTATGTGTTGCACTGTAGAGAGATTGAATAATTATGGGGAGTCACATGATGCACTGTTGTGGGTGAGCAGTTGCTGCCGACCGCTCCATACCTTCACCCATTTTTTCTTTTAAAGGTGACCCATAAATTAAATCCAGCAGCCTACTCCCATCCCACATATATTTGTAAACTACAGTGGGAGTCCAAGGCTGTTTTCAGTATATTTTTAAACAAGATCTGCACATTTTGATTTACTGCTGAAACTTTTCAGTGAACACAGAAGTGGTGGCCGGGTCCCAAATGAGAGGGTGCAAGTTTACCTAGGTATTCCACCCAGGTTTGTGACATTGCTAGCACCATTGCTATCAATGGAGCAGCGGGGGTGGGGGGGGGAGACTTAATATGCTTATTTTATGAATTTTGCAGGGTCTTCCTGCTCAAATTAATACATTCTGCAACACTGGAATGGGTCATTGCTGTAGGTATTAATTTGGGCATGAAGACCCCTGCAATATCATAAAATAAGTCTGACACCTTGCATTTTATGCCCAAACTCTGTGAAAAGTTGGCAAGCCCATCACAAAACAGACCATCATATATAACAGAGCGAGCCCTCTGAACCACACCTCTGGCTGGTTTTCATCCTTGTCCCCTGATCTTTAGATTTCTGAATTATCTAGATCGTCAGCACCTCTTACTCAAAGTTAAAGAATTAAAGGAGGTTACCTGGGAGGGGAACAAACTATGAGCAAGGCCACTGTTTTTCGGTTTTTAACGGAAAATCCGGTAAAATTTCGGAATTAGGGCTGCCTGAAAACCGGTAAAAACGAAGATTTCATGGAATCTGGCATTTTCTATCAGATCAGTAAATCTATAAAAAAGTGTGTTTTTCTTTTAATTCCTTCCTGTACTATTTTAAGTTTGCTTTATTTATTGCTCTGTATATGAAGCCTTCTTTAATTCTGATTATTTATGCACATACTAAAAAATGATAACAGAATCCCAGTAAAATCCGGAAATTAGAGTAACAATCACCGGTGAAATTCCAGAATCTTAAGTCTTGAAAATGGAATTTAATTGTTTTAATCACCGTAAATCAGTGGCCTTGACTATGAGCCATCCAGGATCTCCCTTTAGCCATATGACAGAAGCAAGCAGCCTATGGATCAGTGATCTCTAAGTTGATAGCTGCTCACATTCCCTTTTGAATGCTCTACCCTGAAGAATTTCAGGTGTCTTATCAGGGAACCTTCAGGTGGTTTGACTTGTATGACCAGGTTAAAATGGAGCTTTCTAAGCTAGTTTCTGACTTATTCAAGTCGACTACCTGATCCGGTCAATACATTGCTATGCCCTGTTGTGGGACTGTTATACTAGCGGTGCAGAGCTTTTTTCTTGCCGACTGCAATTACAGTATGAGTCCAGTGATCATTACTATTTTTCCTGCTGTAGAATTATGCTGTTTGATTCGGCTTGCTAACTCAGAGGTATTCTTATTTGTGGCGCTACATGCAGATTAAAGGATCTGTTGTCACAGATGGAACTGCGCTGATTTCTTTGCATATATACTCCTTCCTGAAGATGTTCTGATGCCTGCTGCATATGTCTGGATAATTTTATTTATACAAGTCTCACAGGAGAAATTTTTGCTGAACAGTTGAAGATTTCTGTGTATTGTTTAACAGCCCTCTCAAAGAGTCTATGCTTTTTACTTCTGAGGAGTGAAAGAGACAGACATCAGAACTCGATCTTGGCTGTTCCATTTCAGGAGTGCTTAACATAGAAACATAGAATTTGACAGCAGATAAGGACCGCTTGGCCCACCCAGTCTGCCCATTTCTCTACCTAATGGATAAGCTGCAGATCCTAGTTAACCAGCTGGCTACTTCTTCCTTCCCCCACCCCCTAGAATTGCCTTATGACTGTCCCATGCATGCTTGAATTCCACCACTGTTTTTGACTCCTCAACCTCCTCCGGAAGGCCGTTCCATACATCCACAACCCTCTCTGTGAAAAAATACTTCCTTAAATTACCTCTGAGCTGCCCCCCTTCTATCTTCAAATTGTGCCCCCTTGTTCTTGCACACCTCTTTTTTTGAAAGATGCTACCCTCTTGGGCTTTGTTAATTCCCTTGAGATACTTGAAAGTTTCTATCATGTAACCCCTCTCCCTCCTTTCCTCGAGGCTATACATATTAAGCTCCTAAAGTCTGTCTTCATATATCTTCCGGTGCAGACCCTGCACCATTTTAGTTGCCCTCCTCTGGACAGCTTCCATCCTGTCTATGTCTTTGCGGAGATTGGGTCTCCAGAACTGCATGCAGTACTCCAGATGGGATCTCACCAACTGTCTGTACAGAGGGATAATAACTTCCTGTTTTCTACTGGTGATGCCTCTCCCTATGCACCCAGTATCCCCCCAGCCCTCCTTGCTGCCCTCTCACATTGCTTGCCCACCTTAGGTCATCTGATATGACTACCCCAGGTCCCTTTCCATTTTGTTGTTGTTAGTATCTCACCCCCATTGTGTACTCTTCCCTGGGATTTTGTTTCCCAGGTGCATTACCCTGCACTTCTTAGCATTGAATCTAAGCTGCCATACGTTTGACCATTCTTCTAACCTTGCAAGTCCTTCTCATCCTTTCCACCCCACCTTGTGCATCAACTCTGTTGCAGATCTTTGTGTCATCTGCAAAGAGACATACTTTTCCTTCAGTCCCTCTGCAATGTCGCTTATAAAGACATTGAAGAGGACCAGTCCTAATACTGAACCCTGCGGTAACCCACTAGTAACCCCCCTTTCTTCAGAGTGGACTCCATTTACTATTACTCTCTGTGTCCTATTCTCCAGCCAATTCTTTACCCAGGCTGTTATCTTGGGACCCACTCCCAGGCTGGCTAACTTGTATATTAATCTTTTGAGTGTGACTGTGTCAAATGCCTTGCTAAAGTCTAGGTAGACCATGTCCACAGCCCCTCCCTGATCTACTACTTTGGTCACCCAATCAAAGAAATCTATCAGATTTGTCTGGCATGACCTTCCCGCTGTGAATCCATGCTGCCTTGGGTCCTATGCCCCTCTGGCCTCTAGATACTCGACAATTCTTTCTTTCAGGAGTGATTCCATCATTTTCCCTACCACTGAAGTTAAACTAACAGGTCTGTAGTTTCCTGCTTCTGCCTTGCTCCCACTTTTGTGAAGGGGAATCACATCTGCCCTCCTCCAGTCCTCGGGTACCACGCCATCCTCCCATGATTTGTTAAAGAGGATAGTCAGTGGTGTAACTAGTTCTACCCTTAGTTCTTTTAGAATTCTGGGATGAATCCCATCAGGCCCCATTGCATTGTCCACCTTCAGTTTTAAGAGTTCTTTCAGAACCCTTTCTTCTGTAAATGGGCTGGTATCAACTTCTGTATCCAGAGTGTTTCTACTGTTTGTTTTAGGTACCTCCCCCTCTTCCTTTGTAAATACTGAGCAAAAATATTTGTTTAGTATCTCTGCCTTTTCGCAGTCACCCTCTGCCCACCGTCCCTCCCCTTTATTAAGCCTCACTAACCCTCTCTTGGTCTTCCTTCACTCCCTGATGTACCTATAAAAGGTTTTATCCCCCTTCTTAACTGAGTTTGCTATCTTTTCCTCAGTTTGGGCCTTTGCTGTTCTGACTATCTTCCCAGCTTCCTTTTGCTTTAACTGATACAGTTCTCTGTCCTGCTCCTTCTGTGATTCCTTGTACTTCCTAAATGCTTTCTTTTTTTCTTGAACCTTCATTGCCACTTCCTTTGAGAACCATAGTGGTTTCTTACATCGCTTCGTTTTGTTTATTTGCTTCACACAAAGGCTTGTTACCTCTGTGATGGCAGTTTTTATTATTCCCATTGTTCTTCCACCCTCCTTCCTGCCAATTTGCTAGTGCATTCCTTAGGCACTCACCCATTTTGGCAAAGTCAGCCCTCTAAAGTCCAGTACTTTGCCTTTGCATGGCTTGACTCTATTGCTGTGTTTATGTGAACCATACTGTTCGATGGTCGCTAGTTCCCAGATGGCTACCCACTCTACATCAGTGATCCTCTTCATCTCCATTTGAGAGAACCAGGTCTCAAGATTGTCCCTCTCGAGTGCCTCCAGTACTTAGTTGTTCAAGGCATGCCCCCGAGGGCATCTAGAATAACCCCACTCTTCGAAGTGGCTGCTGCAACTGCACTCCAGTTAACATCTGGCATATTCAGATCACCCATCAGCAATATCTCCCCTTTTTCTGCCATTCTAAGTATTCTTTCTATCATTTCCTTGTCCATTTCCTCCCCCTGAGAAGGGGGTCTGTATACAACCCCTGTGCAGATTGTGGTGCCATTGCCTGTCTCCAAATTTACCCACAGTGCTTCTTCTCCTCCCTGTTTTCCCTTTTGTTCTGTTGCTTTGATTCCTTCCCTTATGTAAAGAGCTACTCTTCCTCCTCTTTTACCCTCCCTGTCCCTCCTGTAGATAGTGTATCCTGGTATGTTTACGTCCCAGTCATGGTTTTGTATGTACCATGTTTCTGTGACTGCCACAATATCCAGATGTTCCTCCTCCATCAAGGCCACTAATTCAGGAAGCTTGTTACTCAGACTACGGGCATTGGTACTCATTGCTCTCCATTTTTCGATGGCTTTACCTTCTTTTGCAGCATCCCCCACTGACCTTTCTACCCCGGTCTTTTTCTCATTTAGTACTCTGTTTTGTAGGGAGAGGCTGGGATTTTTCTGCTGCTTATCAGTGCCTCCCCCCTTGACTAGTTTAAAAGCTTGCCAATGAAGCATTTAAACTGATTGCTCAAAAGACTGTTCCCTTCCTGGACAGATGCAGACCATCCTGCCAGTATAGGCTGGTGTCCCTCCAGGTGGAACCCCAGTCCCCAATGAAGCCAAACCCCTGTGCTCCACACCATTTTTTCAACCATTCATTAAACTGCATGGTGCAAAGTACCATCGCCTCACTCATGCCATTGACAGGCAGCACCTCAGAGAAGTCTACTGTGTGTGCTACTTGTCTTAGGCCCCTCCCCAATTCTACAAAGTCCTTCTGCACTGCTCTAATCTCATGATGAGCCAAGGCATTTGTCCCTAGGTGAACAATGACATCCAGCTCAGACTCTCATGCAGCTGTTCTCGTGATCCTGAGGATGCGCTTCCTGTCCCTCCAAGCCATGGCACCAGGCAGGCACCTTACTTCAGTTCTCCCTGCTCCCCCCAGTTCTATCCCCCTAATAATTGAGTCCCCCACCAGGAGCTGCTTCCTTTCCTTGTGGTGTCCTCTGCCTCCTTCCTGTGGGCCTCCCCTGTGACAGTTGTCCTCAGCCTCCTTAGTCTCCTCTGTGGGTGCATCCATAGGGGAGCTATGCTCCCCCAGAATGGTGTATGGATTGTGGAGTGAAACAACTGACTGGGTGTGCCTCTGTTCCACCATTTTCACCCTCCCTGAGCCCACTGTGGTCCAACTGCTGTGCTTTCTTTGCAACCTCTGAGGTAGTGGTGGTGGCTCTGGTGCTCCCTGGATTGGAGAGGTTCCTTTCCTACCATCCAGTGTGGTCTGGGGGAAGGTTCCCTTACTACTGTCCAGTGTGGCCTGAAGATGGGCAACTTCCTCCCTCAGGGCAGAGAGTTGTCTGTAAATAGGGCAGCATCTCAGCCTCCAGAAAGACTCCTGGAAGACTGCTGCCCCACAGCCATTACATTGAACTACTCCCCACATGTTTATCTACTCTTTTTTTGTGTATGTGATTGGTTTGTTATACACAAATATATATATTATACAATGTGTATGCTTATATTGTCAGTGCAGTGTGCTAGAGAGGATATGACAGTGATATGCACCTTGCACTCTTGAGGAAATGATGTCAGAACCCCAGGTATAAAGGAACTATTTCCAGGGGTGGATGGGGTGAGGGGTTGGAAGGGATTGGGCCTAAACTGTGCCCTCACAAAACAATCAGCTAAAAGCTCTGACCCACCACTGCGATGAGTGCCTTCCTGTCAGCAAGATGCCCTACACCAGGGGTTCTCAAATGGTGAGGCGCTCCTCCCTGGGGAGGCGCGAGCTCGTTCCAGGGGAGGCGTGGAGACGCGATGCCAATTTGCGTTGGTATACCGTGCTGTACCTTCTGCATCTCGGATCCCAACCAAGTTCAATACTGCAGCTAGAGTAGTAGGTAGGGGGATTCTGAGCCAGCCAATGCCTGTGCAAAACAAGGTCTTCGGCAGACCAATAGAAAGCCCAGAATATGTGCCCAATCAGAGAGAAGTGGCTGTAGCCAATCGGTATTGTGCATTTGCAGCCAATCATCACCTGGCTCCCTCAACCAATGAGCAGCTTTGTAACGTGCGACGACGTCATCAACCCGGAAATAAAATGCCATGCCATGCATGCGGTTGAATGGAGACTCCGACTGGAATTTATATTGCGGTGGTTTTTTTTTGATCCCCTGCAAGTCACTTTTAATGGCGCTCGTCTTCCGACTCCTGAAGGCGCTACCTGCCGACTCTGCCTGTCAACTACCGACACCTTCCAGCTGCTATAATCACCACCGTGGAACGCTGATTGCCGCAGACAGAGCTCCTGAGACTACTGGTGACATCCTTTGCAGACGGGATCCTTCCTCAGACTTCAGGTAAAAATTCTACTGTACTTTTGGAGCTCAATATGGGGTTTGGTCTGGCTGGCCTCACCGGGGGCGCTGCCTGACAGCCTGACTTGGATGTGGGGGTGCTGCCTGATGGCCTGTCTGGGAGGTTTGGGGTGCTGCCTGATGGCCTGTCTGGGAGATTTGGGGGTGCTGCCTGATGGTCTGTCTGGGAGGTTTGGGAGGTGCTGCCTGATTGATGGCCTGACTGGGAGGTGGGGGGTGCTGCCTGATGGCCTGACTGGGAGGTGGGGGTTCTGATGGCCTGACTTGGAGGTGGGGGTGCTGCTTGATGGCCTGTCTGGGGGTGCTGCCTGATGGCCTGTCTGGGAGGTTTGGGGTGCTGCCTGATTGATGGCCTGACTGGGAGATTGGGAGGGTGTTGCCTGATGGCCTGACTGGGAGGTGGGGGTTCTGATGGCCTGACTGGGAGGTGGGGTGCTTCCTGATTGATGGCCTGACTGGGAGATTGGGAGGGTGTTGCCTGATGGCCTGACTGGGAGGTGGGGGGTTCTGATGGCCTGACTGGGAGGTGGCGGGTGCTGCCTGATGCCTGCCTGATGTGCCTCATGCCTCTCATGTGGGGGAGGAACTGTATTGCCTCACAGCTGATCTGGCCTGAGTGGGAGTTTGGGGCTGATGCTCTTATGGGGGATGATGCCTCTTGTGGTGGGGTGTAGCTTGAGCAGGTGTTCATGCATACCTCTCAAACTCTTCCTCATATATGAGGGACAAGGCTTAAAAAAAAAAAATCGGGACACATCTTCAAAATTCGAGAGATCCACCCATAAAGCTGGTAGAATATGGGGCTTAGTGTAAAATGCATTTTCTAAAGAAGAAGAAGTTGTAACTTTAAGGCTTGACCTTGTTCTGTGCTTATGGTTCCCACTGAGCCACAAAACACAAATTTTAGGAGGAACACAGTAAAATTTTGAGGCAAAATCAGGGGACGTCCGTGAAAATCAGGGACACTTGAGAGGTATGGTTCGATGTGGTGATTGGGGGACTGATGCCTCTCAGCTGGTCTGTTCTCCAAGGATTTGCAGTGTTGGGGATGTGGGAGGTGCCTGTACTCGCCTCACCGGTCCAGTCTGGTGGGGGGCAGTTATCTGAAAATGTCTCTTGGCTGCTTTGCCCAGGGTAATGCTGCTGCTAACAGAGCCTGGGGAAGGGGAACATTTCATGGTCGTGGTGATGCTGCCTCAGTGATAGTTAAAGCAGGTATTTGATGTGGTGATTGGGGGGGGACTCTGATGCCTCTTAGCAGGGATTTGTCGTGGTAGTGGCAGGTGGGGGAAGGGTTGGCTGTAATATCCCGCAGCTGGTCTGGCCTGAGTGGATGGTGGTGGTGGTGTCACGTATGAGCCTGAGCAGGGGGAATGGGTGAAACCATGCTTGGGGTCATGCCCCTTAGCTGGTTTGCCCAGGATGGTAATGCTAAGCTGCATGATGTCTCTGCGGGGTGTGCCATTTTATTCTTGGTTCGGCTGTTTCAGCAGTGGCCCAGAGCTGGGGGGGTCACACAAGATGCCTTTCTATGCTGTGCAAGACTGAAATGGCCCCTATCCTATTTATATGGTTGTTGAATGAGAACCTCTTTTAGGGTGGGACACTTTGGAGTGAAGGGCCTGCTTGTCTTGCTTGGGTGTGGGGACCTTCCCTAGGTCTGTTCAAGGAGTGCCCATATCCTCCACTCACACTATGGCATGCAACTGCAAAGCAGCTGCTTCTGACTGAACCACCAGTTTATGGTGGTGTGTTGAAATGGTGGCATGTGGTTTACATGTGATGCTTCTGTGTGGGGTTCAAATGTTAGTTTTTGTAACTGATGTTGGGATGGGGTAGCCCGTGTGTTTGGGCAGGGGTTTTGGAATGAATAACCTGATGCTGTTGCCTACTACCCACGTAAGTCCAATTTACAAGGTTGGAGCTAACGGAAAAGGAAATTGTGGTAAGTATAATTGTTCCTGTTCTCCCGCTGATACCCACTTCTGTCTGAGGAAAAGAAACCTACATCTGGCCTGTATGGTGGGAGTGGGCGGCGGAGTGAAGGACCTGCTGTCACGAGTTTTGGAGGATTTGCTGGGTGTGTTTTGACCAGGACTCTGCTGGCGTGGCACCAGTGCCACTGGTAACTTCATTGAAGCACCATCCTACCTTAGGAAGGAAGTGCTTTTATTTGTTTTGTTTGGCATCCTTGTGTCATTTATAATTGTTGCTGCTGCTGGCCCAATATGATTTGGGCCATTACTACAGTAGTGTTGTCCTTGTGCTGAGAGATTTAAGTGTCAGTATCAGTGTGGCTCAGTTGGTAGCACATCCATCTCTGGACCAGAGGGTTGTGGGTTTTGTTACCACATTGGGATTGGAATCGTAATGAAGCGCTGGCACCATTGCAGTATTCAAGGGGTGGTATGCTGCACTAGTGCTGTCCTTTGGATGAGACGTTAAAACAGCGGTCCCCTGGCTTCTGCCTGTCCTGGTGGGTGTCCAGGTGGAAGAAAAAGTCATAGAACCCCTGGCATTCTTTGCAAAGAGTAGGCAGAGGATATTCCCGGTGCGTGGACCAATAGCCCTTCACATAACAGATCCATGCAATTGTCAATGATTGTGAATGGGCCTGCATCTGGGGGAGCATATAAGATGTATTTTGGGGTGTGGGGTTGAAATGGCTCATGTTTTTTTGCTTATTTATTATATTGATTTGGGCTGGGTGGTGGAATTAGACTTGTTTCCTGCAGATTTAAAATGGTGCTGTTGTGCATATGTGATGTCTCTGACTTGTAATGCATGGTTTTAAAAGTACACACTTTCTTTTTGCCTTTCTGATGTGGGCTGGGTGTGAATGAGGAGCCAGCATTTTTGGGTGGGGGCTTTGAAGCGAGGGGTCGGAGAGCTTTGCTTAGGCTCTTACCCACATATATCTCCCCATTGACAGTGGACAATGTTGGAGCTAACAGAAAAGGAAATTATGGTAAGTGACAGAATTTCTCTTATCCTCCTCGCGTACTCAATGCCTTTTGCTAGTTTAAAAAAGACCTGGCGTATGGATCTGGCCTTCGGGATGGTGGGCTTGGACTCTGAGCAAAAGGGTTTGCTGGCTCTGGAGGACACAAAGGACCTGCACTAAAGTCTGAATGCACAGTACATTTATCTGCATGGGTAGCACCTTTGACATGAAGGACAGATGAGATGTAGCAGAGCAGTTTTGAGAAGTAAAATGAAGGCATCCTCCTGGCTGGTCATGTGTCTGCGTGCTAAGGATGGAGTGCTGTTTTGGGACCACGGGCTGCGGACTACAGCTTGTGATGCTGGGCCTCTGTGTGTATGAATGCCTGTGTTTTGCAAGTCAAGGCAGTCTGGGGTTTCAAAGTGTGGCCAGGTGGTCACTCTGCAGTGGTCCTGCCTGAACTTTGTCTGGGGGGGGTGGATGATTACAAAGTGCTCGTTCTGATCTGGTCCTGCCAGAGCTGTGTTGGGGTGGCTGATTACGTCTTACAAAGTACTGCTGCTGCGTAGCGGCAGTCCTTCACTAATGATCCTGTCCTACTGGAGATCTGTTGGGAGGTACATTTACAAGGTGACGCAAAGCAACAATCTTGATCCTGCCAGAGCTGCTTCTGGCAGTTGCCTGATTAAAAAGGGATGCACCTGCCCAGTCTTGATATTTCAGATATTGCTTTTTTATGGCTTCTTCGTTCTTCAAATTGTGCTTCAATTAATAAGTGGTGTTCTTCTTGTCAGTGTGCCTCAGTTGGTGGTACATCTGCCTGTGGACCAGAGGGTTGTGTGTTCTCGTCCCACACCAGGATTGGACGCATGCCAAAACACTGGCATCCGAGTGCTGTATTTGGGGGCAGTACTACTAGGAGTTCCGCCTTTTGGATGCGCTGTCAAACTGAGCTCTTCTTCTAACCTCCTGGTGGGTGTCCAGGTGAAAGTAAATCAATGTACTATTTGCAAAAGTAGGGTTCAGCTCCGTATTCCCCTTGTTTAACCATAAAATAGGTTCATGCAATTGTCCAGGCTGTGTCTGGTTGCTGATGTGCGATATGGTCGCCACTTCAAATTCAGTCACTTCACTACCAGTCTACCATTGCTTGTTCAGTGCTTTGGGATACACTGCGTATGAAAAGTGCTATATTCTTCTTCTTCTTCATGGTATTGTGTCTGTAGCAGTTGCTAGCAGTTCTATGAACATTTGGGCATGCCCAGGATGGTCTGCACGAGACTGGCTTAACTGATGTCAACTTCTCATCAATATGAATTTTTCGTTGCATTGTAGACAAAGAATGGATCGCTTTCTGATTGGAAAGAAATGTGTGCATGAGGAGATGGAACCTGTTGGGCAGAGAAAACCTCAAGCAAAGCAAGGGCCAGAAGATATGATGAGGACTATCTGAAACTAGGATTCACCTGGATCGACCAGTGATGCACCACGACCCCAGTGTGTGGTGTGTGCTGAGGTTCTGCACAAGACAGTATGCGCCCTGCAAGCTAAGGCGTCATCTGGAAACAAAGCACCCCAGCTTACTTTCAAAACCAGTGGAGTTCTTCAAAAGAAAACTGAGCGAACTGCGAGGCCAAAAAAGTTGTGGAGCACCATGGGACTGTTCCTGTAAGCGGTCAAAGCATCATATCTTCTATCTCTGAGAATTGCAAAGCTGGGAAGCCACACAACATTGGAGAAGCTGCTAATTCCTGCTCAAAGGAAATGTGTTCAGTGATGCTTGGAGAAAGCAGCTGCACAGCTGGAAGCAATCCCTCTTTCAAACGACACAGTTTGCCATCGATTGAGGACATGTCTGCAGATGTGAAGCATCAGATCGTAGATTCCATTCATCAAAGCCCATTCTTCTCTGCAGATAGATGAGTCCACTGATATAGCAGATGCTGCACAGCTTCTGGTGTATGTCTGTATGCCACGGACACAGATCTTCGAAGGAGTTTCTATTCTGCCATGCACTTCCTACTAGAGCAACTGGGGAAGAGCTGTTTGTCTGCTGAATACTTTCATTGAGAATGAAGGCCTTGATTGGAGTCGTTGTGTTGGTATCTGCAGTGATGGAGCTCGTGCAATGACTGGAAGACACAGCGGAATGGTGACCAGGGTACAAGCAGTGGCTCCCAATGCTCTCTGGAACCACTGCATGATTCACAGAGAAGCTCTGGCAGCCAAGAGGATGCCAGATGAACTCAACAAAGTTTTGACTGATGCAGTGAAAGCCGTGAACTTCATCAAGGCAGGTCCAGTGATTTCCAGACTGTTTTCAGTACTGTGTGAAGAGATGGGAGCGAAACATACACAGCTGCTCTTGCACACTGAGGTCCGCTGGTTGTCCCGGGGGAAAGTGCTGACCCACCTCTATGAACTGCGTGATGAAGTCCGCATATTTCTTGCAGACTGTAACTTCCACTTGTGGAACATTTCCACAATCAACAGTGGCTTGCTTTGTTTATGATTGGCAGATATCTTTGACAGACTGAACTCTCTTAATCTGTCACTTCAAGGACGGGATGCAGTGTTTTACAGTCAGGACAAAATCAAGGCATTTGGTTCCAAGCTTGAACTTTGGTCCCACGAGTGCAGCAAGGATCAGTTGCCACATTTCCAACCTTGGAGGATTTTCTTCAGGAACATGAAATTTCAGTCGACTGTGTCAAAGCAGTAATTACAGAACATTTATGTGGGTTGCAAGGCAAGCTACGAGACTACTTCCCTGAACATAGCAGAGGGACAGTGACCAGTGGGTCAGGAATCCCTTCATTTTCAAGCCAAGCTCTGCAGACTCCTTATCGCCAGAAGAATAGGAGAGCCTCATTGACCTGGCTACAGACCCAACTCTGAAGGTCACTTTTGCCCAACAGCCCCTTGCAAAGTTTTGGCTGTCAGTTGGACTTGAATTTCCAGCACTGAAAAATCGAGCTCTTGCTGTACTTATGCCTTTTGCCTCAACATATCTTTGCGAATCTGGATTTTCAGCACTGACTGCAATAAAAACAAAGTATTGGGCCCGTCTTAAAGTTGAAGATGACTTGAGCCTTTACCTTTCAAATGTAAAACCAAGAATATTACAGCTGACTGCACAAAAACAGGCTCACAGGTTGCCCTCTTAACAGACTGGCATTATTTGATTAACAGGCAGCAGAATTTACAATACATTTTACTACACAACAATAAACATACTTCTTATTTAACAGTGGGTGTGTGTGCTTTTGTGAGTTATTCATCATTACTGGTATCTGGCAAGGTACAGTGGTAATGATGCAAAAGGTGACCGGAAGCGCAATTTAGTCAATGTGCAGTGCACTAATGATCAATTTTTATGCGATTACCGCCATATGCAAATGAGGTCATGACTCATGGGGAGGCCTGGAAGTCTTCCAAGTCCAGTAGGGGAGGCTTGCCATGGCAAGGTCTGAGAACCCTTGCCCTACACAACAAATTGACAGAGAAAATACCCTGCTAATCAAACAGAGAAAAATCCAGACATCCAAGTCAGACACAGGTAAACCTCCCCAGCCCCAAAACAGCCTGGTGGTTTGTGCTCTGAAAGCAGTCGGCCCCAAAATAAGTCAGCTGTGCTTTAAACTCTTCCTGCACTGAAAATCTTAAGAATTGTAACAAACATAAAGCTAGATCCACCTCCCTCTGTTGCTTGAAAGACTGTCTTTTCCAGATAATTCAAAGTTCCTTATTTCACCTTTCAGTTAGAAGTAGCCTCCACCTGCAGAATATCTACTACAAACCAAAGACAATTGTAAGGTTCACCTCCCTCTGTTGTGAGCACAACTTGCTTTCTTGCAAATCCTATGTTCAGTATTGCAGCTTCCAGCCAGTGGTAGATTCACTTAATATTAGCTGTTCTTCTTTTTTGATTGGACTATTTGGCAGAGCATTGCTTGTCTCTGTTTTGGTTTACTAGCATGTGTATATGCCCACTGTGAATTGGCTCATATATTCTCTTCATGACTTTGCAAGGATGTTATGTGGAATCATGCATCTGACATATAAATAGTCTAATAGCTTTAACTGTAGAGACTATCTTCTTTCTTACTGTATGTGGGTTCTATTTTTCTTATTATTATTTCTTGCAATTGTTATTTAATGCCTTTGCTATAGGCCATTCAAGGCTATAACATTCTTTACAAATATTCATTTATGGTGGATACACAGATCATTATGAACTGGTGGGGAGATGAGATGGGGGGACTGGATGCTGAGTAGAATTACCTCTTCATGAGCCAAAGTAGTATTTTGGGGTTACAGTCACTAGGACTGGAAGTTTGTCTAAGGTTGGTATTTTTTGGTTCTGGGGTATTGTTCTTGATGTTTATAGGGTATGTTACTTTCTTTCAAGGTGGGGTACCTATTCTCGCTTTTTCCCACACTTTAGAATTGTTTGTCTGGATAGAGTTTTTACTCCGATTGTCTGGGTTTTTGTATGAAAAGTTACATAATGGGCAGGAGGGAGGTGGAGTTATGGAGCTCAGCAAGGTGCTTCCAGATTTGTTGCCACCTGGCTCAGGTGGACTGTTCTTTCTAGCAGTTAATCTTCATTTTTGTGCATTATAATGGGTAGCTATACATTTATTACATGGAATGTAAAAGGGGGACAAGAAAAAGAAAAAGACATCCGCTTCGCCACTTAAAAAAGCTTAACTCTGGGACTGTGTACTTGCAGGAAACACACATGAGGAGGGAAGATGTGCACTTGTTCTGGTGAGAGTGGGTAGGGCAAGCTTATGGAGCTGGATGTAGCACTAAAAGGGGGGGGGGTAGCTGTGCTGATTTCCCAGAATATCCCTTTTTCATTGGAAAAGGAACACTGGGATCTGGAAGGGCACTTTATTTTTCTATATGGTAAACTTGAACTGGTTGATGTGATTTTGGGCTCAGTATAAGGTTCCAATGTGGATTCTCCTGGCTTTTTCACTAATTTACTTTCTGTTCTAACCCCCTTGGCCAATGCTTCCTTATTGATAGAGAGAGAGAGATTGGAATATAGTTTACCAACAAGATTTTGACAAATCTGGTGTGTATAAGTTAGGTCTCTCCCCAGGGCAAAGAGGTCATAGGGACTTTATGGATGATTTGGGCCTAGTGGACCCCTGGCACATACTCCATCCCACTGATAGGCAATGTACTTTTTACCCTTCCCCTCATGCTACATTTTCCAGACTTGCCTATTTTTTTATCAACCAAGAATGTCTTTCAGGTTTAATCTCCTTGGAGATCCTTTCCATGATTATATCTGATCATGCCCCAGTGAAATTGATTCATGCTGTCAGTGAGATGGAGGAACGCAATCTCACATGGTATCTTAACTCTCAGCTACTGCAAGATCTTATTACTCTTCAGTATATATGCAACCATTTAAAGAATTTTCTTGAGCAGAATGAGGGCTCAGTTCCAGCAGTTGATGTGCTATGGGGATCATTAAAGTGCTCTTTAAGGCAGGAATGTATTCCTTTAGTTTCTAGATGTTCCAAACTCTGACAGGCACATCAAGAGCAGCTTTTAGAAGGCATCCAGCAGATCAAGCAGAGTCTCCATTTGCAGACCACAGCAGATGAATGGGCTAGATTATTTCATTTCATGTTTATTTTACACTGGAAGGCCTGTAGGCATACATGTCCATCTTCACAGACGTCCAGTTTTAAACAGTACAATACATAATATACATACAAAAATTCTGATCAAATTCTAAAATATTTCTTGTTAAAATATGCAGAAATGGATTATGATCTCTTATTCATTTTTCTTCACCCTATGACGAAAGGAGATGCTGAGACACTTGCAAAATGTTTTTCTAATGTGATGTTCAAAAGAAAACATTCTCTCGCTCTTTAATATCAAATATTAGGACCTTTTTTTTAATTATGTACACATCATCCTGATAAATGGCTTAATTATTGTATTGTGAATGACTATTGTATGCTAATTCTTATGTATTTATATTGTGATGCTTCTTTGCTTTTTTAGCTTTGTAATGTCCATTACATCACATTATGGAAGAACAATAAATTGCTACTACTACCCATACAAAGACTAAAAAGAATACAGTGCTTGACAAATAACATACATCAACAATGTAAAATTGTCAAATCAAGACTCTTATACATAAAAACAGTTAGGACACATGTGTACAGAAATATCTGATAAATAACTTTTAAGGGAATTCTTAAACACAGACATTCTGGCACTACCATCAATAGGTCCAAGTAAACCATTGTACAATTTTGTAGCCCAAAATGTATAGAATTTTGAGAAACAGTAGTACAGAAAGGAGGACTCAAAATAATTTCTACTTTGTATTCTTGGTGGGCAGCAGCATTATCGTTAGGGAAGAGTCTGCTGATACAATCTGGTAATAGACCTAACTGAAGTTCATGCAGAAATATTAGTGATCTAAAATGAAAACTTTCAGTTGAGGGCAGACATCTAAAAGTTGACAATGGTGAGTATGTCTTGGTAATCATGTAGCAAAATGTATAATACTATTAAAGGTGGTACAAAGTTTAGCAAGAACTCTTTCCATGGAAAATGAATATATCATAGAAACATAATTAATGAAAGCAAAAAACTGTGTAAGGATATTTCTAGTTTCAGGAGCAAGACTATTATTAATATGATACAATGAACCTAATCTCTTGTGGAGTCTATATATTGAAACAGTGATATGAGATTCAAAAGTAAGATGTTGATCAAGAATTAAGCCTAGATATTTAAAAGATGTAACTTGTTGATAATTGTATCCGTTGTTATCACTAAGAAAAAAAATCATCAATAGAGGCTTTCCTACAACTATTAAAAATAGTAAATTTTGTTTTTGAAGAATTAAGAACCACATTATATGAATCCAACTAAAAATGTAATAAACTAAAATCATGTTGCAGTGTTTCTTGAAGTTGTTTGATATTTTTCCCCCAACACAAAAAAGAACTGTATTGTCTGCATACATAATAAGTTTGGTATAAATAAAAAGATCAGATAATGAACTAACAAAAACTGAAAAGAGGAGTGGTCCAAGAATGGACCCCCGTGGAACTCCACATTTTAAAGGGGAATCAGCTGATGAACAAACATGAATTAATGTTCTTTGTTTTCGATTGTAAAGATAATGTTCAACCCATGTAATAACTTCAGTTGAGAAGTGAATCCTAGTTAATAACTTTAAAAGCATAGCATGGTCAACCAAGTCAAATGCCTTGTGAGGTCCACAAAAGCTGAAGCAATGTAATTCCCTTCATCGAATGCATTAACAGCTTAGCTAGTGAACCTCACCAAGGCAGTTTCAGTATTATGATTGGCTCTAAAGCCATGCTGAGAATCTGACCAAAGATTATACTTAACAAGATGTTGATTAATTTGGTCAGAAACAATTTTCTTTAAGATCTCTGAAAGTGGAGCTAGCAGAGAAATAGGACGAAAATTGTTTACATTGGATTTTGGACAATATTTATATATAGACTTGACTATGGTGCATTTCCATTTGGTTGGAAAGGCACCATAGCAAAGTGAATAATTAAACAATTTAGAAAGTGGAAGAGCAAACAAATAACTAACCTTTTTAAAGATCCTATAATCAATACTATCCAAACCAAGACTTAAATATACTGTGGGCTCAGCATGATGATTTATCGGCACGACAGTCAGAATTGGCATTGCTGAGGAAGAAGGTAAGGTACATTGAGTCAGGAGAAAGAGATGGCAAGTTTTCAGCTCCTCTGAGGTTCCGCTCAATCGTGTCCACCACTTTCATCCCTGGAATACAAACTGAGCCTGCTGCAGATTTAGTAACTCATCCTCAGAGGATAGCTGATGTCTTTTGTTCATATTATTCAACACTATATGCCAGTGACTCCCCCTACCCCTCATATCTTGGTGCAGATTTCTGATTATTTAGATCCTCTCCCCCTCCCTGCATTTACCCCAATACAGCAAGACATCTTTAAAAGTCCTATATCAGTCTCAGCGGTCCTAACTGCCATCCGACAACTGCCTTCTGATAAGGCCCCTGGGTCAGATGGCTATATCAATAATTTGTATTCAGTCTGTTTGGAGGACCTCATCACCCCTTGGCCCATCTATATGATTATTGAAATTCCTCTAGTTTCTCTAATACATTGTTTACAGAGGTCTGGATTACTTTAATTAAGAAGCTGGGCAGGGAGGAAATGTCACTAGACAGTTACCATCTGATATCCTTACTCAACACGGATTTGAAACTTTTAGCCAACATTTTAGCTAATAGAATGGCTCAGGTTTGGGATACTCTGGCTTGTCAAGCACAAGTCAGTTTTATGAAGGTTTGCATCTCTAGCAAACATTTAAGGAAATTGCATTATCTTATATCAGCATCCGGGGAGGGCTCGGCCCCTGCGGTCTTGGTCTCCCTGGATGCCGAAATGGCATTCAATCAAGTGGTGAGGCCTTACCATTTTGCTGTACTTAACAAGTTTGGATTTCCACAGGAATTCCTAACTAGGATTCACTTTTTATATAGTAGCCCTTCAGCTAGGCTTGATGGGGTCTCATCTTCCCCCTATCTGTTACAAAGAGGACTACATCAGGGCTGCCCCCTCTCCCCCTTTCTCTTTCATTTATATCTAGATCCCTTAATTCATTATCTTCAAAACAGCCCAGATATTAAAGGAATAAGGGTTAGGGAGACTAGATATATTATCAGCCTATGCAGATGACTTGTTACATCTTGAGGACCCAGTAACCTCTATTTTATTTATTTATTTATTGAAAAGTTTCACCAGAAAGGGTACGCTGAACAACAAGTTGCTCATCTCATGGTGCATCCTGGGGGAAGGGTATACAGGAGGAAGAGCATACATAAGTTACAAAATTTAAGCAGACAAAATGTCAAAACAGTGATGTAAAGCAATATGCAGCAATACAGATCAGGTTAGATAATGTACGGTATGTAAGCATCAAACAATAATATGAGTATGTGCAATTCAATGAAACATTAACATAGAATATGTGTAGAAACAGGGCACAGTAACCTGACAATAGGTTTGAATATGTACTGAACGTATAATAGGTCACAATAAGTACAAATGTAAGTGCATCCATTGGCACTTAAGAGAGCAGCCAGAGCCATCCATAAGACAGTTGCTTATTTAATGAGCTAAGGTAGATGAAAGGAGGGTAGGCCAGGTCTGCGAGGTTGAGCAGACAGCAGAGAGTGGCAGAGCAGAGAACAGAGAATAGCAGTGTGATTATCAGCAGGTACAGTTTATCAAGACATAGTTGTTTGTGGCTATGGTTAAGGAGTGGGGGAAGGAAGATAAGCAGATTTTGGGGGAAGGGCATTCCAAAGCTGGGGGAAATGATGTGTGAAGGCCGATTGATCTACTGTAGTCGAGCGACAAGGAATTTCCAGTAGACAAGCGTCATTTGCTCTTAGGCAATGATCTGGCGGAGATAGAGCAGATATTAAGGAAGAGAGATAAGGGGGGAGGGACCCAAATCAGAATTTTGACACAAATTTGGCACAGTGGAGAAGTCGGTGATTTTCTACAGAAGTAAGGGATAGAGAGTGGTAGAAGTTGCAGTGATGGGTGAGAGAAGGGGACTTGAGAGCACAGCTACAGAAGGAGTTGTAGAGGGTATCCAATTTGACTAGGGAGGACCTGGGTGCGGCACTGTAGACTACATCACAGTAGACAAAAATAGGTAGTATCATCTTCTGGACAAACTCATGTCTTGCTGATAGAGAGAGGCAACTCTGGTTCATGTTCTATTCAGGTGACATTGCTAGAGGTACATCGATTTTCTATTATCACAGGCTACAAATTGAATCTATGTAAAAATAAGGTTCTTCCTCTTAATAACTTACTTCTTAAACAAGACATTCTCAGTCTTGGACTATCCTGAGAGCTGAGATCCCTAACATACTTGGGAATATACCTCTACACCTCTCCTGCTTTCCGTCACATTTGGTGAAAGATAACCTGTCCTCTTTGTTACACATTATACAGCAGGATTTGCAGAGATGGTCTTCCCTACATTTATCCCTCTGGCATTGCATTTTCATTGTTAAGATGAATGTGTTACCATGCATTATATATCCCCTTGGGTATGCTGAACATTTATCTTCCGAAAATGTGGTTTACCCGATTACAGGCCACGATTAATAAATTCCTGTGGAGAGGAGAGGCCATTAGATGGGCATATTTTAAATTGTCGATTTCTAAACAATGTGGTGGTTTATAGCTCCAAAACATTTTTCTATATTACGGCACTCTCCACAGCAGCAAATTGTTGCTGTGGAACCTTTGAGAAGGGACCCAGATGGATGGTACTGATGTTCCTTTATCACTGGAACTTGAATGCTCTTGCTGCAAATCTGCTGGTATATGGCTTAATAGCCTACTTTATATAAAACTGACTCAATTACCTCACCTTCTTCAGCTGACACTGTCATGAACCCACTCATGGGGGCCAGGTCCACTGAGCTCACAGTGCCCACCCCTAAGTGCAATCCATAATGGGGGGGAGCAGGAATGCCCTCCTCATGTCCTATAGTGCTCACTGCGTTCACAACTGAACACTCACCATGAGGTCCCAGGGCTTTCTCTCAAATCTAGGTAAAGGTAAAATACAGTCTCAAGTCTGTAGCTAGGTGAGGACACTCCTTGGTTACTGTACTGGGGGGAGACCCAGGCATTATGACCTCTTCTGGGCTGGTCCTTCATAACCCTGATTGATGTCTTCTCCCATGGGTGGTACAGCAACCTAGTTCTCCCTTAAAGACTCCTCCAAAGATCTGTGTATCTCCCCTACTTTTGGCACCCAGATTTCCCTTTCAGGATCCTAGTCTTGGTAGCAAATGGTAGCACTTTAGCAATTAAAAAGGCTGGTCTCAGAACTGAATAAACCTTTTTACCTTTACACACACACACACCACTCACAGGCAACTTTTAAAAGCAAAGTGCTTTACTAATTTTAAATACTTATCATACAAACCTTACAAACAATAAATTTCAGAAATCTGGTCATATAATAACATATAGGATAGTGAATGGGCAACTATGCACAACCAGTGTGCTGTGCCACCGAGGTGTTCTGATTCCCTGTGACCTTGAGAGCAAAGCTTGAGAGGTCCATGGGAATCAGATCCCCAAGGTGGCACAACACACTGGTTGTTCATAGAGTTGCCCATCTGCTATACTACATAGTGTATGGGCATCCATGCCTATTTGGGACATTGCAGTTTGTTTCAGTGGTTGGGGGCACTTGAGGGTTGGTGGTAGGTTCAAATTACTGACATGGTGTGCTTCAGAAGTTTTTGCAACTTGAAGTTTTAAAAACAATAACTTTCAGGTTAATTGTATAGGAGAAATAAAGTATGTGGCAGCATTCCAAGTTGTTCTGCTGCAGTAGTGACATCACTACTGCAGCAAAACAACATGATGACATCACTACTGCAACAGAACAACCATATTCCAGGCATGGAATTCCATGCATAACAGCATTCCACCATACACTATAAAACAAAAGTTGGGATTGTACATAAAAATGCACTGTAATGTAACTGTCGAGTTTCTACCTTGTTAGTGGATTATCACAGTCCAGTAAATAAATGAGCTTCTGCAAAAGTTTCAGTCCTTCTGTAGAATTCATTGATTCTTAGTCTGCCTCTGTGGCAGTTTTACTTGATGTGTGACAGGAAGAGTGTCCCATGAAAAAGTGTGCAACATGCCATGTTCTGAGGGTTTATATAGGTTGAATTTCTACAGTCTGTGGCCTATCTTTTTATGCCAGCAGTGGTCTTTCTTGCTCTGTCCAAGATTTTTAAGTGAACCTTATTATTGGTTAGTTAGATTATCTTACAGTTCCAATATCCTTTGATCTTCCTTCATCCTTCCTGATTTCTTCTAAATGGAGATGAATTATAACACCTGAAGTGTATTCACACTAAATTTCCAGTGTAGATATCCCTCCCCTTCCTGCCACCTAATAAAATGAAATTATACCAAGACCATTCCTGGAACCTAAAGCACTTTTCCTTTGAGGTGTAAGTTTATGATGGAGGGATGGCTTCTCCATTCCTGTCACTTTACAATATCCCTGCCTTTGAAATGTAATTTTCAGCTTCCTGGCAAGTAAGCCTTTCTCAGATCACAGAATACCAATTTCCTCTGCATGTAACCCTTTTTAAAAAAAATGGGCATCTTTTGGCAACCCAAAGTTCTGGCCTGTTTGGAACTTTGAAACTTAACCAAGTTCCTTTGCATGTAACCCTTTTAAAGAATAAACAAAAATCAAAGGAAAAAAATTACAGCAATATGTCTGCAATGATTACTACTGCAGTGGCCAAGTCACCACATCACCACTACACTGGTCTTTAAAAGCTTACTGCCAGATGAGTACATACCTTGGATTACCATGGATCAGAGCCATAGTACAACCTCTAGTTGGCAATCCTAATTTTTCAATTGCCAGTCAGCCTGTCTTGTCCTCTTTTTGCCCACTATTTAATGACCTAACTTTAGAGTCCATATTAGACAGTGACAGATTTTCACTATTTAACTCCATTAGGGAATGCCACTAACTTCCTAACTCTGTCAGTTTTAAATATGTGCAATTAACTCATGCAACATCAACTTTTTTGGGTCCTAGACCCTGGGCCCTGGGGAACTCAGCTGTCTCTGAATCCTTAATGGCTGTAGCAACTCAACCTCACTCCATGTCCAAGCTTTATTAACTTTTTCAATTCATGGACCCTAGAAGCCCAATGGGGATTTATTATTATTGGAAACAGACCCTCGACCTCCAGGACGTTCCCAGGGTATGATATTCTGTGTGGCATACACTCTACAAATTCATCAAACAAGATAGGTTCCATTTAATTAAATTTAGCATACTACACAATCTTTATTATACTCCATCCAAGTTATTCAAAATAAATAAATTACCTTCCCCTCTATGTTCTTGGCCTTGCGGAGGGTACGTTGAAACATATGCTCTGGGATTGTGCAAGGATTGCTCCTCTTTGAACTGCTATAAGGACCTCATTTGATTCCCTCTTAGGTCTGGAAGACCTTTTTTTTTGCTGGAGATTTGCTTGGTTGGGCTTTATCCTTCAGACCACCCTGGTGTTTGCAAAGCTCATATGGCATTGATATCACTAACAGTAAAATTAATTACGTTATGGCACTGGAAGGACACTTCAATTCATTCATACAGGGAATGGCATCAAGAGATCTTGTCATCTCTAATGGTGGAGAAACATAGTGCCTCCCTACGGAAGTGTCTGGACCAGTTTCGAACTAGCTGGAAGTCGTTGCATACCCTGTTGTCTTTACCCTCCCTAGGGCCACAACCAGTAACGTAGAAGTTGCACTATTGCAAAGTCACCCTGCCTGCTTTACTTTTTGCTTACTCTGCATGCCTAATCCTGTTCTTACGCTTCATGTTCATTTTTGTGCTTACTGAGCTCCTAAGTGGGAGGGAAGACAATGTTGGGAGGGGAAGGAGAGTATCGGTTGGTATTTTTTGTTGGTTGTTGATGTATTATTAGTTATTGTTTGTATTAGTATATTCTTTTTTGTAGTTCGTATTGTATAGTGTGTGTTTTGTTGTTTGTGATATTATTGGTTTGTGCACAATAAAGTATGTTTAATGGAAAAAAGACTGAGTAGTTATTATGGAAATGAAGAACTTATTATTTTATGCTGCCATAGTCCTTGTATCTGAAGGCAACATCTGTTGATTTCTATGAAGGCAATATACTATGTTCTGCTATGGTGCACTGTGGAGACAGTAAGTACTTTTGAACACTCTCTCTCTCTCTCTCTCTGCACATCTGCTGGTATATGGCTTAATAGCCTACTTTATATAAAACTGACTCAATTACCTCACCTTCTTTGGTTGACAGTGTCACGAACCCACTCCTGGGGGCTAGGTGGTGCTGTTTCTTAATCTGGAAGTGAAGAAGTTATTGTTTATGGTGCCACAGTTGTTGTATGTGAAGGCATTGTTTGTTGATTTCTGTGAAAGGCATTGTAGTATGTTACACTGCTGTAATTTAGGAGAATATGTTAGGAAAGAATGGAAACAATATGTTGTGTTTTGATATTGTATAAGACAGCAATATTGCTCAGTGTGAATTGGTGAGCGGCTCTTGATGAGACCTGTTAAGATTTGTTGAAATAATTTTAGTTCAGTCTTGTCATGCATTAGCTATCAGTTACTGTTGGTAAATACACTGGAATATAGTTATATTTTTTGTCATAGACAGTTAATATTTTAATAGAGTGCCACAGAACCGTGACAGTATTGCATGCTGCGCTAGGTGTTATTCATGTAAAGCTTGCAAGTATTTTTACTTCTGTGTGAAAACAATGCCTCTACTGCCTTTACATGCAAAATATAATGCATATCACATGCTGGACACAGTGAGTGGGATTTGCAGCTGTATGATATGGTGGTATGAGGCATGCAGAGGATGCAGAGTTCTGCCACATACTGCAGCATGGAAGCTGTGATGTGTGGGAGAAGGGGGGGTGCTAGGTGTTGCAATTTAACACATCCACTAGTGGCACACAGGCACACAGAAGAAGATAAATACTGTGTTGTAGAGACTTGATCTGTGAAACAGTCTTCAGTTTTGAAATTGATACCTGTTTATCATGGAAAATATTGAAATACAATGAAAATGATCAGACAGCACATATTAAATACTGTTACTCAAAATAAATGAGATCACTGAGTGCTGCATGAAAAGGGTGCAACTGCCAAATCCCCCAACCCCATGTTGTGTGTCACCCAGACTCTTAGGTTGCACAATTGATCTTCAGCCCATGTGCAGCATGGTGGAAGAGCAGCACATGGTTAAAGAAAGTGCTCAGCAATGACTTATAGAGTGAATTAATGAATTAATACTTTTATTGATCAGTCATATGACCATTTCAGTAGCAATGAAAATTAAAAATACAGTAAAATGCATATCATCAGACTTCAATAGTAAGATACAGACATATAAAATATACAATATAAATAAATTTTAAATACATGAATACAGACACAGGGAAAAACAGCTAAATGAAAATCATCTGGGGAATAGGTGCAAAAATATGCATAGTCAAACTTTGTGAGCTAAACCAATTTATTTAAAATTGATTCTAGGTACAGAATATAGCACTAAGCGTGTGCATTTTGTGATTGCAATATGCTACTCAAATTAGTTTAAGTAGTACTTTTGATCCTGACATAAATTGTAGCAATATTCACTAGATAATAAGCAACAGACTTGATTATATATTCATCATTAGTTGTAAGAAAAATCTTTAGTAGTAAATTTAAATCATTAGTTTGTATAGAGTTACAAAGTGGCAATGGCCATTTGCTTCTTGGTAGTTTGTACCAGGGGCATATGAAAAAGTTGTGACATAGATCTTCAAGATACTGAGAAGTACAGGAGCAGCATTTAGCCTGAGAAGATGAAACGCTATTGTGTCTAGCAAGAATTATGTTATTAAGGAAAACTTTAAACCTATATTTAGTATATTGAATCCTTAAATCAGGCTCAATAAGGATATCAAGATATAGCCTATAATAGTGAAGGTTGTCATTTTGTTGTAACCAGGACACAATGCGTAATCTTGAATTAAGCTCCAGGTCTTTTCCCTAAAATATTCAATTATCTTGCACGTAACAAATGCTTGGTATTTCAAGCTGATAGAAACACCTCTAGTTACATAACTTTTTAAACAATCTAGAACAATGTCATAAAGTAGCTTGTAAACAGTGGAGAGACAATTTGATCGTAAGTGGCCTAAATTAGATCAAGTGAGTTTCACTCTAAGGCAGAGGTGAGTCAGCCTATTGGGTTTATGCTGCAGGACTTTTATCCAATAATTTATTTTCCCATCAGCAAAATGGGCCCTGAGGCTAGGAAGCCTGAGTTCTGCTCTAATCAAAGAGTATGGTGTGGAATTGTGCAATTCCAAACTAGGTCTAAAAAGTTTGTTAATAGGGATAGCTATCTTGTTAAAATTATTTGTGTCCCAGATTTCCCCCTTGTAAAGTGTCTGAGCATTATTTTTGGCATTAGCTACAACTATGAGAGGCCTGATAGACTTTCCCACATATTTCTTGTTAAAGAGGTATAGTGAAGATGCAGTCTATTTAAGCTTTGTTGTAAGAGATTGTATATGTTTAGTCCATCTGCCGTCATTTGTTAATATTAGTCCTAACTAGGTATAACGTTTTACAGACCTAAGCCTACAGTCTCCAATGTTCCAGACATTTCTGGTAACATTCGTGCCAAACGTTTGTGTCTGACTCCTTTGTTCATTAACCTTAAGATTGTATTTTTCAGCATAGCATTTCGAAATGTTTAATTTGGCCTGTAGACCAGATTGTGTTATTGAGAGTAATACAAGGTCATCAGCATACACTAACATAACACAATATCTGCCCATGATTCTCGGGGAATCAGTTTGGGAATGCTCCAGTTGTTTTAATAATCTGTCAATGTAAATACAGAATAACAAGGGAGCTAGTATGCAACCTTGTCTAACTCCTGTATTAGTTGGAAAAGTGGAAGATAACTGTCCAGTTCTACCCAGTCTCACTTATGCCCACGTGTTATTGTAAAGTTCACTAATGATGGCTATCAATTCATGTGAAAATCCTTTTTCTTGCATAAGACACCATAACATATTCTGGGAGACGGTGTCAAAAGCTGAGCTAAAGTCAATGAAAGCTGAATACACTTTCTGTTTTCTTAATGACACATATTTCTCAAAAAGATGTCTAAATATGAAACAGTTATTTGTTGTGCAATATCCTGGGTGAAACCCAGCCTGAGATTTTGAGAGTCCGCCCATGTTTGCAAGTTGTCCAATGAGTCTGGTAAGAATTAACTTGGTAAAGATTTTATCCAAATTGTCAAGTAATGAAATTGATCTGTACATAGATGGGTCCCTTTTATTTCCTTTTTTATCAATTGAAATCATTAGTGCTCCTTTCCATGAACTGGGAAAAGCTCAGTTTTTACAACAGACATTAAAATAAACTGTAAGTATAGTTGTCCAGAGTGCCGGTGAGGCCAAAAATATCTCAGATGGTATGTAATTCAGTCCAGGGGCTTTTTTGCTTTTCAGGGATGCAATTGTTAAATAAACTTCTTTTCTCATAAAGGGATTGAAGTATGACATATCAATGTTTAATATGGCTTGAGGAGTCCTTAATCCTGGCACAAAACATTTACTAGTATAACGTTCAGTCCAAATGTCAATGGAAATATGGGAGTCAGTTTCAGATTTTGAATTATTCATCCCTTTGGCTACTAAAAGCCAGTATGACTGATGGTCATTTTCACCGATAACATATATCATCTTACCCCATTCTTTGAGTTGGTATTCTTTTTGTTTCTTATGTAAGAGTTGCTTGTAACACTCTCTCTAGTCTTGTTTAATTTTCTGTATGTTATAATCTGTTTCTTTGCTTCTCTAATTTTATGATTAAGATCTGTTTTGGCTTCACTTACAGAGTGCTTCAGTAAAGTGTGCATGGGCAAGACTTCCCAATCCCTCACTGTGTGTGACTCAGACTCCTACGTCACTCAGCTTGCCATTGTGCAACTGGATCAGCAATCAGTGCCTCATGATGCTGAACTGTTCCACATTGCATGTCAATAGATGAACAGTGTTGCTCTGGCCAGAGTGCACGGAAGTATAGTATTGCAAACTGCATGCATCTGTGGTGTGCAGCTACATTACCCCAGCCCCATCCCCTCCCCGCTTCTGTGTATTTTGAAACAGCATCACAGACCTCTGGACAGCTGCCACTGTGCAAATGTGTAGATAGGTCCTTCTCCTGTTGAGACTTACAGGACATATGCAACATGCTGCAACAGGAGCATATTAGTAAAGGCAGTGTTCAGTGATGAGATACAGGCTGCAGCCACAGAGGCTGGAAGTCCCAGACACTGAGTGCCGTAGCATGTGTAACACACAGTCTCGGGATGTTTACATCACTATACTGGAATGTCTGACCAATCAGCATTTTAGCATGGTGAACTATGTCACTCTAAGAGTCAAAAGATAATCACTGACACACTGTTCATGGTGGACCCTGGTATGGGACCATAAAGTGACTGTGGCCCTGTGGTGTGTGCTATTATATGCCACCCTGATCTGCATGGTGACACTTTTCTGATAGTTGTTGTAAGGAAATTCATAAGTGCAGTAACACAGTCCACAGTCTGTGTTAATGCCATACATTACTACACTTTCCAGTTAGTTAAAGGCACTCAGCTGCACCTTGTGCCTCACAACACACCTGCGATGTGTGGTAATTCATTATTACTGCAAAGTCTATCCTGTGTTACTCCTTACATGTTGTGCCCCACACATCTTGTTACTGTCACACTTTAAACACTCTTTATTGATTGCAGTAAGAGTACTGACTCTCACTAGTGGTTACACAGAGGTCTAGCACAGTAACTAGTGATTGCAATCAGTCATATCACATGTCTCCACAGTACAGCATGGACAGAACAATGACTGCAGGCTAAAATGTTGGTGGTAAGCTTCACTTCTGTAAGTACTAAGTAAGGCAATCATCATTGATTAGTATGGGAACATTAGTGACCCTGAATACTAACAACAGGGAAGAGACCAGTCCACTTACTATAATGCATACAGAGAAGCTGTGTACTCTAACTAGTAGGTGCACAGACTTTGGAGACAATGAATAGTATCTGTAGAGTACTTGCCCATCCTGATAGCTGCGTGCTGAGAGACAGGGATCACAGATTGCCAGATAAAGCACTACAGAAGGTCAGAGAAGACTTCAAATGCTTTTCTGAGCCTGCAATGGGCCAGACTGGTGCACGACAGTGAGAAGTGGCACTGATTATGACCAGTTCACATTCTACCTGCTCCACTCATGACAAAAGACCACTGTTGGGGTAACGTGGGAAAAGAACAAAGCACAAAGACCCCAGCTGGTGCCAGTCCCATGTGATCAGGTGGAGGAGGATGTGGCTTCTGATGATGAGATGTGATCATCCAGCCCAGTGGTACGTGATAAGTACACAGTAACACTAAATACCACTAATTGTCAATTTGTTAAACAAACCACCAGAATAGTATGATCTGTTTCTTTAGTAGCAATTCATGTGGTTGAAAAGCTGTACAGCTCCCTGAAGCATGGTGCAGACCACATAATACAACTGTCATAACACTATACATACTGCCTAGCAGACCAACACTGGTGCTCTCCCCCTCATGCTGCCAATATTCATGCCCCCCAACTTGTTCAGTCATCTTATATGTGCCACCAGACTTCCTATTAAATTTTTTGTTTTATATGCATGATAGCCTTAGGATAGACATATAGGTAACCCTTTGAAGTACAGTACATACACTGCCTATGTCATCCACCATCTTATACAGTATTGCGATAGTGCCCAGCCAGCCCCACCCCCACCCCACCCATACTGATCAGCATGGAGAAACAGTGCGTACAGTGGGCCACCCACAAAATATGGCTTTATGTGTGCTCACAACCTGATGCTAAACTGGGCACATCATCCATGGTACAATAAGAATTTCAGCCAACTGCCTATCCATTTTCCTTATGACCTGGAACATGCATGCCACTAATGTGTCTTGCATTTGCAGCTCTTCATATCATTGAGTACAGAGAAAGTACATTGTTCTTGGTACAGTTCACATATAGCATATCTTACATTTGTTGCTACTTGTATGCTTCAGTACTCTGAAAGTGCTTTATTCATGATACAGTTCACATAAGGTATTTTTGGCTGTAGTGCACATAAAAAGGCATGGTATTAGCCAGCATTCTGCCTCTCATAACCTACCTAGCCAATACAACCAGCACACTTCAGTAATCATAGGTACAGATCTTTATAGAAGAACACCATAGACCAAACAACCACCGTAGCCGAATACCTAAGATACAATATGACAATACTGGCAAGCTACTAAACCTTTCTTCCAAGTAATATGTACACTTTTGAAACACTGTCAATGTTTCACTAAATGATTTTGCTAGTTTATTACTGATCATCAAAGTATACCTCTGTTACATAAAAATAACAAGAGCTTGCCTGTCAGATAACATGAAACAATGCAATTCATAATCATGTTATCATCAGTCAACATCAACCAACAACCAGTGAACTATAATACATCACAATATTCAACTTGGAACAGGTTATTTAATAACAATATAGCACGAATGTATTACCATAATAATGAAGTATGTCCTTTTCTGTTGCTTATGTATTGCAAATCAACCAACTGTCAGAGATGGCACCAGCGGTGCCACTGAACAGGGCATAGAGAGAGGCACACGGCAAGAACAATGTCCCTCTGTTTCCCAAGCCGAGGCACCACCTCGTGCTAGTGATGCCATATCTGAGGAACAGCAAAAAAGGAGTCTCAGCCTGGTCCATCTGGCATGACCAGCGCTGCTGCACAAAGCACATCTCATGCTGCACAATGTAAGTGGAAGACCACTACCTTTTAATATTACTTTAAAATACCAACCTGTCTTTGTCCATGTCATACTGGTTCTTTCATTTTTATCCCATTGTGATAACAAACACAGCAGAGGTCCAGTGCACTCCCAGAAACACTCCAAAAAAGGCTACATACCAATTGTGCACATTGACAGCTTATGGAACCACACATACACATGCATGACTAGTCTATAACAACAACAACATCCATCTGAACAGTGCTTCACATTCCAAAAAATAAGGTACACACTGCAGACCAGTACTCTGAGCACACTGCAGCAACAGCAAGCCTACGATAGCTTTATTAACATGACACAGCAATCCGATGCAGTAGTTCTATACAACAGAAGGTACACAGCATCTACACACATACACACAAGCATACATACACTAGAGACATACCAGTATGACTACATACAGTACTTATGTAAACCCACTGTTTAGAGTGGCATGACAATACAACATTAGAAATTTTACCTAGTACTGTACAACAACCAACACATATTATGACAATGTAGTATGCGATTCTGCAGTACATATGCTGCATCACCTCCTAGATTGTTTGTGTCACAACCAGTTTGCAAGCCTATGAACACATGGCATAATAGAGGAATAACAATGATTATAAAATCTGTCTGTGTACAGCACTGCTCTGTTCCACTTTGTAAAATCCTGTTCACTGTACCAAAACCCAAATAATGCCAACCTGTTATATGTGGGATATACAATGGGTTGACACATAATATACAATTTATCTTCAAGTGTGAGGGGGCAGGACCATAAATCACACATCACAGAGTCACAAGTGGCTTATGAAACTCCTGCCCACTCATGATTAATGATAAACCACCTATTTAGAGTTAGACTATTCTATATTTGATAATCAAATGATATCAATGTACACAACAGTAGTTTACAAATCAGAACTTTTTAATCTGCAGTTAGTCTGAAGATTTAGCTCCTTTCCTTACATTTTAAAAGCAACATTCAGTGGTGCGCTAGAAATATAGAAACATAGAAGTTAATGGCAGATAAGGACCGCAAGGACCATCCAAGTCTGCCCATTTTTTCTACTTTATTAATGTAAGCTTTACAATGCCAGTTCGACAAGAAACCCGTCGACTGGCATCACAGTGCTAGGCTCCATGTTGACCTGCTATTTTTCTTATATTGAAACATGTTAGACTCATTCACCTTGTTAATGCCCTTAAAATGTTTGAATGTTTTGATCATCTCATCTCTCTCTCCCTCTCCTTTGCTCTAGGGTATAATATTGAGTTCCGTTAATCTGTCCTCATATATTTTCTGATGCAGTCCCTGCACCATTTTGTTTGGCCCTCTCTGGACTGCCTCCTTTTTGTTAATGCCCTTGTGCAGGTTCGGCCTCCAGTACTGCACGCAGTACTCAGATGGGGCCTAACCAGTGTCTTGTAAAGAGGGATTATTACCTCCTTCTTATGACTTGTGATACCCCTACTAATATACCCCAACATCCTTCTAGCCTTACCTACTGCTTTAGTGGTCTCTTGGATGATTTCAGGTTATCTGTGATGATGATACCCAAGTCTCTTTCTTCCCTTGTGATTGCCAGCAACTCCCCTCCCAACCTATAGGTAGCTTCAGGGTTTCTCTTCCCTATATGCATGATATTGCACTTCTTTGCATTAAATCCCAGTTGACACTCTGCCGACCATTTTGCCAGTTTTTCCAGATCTTTTCTCATTCTGCCCACCCCATCTGGATCATCTACTCTGTTGCAGATCTTGGTATCATCTGCAAACAGGCAAACCTTACCCTCCAGTCCATCTGCAATGTCACTGATGAAGATATTGAAGAGTACTGGCCCCAGGACTGATCCCTGAGGTACCCCACTTGTGACTTGCATCTCTTCTGACTGTATATCATTTACCACCACTCTCTGTTTTCTGCCCGCCAACCAGTTTGCCACCCAGTTGACCAACCTCTGACCCACCCCAAGCCTACCCAGCTTATTAATCAATCTTCCATGTGGAACAGTATCGAAAGCATTGCTGAAGTCAAGCTATGTGACATCAACTGCACCCCCTTGGTCCACGACTCTGATTACCTAGTCAAAGAAATCTATGAGATTAGTTTGACAGGACCTTCCTGTTGTAAACCCATGCTGTCTTGGATCCTGTGCTCCTATGGATTCCAGGTATTGCACTATCCTTTCCTTAAGGAGTGCCTCCATAATCTTGCCCACTACTGAAGTAAGACTGACTGCTCTGTAGTTCCCTGCCTCCTCCCTGCTGTCGGTCTTGTGGAGTGGGATCACATGAGCCCTTCTCCAGTCTTCTGGGACCTCTCCTGTGCTCAGAGACTCACAAAACAGTGCTGATAATGGTTCTGCTAGTTCCACCGTTAGCTCCTTTAGTACCCTGAGATGTATGCCATCAGGTCCCATTGCCTTGTCCACCATGAGCCTAGTGAGCTCTTGTAGGACCCTTTCTTTTGTGAAGGGAATTGTGCACACCTCCCTCCCCCCTGTGTCCATAGTGCTGAGCTGTGGGCCCTGCCCTACCTTCTCCTTAGTAAATACTGAGCAGAAGTATCTATTTAGGATAGATGCTTTTCCTTGGTCCTCTTCCACACACTCCCCCTCATCTCCTTTGATCTTAGCAATACCCCCTCTGAACTTTCTCCTTTCACTAATGTAGCTAGAGAAAGTCTTGTCCCCTTCTTTTACTGTATGTGCTAGTATTTCCTCGGTTTGGGCCTTTGCCTGCCTTACTGCCTTCCCTGCTTCCCTCAGAGAAGTTTGGTATGCCTCCCTATCTTCACCCCGCTGAGTTCCCTTATATTTCCTGAAGACCAATCTTTTGGCTCTGATCTTTTCTGTTACTGTTTTTAAGGACTAAAGTGGTTTCCTCCTTCTTTTGCTCTTGCTTTTCTCCCTAACACAATGGGATGTTGCTTTAAGTATTGCATCCTTAATGCTTGCCCACTTTGCCTGTACCCCCTCACCTGTATTTTGTCTTGCCAGAGTTACCTTAACTCTGTTGGCCATCTTATCAAAGTCAGCTCCTCTGAAGTCCCATATTTTTGCCTTGGAATGGGATGAGTTAGTTCTAGTGGCCTAATTGAACCATACCATGTGATGGTCACTGGCCCCCTGGTGTCCTTCTACCTGGAGATCTGTGATCCTTTCCCCATTAGTCAGTACTAGATCCAGGATAGCCCTGTCTCTTGTGAGTTGTTGTACCAATTGTTTGAGGCCCTCCCCCTGCAGGGAATCCACTATGTGTCTAGTTCTAGTGGATGTTCCTGCTGGTATTGACCATTTTGTATTTGGCATGTTGAAGTCTTCCATTAGCAGAACCTCCACCTTAGCTGTCATGTTTTGTATATCTTCTAACAGTAATGTGTATATGTCCTCCCCCTGGTCTGGAGGCCTGTAGATAATCTCAGTTCATATGGTTGTCCCATTTCCTGTTTCCAGGGTGACCAACAGTTCTTCTGGCTCCTTATGTGTATTCTGAATTTCTGTAGCTTTGATATTTTCATTTACATAAAAGGCCACTCTCCCCTTTTACACCTCGGTCTCTTCTGAACAGTACATAGCTGAGTACTGAAGTCTCACAAGTGTGGCTACTGGTGAATCATGTCTTGGTAATGGCTACTATGTTCAGTTTAGCCTCTGTCATTGTTGCCTCCAGGTCTGGGATCTTATTTCCCAGACTGCGGGCATCTGTGTACATGATTTTCCATTGGCCAGATTTCAGTGTATTAGTTGTTGGGCGAGGTCCTTCATTTCCACTAGGAGCCAGACCTCTTTCCTTACCTGGTGATACAAATGAACTACAAACATGCTGAACTTCTGTTTGACCACTAATTGAGGGAGGAGGGATGTTCTTCCTGTTCAATGTATGGGGTGCTGCACCCCTCTCCCATTTGCTAGTTTAAATATTCTGCAAATACATTACATTTCTACTCCAATGCACTGACTCCCTTCTCAGTCAGATGCAGTCCCTCGAATTTAAAGAACTTTCGCTCCTAAAACTGTTGCCAGTTACCTACAAATGTGTGCCCTTCTTACTGGCACCAGAGCTTGAGCCACATATTTAGCTCCCCTATCTCCCTTTCTCTGACTTTCCGTCCATCTGCCCCCTCTCCCAGACTGGCAGGATCTCAGAGAAGGAGATGCTGGATGAAATGGATGACAGTTTGTCTCCTAGCCTGGTCAGGTGTTCCTTGGTCTCCACAACTGACCAGCTGGTGAGATCATTAGTCCCTATGTGCACCAGGATGTCAATGTTTTCTCCTGCTTCCTGCATGATTTTAGCAATGCAGTCAGTGTTTCTCCATGCTGATATACCTGGGAGACATCTGACCTTTAACCCCAGCTGAAAGTAGGTATCAATTCTCCGAATCATGGAGTCCCCTATGATCAGAAGTGTTTTGGATTTCCTTTGGTCCCTGTTTTGGGTGACTTTTGTAGCACTAGCTCCTGTGCTGCAGTGTCCTGCTCTGCAGTGTCTTCTGCCCCTTTGTTTGATTTCAGAGATAGAGGCAGATACCCGTTTGTAGTTTTTATATGGTTTATGGAGGTGATACATTGGTGAACATTGAGTGATGGGGCACCCGATTTGCCCCTTCTAACCACCTGCCAGCCTCCCGGACCAACTAGCCTCTGTGGTCGAGATGCTTCAGTTGGATGTTGGGGAAATGGTGGATAGTTCTTGTAATAAATTTCCTCCTGAATATGCAATTTAAGGTATGCAATCTCTGCCCATGCTGCCAGAGCTGAGCCCTTACATCTCCGATGGTCCAGCATGTAGGACAGCTCCCTAAATCCTGTATAACTGTCCTTTTGAAAAGTGTCCCACAGTACCTGCAGTTAATAATATCCATTCTAGTTGAGTTGCCGAGTTTATAACCTGGTCTGAGTAATTAGAAGGAAAATGGAAGTAAAAGATGTTTTTTTTTAATATTTTTTTGTTTGTTTGTTTTTGTATAACTTTTCATAACAAGTTGAATTAATTATGCCCCTGTAAGTGAGGTCACTGTGTGGATACCACTCTGATCCTCCTCTTCCTGCTTTGCTACAGGAAATGTCATAACTGTGCTACTCTATTAAAAGGAGTGTAGCATGAGGTGGTTAGGGATAGGAGTGGGTAGCTGGGCCCTTCCCCTGCCAAAAAAGAAGAAGCATGGATGAAAGAAACAGGGAGGTAAGAGCAGAAACAATCAGCCAACAACAAATGCAGTCATTATCCCTCGGTCTGTGTCTTGTATATGCTCCTGTAATTAGCCCTGAAAGCTTAGCCTAATGATAAATACAAAAATTCACAAAACCTGTAAGCATCACCTGTAACAATTTCACAGAAGACATACCCTGCAAAAAATACTTTGCTACAGAGAAAAATAAAGCAGTAAAAAGTAACAGCACCTGAAAGCACAACCTGCTGAACATTTTATCAGAAGATATACAGTACCTTGCAAAAAACAAGTTGAATCAGAGAAGATTACAGTAGCAATCTGTAATCACAAATCAGTAACACACCTGTAGACACGCCCTGTAATAATACAGCAGAAAGTATACCCTGTAACAGTAATTTAATCAGAGAACAATAAAGCAGTAAAATGTAAGCAAAAAACAGTAACAAAACCTGTTAGCACAAAAGAAAATAACACACAGTAAATCTGCCTAGCCAAAAGAAGCCTTAATCTTTTTCCTTGCTCTGATGATGTTGTTCCTTTCTCTGTTCTTACAAGCAAACCTAGAAGAAAAGCGTTCAGGTGAAGCTAGGTACCTTTGCCAGCAAACCTTGTCGTCCACCTCCTAGGCATTGCAATGTTATTAGCTTTGTAAAAGCTGGTGTCTGATTGGTTCAATATTGTGCAGTGATGACAGTAACTTAAAAAAAATATTCATTGTGACAAAAAATAATATCATGCCAATCTGTTATGTGGGCATACACAGTGTACTGACTCAAAATATGCAATTTATGTTCAAGTCTGAAGGGCTAGCACCATGACTTAGAAATGGCATACCCTTGACTGGGTTATCAAAGTCCTACTCACTCAAATGTGATGATACATTGCCTTTTCTGAGTCAGGCTGTTGTATATTTTATATATACAACAGTAGTTTACTAGTTAGAGCTTTAAAATCAGTACTTTGAACATTGTGCTACTTTTCTTTCATCTCATTAGAGTGTATCTGTCACAAACAGTTCACAAGCCTACCAACACATAGCAGGAGAATAACAATGATTCTAAATGCTGTAGGCCCCATATTCAAAAGTCCCATGCTGCATCACGCAAGTGCCTGTGCTGCACAACTGAGATGCGCTGGCACAAAATAAAGGTATATTCAGAAGATGCACCATGAGATGCGATCGTGCATGTCCAGCTGAATATCCCGAACATGCGCGATCACTCAGTGGGAGAAAGGGGCAAGTGATCTGGGCCCTATCACTGACATCTGCAAATCTTGATAAGAGTGCACATGCATGGTGTGCAAAATTGCAATATTCAGCCGGGATATGCAAATTGCCTCATTGCACTTTCCAAGCCCATTCCTCACATGTGCATGTTGTAAGCTATCAAAAACTGTATGTAGCCTACCTGATTCTGTTTGTATGACAATATCCTGTACTCTCCTGGGTCGTGCTTGAAAATAGGCTGGGTTATTGCCTAATGCACTTACCCAGTCACCAAAAGCTAATACATAAATAAGTAAACAAATAAAAATTCTACCATTTGCATACTCCAGGCATGTGCAGTTCCAGCTTTGCAGGGCTGCCCCACAACCCCATAAAGGTGAACGGAGGTACTGCAGCCTAGCAGGCAGGTGTGATAGAATGTTTGTGTGTATGTGGGTGAGTGGACTGCATTGGCCTGAGAAAGTGCTATTACCCATAGTCATGTACAGGGGTGGACTGAAGTACAGGGGGCCCACCTGGAGAGTAGCCACAGGGGCCCACCTGGACAGGCAACAGGGGAGGGCACAGGGTGACACAGTCTGATTGGTATGCCACATGCATGTGATACACCAGCTCTGTATGCAGTGTACAGTCACCAGCAGTGCCACACACACACCCGTATGACAGGAACATGGTGATAACTGCAAGGAATGGCAGTGTGCAAAGGGTGACCAGGTACCCAAGTGGGCGGGTCCCACCTGTGTGCACCTATGGTATACCACTATGGGTGTGTGCCACAGGTCAGTCCCTGGCCTGTACCAGGCTTCCACTCATTCCACCAGGTTACCTGGGCACTGCTGCCCCAGACATCACCCTGGGTGCATGCCACCACCAGGTGGCACCCTGTAGGCCACATGGGTGCAGACTATGGCCCCTGGTACATGTGCTGCAGTGTGGCCATCTGCTCCGCTGGTGTTCTAGGGGGGCACCCAACAGTACTGGCATGTGGCAGCTGGGTGTCTATGTCCTGAGTATGGAGTGGGCGATGGCTCTCTGGGCAATGCCTGTGGTGTTCCGGCACCTGTGGCTTAGGGTACTTTTGTCCTGGCATGACTGCTGTCTATGGGTGCCCAGAGCACATACTGGTGCACCTCCAAGGGCTGTCTCAGGATAGCCTGTCTGCAGTTCCATGGCCTTTCTGTGGGTGGTTGGCCGATTTAGGCGATCCTTTTGTCTGCCTAACTTTGTGCAGCACACTTTTGGGATGCGCGGCAGATGCACCACGCATTTTGGCTGAATATATGGATGCACAGCACATTCATGTACCTGCCTCCGTTTTTTGCACTGCACACATTATTTCTGCATGATCATGCGTTCGGAAATGTGCAATACATCTCACCCTTTCAAATATCATGCTTTCATGCATTTTCTGAGATGCACCATGCATCTCCATTTTGGGCAGCACATCTCCTTTGAATATGTGGGCCTGTGTGTATACAGTATTGCTGTCTTTCAGGATGTAAAATCCTGTTCACAGTATACAAAACCCATTTTATGCCAATCTACTGCATGTGGTATCTACAATGGGCTGACACAAAATACATAAATTATCTTCATGTGTGGGAGGTAGGACCATAACTCACAAATATCAGAGCCACAAGTGACTTATGAAAGTCCTGCACCATTGCAAGTGATGCCAAATTGCCTATTTTGAGTCATGCTATTGTATATTTGATATAAACAACAGTAGTTTACAACTTACATATCTGCAGTTTATCTGAAGATTTAGCTACTTTTCTTTACTTTTAACAGCAGTATTCAGTGTTGCACTAAGCATTGTGATGTCATCAGCTTTGTGTAAGCTGCTCTCTGATTGGTTAAATATTCTACTCTGATGACAGTAACTTAAAAAATATCCATTATGACAACAGCAACAGCAATATTGTTTCAAATAATTCTGTTACTGATGTCTCTGGCTAAGATATCTTTTTGATGTCATTTTAACTACCACTCCTGTCGTATACATGTTGTTAATAGATAATAGTGCAAAGCACAAATCATATAAATGTTGTGTGGCTGCAGATCTATTTTGTTCCATGGAAGAAATTACTATTTTTTTCTCTGCACAACATATACTGTGTCCATGTGGTATGTGGTTCAAATGTTGTCAGATATAAAGAACTCACTCACAATGTTACATAAAGTTAGCCATAAAAATCTTAATTGTGCCAACATAAATTAGACGTAAATACAAAAACATGTTCCTTACTTGATACTTTTATTTTTCTCTCTCCACAGATCTACCTCCGAAGTGCCAGCACACAGTTGCTTTTGACTCAGTTAAATCATAACTGTTCTTAAATACATAAGACAACAGACTGTCAATTTGCTTAGATAACAAACAACAAACAAAAAAAATCATCTCCTCTGGAGATTCTCTAAGACTCGAACATTACTAAAGCAGAGCTATCTGAGAAAGCCATAATAGCAGCTTTCAACAGTCTCAGTTTGCAACTCTCCAAACGTGTCAAATGTTTTTTTTTGCTGCATTTGGCTTGCATATCATATTAGTAGACTCTTCATTACTGCCCCTTCCCCTACTGTTAGTGATTTGTACTATCAGACTGTCACCTTGCCACTGTATGGGCAGATCATTCCTCATCTTCCCTCTGTGTGTGACCATGGTGTACCAGGAATCAACAGCTAAACAGTGTCCCACTGTGTCTGACTAGGTTGTACAGGAATCAATAGCTAAACAGTATCATACAGTTCACTATGCTAACATGCACAATAAAATCCATTACAGTGTATAGTACGGCATTGTTCTGTACAGAATTCCATCCCCTTCAAAATGCTGTTGTACTACAGTGCAAAGCTCCTGTAATATGATTGTACCCTTCTGTGGTTCAAGATGGTTCTGAAAGCTCTAGGGAATACACAAGTCAGTTTTGTTCTAAAAGTAAAAGAAGCACACACGCACATTTTCACATAATAATTTACACTATAAATTATACAGGATCAGCAACTTTTTTCACAACCAGCGTGTTCTGCAACATAGGTGTTCTAATTCCCATGAACCATTTGAGCTTCGCTCTTGATGTCAAAGGGAATCGGAACCCTTCTGTTGCAGAACTATGGGTACAGAGACATTAGGACTGATGCTCTTGCTGGCTGCTCAGATAAACAAAGATGTGAGCCAATTCCATGGCACACAGATGCAGTACAGGCTAATTACCAAGGATAATGTTTTGTGCTTTTTTTCTCATTGACACCTCAACGACAATACACAGTTGCAGAACTGCATGTTCAAGCACATTACAAATGCAGCTCTTGCTGTCTTCATAGTAACACAGGAAGGTGGGCTAATGCCTTAGTGCAGAGAGGATGGAGATTGTAATTACTAATGTTAATGAACCTGGAGACCATGATCTGAGCACACAGACATTGGCCATGCCAGTCTTATTAGCTGCACAGTTGCACAGAGAGCAGGGCTGATTTCTTGCCTCAGAGACAGACAGCAGTCTAATTACTAAGGACAATGTACAGTTCTTTCTTTTGAGTGATACCTTGGCTGCAATAGAAGGGTGGGTGGGGGCAACTGAATAGACGTACGCAGCCATGTCAGGCAGTTGGGAAGACACCCTGAGGTACATTGCCATGACACTGTGTTCTGCACTGCACTCACATGCTGTTGAACTTCAAATGTGTGGTGGTGGTGGGTGGGTGCTTGAATATGCAATCCAATTGGAGGGTGCTGTGAGGCACACTAGCATGCCAGTGTGTTGTGCACTACACATGCATGCTTTCAAGTTTCAAGTGTGGAATGGGGAGGGGGTGGGGGCTGAATACACAGTTCAGCTGGACTGGACAGTGCCCTGAGGCTCAATGCAGCCATGTCAGTCTGTCGGGAAAGCACCATGAGGGACATTAGCATGCCACTGTATTCTGCACTGCACTCACATGCTGTCAACTTCCAGTGTGCAGTTGGGGGGGGGGGGCTTGAATACACACTCCTGCTACAGGGTTTCTGGGGCACACTGCTATGCCAGTGTGTTGTGTGCTCAGATCACATGCTCTCAGGTTTCAAGTGCTCAATGTGGGGGGGGATGAATATGCAGTCCTGCTGGAGAGCAACCTGTGTCATAGTGGCATCTGTCTGTTTTGCAGTGCAGTCATGTGCTGCTGCACTTCAAGTGTGGGGAGTTCTACAGGGAGATGGCCTGATTCCTTCATGCAGAGACAGTGCTGACACTAATTAATAAGGTTACTGTAGCTGTAGACCATGATTCCTTGCTGCAGAGTAGCCCGGGGGCACAATTCCCTGTTATAACAACTTATGTAGTGGCTTCAATAAAACAAGGAATCCAGTTGGGTGAAAGTCACTGCATAATCCATAGTAATTGCATTTGCTGCACAGCTCAGAATTTACTAACTTCTTTTGTTGCTTTTTTAACTGTTAAAGCTATTTCTATAACTGTTGAGGACAGCTTACGTGTCATCCAACACACACAAAAAGACAGGTGTATGTTATGTAAGTGTATCTCTTCTATTTTTTGACAAAGGTATATATGGCTCTGAGAAGAGCCACTGTAGTGCAACATGTTGGTACTGCTGATGACTGTGACCACACAATCAGAAGCACACCATTGTCATCCCTCTCCACAAAGGGGGGGCCTCCTCCTCCACCTCAAACTATTGGCAATCTCCCTCCTCCCTGCTCTGGCGAAGCTGCAAGAACACTTAGTGCTTAGCCAGCCAACTTCCTATCTCACAGACTCAAATTTCTTCACACACTACCAGTCCAGATTCAGGAAAGATCATTCCACTGCCTCCTCTTTACTAAGGCTCACTGACACCATCCAATCTGGAATGGATAGAGGTCTCATTACCTCTGCCATTTTCATCGATCTGGCCAAGGCCTTCGATACAGTCTCCCACACTCTGTTACTATCTAGCCTCTCTGACTCTGGCCTCTTCACATCTGCTACAGCCTGGTTCAGTACCTATCTTACAGACTGCACTCAATCTGTCAGGATTGCAGATGCCATATCCCCTCCCCTTCCCATGTCCACCGGTGTCCCCCAAGGATCGGTGCTTGGGCCTATCCTATTGTCTATTTTTCTAAACAACCTGACCCAAACTTGCTCTGCCTCCTTGATCCACATGCATGCTGACGATACTGTCCTATTTTCTTCTGGCTCCTCCCCAGTCTCAGTTGCCTCTACCCTCCAGGCAGATTTTAACAAAGTCCAGCTCTGGTTCAACTCTCACCAGCTCTCTCTAAATGCTAAAAAAACTGTAACTATGACTTTTGGTACATCCCAATGACTAGTCAGGCTCCCCTCCCTTCCACTTTTCCACACCCTTGATGGGTCAGAGCTGGAGGACATCACCTCCTTCCGGTATCTTGGAGGTTGGCTTGACTGCCATCTTACCTTCGCAGTCCATGCTGATTCTATACTAACAAAACTCCACCCCAAGCTTGGAGCTTTATATCGGAACTGTTCTAGCCTCCCCTATCCGGTCCATCGTGAGCTTATCCAGAAGATGATACTTCCCTCCTTCGATTATTGTGATATTGTTTACTGTGCCACCCACAAGTCAGTTTTATCCAAACTGGATACTCTTTTTAATGTTTTCTTCCAGTTCGCTCTTGACGCTCCTCCTCACACCCACCGCTGTGAGCTATACTGCTCCCTTTCTCTCCCCTCCCTTGAGAACCACTGCCTAATACACTGTGCCAAGTTTATCTCAAAGAACTGGTTTGGTACCCTTCCAGTGTATCTGACCTCCGTACTATTGCCCCCTCTGGAACCCACCTACGCTCTGAGGTCCCTAGACTCCTGGCACCTGTTAGTCCCCGGATGTCAGACCCAAGCCGGCCAGGCCACCTTCTCTTACCACTTCCTTCAATTCTGGAACTCTTTCCCCTCTGAAATTCACCACTCTTCCTCTATCCGCTCACTATATTATGCCCTTGTCAACCACTGCTCAGTAAACTGCTCCTGCAGCTAACTCTCCAATCTATGCTACCTCAGACGCTCCTATATTTCTTCTCCCAGTAAGCCCAATGGTGCTACTTTGCTAACCACACCCAACTACTGCCCTTGATCCCAACTTTTGAGCTAGCTAGCTTGCACTTACCCCTATCTCATTATATACCACAACCCAATACCGTAGCAGGATTTCCTCATTGTAACTGTTACTCTCGACTATTAGGGTATATGTATTAATCCACACTCACCTATTCCTGTCAAGCATATGCAGCTGTATTATCTAATTATATGTTTTCAAGGTATAAAGCATGACTTCCCCATGTAATTGCTACTATACTATAAGTAAGGGTAAATTGTCATCTACGCCCAACTATTTCTGTCAAATATTTTCAACTGTATTGTAATTGTATGTATATATGTCAGGACCTGGACTACCCTTGTCCTCTTCCCCACTGTACTCCTCCCCCCAGGTCACACCGGGAGATGAGCAGCTCTTACTCAGTTTGCTTTTCCTGGTGAAACAATTTCAATAAATAAATAAATAAATGTTGAAGGTCCTACAGGAAAGTTGAATTGCCAGCATCTGAGAGATGCACACCATCTTTTAGATGCAGCCAGTTTTTCCAATGTGTAATTTCAGGATGACATATAGTGTGCATAATCAGATTGTGAAGTTATCCAGATATTTGAATGTTGACCCTTCTCTGTGATCTTGCAAGTCCAGGTGCATGCCTCTGGCCTGTCTAGATCATCCGCTTTGTAATATCGGAATACAGACTCTTAAAGGCAGGTAACATAGCAGTGAGTGCAGCTAAATCAGATTTAGCTGTTTCAGTTAATGTCTGTATCCTTTTTGTGGCCAAGATCATTATCTTTGATATGGATAAGATGTACGACTGGCTGAAGTTGACTGTCTAAATATTGGTGGATGGTTTGCATGAGCTGCTCCCACCTTTTGCCACCCTTCCCAAACCAGTAGACATCACAGTTTGGCAGGTGCAAATCATTTCCAAAATGACTCCTCCTGGCAAACTGCATAGCTTTCTGCATAAGTGAACTTCCGACTTCCCAAACAGTTGTTCTTCAGCCTTCTGCCATGCTCAGTCTTTTCACAGAAAGTGCAGATGACAGTAATCTGTAAAATGCATCTGTCTCTCTCAACAGCCTGTGCAAGGTGACAGCTTGGGTTTCAGTGTCTGTTAAAAGACAGACTGCTGAGTCATGTAGCAACACCTTTTTTAAAAAACACCTGATTGGATATAGCTCACGTTTTCGTACCAATCAAAAAAAAATAGTTTGTGTTTTGCCTGTTGTGTCAGTTGTTATTGCAACATTATTTAGAAAACGCACATTTATTTTGGAAGGAAGCTATAACTATGACATTGGACAGTAATTCTAACATTGCAATATTCTGCAATACTATTGGTGGTGGTCACTTATCAATACTTGCATACGGATTGTCTTCCCTCCTTTCTGAGCAGGTATGCTTGGTAGTAAGACAGCTGTATGTCTCCAGTTTTGCAATCAGTTGTTGGCTGGGGAAAAAAAAGATGCAGTACCACATTTAAACCATATGTGGAACTGCATTATGTAATCATTTGTTTATAACTGCCTTGCTTTGCCCTGCATAATCTTTTGTAGTGTTGCTCAGATAGTATCCTATAAATCCAGATCCCACCAGATTCCAGCCTTTTACCAGATAGTGGATCCAGTCGGATAGTAGCACTATCTGGCCATGGATCCGACCATCCCAAGTTTTTTGTTTAGTAGTAAACGGCTAATGTATTCACTAATAAGAACACAGTTATGTACTCGTGTTTCCTTCTGATTTTGAGCTTAAAAAACATGCAACAGTGCCTTTATGAACATATGTGGCAGTACATTATTAAATCCATTTTTCTGTACTGCTTTTTTTGTGTGTTGCGTGACAGATCATTCATTGTAATGTACCTTTGCTTTCTCCTATTGTACATTGTTTTGCAATCTATGACGTGGAACCTTTGTAAAAGAGCTTGCGCTCAAAGGTCTTTTCCGAATCACTAAATAAATAAATAAGTTTGGAAATATTGCTTTATTAAATTCAGCAATGTGAAGGCAGTTTACTGAGTATTAAATATCCATTTTGTTGCCAACAAAACATACAACTAGGCAGTAATAAACATATGAGGGGGAACTTGACAAGTTCCGATTTTGAAAAATGCATTCTTTGGTGCAGTGGGATCATAACTTTTATATTTACAACTTAATTAATCTGTTACTTACTGGAGTTTTTGTTTCTGTATCTGTTGTTTCTCTCCAGAAAATTCAATGTGTCATATTTCCTGTAAGGGTTAAAACTTAGAAGGGATTCCTATTGGTTGTTTATAGCTATATCCTGTTTGGTTTCAAAAGTTTTTTTCGTTTTTAGACTTTTTTTTCACACATGTAATACAAGACAATTAATATCATAATACAATAAAATAAATCCTTGTTCAAAAAAAGATCATTTTTCGTATCAAAACAATACATTGGAAAGGTTGCTTGGTAGTGTCGGGGATCTGCCTTTCTGATTGTCACAGTAAACATGCCTTTTACCTCTAAGAGGTTTTTCCGAGGCCAAGCTGAACTTTCAGAGATTGCCTGATAATATATAAATACTTGTTACTCATATTGTAATACAAATTCTCAGGTACTGCAGTAACATCCACACCTGTATCCATTTAAAATTCAGACTCCTAATCGAGGTTAGCAGAGGTTTTCCACGCTTCATCTTTTAGCATCAATAGCACCTAAGACAGCAGTATCCTCATCATGGACTGCATGTACCACCCCTTGAGATCTGCACATTATTTTATGATGTCAATTCTTCTGGCATGTACCATAAATGGCATCTCTGGTCACACATTGGGCCTTCTGGTGCCATGGTACCTTTCCACTTCTTTTGCACAATTTGGAAAATTCTTGGCCACCCCTGAATTCCTGCTGCTGCTGAAGTTTGCCTGGGGCAAACTTTCATTTTCTTCTCCACCCTATTTATAGCATGTGCAAAATCCACTGAATAGTATTCCTGTACCACAGCTCTAGATGATTCACTACGTATATCAGACTGTTGTTTCTTAACAGCTTCTGACTGTCTGGCCATGGCAACTGCTTTTTCCAGGGTCAGATTAATGTCCAGCTGCATCCTCTCAGGTAATTTGAAATCTCTTAGTCCACCAGTATGCAGTCTCTTATTAGCTGCTGTCTTAGGATGCCATAATTGCAATGTTCCTCCAGTGCATACAGTGAAGTAAGTCCATCTCGACTTTCACTGTGTTCCTGCATCTTCATGTTGGATGGGCATGCTCGTAAATCACATTTCTTCATCTCCCAAAATATGCTTCAAGTCAGTTTTTTACAGCTTCATAGCTGTCCCGTTGTGCCTTACTTTGGGTCATGCTCTGGAGAATATCATCTGCTTCACCTCCCGTACATTACCTGGTTCTAATCAGACGTTTCCCTTAGATTACTTTAAAACTGCTTGAATCTTCAAATCCATTTAGGATATTCCTCTGGCCTTGCAAAGTCAAATGACTCAGGGGGATGGATCTAAAAAGATGCTGCTAAAGCCATGCTTACTTATTTTTGTTCCTGTTTCTTAGTTCTGTTGTTCAAACTGCAAAGAACTCTCTTCACACTACAGGAACTTCTGACACCATAGGCAGGATTTTCGAAGCATGGTGCGTGAACCCTGACAATTAGGTTCTGGCAGTGTGTCAACTCTGTTGCTGCAACTGTGCCTGATTCCACAGTCTCGGGTGCAGTTGCAACAGTTTTATTGATTTACAGCAGCTTGCACTAAATATCTGGTGCAAGCTCTGTAAAAAAGGCCCCCAGGACTGCCACAAGTTAGACCAGAAAAAGCTGGTCTAACTTGCGGCAATTGGTGCACAGGATAGAAACTTCTGTTAAATCAACACAAGTCCCATGCACCATATCATTGGTGTACCTGGGTTTTGTGGTAATCTAAGACATTCGAAAATCCTGCCCCATGTCTTGTTAGGGTTCTTTTAGGCAAAGAAGGCATCACAAGCAGATGTAAACTTCCAAACTTTTTTTTTTTTGTTGCTGTGGATCTTCTTATTCCCTTGGTCCAGGCAGTCTCAATCCCCTGACCACCCCAGCCCTGTCACTCAGACTTCTCTTGGGACTTACAGGATGTGACTGCCCCCAGCATTACCCCCTCCAGGCAGGCTCAGCAGGGGTCCCCAACTCCTGCCATCAAACAGGATCTGAATCTGTGTTGACAGGCCCAGGTTATCAGTGTGTGGGGCTTGTGGGTGACCAGAGTCATTGTATCAATGTGGATTTCCTGTTTTCTCCCCTTGGGGAGCAGATGTTCAATGATGTCATGATGCACATCACATGCTTCCACATGATGTGCATCAACATCTGACTCTCCTCCCACCACACTGGCGGCCAGAATTGAGCTGCCCCCTAGCCTCTGCTAGGGGCTAGGTGAATGCCAGGCCCTGTGACCCTCCCTTCCTGGAAGAGAAGAGCAGTCCTATGGATGCTCAATTCTCCTCCCCTAGCCAACCCTCCAATACTCCAAGTTCATTCCCAAACATGGGTCATCAGTGCCGCATGTGGTAGTGCTATTACAGTGCTGGCAGGCTGGCCTAAACTTCAGAACTTTTATTGCAAGACACAGCCTTAAACAACTGCCTCACAGCTTGACCTCTCGGGAATTACATAATTTCCCCTTCCTTATCCTGGCAATCCCTCCTCCAGCTACCCTGCTGTCAATCACAGTGCATTATTAGTGCAAACTAATGCCATACCACATATGGGGAGGACCTCAGAAAAGGCCAGGGAAGCCAAGTAGGCCTTCAATCTGTCCTCCAGCTTTGAAAGTTGTGGTTCACTGCCTCCACAGGCTGGTTTGTGTTTGCTAGATTGTTGGAACACAAGTGTACCAAAACCCCAAGCTCCCCCTCCTTCTCGTCTACCATCCTCCCTATCTTATCCATCCCCCAGATGGCTGATGAACCTGAAAAGCATTTAACCCCGCTTTCCCCATCCTCCCACCACTTCTACACTGCCCTAGAGAGTGTGAGGAGGTTGTTTTTATGACAGATCTGCCTAAGAATCAGATAGAGAGATAGCAAAATGTATATTGGATATGGAAAAGAACTGGAGATTTGTCACGACAACAGAAGAGAGGCAGTAAGTCCAGTATTATGATTTCTTTAAAGGGTAATGATATTCATTACTTTTTCCTGAATTCCATGTATGGGGGAGGCCTTCATGATATGGCATTGCTTTCCAGCAATAACCCCCTTCCCAATACCTTAAACTACAAAATTGGGGTAGGGATAGAAACCTATCGTAGAGGGGTGAAATAGTAGTCAAAATCAGGTTAGCTCAGTCAGGTCTCCCACCTGTACATTGTTGATAAAAAAAAAAATTATATTGTCTGACTGCTGGCACTGCATAAGGGCTGAAACCATACTTGTCACTGATCCTCCCTCCCAAGTCCCACAGGGCCCCGACATATAATAATCTTGCAGATGCCCCCATTTTATTTATTTATTTATTTAATTAATTTAGTTTTTGTTGACCGGGTAAGTGCACTAGACAAATTCTTGCCTGTTTTTAGGCAAGACCTCGGGGGGGATACAGATGAATGCCAACTGACCTTGAACCAGATTAAGCTGTCGGTAGTATTTTTAGTGAATGGGGAGAAACTTGGCCAGGGTACCGGGGAAATTTCCCTACTCTTTTTGAAAAGTGCCATGAGATCTTTAACATCCACCTGAACTACCACCAGAACAGGCAGATGGGACCTTGGTTTAACATCTTATCCGAAAGACGGCACCTCAGGAGTGCAGCACCAGCACTACAGTGTCAGTATTGGGATTCAACCCAAGTGCCTGGTGTGGGAATAGAACCCACAGCCTTCTTATCTCCCGGCCTCAGAGGCCAGTGTGCTACCTGTTGTGCCACTATTTATTTTATTTAGTTTTTGTTGACCGGGTTAGTGCACTAGACAAATTCTTGCCTATTTTCAGGCACAACCTGGGGTGGGAGGGGGATACAGATGAATGCCAACTGATCTTGAACCAGATTAAGCTGTCGGTGATGTTTTTAGTGAATGGGGGGAAATTTGACCAGGGCACTGGAAATATTTCCCTACTCTTTGCAAGAAGTGCCATGAGATCTTTAACATCCACCTGAACTACCATCAGAACAGGTAGATGGAAGCTCGGCTTAACATCTCATCCGAAAGATGGCACCTCAGGAGTACAGCACCCCCCCCCATGCACACTATTCAATGATTTTGGGGGAAGCACTTGTTCACGCCACTTTTTGACCCATGACGCATGCTAGACCCAGTCATCATTGAGCATTCACCTGGGAGGTAGGGTGGAGTGGGCACCGACAGAGATAGTCTGGTTATTGCAACTATAATCTTAACCCCTGTTAGTACTTTACCCCCAGAATCATAGATAGGTAAGGAGAGGAGCCAACTATTAACTGAACTTTGATAGGGAACCTACGGGGATGGGCTAGGAGGGACTAATTTGTGATTGATTGATTGATTGATTGACTGATTGATTGATTTACTTATGTATTTGCAATTTTTTACCAGGAAAGGCCTATTTAGCTCTGACAGCATGTTTCCAGGTATGTTCTGAGGGATTGGTGACACGTAGCTTCTTTGTTGACAGAATGAATGTTGTCTAGGAGACTGGGGAGACCAGATGTAAAAGTTCATAGACTGACGGAAATGCAGTAGTTCTCTGTTGCTGGATGTCGAATTGGATGCCCAGCCTTTCAGACTCATTAATATATATGCTCCCCAAATAAAGATGAAATGGATAAATCTATTCAAAGAAGCCCAGCCATATTTGAATACTTAATAATAATAACAACAATAAATAATTTTATTTCACATAAGCGCCTTTTGGGCCATCAAGGCACTTTACAAAAAGATAAAAACAGCCATATAAAACAGTACACATAATAATAAATAAGTAGCATATAGATAAAAAAAATAACAGGGAATCAGAATTATATGGAGCTATTATAGGCGAGACTCCATAAAAAGGTTTTCAATGCCTGTTTGAACCCCTCCACAGTCATGCACTCCTAAAGCTGACGGGGTAGAGAATTCCAAAGGGTTGGGACCGCATGAATAAATGCATGGGCCCCAGAAGATTTCAGAGATGTCTTCTGAATCTCTAGCAACCCCTTGTCACCCAACCGCAGCTGTCGCACCAGGTGGTAAGGAACAAGAAGCTCTTTCAAGTAGTCGGGGCTCAGTCCGTGTGGGGCTTTATAAGTCAGAAAACCAACTTTAAAGGTGAACCACCACCTAATCGGCAGCCAGTGCAAATTGCACAGCACAGGGGTAATATGAGATACTCAAGAAGCCCCAGTTAACAATCGTGCTGCTGTGTTCTGCATGAGCTGCAGGCAGTGGATTTCAACCCCGGAAAGCCCTAAGTACAGGGAGTTACAATAATCAAGGTGCAAATTCACAAAGGCATGGACTAATGTAGGCAAGTCCCAGGACAGAACCAGGTGCTTAATCCTGGAGATATTCCTAAAATGATAAAAGGAAGACTTGACGACAGCCGACACCTAAGATCGTAAAGTCAGCCCGTCATCAAGCACTACCCCCAGGTTTTGCACCCATTCAGAGGATAGGAGCTGAGAGCCCCCAAGAAAAATTCCAGAGGGCTGATCAGCCCTAAACCCCTCTATCCAGTGATCCGGGTCCACTACCATCACCTCCGTCTTTCCGACGTTCAACTTTAACCAGCTCAAGTTCATCCAGTCCTGGATTTCAGTGAGGCAGGCATTAAGTACTGAGACAGCTCTATCCTGGTCGGGGGCCAAAGACAGGTAGAGCTGGGTATCATTAACATAGCAGTGAAACCTCAGCCCATACCATTTACAATGTCTCCAAGAGGCAGCATATACACTGCAAACAACATGGGAGACAGCACTGAACCCTGAGGAACCCCACACGGCAGGGAGAAAGGGTCTGAGGAAAAAATCCCCAACACTACTCTCTGACTCTGGCCAGTGAGGAAGGATGTAAACCACCTAAGGACCATACCTGACAGTCCACAGATGGACTTCAGACGTCCAAGCAGTACCCCATGGTCTACAGTGTCAAAAGCTGAAGAGAGATCAAGAAGCACCAAGATAGAATGGTTCCTCCAATCCCTCGCCTACAAGAGATCATTGAGCACCTGAACCAGTGCTGTCTCAGTACTGTGCCTCTTACAAAAACTGGACTGGAGAGGTTCGTAGATGTTATGGATCGGTCTGTAGTTGGCCAGAGAGTCCAGGTCCAAAGAAGCTTTCTTCAGGAGGGGGAATTACCACCACCTTCTTCAGGGAGCTTGGAAACTCACTGGATTCCAAGGAGCACCAGACTATCTGAGCCAGGACCAGGCCAATCGTATCCCAACAACCCATAATCAAGGAAGTTGTGCCCGGATCCAAACTACAGCATGTAGGGTGCATACTCTGGACAATCCGCATGACATCCGTGAGCTCGGGCAAGGCAAAGGTACTCCAGGAAGCTCAAAGTGAAGTGACCAAGCACCGATCATCAGTAACCCCCATAGAGTGAGCTGAACGAACTTCCAACCTGATGTCGGCCACCTTATCCACAAAGAACCGAGCAAGCTCATCACACTCTACTTGCAAAAATGGTCTTCAGATCTGCATACAGGTTGGGTTGTACAACCTGTCAACAGTTCAGAAGAGCTGGGCTGGTCACTTCTGAGCAGCAGCAATCTCCCCAGACAGGAATTCTGCCTTCTTACGGGAGATCGTTGATTGGTAAATCTTATAATGTTCAACCAATCTAAGGTGGTCGGCAGCCAGGGCAGATTTCTGCCAATGCTGCTCCAACCTACATCCTACTCACTGCAACTCCCTCAAAGGCCCATCAAACCAAGGGGCCAGAGGGCGAAGTGGGAGAGGACGAATATGGACGGGAGCAATCAAGTACAGAGCTGATGAGATGGCCTTATTATAGGCCACCACTAAAGTCTCTGGACTCGAGCTGGTCACAGGAAACTCTGAGAGGTCAATCACCGCTGCTAGGCCTTCAGGACTCACTTCCCATAAAAGGGCAGTAACTGATCATCTCCACAGGGGCAGGCCTCCGAAGGGGGGTGCAAAAGTTGAACCTCACGGTATAATGATCAGACCAACTGACTGGTTCCACCTCCAAGTCGGGGGCTTCGATCCCCAGGAGAAAAACCAGATCAATAGAGTGACCAAATTTATGGGTGGCAGAGGTAACAACCTGTGAAAAGCACAGAGATGCCATAAGCTGGAGGAACTGTTGTCCAAACTGTGAGAGATCGTCGTCGACCCAGACATTGAAGTCTCCGAGTACCATCAACCTGGGGGACTCCAATGCCATGTTGGTGACAAAGTCCGCTACTTCCTGCAGGAATCACGTCTTGTCCCTGGGGGGACGGTAGATGAGAGCTAACCTGCAACCTTCACCAGCCACCACGGTACACTCAAATAATTCAGCTTCCTCAACTGGTACATTCGTGAGGCCCAACTCGGTCTTAAAACAGACCGCTACCTCCCCCCACGATCCAATCTCGAGAGGTGTATCACCGAATACCCAGTCGGAATTGCAGCATCCAAAGTGGGGCCTGCATTTTCATCCAACCAGGTCTCGGTGATGCAAGCCAGATCAGTTGTTTCAATAAGATCTGCAAAAATTGCAGTCTTATTTTTAATAGATCTGGCATTGCATAACACCGCTCGAGTTAGGCTTCAAGGACCACCCCAGCTACTTGCCTGCCACACGAGGCAGTGCCCTTGGGTATGAAGACTAGATAAGGTGCACACCGTTCCAGACTCCATTTTGCCCCAGGGCATCTTCTAGGCCTAACCATACCGATGTGAGAGGTGCGTTCATTAGTCCTCCAGTGTCCAATCCCTGCCCACCCCTCTTATGGTGATACCCAGTGCGGCGACAGCCTGGTGAGCCTGACAACAACAAAGGGCGAAAGAGGTGGAGGTGCAGAGAGTGGAGGATGAATAGTGCATGACAGGGGACCTACACATTTTACAATAAAAATTAAAACCAATATACACAACGTTCAGACACTCAACTTCAAAGACCCCCAAAAGAAAGCAATAATATTAAAAACAATACCCGCCCACTAAAAATATACATAGAATACCACCCTACTCCCCACTGTTTGGACAATTTCAGACCCATAGACTATTACAATCCCCTTTCACAGGATGCAAAAAACACATATAAACACATATAAATTCACCCCCCCAGCCCTCTCACAGCCAAGGAGAAGGGGAGTTCCAGGCACTCTCACAGCCCAGAATAAAATAAATCAATCAAAAATAAATAAAAATAAGCATGAAAATAACATTCATAAAATATAAAAATAAAGAATATAAATAACTAAACTCAAAACCAAAACAATAAAAAGGTCAGCCAAAGAAAAACAATCGTAAAATAAATAATACAGTTCCTTAAAACTATAGCTGTAACTTAAGTCAAGAGATGTAGAAGTAATTAAACAAAAAAGGATGTAAATCTTCAGCCCCTGACGGCTCTCTCACAGCCTAAGGAGGCCAGCAAAGCACAGGTACTCTCACTACCTCAGCCGAATTAAAATTATTGTCCAAAACTGTTTTGCTTTTTATTTTTCAGCCCCCAGGCACTCTCACTACTTCGGGAAACAGAACATAGGCACTCTCACTGCCTTCCAGTAGTACACCTAAACCAGGAAAATAAATGATAAAAATTCAAGGTCTGACCGTAACCAACAGGGTCAATTTGAAGCTGAAGTCCTCATCTCAAAGTTAGACAGGATAATTTAACAGAAGCTCAAAAGAAATCCTCTTCTCAAAACTCCAGATACTTCAAAAAGCGGGGCCCAAAATATCACATAAAGGGAGACCGTGGCTGAAAATACTTGCAACTACCACCCCGGCTCCCCGCTGGTGTCAACTCACCACTTGGCCCCTGGAGAAACCAGAGAGGACTGTCAGCCCGGTCAGCCGGCTACCTGACCAAAACTGCAGCCCAGTCCCCCCATGCAGCCATGAGCCTCAGCCACCAGATACCCCACAAAAATGTGACCACCCACAGAACTGTCTCGAATCAATCCAAACTCAGTTCAGGCTCCTATGCCTCCCAAGCACCGTCGTAGAACCCTCACTGGCAGTAAAATCCACGGTCCTCACTGGCAGTTAAATCCACATTTCATTCTCCTAGCAAAAATGCCTTCTCTCACGACTTTTTCCCTCACGACTTCTCCATTCCTAATCCACTTAAAGAGAACAGGAAATAATTTCTGACAGCCAGCTGTTTATAAAGTACTTATTCTCAGAAATGATATGCATTCTGCTAAATTATCCATATTTAACTGTACATGAATAAAAAGTGATAAGAAAAACTGTAATTTACATTGTTTTGTTGTTTGGGGCAGCATTCTTTTTACAGTTCTCTTCATGTAACCAGTAATTTGGAGTTTTTACTAAGTCATGGTTTGTGTACAGAATGCTAAATATGAGCTGCTATCCTATCAGAACCATGTTCTGTGCACAAACCGTGACATAGTTCAAAATCCAGATCACAGGTTCCATGAAGAGAACTGAAAAAGAATGCTGTCATAAAAAAAAAAAACAATGCAAAACACAGTTTTACCTATCACTTTTTATTCGGGCACAGTTAAATATGGATAATTTAGGGGAAGGCATATCATTTCTGAGAATAAGAACTTTACAAACAGCTGCCAGTTAGAAATTATTTCCTGTCCTCTTTAAGTCAAGTCACAAAGAGGGTGAAAAATAACTCCAGATAAGTCCATGTAAAAGATGGTACGAAAGCCCCCCAAAACGGATTCATTTAGTTTGTCCAAAATGACCAAAGCGTGAAGGCTTATTCACACATCGCGGTAATAAGACTGAGATGAAGCAGCTCCAAATATGTCAAATAGAAAACACAATAAGGGAGAAAACAGCACAAAATTAGGGCAAAATTATGGTAAAAGTTCAGCAGAGTTAAACGAGGTTCACAAACTCACAAGCCAGCTACTGCAGCACACCCAGCCTGACGGCCATCTTCCAACTTCCCCCACAGTAATTTTGGGAGGGGATTTTAATTGTAGTTTAGACTCCTCTGAACATTGTAGTTGAGATTCCTCTGAACAGAAGGGTATGGGGCAAAAAATATACTGTGATTCACATTTTCTGTTATATTTGGTAAATACTGTTTATCTGGTTAATGCATACAGGCTTAACCATGTGGTAACACTTATGTTAGAGATAATTTAGCAACAAGGATTGATTTTATGCTTCTTTCTAAAACTTTTCCAGTTTATTCACTGACCTACGCAGCCAGTATAGTGTTATGCTTGTGTAACTGTGTTAGCTTTGGTTGTGGCCGTTCACACTCTCTATTCCAGAGGAATTACCACCCTGTAGGGGTACGAAGCAAGGAACTCTTGGAGAGGGTTCTGCCCCTAGAGGTGCCACGGAGCGGTTCCCATGGCTAAAGGTACCTGAGGAATCCCCAAAAGAAATGTAGTATCATCCCCAAAGGAGGCAACATTATGCGTATGAGCAAGCAGTAACAGTAACGTAGAAGCAGTAACTGGAACATAGTAGAGAAGAATAGTGATGGCTTGCATTGAGAGAAGGGGATCCCTAAGGAGAGAGGGAACAGCAGAACATCCTCCACCTCCATCCAACAATGGAACCTACCAAAGGAAACTAGGGGAAACAACTATGCTAACTAAGTGTTATAACCTGAAGCAAAGGAGGAGAGAAAAAAAACCCTATGAGGAGGAAATCTCTGGGGATCCAAGGCCTAGGTCACCTTCCCTCCAGGCTTGGGAAAATGTATTTAGTGACGGCTCTGCAGCTGCAGTTTGGAAAACCCAATTAAAGGGAGGTGGAAAATATTCCAGTTTGGAGGAAGGCTCTCACTCAAACCCTCTAGCAGGAACGTCGTGGAAGGTTGCAAGAAAACTCTGCAACAATACGAGCATCCAAGGTGCAGGAGGAGAGCAACAACTGCTGAGGCACTCACTTGGCCTACCCGCCCTAAATCAAACCAGGTGAACCAGAGGCAGCCCTGGGGAGAATGCGGTGAAGGTGCCTTTGCTAGAGAAACCACTAAAGTCAATGGCCAACCGTTATAGTGGAACACTAGAGCCAAAGGAGATCGTCGTAACCACCCTTCACTGCTAGTCTTAAATTCTACACCAGGAGTTGCTGTTGCGTAGCAGGCAGCTAAAGCCAAGCCCGGGGCAAGGACATTCTCAGCTATGGGCCAGGTGGGAAGGATCCTTCCCCAGGTTGGACACGCTGGATGATGCAGACTAAATGCAGAGTGAGACCGTCAGCTGCAGGAACCTGCACCAGATTAGAATGGCTGGCATGCCCCAGAATTGATTGAGAGCTGCAAAGCTGGTGCACTGAATGAGCACAGCATGCTGAGATTGTAATGAGCATTGAGTGCTGAGACCTTGCAAGGTCGAATGCAGATTGAGAGCAGGAGAATCCCAGGCCGAAGCCAAGGGGATGGCACTAGGCATGAAGCAATGGTTTGCGTAAGCAAGGAGCAACAATTGCATAAGCAAGTGTGGACCTGATAGGTCAGTAAGCAGAAGTAATAATAGGTGGACCTGCATAACAACTGTATAGCAAGTAAACAGCACTGAGTTAGGGGCAAGCCAGCCAGACATGAATAGCCAAATCAAGGTGACAAACTCTGAGGATTTTCGGCGGCGAAGACAGGATTTAGAACAAAATTAATTAACCACATAGGCCACGACCCCCCCAAACACCTCCCAGTCCCCGCCGTAGGACAAACAAGGAAGCAATGAAAGGCAGAGAACCACATGCAGATATAAAAGCTAGTTTAATAGCCTCAGCAGGAGCTTCAGCTAACCTCAGAGTAAACAAAGTAGAATAGGAATGGGTGTAAACAGTGCAGTAGCAGGAAGCAAGTGGGCCTGTACAGCAGTAGTTAAATGAGTACAGTGTTAAAACACAGGCACTGGGTACCATAGTAATTAAAATAAACAGTCAGCAGCAGTGGCTGAAGTTGTAGGTAACTGAAAGCAGTAGCATGAGCTCTGAGTAGGTTTGCAGTTGCAGTGCAGTAAATTGAGAGCTGTAACTGAAAGCAAGCAGAATGAGTTCTGTAGTAGCAGTATGCTAGGAGTTTTAAAAATAAAAGCCCCCCCAAAAGAGGAAACCAAAACACAGCAAACAGAAAAGAGGGAAAGACCCCCCCCCCAAAAAAAAAACAAGAAACAAAACACAGGGAAGCACACAGCCGAAGGAAAGATACAAACCAGAAGCAGGAAAACAAACACTGAAGTCCAGCAGAGACACACAGAAACAGCAGGCTTGGGGGGGTAGGCCCCAGACAGCTCAGAGGACAAACCAACATAGCCTCCAGCTGCAAAGACAAAATGCTTCACAGTGAGGCTGAGAGGAACTGCTTATATAGCTCAGGAAGTGGGAGTGGCTGGCTGCTTGGCCACTGAATTACAGGCAAGCCTTTCAATTCTGCAGTCAGTCTGGTTTCAGAAACCTTGGATCTCTTTTTTTCTGAGTGCTCTTTTGGGAACCCTGGAATCAGTACTGGAGGGACAAGCCTTTGAAATTTGAATTTCAAATTACTACAACATCTGTAAGTAAGGAATTTTATGATTTCTACATGGTTAGGAGAGCTGGAAAACCTGGGTCTGAGGTCCCCACCTACCTTGGATTTCTGCAGAGTTACTGGCCTACCTACGTGCATGTAATCTTGCCTGGAAGGCTCACAAGTCCTCTGGCTCCCCGGCTGACTTACTTAAGTACCGTGCCCTTCACAATGCCTGTATCAGAGCCACTAGGCTTTCCAATGCTGAGTACTTTGCCTTCTCCTTCCAGAACAACCTTAACCACCCTTCCCAGTTTTGGAAGATCATCCACACCTTCTTCTTTCCCCAAACCAGTCCTCCTCCCAGTCCTCATGGTGGGTAACATCCCAATTTCTGACCCCATCTCTATTGCCTCGAGTTCAACTCTTTCCTCACCTCCTGTGCATTATCCCTTCTCTCCTCCCTCTCCCAACCCCCTCCCCTCCTCTCACCCCAGTCTACCACCCAGTCTCCCTGCTTCTCCTTCTGTCCTTTTCTACTACTGACACTCTCAAAACTCTTCTGGCTCTAAATCCTGTCAAGGGCAAGAGCCCTGATGTACTTGACCCTAAACTCTTCCATCTCTCTACCCCCTGCAATTGCCTGCCTAGCTTCTCCCTTCTTAACCTCTCCTTCTCCCTTGCCTTTGTCCCCAAAGACTGGAAACAGGCCACTGTTATACCAGTCTGCAAAGGAGGCAACCCCACCCTTCCTAGCAACTACAGTCCTATCTCCCTATCTTCCTTCTTCCCACCTTAGCTAAACTACAAGAACACCTTGTGTTAGCTCAGCTCTCCTCCTTCCTTGACTTCACCTCTGTCTTCACCCTCTTCCAGTCTGGTTTCCATAAATTCTACTCTACCTCCTAATCCTCCTCCTCCTTGCTCTGGCTCACTGATTCTATTCTCTCAGGTATGGAGCTGGTCCTTCTCACCTCAGCCATCTTTGTCAACTTGGCCAAAGCCTTCAACACCATAGCCCACCCCCTTCTCCTTGAAAAGCTTAAGGCAGTGGGGCTCTCCGACTCCTCAACTAATTGGTTCCACTCCTACTTTGAAGGTAGGACTCAATCAGTTAGAATTGGAGATTCCCTATCCCCACCACTTCCTATCCAAACTGGTGTCCCCCAAGGGTCCTTCCTTGGTCTGATACTCTTTTTGATTTCCTAAATGATCTCTCTGCTGCCTGCTCCTCTGTGTCTACCTACATGTACGCAGATGATATGGTAATAATGACCTCTGGTTCCTCCACCTCTGATCTGATAGCCAGACTCCAGCAGGATGTCAACAATGTCCTGGAGCGGTTCTGGTCTAACCAGTTATCACTCATTGTCAAGAAAATGGCCTCTATGACTTTTGACACCAGACAGAAGCTTTCTAAGCTTACTGCTCTCCCCTCCTTCCACACCTTGGATGGGGCCACATTTGATGATGTCCCCACATTTAAGTACTTAGGAACCTGGCTCGACTGTCGCCTTGACTTTTCTGGACATGTGGATGCCATCCACAAAAAAATTCACAGGAATAGAGGTTGCATCCCTCTTCCTGCTCGCTGGGCTATTATCCAGAAAATGATCCTCCCCATCATTCTATTTTGGTGACATTGTCTACAGTGCTCCTCCTGAGACTACCCTAGTCAGACTGGACCCCATCTTTCACTCCTTCTGCCGCTTTTCTTTGGACTGTCCACCCCGTACCCAACATTGCTCCCTCTATTCTTCCCTCTTCCTCCCCTCCCTTGAAGCCAGATGCTTCGCTCACTGCACCTCCTTTATCATTAAATTCTGGATTGGTTCCCTTCCTTTCTACCTCACCTCTCTCCTCTCCATCAATCCCACCCTCCTCTTACATTCTCCATAACTCTGGCTATCATTCCCTTGCTCTCCCTCCCAGAAAATCTTCTGCTAGCCAGGCTGCTTTCTCTTATCGTTTCCCCAAACTATGGAATTCTCTCCCTCTAAATATCCTCTCTGCCCCTTCTCAGCACTCATTCTCCTCCCTACTCCTTGACTTCTCTACCCACACCTGAAAATGCTCCTGATGATGTCCAAATTTCCTCTACTGTCTACCTGCTACCCCCCCTCCACCTCCTGTTCTTCTCTTGTCCACCTCGTCTGCTATTCCAGGCTACCATGGCACCTTGATTCAGTCCCTCTCGATTCCTAATGGATACCTTTCCCTCCTTCCCTCCTCCTATTACTGCACCTTGTACTTTATTTGTTCCTCCTTGATATCCTCTGGGCAGCAATCCTCTCCTCTTCCCTGGTTATACTACACTAATTTTGCTTAAATTGTTTAAATTGCTTATTTAATTGTAGCTTAGTGTTTGTTACTTTATCTTCTTCCTGACATGTAATTTTATGAAATATTATTGCTTATGATTGTTTCTGATTGCTTATGATTGTTTTATTTTTCCCTTCTTACCCCTCCCCCCTTGACGCATCTGAATATGAGCTGTTATCAGGTCAGCATGTCTTTCCTGCTGAAACTTTTGAAATAAATAAATAAATCTGTCATATGCAGCAGCAAAGGAGACTTTGCACTTTCAAAATCACCCCTAAGATAAAAAACAGCGGACTCACCAAATAGATAAGGTACAGTCTTTTACTGAAGTGAAATGACAGGTGTTCCCAAGACTAGAAACCGTGATGTGATGCCTTTGAAAAAGCGTTGGATGACATGAAATGCATTAGGGTGGGTCTCCAAGTGGTTCACCTGTCTATATACTTTGTACTTCTATAAAGGACTGCACCTTATCTATTTGGTGAGTTCTCCATTTATCTTAACAGTTTTGAGGGTGCAAAGGTCTCTTTTGCTGCTACACTGTATATTCTTTTGACCATATGCACCTGCTCCTGTGTGTGGCCTTTTTTGTTTACCAAGATCTGTCATATGTATGCATGACTCATTACGTGAGTGGGTGGGGTGACATCAAGACAGATTCAAAAGTATTGTTACTAGGGCTAGGTAACAAAGTTGCAAGGGATGGTTACCACAACTAATTTATTTAACACTTCATAGTTATCTGCACAAACTAATTTCCACTGCTTCTGATGGGAAGATTGATGTCCCTAACAGATTTGCAACATAAACATCATACCTGTCCTGGTCCCATCACCCTCCCACACCTTCCCCTCTTCCTCCACTTTCCATGAGCTGCCCACTACCCTTGGCACTGGGTAGCCTCTCTTCTTCTACCCACATGTCTCCTCGCTGGGAACCTAAGTACCAAGCTTCTCCCCCCCCCCACTTGTGGACAGGTAAGAGTAAATCCATCCCCATCAAGCTCCTAATCATACAATATTACTACTTCTAACTTGCAGGAGACATAGAACCTAACCCTGGACCCAGTTCACCCACCCCACCTTTCTTCCTAAAGACTTGAAAATTGCACATCTTAGTATTAGAAGTCTTCTCCCAAAATTAACCGTCCTCCAACAACTCATTCTAGACCTCCAGTCAGACATACTGATCGTCTTGGAGACCTAGCTCTCCTCTAAAACACTGGATAACAGCCTCATCATCCCCAGTTACTCCTGTATTTGTCAAAATAGGCCCAGTAGGGGTGGTGGCGTGGCCATATATCTCTCCTCCCTCATTCAATTCTCTCCTGTACTATCTCACAACCCCCCACTTACAAACCTCTACTCTTAAAACTCTCCCCCCTTCATCCTTCTCATATGTGTGGCCAGTGCTTATTGCCATCCAGGTCTTCCTCCCCTTCAATCACTGAACTACTCATTTCCCTCGCGACACGTGCCCTCCTCTGGAGAACTGTACATCTTGGCAATTTTAATGTAGATTGGCTCTCCCTTTTCAATGCCAAAGCGTATGCTGTCATCAGATCCCTCAATCTGTCCCAAATGATCACTGATCCTATCCATCTAAACCTTAAATTCCATAACTATACCCTCTTAGATTGGGCCCTCACATCACATCCACATTGTATAATCAAAGCCGATATCACCATATGACTTATTTCATAAGGTCCACTGCCCCAAAGCGCCCCCCAAGCTCCTCCTGATCTGGTCATTCAGATCACTAGATCTGTCTCCTCTCTTAGACAATCTGGTACATATGGACTGAGCTCCTATTCCTTCCACCTCCTCTATTAATGCAGCCTTCAGTTACTTCAGTACCAAGTTTCTGAACATCTGAAACTGGCATGCTCCACTCAGGACTACGAGTGTTAGGAGGTTCCACCTTCCCTGGATCACAGCCGATTTGATGGCCTGTATGAGTGCACATGACCAGGCATGTAAAGTACACGAGGCCATTGGCTCCCCAGCAGATCTCCACAAGTACTGCACCCTCAGAAATGCATGCACTAGGACCACAAGACTCACCAAAGCCAAATACTTTTCAGCCTCTTTTCATTCTAACATCAACCACCCTTCCAAATTTTGGAGGCCGTTCAATCTCTTTTCTCCCCACCTACACAGCCTCCCATACTAGTACTCAGGGTAGGAAGCACCTCCTTTTCTGACCCACCTTCTGTGGCAAATGCAGTCAATTCTTTCTTCACTTCCTGTGCTTCATCACTTCTATCTTCTCTCCCCCACCACCACCTCTCCCTCTGGACCCCCTCCTGTACCCCCTCCTTGGCCTCCACCTCTTCCTTCTTCTCACCAGTATCCCCATCTGACATCCTCAAGGCCCTCCTAGCCCTAACTCCTGCAAGGGAATGAGCCCAAATGAGCTCAATACCAAACTGCTTAACCATTCTGCCCCTGCTATTTCCTCCCCACTTGCCTTGCTTTTAGTCCTGTCATTCTCATAAGCATCTGTCCCTGCAGCCTGGAAGCTTGCCACGGTCATCCCTCTCCCCCAAAGGTGGTGACCCTTCTAACCCGGGTAATTACTGCCCAATCTTCTTACTCCTCATCCTTGCCAAACTTCAAGAGCACATTGTACATTTCCAGCTCTCTCCTTTCCTCAACTCCTCCTCCTTTTTCACCCCTTACCAGTCTGGTTTCTGCAAATCCCATTCTACCACTATCTCCCTCCTATGGCTTACTGACTCAATACTTTCAAGTATGGATCAGGACCATATCACTTTGGTGATATTTGTCGACCTAGCCAAGGCTTTTGGTATGGTATCCCACCCACTCGTACTTGCCAAACTAACTCAAGCAGGCCTCTCAGCCCCAGCTACTGACTGGTTCTGCTCCTATTTAGAGGGCAGGTCACAATCAGTCAAAATTGGTGACTCCCTATCCCCCCTACTTCCCTTCAATACTGGAGTCCTGCAGGGCTCTGTACTTGGCCCGCTTCTATTCTCAATATTCTTAAATGACCTCCCTTCTGCCTACACCTCCGCCTCTATTCATGTGTATGAAGACGACACTGTCCTGTACACCTCTGACTCTTTCCCCTCAGATGTGGTGGCCAAACTCCAGCATGACTTCAATAATATTCAGCTGTGGTTCTGCATAAACCAGTTGTTCCTAAACAACAAGAAGACCATCTCCATGACCTTCAGCACAAGGCAGAGACTCTCTAGGCTCAATTCCCCCCCCCTTTCCTACCATACCCTGGACAGCACTACTATGGAGGATATAACCTCCTTTAGGCATCTTAGGCTCTGGCTCGACCAGCACCTGGACTTTGCTGTGCATGTGAATGCCATCCACAAGAAGCTGCACCCCAAGCTTGGTGTGCTTTATAGAAGCAGTGGGTGCATCCCCTTGCCAGCTCATTGTGCTTTTGTTCAGAAAATGATCCTACCTACTTTTGGCTATGGAGACATAGTCCACAGTGCCACTCCCAAGTCCTCCCTAGCCAGACTGGATACCCCATTTCGCTCATTCTGTCGCTTTCCCCTAGCCTGTCCATCTTGAACTCATCACTGTGATCTTTACCAACTCCTCTCTTTCCCATCTCTTGAAGACAGGCACCTTGCCCACTGTGCCAGTTTTGTTGCTAAATTCTGGTTTGGGTCCCTACTCTCCTACCTCACCACTACTGTGTCCATCCCCCCATATTCTTCCTACCCCCTTTGCAATTTAAGCCTCCATACCATTGCCCTTCCTCCCAAGTCCACAACTGCTGGCCAGTCTGCCTTCTCGTACAGATGCTCTGAATTGTGGAATGCCCTCCCCCATTCCATCTGCAATGCCAACAACCCCAGATCCCTTTTCTACCTTCTCTGGGATATTACCTCCCCATCCTGTAACTGCTCTTAATCCTTCTACCCTCCTCGTCCCCTTACCATTTGAGACATATGCACCCTCCTCTGTGTGCTTACTATCTCAAACTTCTCAAGATGTATCCAATTTATACCTGAATGCAACTATTCACTCCCTCCTGATCTTTTAATTATGTACTAGGCATGATCTATATGCTCACACAAATACTGAATTTGCTAGTTTTGCTAGTTGCTACTGGCTTGTAACTATATAATCTCTGTACTTCAACTGCAATCTGCATTTTTTTGCAACAGTACTGTTCCACTGTCTGTATGGATTGTACTCACTTGCACTTTCATTGTAATCACTGTATTTTATTGTAATGTTTTGTTATATATGTCTGCTCCCCTCTCCTCCCCGGACACATCTGGAAATTAGCTATTCTGCTCAGTATGCCTTTCTGGTGACATTTTTAAATGAATAAATAAATATGAGACATTTTCAGTATAACAAGGCCACTTCCCTGTTAGCGGAGAAGAGACTGGGGACATAGGGCAGACTGCCACCTGAAAATACCTTTGAAAGTGTAGCCAGTAGAGTACAGAAATGGGTTTAAGATGTAATTTGTGGACTTCCAGTGATGTCACTGACCAATGCACAGCTAGCCACATAAGCTCCACAGTCTACACCCCAAAAATCTACACTAATCCTCACCCCAGACATGGATTTAACCCCCAAATGAACCAGGATCCATTCAATTGCAATGTTGGTTCAGCAGCAGCTGAAAGCTTTTGGGGTTGATAGCCCCCAACTGAAGAAATCCTAGTGGCTTCTGAAGGATGGCCTGGCAGCCCCAATATCCCCGCTGCCACCAGATACCAATGAAGGTCTTAGTGACTTAGAGGAGGAGGAGGAAGAGGCAACCAGCAACATAACTTCAAAAAAGTTAACTACAAAGCTGCAGAAAATTGGACAAATGCTCTGCAGTATCTAATCTGAACTAGCCAACACACGGAAGGAGCTTCTGGATATCAGAGCCCGGATGAAAGATCTGAAACAGGGCCTCATGGAGATTGCCAAGCAGGGTGACTATCACAACACTCCCTTGTTGTACCAACTCAAAAGGGAACGGGAGATGGCAGACAAAATAGATGATCTAGAACAAAGATACAGATGGAACAACCTACAGCTCCATGGAGTCCCAGAAGGCACAGAGCAGGGAGATATGGAGTCATTTGTACAATCATTTCTGTTAGAATTTCTGGATTGGGACTGAAATATGGAGCTCCACATTGAGAAAGCCCATTGGGCCTTGATGCCAAAACTGGCAGATCCCAAGACGCGCCCTCAATCCATAGTGGTCCACTTTGTGGACTACTCAGTCAAAATGAAAATCTTAAGGGTGGCCTGAGCAAAGAAAGAGCAACAGTTTGGGGACATGAGAATCTTCTTAGAGCATGATTTTACTCCTACAATGATGACTAAACAGAGAAGTCTCCTGGTGGTGATTAAGGAACTAAAGGCCAAAAACATCAAAGCCCAATTATTTGCACCAGCCCAGCACAAAGTTTACACTGAGACTGGTATTAAATTCATCTACCCTCTAGAGGAAGCATCTGGATTTCTGCACCAGTTGGGAATATCAACCGATGGAGCAGACAATGGAGTATCACTGGGAGATCAGAAACTTCAACAACATCAATGACTGCAACAGGGATCGAAGAAACAACAAAAAAATACCTCCCCATCCACTTCTAAGAGCTGGGATGCTATTTTTGTTCAATGGTCCCAATGTTTGAAGGCAGCTACTCAAGGGTCTGTGGAGGGGGCAAGCTGACTACTTTTTCTGAGCCTCAGGTGGTGAGTGGGCATTACAAAATTGCAGGAAGCATAACTTATATGCTAAGACTGTGTTGTTGAGAACTTACTTCACATTTTCCTGTTTGCCAAGAGGTTAATCCTCCTGCCTATTGCTGTTATTCTTGTTCAGCTGTTTGGGGGTCTATCAATGCTGAGAGTCCTTCATTTAATGGATTTGAGGGAATAAAGGCCTGGGTACTTGCATTATCTTTGGAAGGGGAAGGGAAAGGACACTGTGGGGAAAGAATGCATTATTTTCTGCTGCTTTAACAGTTCTTAGACAATAGGTGTCTCCTTTTAACTTTCCCCCCACTTATGAATGGCAATTGTTGCCCCTATGGATGTCTGCATTTCCCATAATGGTGCCACCTCCCTACTAAGTTAAATTGGGAGTTTAGCATTCAGTGGGGTTTTACCGCCTAACAGTACACCATTTTGTGGGTGCTCTGCTGTGCCAGGGTGTTCCCCCCATTTCTTACCCATAGGATGATCCAGGGATGCATGCCTGGTGAGGGAGCTTATACTCCCTGGTTTATGGCTTAAGAGGGGGAGTGACTGCAATAATAAAGCTGGCCTTGGTTATGTTTTTTCCAGAGTTGAGGGCCAGCTTCTCCCCTTTTGGGAGGGAGGGAGGGCAGCTCTCACTTGGATACCCGAGAAGGGCATTGATGCTGCCCTCTGGCTTCAGCACTCCAGGGGGCCGCTTGCAGGCGTCACCCTTTTGGAGTTGTACCAGCATACTTTGAAGTCACATTCCATTCCATCATGTGTGTGCATGGAGTGGTGGGGTGGGGGCCCTGCTTTGGGGACCCTGGTCTTCAGTCGGGGTGTCTCCCCTCACAGGCTTACATATATGCCATAGTATTGCTTCTGTTGTTGTTCTGGTTATTGTTGCTTTTTAGACCATTCTTCTTTCGTGTGTCTCATGCTGTAGAAGGCTACCTGAATTTTAGAGATATCCCATGGCTGACCTAAGAATAATATCCTACAATGTAGAAGGTCTTCATTTCCCCATTAAAGAGCACATGTTTTGCAGGAGGTGGGATGACTGAGGTCTACCATAGCGTTCCTCCAGGAAATGCACTTATCCCCAGAAAAGTATGGTCAATTGAGAAGGGGCTGGGTTGGGGAGGTTTTCTCTTCATCTTATTTTAGCTCACCCTAATAGACAGGGGGTGGCAATGTTGGTTCACCAGATATTCCTATGTCAGGCTCAGAGGTGGCGACTGATGAGGAAGGCCAGTTTATCTGGTTGGGGGACTTTACAGAGGGATTCCAGTAGTTTTCCTAAATATCTATGCCCCTTATGATAGAGAGGGGAGGACTGAATTTTTAAAACAGCACTTGCTCAGTCCATCCACTGACCAGGGGACACTGACCCTGATTGGGGGGACTTCAATAGTATGCTCCAGCCAAATCTTGATAAGAGTGATTGGAGCGGGGGAGTGCTACAAGGGGAAAGCAGGATGTTTTGATGCCTTGTGCAGCAGGCAGGATTGCAAGATGTGTGACACCACTTCCATGAGGGGAAGAGGGACTACACTTTCTATTCTCAGCCCCATTCCCAATACTCACAGAGTGATTTGTTTTTTATCTCCTGTTCTTGCCTCTATATGGAACAGGCTAGTGAGAGCCACTAGTTTTCAGCCTCAGAGCATTCCCCGGTGGGGATTGATCTGGTTGTGGAGTGTATTTACACAAATCCATTGTGAAGGCTTAATGTTTCTCATTTAAATGACTCATCTTTTTGTAAGTAGGTCAGTTCCGCTATCACTGAGTATCTCCTGACAGTTAAACCAGGAGGGGGAGACCTCGACTGCTACCTGGTGGGATGGTCTAAAGGCCACCATGGGGCAGTTGATCTCCTATGCATCCCAGAAGAAGAGGGAACAATATCATGCTTGACCCTATTCTCAAGGAACAGTTGTTGGAGTACCAGAACCAGCTGACCAAGTTACCTGAGACCAAGATTGAGGGAAATCTTAGAGATACTAAACAGAGGTACTACAAGTCCGGGAACTGGGTGGGAAGATTACGTGCGTGGCTATTGTACCAGTAAGAGTTAAATAGGGCTGTACCCTGGATTCAGGTGGAGGGGGTGAACTTGTGCTAATCCCATGGACATTTCATAGAAATATAGAAACTGACAGCAGTAAAGGACCGCTTGGCCCACGTAGTCTGCTCATTTTCCCCTACCTACTGTGACACCACAGACCCTACCTGATTTCCCAGGTGTCTGCAGATAATTACACCCCATAATATTCAGACTCCTAGAACCAAGAGGACCAGGCTGCCCTGCACCACTTTATGTCCACAGTTATCCTCGAAAAACGTTCAAAACTGCTAGGGATGCCCTGAATGCCCCAATCACAAGACAGGAAATTGAGACTAAGACTAAAAATGAAAAAAATTGTAAGGTGCCAGGAGTGGATTGCTTGCCCACTGAGTTCTATAAGAAAATTGCCTCACAGCTTGGCCCTTTGTTGCAACTGGTGATTAACACCATTCTGGATGGGGAACCCACTTCTGAAACCTGGAGAGAATCCCAAATCATAGTCTTGCCCAAACCGGGTAAAAACCAGAAACTTTGCAGTTCATACCAGCCTATCTCCCTATTACCAGTGGATATGAAAATCTTTACGAGTATTTTGGAAGACAGACTGCAGGGGTGTGTGCAGGGCCTGTTAGGACTGGACAAAACTGGTTTTATTAAGAGATGGGTCCTCCAGGACAACATTAGGAGGCTCTTAAACATCCTCACTTATATGGCATCCTCCACTGACCTACAACTTACCATCTCAATGGATGCCGAGAAGGTATTAGACAGGATGCAGTGAAATTTCTGAAAAGGGTGCTGCAAGAGATGGAGTTTGGTCCGGGCTTCCAGGATAGCATTGCAGCCTTGTATAGTTCCCCAGAGGCAATGGTAAAAGTAAATGGGGTCAAGACCCGGCAGGGATGCCCCCTGTCACTCCTGCCCTTTGCACTTTGTATCGAACCCCTGGCGGCCTGGGTGTGAGATGCAGGAGAGATCCTAGGCATAGAAATTAATGGTGACCAGCATAAAATTTCCCTTTATGCTTATGATGCCTTATTTTTCCTTAGTGATCCTAGTACCTTGATTCCTGCCCTCCAGAGGATACTACAGGAATATGGGAGAGTTTCAAGTTACAAAGTAAATTCCACTAAGCTGGAGGCAATTCGCCTGAGCGGTGCCATCCCATCTTTCTTCTGGGTATTTATTCCTTATGCCTGGGCCAAGAACAATACCTTTATGTATCTGGGTGTCCAGATTACTCCAAAGATAGATGAATTATTTTGGCTGAACTATGAAACACTCTTTTTGGAGATGGCAGCTGACATAAAGCAGTGGCAGTTACTACCTTTTTCAGTAGCTGATAGAATAAGTGTGATAAAGGTGACTATTTTACCTTATCTGCTGTTCTTGTTTCAGACCCTTGCAATTCCCTTGCCTCAAACCTATTGGCAGTGGCTGGATGGACTTCTCCATAAATTTGTATGGGTGGGTAAGAAGGCTAGGGTAGCGCATACTATCCTGTCTCTGCCATGCGAGGAGGGGGGTTTGGGACTCCCAGACCTCAGACTTTATTACCACACAACTCAAGCCACCCCCTTAATCACCTGGGCAAAACAATGGGAAAAATTTCAGTGGTTCAATATAGAAAGAGGTATGTCCCTCCCAATGCCCTTACATGTGCTGTTAACAGCTAGGATCTTTCCCAATCTTCTGCATAAGGTTACAAATAATTAGGTCCGGCACTTCCTTAAGATCCTGCAAAAGATTTAGGCAGGTTTCCACACTCCTAATCATATCAGCCCACTTACTGTGATTATTGGAGACATGGACTTTGAGCCTGGTAGAAAGAACCCCAGTTTCCGGACTTGTAATAGGAAGGCCCTAGTCCACTTCATGCAATTAGTTGAGGGGGACCACTGTGACTCCTTTCAAACTCTACAGAAAAATATTCCTTGGGTAAATCAGCTTTTTATAGATTCTTGCTGGTCTGGGGTTACCTGTTAGTGGGTAATAGGCGGTATTTAGTGAAGCGGTCTAGAACTTGCTGGGAGGAGTACCTTTATTGGTCCACGGTCTTACAAGACAGGTCTAAGTATATTTCTCTTGTTTATAAACTCCTCTTAAAGGAAAGAGGTACCTATGCCCTTAGAATTAGAGACAGGTGGCAGCAGGATGCAGAGATACTTATCCTAGATGAACAGTGGGCACATTGGCTAAGTAGGGGGGATGGACGGTCTCCACATCACAATGCTGGTATGAATTCAGATGGTGGATTTTAGTGTGTTTTTTGCTATGTCCCCACTATTTCCAAACATTTGACCACATCAGCTACTGACCAGTGTTGGACAGCATGTGGTGGTAAGGGTATACATTTATATCCTTCTCCTATGATCCAAAGCTTCTGGTTGGCGGTTAGGTAGGTACTCTCAAATATTTGGGGGGGGGGGCAGCAGCAAGATTCTTTTCAATATTGTTTACTTGGGGCAGGAGTTGATCCAATTCAGCCTCACAAAAGGACAGATGTATAAAAAGTGTATGGCAATGGCAGCTCTGAAAACACTCACTTCCCACCAGCTCACCTCAGAGGGTTCCATCAGTGGACAAGTGGAGGAGAGTAGATGCTATCTTTAATATGGAACAGCTTACGACCACACTTTGCCTCTCAGGGGACAGGTTCACAGATGATTGGCAGCCATGGATGACTTACTCGAACAGAGATGAGTTTTGAGGGACTTCCTCACCTCAACTGGGAGGTGGGTGGGGGCACTCCGACAGTGGTTTGAGCAATTGATAGAGGTGTTCTTCAACAGCATTGGGACACACATGGAATTGATTTACTGTTTCTGTTGTATGTAATATTTTGTTGTCTTTTCCTATAAATATTAGGAATTGTCCTTTTGGTGTCTTACTCAGGGACTGGTAAGAACCTAACTTTTGCATAATGCTGCAACAAACTGTACATTTGCCTGTGCTAAGGTTTTGTTTCTCCTCACTTGACTAACTGTACCTGTTAAATTTAGGCATAACCAATCTTATAATGGCTATTATGTCGATCTGTATGACAGTATCATACTTTTAAATAAAGAAGCGTTTAAAAAAAAAGTAATTTGTGATTCAGAAGGCTGGATGGTGTCAAACAAGAGTGTTATTTTAAATCATGAGAATTCCTTTGCGTCCACTTCTTTAACAGCCAAAGTGAAAGATATGGGGGAGGTTTGGACCCCTTGGGAAAGAACTTCCTGACTCCTTTCCCTTCCTTGCCTAATGAATTTAAAGATGGCCTGACAAGAGAAGTTATTGTGGAGGAGGTTAAGGGAATAGTTCTTTCATTAAGGGATGGCACCTCCTCAGATAAAGAAGGTCTGACTGAGGGATTTTATACATTCCTGAGGGATTTCAGGTGTCAGGATTTGGCTGGAGACTTTAATGACATCTTATTCTCTGCTAACATAGCATGGCTGAGACCCTGATGGTGTTTCTTTGTAAGGAAGATGCATGATTTAAGGAAATTAATACAAATAAGGCTCCTCAATGTGGATTCAAAATACTGATAAAAAATCCAGAGTACTGGGTTAGGGGTGGTGAAGCTGTTGGGCTCTATTGTTGACCTGGATGAAACAGGTACAACTCCTAGAAGAAGGATCCAAGGACATCATTTCCTATTTAAGAACATAGAAACATAGAATTTGATGGCAGATAAGGACCGCTTGGCCCACCTAGTCTGCTCATTTCCCTGTCTAACAGATAAGCTGAAGATCCTAGTTAACCAACAGCCTTTCTCCTACCCCCCACTAGAATTGCCTTATGTCTGTCCCATCCATTCTTGAATTCCCCCACTGTTTTTGACTCTATAACCTCCTCAGGAAGGCCGTTCCATGCATCTACAACCCTCTCTGTGAAGAAATACTTCCTCACATTACCTCTGAGCCGTCTCCCCTCTATCTTCAAATTGTGCCCCCTTGTTCTTGCACATCTCTTTTTCTGAAAGATGCTACCCTCTTGGATTTTGTTGATTCTCTTGGGGTATTTGAAAGTTTCTATCATATTCCCCCTCTCCCTCCTTTCCTCGAGGCTATACATCTTAAGCTCCTTTAGTCTTTCTTCATATGACTTCTGTTACAGACCCTGCACCATTTTGGTTGCCCTCCTGTGGACAGCCTCCACCCTGTCTATGTCTTTGCGGAGATGGGGTCTCCAGAGCTGTACACAGTACTTCAGATGTGGTCTTACCAACTGTCTGTACAGAGGTCCAACAACTTCCTGTTTTCTACTGGTGATGCCTCTCCCTATGCATCCCAGTATCCCCAACCCTCCTTACTGCCTTCTCACATTGCCGGCCCACCTTTAGGTCATCTGATATGACTACCCCAGGTCCCTTTCCATTTTGTTGTTGTCAGTATTTCACCCCCTATTGTACTCTTCCCTGGTTTTTGTTTCCCAGGTGCATTACTTACACTTCTTTATGCTTGAATCTAAGCTGCCATACATTTGACCATTCTTCCAACCTTGCCAAGACCCTTTTCATCCTTTCCACCCCACCTTGCATATCAACCCTGTTGCAGATCTTTGTGTTGTCTACAAAGAGACATACTTTCCCTTCCAGTCCCTCTGCAATGTCACTTATAAAGACATTAAAAAGGACCGGCCCAAGTACTGAACCCTGCGGTACCCCACTAGTAACCCCCTTTTCTTCACTGTGGACTCCATTTACTATTACCCACTGTGTCCTGTTGTCCAGCCAGTGTTTTACCCATGCTACCACCCTGGGACCCACTCCCAGGTTGGCTAATTTGGTTTTAAATCTTTTATGTGGGACTGTGTCAAATGCCTTGCTAAAGTCTAGGTAGTCAAGTACCAAATAGGTGCTACAAGTCCAAAAAGGCCTGACTGGTTTCATGCATGCCTTTTGTTGTGGTAATAAACACAGTTTTTGGAAATTAATGTGATAAATGGTGCCTTATTTCTTGAATTGGAAGTACTGGTTGTTCGTCAGGAGTACGTCAGCGTGTGGAGCCTGCTTTCTTGTTTTTGCATAAAGTCTAGGTAGGCCTTGTCCACAGCCCTTCCCTGGTCTACTACTTTGGTCACCCAGTCAAAGAAATTAATTAGATTTGTGTGACATGACCTTCCTGCTGTGAATTCATGCTCTCTTGGATCCTGTGCCTCACTGGCTTCTAGGTACTCAATAATTCTTTCCTTCAAAAGTGATTCCATCATTTTCCCTACCACTGAGGTCAAATTGACAGGTCTATAGTCTCCTGCCTCTGTCTTGCTCTCACGTTTGTGAAGGGGAATCACATCCACCCTCCTCCAGTCCTCAGGTACCGCACCATCCTCCCATGATTTATTAAAAAGGGTAGTCAGTGGTGTTACTAGTTCTTCCCTTAGTTCTTTTAGAATTCTGGGGTGAATCCCATAAGGCTCCATTGATTTATCCACCTTAAGTTTTAAGAGTTCTTTCAGAACCCTTTCTTCTGTGAAAGGACTAATTTCAACCCCTTATCCAGAGTGTTTCTATTGACTGGATTAGGTATCTCCCCCTGCTTTTCCATTATGAATACTGAGCAGAAGTATTCATTCAGTACCCTGCCTTTTCACTGTCGCTCTCTGCCCAACCACCTTCCTCTTTATTCAGCCTAAGTATCCTTGCCTTAGTCTTTCTTTGCTCCCTAATGTATCTATAAAAGGTTTTATCTCCCTTCTTAAACAAGTTGGCTATCTTTTCCTCGGTTTAGGCCTTTGCTATTCTGACTGCCTTCCCCGCTTCCTTCTGCTTTAACTGGTACAGTGCTCTGTCCTGCTCCTTCTGTGTTTTCTTATACTTCCTGAATGCTGTTTTCTTCTCCCTTACCTTCCCCGCCACTTCTTTTGAGAACCATAGTGGTTTTTTCTTTCATTTTGATTTGTTTATTTGCTTCACAGAAAGGCTTGTTGCCTCTGTGATGGTGGTTTTGATATTTCCCCATTGTTGCTCCACCCCACCTTCTTGCCTGTTTGCTAGTGCTTTTCTGAGGCACTCTCTCATTTTGACAAAATCAGCCCTCCTGAAGTCCAGTACCTTCACTTTTGTATGGCTTGACTCTACAGCTAAGTTTATCATGAACCACACCGTTTGGTGGTCACTTGTTCCCAGATGGCTACCCACTTCGAGATCAGTGATCCACTCTCCATCCCCATTTGAGAGTACCAGGTCTAAGATTGCTCCCTCCTGAGTGGGTTCCAACACAAGCTGTCTGAGGCATGCCCTCTGTAGGGCATCGAGAATGGCTGTGCTCTTGGATGTGGCTGCAGCAAAGATGCTCCAGTTAACATCTGGCATAGTCAGGTCCCCCATCAGGAATATCTCCCCTTTCTCTGCCATCCCAAGGATGTCTTCTGTAATTTCCTTGTCCATATCCTCCCCCTGAGACAGGGGTCTGTATACAACCCCTATGCAGATTGTGGTGCCATTTCCAGTCTCCAGGGTCACCCACAGTGCCTCCTCTCCTCCCTGTTTACCCCTTAGTTCTGTTGCTTTGATCTCTTCCCTTACATAGAGAGCTACTCCTCCTCCTCTTCTTCCCTCCCTGTCCCTCCTGTAGATTGTGTTCCCTGGTATGTAGACATCCCAGTCATGGTTCTCTGACTGCCATGATCCAGGCATCCCCCTTCCATCAAGGCCACCATTTCGGGGAGCTTTTTACCTAGACTACGGCATTGGTACTCATTACCCTCCATTTTTGTGGTCTTATTTCTTTTTGCACCATCCCTGTCCTTACAGCCTTTGTCTTTTTCTCCATTTACCCCTGCCCTTCTCCATATCAACTGCATTATCTTGGTGTTTACCTCACTAACTACCCTGATTTTTTTAGGGGGGGGGCTAGGATTTCCCTTCTCCTTTTCAGTGCCTCCCTCCTTGGCTAGTTTAAATGCTTGCCAATGAAGCATGTAAACCTATCACCTAGGATCCTGGTTCCTCTCCTGGATAGATGCAGACCACCGCGCTTGTATAGGTCTGCATCCCTCCGGGTGGAGCCCCAATCCCCAATGAAGCCAAATCCCTGAGCTCTGCACCAGTTTTTCAACCAGTCTTTGAATCGCATGGTGCAGAGTACCCTAGCCTCATCCATGCCATAGACAGGTAGCACTTCCGAGAAATCTAAGAAATCTTAGAGAGAAGCAAAACTGGTGAGATCTTTTATTTCTTCTATTTATTTATAGATTCAAAATTACATCTTTGAGCAAAGGTTCCATGTCAGAGCAGTACAACAGATTAATAATAAAAACACCAAAATCATTAAACACATCAATATGGAAGGAATGAACATAGCAGCTGCATGATGGTTTTGTCAGATCAGTTACAATTATTTACAGGTTGTCATAGGATTGGAAACCTAAGCACTCGTAGCATGGAGGTGAGTAGGAATAAAGGAGCCTAGCCAGTGGCATTTCAGGAGAGGGCATAGTAGGCAAGTGGGGGTGTTAGTGGGGGAGAGGTAGGGGAGTATGGAGGTGGAGGAACAGGGGTGTGGGTGGGAGGGGAGCTGGAGAAATGTATGGGAAGCAGGGAGGATAAGAAGATAGCATGGACTACCATGTGCATGGACACAGAGAAGGTATGAGATATACTTCTCTTCAGAGAGGGAAACGTGAGCTATCTTATACAAGAACATGGAGGGGGGAGATGTTTTCTCAATTCACATTTAAACTGCCCTATTTTGGGTAGATTTAACAGGGACTGAGGGAGTTCATTCAGCCAGAGAGGTGCATGATGGTAGAAGGATTTCATATTCTGGTTGGTCTTGCAGAATGAAACATGCAGAGTATTTCTACTCACATTTCTAGTCAGGAGTGTATTAGAAGTATGTAGGAAGAGAGATTGTAGTGCAGGTGAGTAAGGCCCAAGATGGCTTTCTTCACCATAAGGCAGGACTGAAATTTGATCCTGTGCTCTAAGGGTAGCCAGTTAGTGGTAGAATAAAGACTGCAGGTATGGGTATACCTATCAGCATCCAGGGCAAGGTGGCAGGCCTTGTTGAGCAGTACCTTAATTCTATTTAGGGCTGTATCTGATGCTGCTCCTCACACCAAAAGACCATAGTCAATTACCAGAAGGATGGATGCAGAGACTGCCAGGTTCTGAGCTATAGTAGACATGTAAGCTTTATGCCTGTAGAAGGTTCCAAGTTTTTTCTTTACCACTTTTATGATTTGGTCAATGTTGATGGAGAAGATTAGGGTGTCATCAATGTAGACACCAAGGTATTTGAAATTGTCAACCTGCTCAAGGACTGTGCCTCCTTTGATCAGGATTTCCAGAGGGGGCAGCTTCTTCTTAGACTGAGGTCTGGTGATGAGCATTGTTTTTGTCTTTTTATAATTTAGAATGAGTCTGTTGTAGAACCATTGTTCAAGGGTGGCAAAACATTGTTGTTGTTCAATGGTTAAATCAACATGGTTCTTGTTGCTAGAGAAGATGATGGGATCATCCAAGTAGAGTAGGATCTGAGATCCTGCACAGATCATTATGAAATAGGCTGAATGAAAGGGACCTAAAATTGATCCCTGAGGGACCCCTGCTGTCATGGGCCTAGACTCAAATAGTACATCATAGATTTTTACTCTCTGGGAGCACCCTGAGAGATAGCTTGTAAACCAGTTAGTCATCTCCTGTGAGAGGACTAACAGGGAGAGATCAATGGATATGTGTTATCAATGGACCAAGAAAAAGCTTTTGAGAAGTTGTCTCATGCACACATATTAGGGGTAATGGAAAATTATGTGATTCCGCAGATATTTGTAAATTAGGTTGCATTAGGATTTGCTATAGGTAGGGAGGTGGTAATCCCTAATATTGATAGGTGGATGAGACACATAATATAAGTAAAGAGGGAAAAAAAAAAACACTATGGTTCTCAAAAGATGTGGTGGGGAAGGTAAGGGAAAAAAATAGCATTCTGGAAGTATAAGGAAACACAGAAGGAGCAGGACAGAGAACTGTACTAGTTAAAACAGAAGCAAGTGGGGAAGACAGTCAGATTAGCAAAGGCCCAAACTGAGAAAAAGACAGCCAACTCAGTTAAGAAGGGGAATAAAACCTTTTATAGGTACATTAGGGAGCAAAGAAAGACTAAGGCAGGATATTGAGGCTGAATGAAGAGGAAGGTGGTTGGGCAGAGAGCGCCAGTGAAAAAGCAGGTATATTGAGCGAATACTTCTGTTCTGTGTTCACAATGGAAAAGCAGGGGGGGAGATACCTAATCCAGTCAATAGAAGCACTCTGGATGGGGGGGTTGATATTAGTCATTTCACAGAAGAAAGGGTTCTGAAAGAACTCTTAAAACTGAAGGTGGATAAAGCAATGGGGCCATATGGGATTCACCCAAGAATTCTAAAAGAACTAAGGGAAGAACTAGTAACACCACTGACTACCCTTTTTAATAAATCATGGGAGGATGGCGTGGTCCCTGAGGACTGGAGGAGGGTGGATGTGATTCCCCTTCACAAAAGTGGGAGCAAGACAGAGGCAGGAAACTACAGACCTGTTAGTTTGACCTTAGTGGTAGGGAAAATGATTAAATCAATTCTGAAGGAAAGAATTGTTGAGTACCTAGAGGCCAGTGGAGCACAGGACCCAAGGCAGCATGGATTCACAGCGGGAAGGTCATGTCAGACAAATCTAATTGATTTCTTTGACTGGGTTACCAAAGTAGTAGACCAGGGAGGGGCTGTGGACATGACCTACCTAGACTTTAGCAAGGCATTTTACACAGTCCCACACAAAAGATTAATAAACAAATTAGCCAACCTGAGAGTGGGTCCCAGGGTGGTAGCATGGGTAAAACACTGGCTGGACAACAGGACACGGCTGGTAATAGTAAATGGAGTCCACAGTGAAGAAAGGAGGGAGGGTTACTAGTGGGGTACTGCAGGGTTCAGTACTGGAGCCGGTCCTTTTTACTGTCTTCATAAGTGACATTGCAGAGGGACTGGAAGGGAAGGTACATCTCTTTGCAGATGACACAGAGATCTGCAACAGGGTTGATACGCAAGGTGGGGTGGAAAGAATGAAAAGGGATTTGGCAAAGTTGGAGGAATGGTCAAATGTATGGCAGCTTAGATTCAACACAAAGAAGTGCAAAGTAATGCACCTGGGTGTAACGTAGACAGCCAGCTCTGAGTGCTCGAGTGCTGTATTAATTTTTTTATTACATATAAAATATGTGATGGGAAAACTCAGTTTGAGGAAACTACTGTCTTACTGGAACTCACACATCAAGACCTCCCAGGGATAAGTTCAAAGGACAGGAGGTATTTTAAACTGCATAGATTTGGGGTGCAATTACCTTGTCAATTTGCTTTCATCCCAGGAAATAAGATTAGCCATTCATAATGCCCTCAGGGAGATCCTTTGACTTGCATAGTTGCCAGGGAAGGACTTGTGGGAGGGGTGTCGAAGAGAGGCCAGAATGGACATTGAAGAGGTTTGATGTCTGAGCCAGGGAGGACCCAGACGATTCTGGAAGGTCCAAAATGCATTCCCAGGGAACCCTTGAATTACATCAGAAAGACCTGAGGTGTAGATTCCAAGGTCCAGACGGGATTAAAGAGGCCAATACACTTTTGCTTTGAATACAGTGACTTAGATCAAAGAAACTTTTGAGATGTATGTGTAGCAGAACAAAAAACAGTTCTGACCAGTTAACCTGTGGAGAGGAAAGTTAGTGAGGTCATTCATGTTTTTTTAAATATTTTATTTGGAGACTCTGTATTGTAAATATAGAGTTTGATACACCAAGGCGGAGTTAGTGATCTCATGAGAAGGCCAGTTCAGAAGTGTGTTTAAGTGCTGAAAGAACCTGACAGAGAAACACCAGAAAATATTTCTGACTGACACAAGAGAATATTATCTGACTGAGGGAGAATCATCACAGCACTGAAAGAGAGTAAGATTAGACCAGTCTAAATGTATGTATTGTAGGATCTGTACTATTTCCTGTTTGTTTTAAGGCTGTATGTGTTGGGATATATATATATTTGTTCTGTAATTATTGTTCTGTTTTGATATTTTTAAAGTAACGATATTTTTTTTACAAACGAAACTGCTGGAGTGCCTTGACATTTATTTTTTTTTTAAGTGGAGCTTTTAAAGGTTACAAGTACACTGTGTATGGGCTTATTTATACCAAACTGGGAAATGGATAGAGTTCTCTAAAGTCTTGCATAGAATTCTAAGGGTTCATTTGAAAGACCTGGTTGGGTGCCCATAGGCAAAGATATCTGACCCCCCCAAAGACAGAATTATCTGAGCCTGATAATTGGGTACGCTAACAAGAGGTTATCAGTTTGAATCCTTCCAGAGCTTGAGACTAAGGTGACTTGAACCTACAAAACAGACAAGAGGGTTACCTTGTCTGTTCACTGTACACAAATCATACGTTCAGAGGTTGGCACTTTGGGATTAGAAGGTTGACCTACTGAGCGAGTTTGTGACACTGGGAAACAAAAACCCAGGGGAAGAGTACACAATGGGGGGTGAGATACTGACAACAACAAAAATGAAAAGGGACCAGGGGGTAGTCATATCAGATGACCTAAAGGTGGGCCAGCAATGTGAGAAGGCAGTAAGGAGGGCTGGGGAGATACTGGGATGCATAGGGAGAGGCATCACCAGTAGAAAACAGGAAGTTGTTGGCCCTCTGTACAGACAGTTGGTAAGACCACATCTGGAATACTGTGTACAGTTCTGGAGACCCCATCTCCGAAAATACATAAGCAGGATGGAGGCTGTCCAGAGGAGGGCAACCAAAATGGTGCAGGGTCTGCACCAGAAGACATATGGAGAAAGACTATAGGAGCTTAAGATGTATAGCCTCCAGGAAAGGAGGGAGAGGGGGGACATGATAGAAACTTTCAAATACCTCAAGGGAATCAACAAAGTCCAAGAAGGTAGCATCTTTTAGAAAAAGAGATGTGCAAGAACAAGGGGGCACAATTTGAAGATAGAGGGGGAATTGCTCAGAGGTAATGTGAGGAAGTATTTTTTCACAGAGAGGGTTGCGGATGCATGGAACAGCCTTCCTGAGGAGGTTGAAGAGTCAAAAACAGTGGGGGAATTCAAGAATGCATGGGACAGACATAAGGCAATTCTAGTGGGGGTAGGAGGAAGTAGGCTGTTGGTTAACTAGGATCTGCAGCTTATCTGTTAGGTAGGGATATGGGTAGACTAGGTGGGCCAAGAGGTCCTTATCTGCCATCAAATTCTATGCTTCTATGTTTCTATGAATATAGGTCCCCATAGGATAAGCAATGTACTTGCATATGCAAATGAATTGTGCTTTCTGGCAAAAGATGAAACAGCAGGGGAAGAGACCTTGTTGGAACTGTGTTGTTTCAGCAAACTCTTAGGAGCACAAATCAGTTATGAAAACAGTTGGGGATAGCCCTGGGATGTGATGCAGGGGTGCCTACAGTACTAGACCTGTTGTACAGCATCCCATACAGATCTTGAAGGTCTGGTTTGGAAGTACAGAGGAAACATAGAAATACAGAAGTTGACAGCAGATAAAGACTGCAAGGCCCAACCAGTCTGCCCATTTTTTCTACCTTATAAATGTGCCACAGGCCTGTACTCTGTTAATGGCCTATATATTCATACTCATCTGTATTGCTCCCTTATGCCTATCCCATGCCTGTTTGAAGCCCTGCACTATATTCCTATCCACCACTTCCTGAGGTAGGCCATTCCATGCATCCACCACCCTTTCTGTGAAAAAGAACTTCCTCACATTACCCCTTAATTGGCCTCCCTCTATTATATTGCTGCGTCCTCTTGTCCTGCTATTTTTCTTATATTGAAACATGTTAGACTCTTTCACCTAGTTAATTCCCATAAGATGTTTGAATGTTTCGATCATATCACCTCTCTCCCTCCTTTGTTCTAGGGTATACATATTGAGCTCCATTAATCTGTCCTCATATGTTTTCTGATGCAGTCCCTGCACCATTTTGGTTGCCCTTCTCTGGAATGCCTCCATTTTGTTAATGTCCTTGTGCAGGTGAGGCCTCCAGTACTGCACGCAATACTCCTGATGGGGCCCAACCAGTGTCCTGTAAAGAGGGATTATTACCTCCCTCTTATGACTTTCGATACCCCTGCTAATACACCGCAACATCCCCTAGCCTTACCTACTGCTTTAGTGGTCTGCCTGGATGATTTCAGGTCATCTGTGATGACGATGCCCAAGTCTCTTTCTTCCCTTGTGATTGCCAGCAACTCCCTTCCCAACCTATAGGTGGCTTCAGGGTTTCTCTTCCCCATGTGCATGATCTTGCACTTCTTTGCGTTAAACTCCAGTTGCCACTCTTCTGACCATTTTTCCAGTTTATCCAGATCTCTTCTGATTCTACCTACCCCATCTGGATCATCTACTCTGTTGCAGATCTTGGTGTCATCTGCAAACAGACAAACCTTACTCTCCAGTCCATCTGCAATGTCACTGATGAAGATGAAGAGGACTGGCCCCAGGACTGATCCCTGAGGTACCCCACTTGTGACTTGCATCTGTTCTGACTGTATACCGTTTACCGCCACTCTCTGTGTTCTGTCTGCCAACCAATTTGCCACCCAGTTGACCAACCTCTGACCCACCCGAGCCTTCCCAGCTTATTAATCAATCTTCTATGTGGAACAGTATCGAAAGCTTTGCTGAAGTCAAGGTAGGCAACATCAACTGCACCCCTTGGTCCACCACTCTGGTTACCCAGTCAAAGAAATCTATGAGATTAGTTTGACAGGACCTTCCTGTTGTAAACCCATGCTGTCTTGGATCCTGTGCTCCATGGATTCAGCTGTTGCACTATCCTTTCCTTATGGGTGGCTCCATAATCTTTCCCGCTACTGAGGTAAGACTGACTGGTCTGTAGTTCTCTGCCTCCTCCCTGCTACCACTCTAGTGGAGCGGGATCACATGAGCCCTTCTCCAGTCTTCTGGGACCTCTTCTGTGCTCAGAGACTCCCTAAACAGTTCTGCTAATGGATCTGCTAGTTCCACCCTTAGCTCCTTTAGTACTCTGGGATGTATGCCATCTGGTCCCATTGCCTTGTCCACCCTGAGCTCAGCGATCTCTTGTAGGAACCCTTCTTTTGTGAAGGGACTTGTACACACCTCCCTCCCCCCAGTGTCCATGGTGCTGAGCTGTGGGCCCTGCCCTACCTTCTCCTCAGTAAATACTGAGCAGAAGTATCTATTTAGGATAGATCATTTTCCTTTGTCCTCCTCTACACACTCCCTCTTATCCTCTTTGATCTTAGCAATACTCCCTCAGGACTTTCTCCTTTCACTAATGTATCTATAGAAAGTCTTGTCCCTTTCTTTTACTGTTCGTGCTAGTGTTTCCTCAGTTCGGGCCTTTGCCTGCCTTACTGCCTTCCCTGCTTCTCTTAAGGAAGTTTGGTATGCCTCCCTATCTTTGTTTCACTGCGTTCCCTTATATTTCCTGAAGGCCAACCTTTTGGCACTGACCTTTTCTGCTACTCTTTCTGAGAACCAAAGTGGTTTCCTCCTTCTTTTGCTCTTTCTTTTCTCCCTAACACAATGGGATGTTGCTTCAAGTATTGCATCCTTAATGCTTGCCCACTTTGCCTGCACCCCCTCACCTGTATTTCTTCTTGTCAGGGCTAGCTTAACTCTGTTGGTTATCTTATCAAAGTCAGGTCGTCTAAGTCCCATATTTTTGCCTTGGAATGGGATGATTTAGTTCTAGTGGCCAAACTGAACCATACCATGTGATGGTTACTGGCCCCCAGCAGTCATTCCAGCTCATACAAAAGGGTAGCAAAAAAGATGTTGGAAACTATCACCCCATAAGCCTGACTTCAGTTGTTTGTAAAACAATGGAAAGTATACTGAAGAACAGAATTGATTCGGAATTGGAAAATAAAGGATTAAGAGATTTAAACCAACATGGTTTTACCAAAAATAGATCCTGTACTACCAACCTCATATGTTTTTAAAAGAAAGTAAGTAAATCCCTGGATCAGAATATACCAGTTGATGTGATATTCCTTGACTTTAAGAAAGCATTCGACAAAGTTCCGCATAAAATTCTCATAGAAAAAATGCAAAATATGAATATGGATCATTATACTATAAGGTGGGTCACAACATGGTTATTAAACAGATCACAGGTGGTAAAAATTATGGACACCTTTTCTAACCCTACTGCAGTTACTAGTGGCTCTGTCCTGGGACCTACTTTGTTTGGTATATTTATATCTGCTCTACAAACATGGATTAAAGGTAATATTAACAAGTTTGCAGATGACACTAAGTTATCCAGTAAAGTGAATTCCATAGAAAAAAATTCAGAATTACAAAATGACATTACCAATTTAGAAGAATGGTTGAAAATCAACCAAAGGGCATTTAATAATGATAAATGTGTGATCATGCACCTTGGGCCCAAAAAACATCATGCAACATATTATTTAAATGGTAAAGAGTTAAAATATGTTAAAACTGAAAGGGACGTGGGAATCTTAATAAATGATCAGCTGACATCAGGAGAACATTGCAGACATATTACAAAAAGAACTAATCGTATACTAGCAGCAGTAAAAAGATATTTTTCTTGTAGACATGAAGTCTGTATTTTGCCCCTGTATAATTCCTACATTAGACCTCACCTCAACTATGGAGCAGCCTTTTGGGCACCATACCTTACAAAAGATAAGATGCTCCTTGAGCATGTCCAAAGGAAAACAACTAAAATTATTCATAGATTGAAAAAACATCGATATGAGGACAGGTGCAAGGAACTAAAATTATATAACCTAGATGCTAGAAGAAATAGGGGTGATCTTCTATTATTGTTTAACATCCTACAAGATAAAAACTTAATGTAGGAGTGTGACATAAAATATGCAAAAAAATCTAAAACACTGAGATGTAATAACAAACAGTTATATGTATCCAGGGCATTTAAAAATAAAAGAAAGCACTTCTTCACTATCATGGCTATTAAACTTTGGAACAAGCTCCCACAAACAACAGTAGATGCAACAAAATTTGGCCAGTTCAAGGGATATTTGGATAGATATTTTCTCTTGGGCACCTAACACTATTCTCCCTCATGGTGTGGGGAGGTTGACTTGATGGGTCATTTGACTTTCTTCTACCTACGAAAACCAAATAAACCAAGTAAACCTACCTGGAGATCTGTGATCCTTTCCCTGTTAGTCAGTACTAGATCTAGGATAGCCCTGTCTCTTGTGGGTTGTTGTACCAGTTGTTTGAGGTCCTCCCCCTGCAGGGAATCCACTATGTATCTAGTTCTGGTGGATGTTCCTGCTGGTATTGACTAATTTGTATCTGGCATGTTGAAGTCTCCCATTATCAGAACTTTCCCTTTAGCTATCATGTTTTGTATCTCTTATAACAGTAATGTGTCTACGTCCTCCCCCTGATCTGGAGGCCTGCAGACAACCCCAGTTCATATGGCTGTCCCATTTCCTGTTTCCGGGGTGACCCACAGTTCTTCTGGCTCCTTATGTGTGTTCTAAATTTCTGTAGCTTTGATATTTTTATTGACATAAAGGGCTACTCCCCCTTTTGCACCTCGGTCTCTTCTGAACAGTACATAGCCGGGTACTGAAGTCTCCCAGGTGTGGTTACTGGTTAACCATGTCTCGCTAATGGCTACTATGTCCGGATTAACCTCTGTCATTGGTACTTTCAGGTCTGGGATCTTGTTTCCCAGACTGTTGGTATTTGTGTACATGATTTTCCATTGGCCAGTTTTTGGTGCATTAGTTGTTGGGCGAGGTCCAGTGTTTCCCCTGCATGTCGTATGGGGAGCCAGACCTTTTCCCTTACCTGGTGATGCAAATGAACTACAAACATGATGAACTCCTATTTGATTACTAGTGGACCCCTCTCCCCATCAGCTAGTTTAAATATTCTGCAAAGACATCAAACTTCTGCCCCAATGCACTGACTCCCTCCTTAGTCAGATGCAGTCCATCAAATTTATAAAACTTTCATTCCCAAAACTATTGCCAGTTGCCTACAAATTTGTGTCCTTTTTCCTGGCACCAGCCCTTGAGCCTCATGTTTAGCTCCCCTATCTCCCCTTCTCTGACCTTCCGTCCCTCTGTCCCCCTCTCCCAGACTGGCAGGATCTCAGAGAAGGAGATGCCAGATGAAATGGATGACAGTTTGTCTCCCAGCCTGGTTAGGTATTCCTTGGTCTCCACAACTGACCGGCTGGCAAGATCGTTAGTCCCTATGCGTACCAGGGCATCGATGTTTTCTCCTGCTTCCTGTACAATTTTAGCAATGCGGTCAGTGTCTCTTCACACTGATGTACCTGGGAGACATTTAACCATTACACCCAGCTGGAGGTAGGTATCAACTCCCTGAATCATGGAGTCTCCTATGATCAGAAGTGTTTTGGATTTCCTTTTTGCTTTTTTTTTTGTTTTGGTCCCTGTTTTGGGTGAGTTTTGTAGCGCTAGCTCCTGTACAGCAGTGTCCTGCTCTGCATTGTCCTCAACCCCTTTGTTTGATTTTGGAGATAGAGGCAGATACCTGCTTGTAGTTTTTATATGGTTTGTGGATGTGATACGTTAGAGAGAATTGAGTGATGGGGCACTCAATTTGCCCCTCCTAACCACCTGCCAACCTCCCGGACCAACTATCCTCTGCAGTTGAGGTGCTTCAGTTGGATGTTGGGGAAATGGCAGGTGGTTCTTTAAGCAATAAACCATGACAGGGTATGGGTTATGCTGGGATTTACTCGAGCCTGGTGTGGTTTGGTCACGAGGCCGCAGGCCGAGTAACCAAATCTGCACTAGGCTTCAGTAAATCCCAGAATAACCCACACCCTGGAGTGGTTTATTGCGATTATACAATGTGTAGGATTTAAAAATTTAAAAAAAAAAAAGATTACAGTGTTTTTTTTTTTGTGTAAAAGAAACTTTTTTAAATTGATTATACGGAATATCCTTCCCCTGTCTGTAAAATAGTTCCCTGTTGCTAGGTAGAGACACACACACACACACCCATATATCTGCTTGCTACAATGCTGTGTGTGTGTGTGTGTGTTTTTATCTTTTTGGTTGATTCATTAAAAAAATTTTAGCAGACTAAATGGCGTGGGGTGCCAACCGAGACATACCGAGCTATGGCAGTGCAATGGAGGCAGGAGGGAGTAGCTTGTACAGGAGCCAGCAGTGACTGGAGGAAAGGACAGTTAGAGGAGCTGCCAGCTGATGGTCTCATTGACATCAACATCGATATTTTGAAGTGGGTGGTATAACAACAGCGGAGTCTGAGATTTTTTTTTATTCTGACTATCGTATGCTCAAGTCAGAAAACAGTTTGGTTTTTAAAACTGATGGCTAAAACAGAGAGAAATCCCGTCAGAAAACACGAGCCATGGTATTGGGCATGCACCAATGCATATGCAAATGCCCAGTATCACAGCTTGGCTGTCAGCTTTTCAGCCGCAAATTCAGTTGTTTTAGTACTCTTTTTTAAAAAACACACACTTTCCTGATTTCAACATTCCAGAAACATTTAAAATAGAAGATTAGTTGAAGGGTGATGGTGCAAATTTACTATGACGGTCATGGCTTCAGCATGCTGTGGCGGTTAGCGTGCTGTCTGTAAATTCAGAAAAGGCTTCTGTTCTTGGGGTTGTATTGCTTTTTTAGTGATGGGGCTGATGAGGATGGCTGGATCTTTACCTATGAGTTATACTGGGATTTAATCATGGATAAAAGACCCAGCCAGCCAATCGTCTTTCTAGTTACAGAAGCCCCATTGTATAATATAATATATTTCCTCCTGAATATGTGATTTGAGGTGTGCAATCTCTGCCCATGCTGAGATCTCCAATGGTCCAGCATGTAGGACAGCGTCCTAAATTCTGTATAACTGCCCGTTTGAAAAGTGTCCCGCAGTGCCTGCAGTTAATAATATCCATTCCAGTTGAACTGTCAAGTTTATAACCTGGTCCAAATAATTAGAAGGAGGAAAATGAAAGTAAAAGTTAGATTTTTTTTTTCTTGTTTGTTTGTTTTTGTATAACTTGTCGTAACAAGTTAAATTACTTGTGCCCCTGTAAGTGAGGTCACTGTATGGATACCCCTCTGCTTCTCCCCTTCCTGCTTTGCTACAGGAAATGTCACGACTGTGCTACTGTATAAAGGAGTGTAGCATGAGGTGGTTGGGGATAAGGGTGAGTGGCTGGGCCCTTCCCCTGCCGAACAAGAAGAACCACGGACGAAAGAAACAAGGTGGTAAGAGCAGAAACAATCAACCAACAACAATGTAGTAGTCCTGAAAACTTAATCTAATGATAGATAAAACTGTAAACCCTGTATGTACTACCTGTAACAATGTCACAGAAGATATACCCTGCAGAAAACACTTTGCTACAGAGAAAAATAAAGCAGTAACAGAAGATATACCTTGCAAAAACAATTTGAATTCGAGATTACAGCAGTAATCTGTAAGCACAAAACATTAACAAACCTGTAGGCACACCCTGTAGTAATGCAGCAGAAAGTATACCCTGCAACAGCAATTTGAATCAGAGAAGATTACAGCAGTACAATGTAATCAAAAAACAGTATTAAACCTTGTGAGAACAAAAGAAAATAGTAGCGAACAGTAACTCTGTCTAACAAAAAGAAGCCTTAATCTTGTTCCTTGCTCTGAAAATGTTGTTCCTTGCTCTGTCCTTACAAGCAAACCTAGAAGAAAAGAGTTCAGGTGAAGCTAGGTGTCTCTGCCAGCAAACCTAGCCACAATGTTCCGTTTTTAGGGAAGGGTAGGCAAAAGTGACTCTGGAAATCTTGGGCAAATGTGAAAAAAAAGAGCATATATAATAAAGACTTTTCTCGCACCAGCATTTTGGAAGCCAAACTATACTTTTTTCTTTCAACTCTTTTAGAGTAGTCATCTCAATCTAATCAGACAAAATATTACATATGTGACACAGAAAGAGGGTGAGCTAGGAGTGCTGACTCTGGTAGATTGTTTAGTCTATTCCTTTCCAGCAGTTTAGGATCAATATTGCAAAATAAAAAAGATCAATGGAGGGGAGTGGTTTAGGGGTTGGTTGGTTTCCTTTCTTCCAGCCTGGGAAGCAGGAATTTGTAGAGGAGCTATGGAAGGATATGGGCTTCTACAGGCTCTGAGCTACATGAAAGGAACTTTTTCCAGAATAAAGAAATGGAGCATTGAATTTTCTTTGGTCAGGGATGCCAGAAGGAAAAATAATTATTAGAAAAAAAGAAACATAGAACATAAAAACATAAAATTTGCTGGCAGATGAGGATCATTTGGCCCACCTAGTCTGCCCAATTTTCCCTGCCTGAAGTATCACCGCTGACTGTTCTTGATCTCCTGCCAGTTCACACCCTTTCCCTTTCCCAAAGATTCCCTTATGCCTATCCCATGCATTCTTGAACCCCACCACAGTTTTCGCAACTACCACCTCTGCTGGAAGACTGTTCCAGGAATCTACCTCTCTTTCTGTAAAGAAGTTCTTCCTCACATCTCTCCTGAATCTGCCCCCTCCTTCTTATCATGCCCCCTTGTCCTTGAACACCTTTTTTTCACAAAAATACTTCCCTCTTGTACCTTGTTTACCCCTGTGAGGTATTTAAAGCTCTCTAGCATATCTCATCTCTCTCCTCTCTTCCTGGGTATACATATTTAGGTCCTTTTATCTCTCCTCGTAGGGCCTCTGATGCAGACCCTGCATTATTTTAGCTGTCCTTCCCTAGACTGCTTCCACTGTGCCTATGTTCTTTCTGAGATGTGGTCTCCAGAACTGGACACATTACTCTAGGTGGAGTCTTACCATTGAGCTATACAGCGGCAACACCACCTTCCTCTTTCTGCTGGTGATACCCCTCCCTTTGCACCCCCAGCATCCCACTTGCCCCTCAGCTACCATGTCATACTACCTGACCACCTTTACATCATCATACATGATCACCCCCATGTCTCTTTCCTGTTTGGTGGCAATCAGTACCACCCACCCCCCATTTTGTACTCCGCCCAGGGTTTCTGTGTCTCAAGTGCATTATTTTGCACTTTTCACATTGACACCCAGCTGCCATACCCTTGGCCACTCCTCGAGGTTTCTCAGGTCACTGCTCATCCTTTCCACCCTCCTTTGAGTGTCCACTCTATTGCAGAGTTTGGCATCATCTGCAAAGAAACAGACCTTCTCTTCCAGCTCCTCTGCAATGTCACTTATAAAGACATTAAAGAGGACCAGTCCTAGCATTGATCCCTGAGGCACCCCACTGGTCACCCTACCTTCCTCTGAGTGAACTTCGTTTACCACCACCCTCTGTCGCCTGTCCCTTAATCAGTTTCTTTCCCAGTTTACCACATTTGGACCCACTCCTAAGCTACCCAGCTTGCTTACTAGTCTCCTATGTGGAATGATGTCAAGTACCTTACTTGAATCTGAGCTTCGCTCTTGTGCCCTGATATCACCAAACTAGCTCAGCATTGAGAATCTGCTCATTCATAATGAAGGGGCATTAATTATTGTACGTAAGAGTACCTAAAATGTTTATACATAAACAATCTTGATAAACTAAATGTGATGGCATGGTTTATAATAAAAGTTACAAGTCATTTTGTAACCCAAATTTCACTGCCTGTTCAAAAATGCAAGTTTCAGTGAAGAGCTACTGATGATGCCATAACCAGAACTCACAGCCTAATCCTCCATGCAAGCTATATAGTTAGGGATATACAATTTCATACTGTGTCATGGATGCAGGGGCGCCGGCAGGCAGGGGATAACCGGGGCAACTGTCCCAGGCCCGGTATCTCGGGGGCGCCCAGTCATCCCTATCCTTCATACCAAGTGCAGACCATCATTGTTATATTAGTTTGCTACCTTTTCTGACTTCTGCGTGACTGTCTGTGCTGTGCCTGCCCACGCTCCCTCTCCCAAGATGCGGTGGACTCTTTCTAGTCTGTCTGTGTTGTCACACACACACACACACGCACACGGCCCAATTTAATTACAGGCAGTGAGACAGCATCATACGGGAAGTGGATGATCATGCGGCAGCAAGCAGGAATCCAATCATCGATCCTCTTGTCTGTAGGCTGTCAGAGCCAGATCATGAGTCACCGGTCATCATCACAGGCCCAGGGGGCCCCCCCCCTTGATTGATTACGGCTGGCCGGAAGAGGAACAAGTGGAGACAGATGAGACATGGTGAGTCGGCGAGGTGACCAAAAAAACCTTCCTGCTGCTGCTGGATCCTGCGCTGGTTGGCTGCTGCACTGCAGAGTGTACCTCATTTGTTTTTGCTGATGCTGTGCACAGAGCTGCAGGTAGACTTTCAGTGCAGTGTGGACTGGATGCAGTGGATGGCAAGCAACAACACAACCAGAGCCAGCAGCCAACAAACTGGTCAGAAAAGGACTTTGTCTTTGGGGTGGACATGGTGGTCTTACTCTTGACCGGCAAGCAGTAAGAAAGTGGAGCAGGGAGGGTGGGTAATAACAGATGCCTGGACAGTCAGTCACAGTGGTCGGTGTCAACAGCCAGTGAGCCAACAAACAGACAGGTCAGGACTTTGTCTTGTGATGATGATGTCTGTGTGGATTGATGGACTGCTGGGACCGACCAGTAAGCGATGGAGCAGAAAGGGAGGGAGGGTAATGGAGGACCCAGACAAACACTGGTTAATCTTCTTCTAAGCCTGCCATAGTGTTCAATCATTCATGTGTGGTGCCGTGCACTGCCACTGACTGCTGCCTTGCCTTAAGTTATTATTTCATTAAATAGGTCCAGTCCGTGATCAGATTTAGTATGGGTACAGCTCCAAAACTCGATGGGGAGGAAGGTTAGATTGGGGGTAGTGTACAGACCACCCTCATAGAATGAGGAAATAGACAGGGAATTGGGGGAGCAAATTGGAAGGCTTGGTAGTAAAGGCAATACTGTTATAGTGTGGGATTTCAATCTGCTGGGGGTTGACTGGAGTACCCAGGCTACCTCTAGTACCATGGAGCAAGTTTTCCTGGAGGCCTTCCAGGACAGCTTCCTGGTGCAGAGGGTAATGAAGCCAACCAGGGAGGGCAACACACTGGACCTTGTGTTGGAGCATGTCCAGGACATGGGGTGGAAGACCCCCTAGCTAAAAGTGATCACTGCACAGTGTGGTGTGGTTCTGCCTCATTTTAAGTAAGGAGGCAGCCAGGACCAAGCCAAAGGTGGTGGACTTCAGAAGAGCAGACTTTGGTACAATGGGAGACATATTAGTGGGGCATCTTGCCAAGATTCACCCAGACATGGATGCTGACCAGAAATGGTCCATTATCAAACTGTGTCTGGCGGAGGCCACTGACACATGTGCAAAGACCCAAAGTAAAAAGTCCAGGATCAAAAGACCAAGCTGGCTATACAAGGAGGTAGTAGAGAAAGTGAGGGAGAAGAGGTCTGCCTTCAGCAGGTATAAAAGATCCATGCGAGAGATGGACAGTGAGGAGTACTCGAGAAAATCTAGAGAGGTGAATAGAGTAGTCAGGGCGGCAAAGGCTTCAAGGGTGCTAAGGCTGGCACAGGGGATCAGAGGAGGGGAACAGGATTTCTTCATGTACATTAGTGAGAAAAGAAGCTGTAAAGATGAGATTGTCAGGATCAAGAGAGAAGGTGGGTGGGCAGAAAAGGAGGTGGACCAGGTAGAGGCACTCAATGAGTACTTCTGTTTGGTGTTCACCAGGAAAAAGGATGGGCCTATGCCACAGGGGAAGAGAGAGGTGGACATGGGAGAAGCTGGGGTAGTGAATGGGGTAATCCCAGAGATCAGGGTTTTGCAAGGCCTTAAGTCCCTGCAGGTTGATAAGGAGCTGGGACTGAACAGTGTGCATCCAAGAGTACTGAGGGAACTGGCAGAGGTCTAGGCGGGCCCTCTGGAAGACCTTTTCAACACCTCTGTGGAGACAAGGTGCATGCCCCAGGACTGGAGGATGGCACATGTTGTTAAGTTAATGGAGACCATTCTTGGAGAGAGAGAGAGAGTAGTGATCTTTCTGGAAACAAATGGTCTCCAGGATGAAAGGCAACATGGGTTTGTCTCGGGAAGATCCTGCAAGACCAACCTGATTTACTTTTTCAATTGGGTAACAAGGGCACTTTATAAGGGTCATGCAGTGGATTTCCTGTATCTGGACTTAAGCAAGGCCTTCAACTCAGTGCCATGTGGAAGGTTGCTCAGTAAGCTGAGGAACCTGGAAGTCGGGGAGAAACTGGTGGGATGGGTTAGGAGCTGGCTGCAGGATAGGCAGCAGAGGGTAACTGTAGGGGGAGAACTCTCAAGACCCAGAGCTGTAACCAGCAGGGTCCCACAAGGCTCAGTACTAGGACCAGTGTTATTTAACATCTTCATTGGTGACATAGCAGATGGGATTAAGAGTAAAATCAGCCCATTCACAGATGATACAAAGATCTGTGCGAGGGTGGACAGTGGGGAAAGGAGGCAAGAACTCCAAGAGGACCTGGCAAAGCTTAATCAGCTTCCACTTACCTAGAGTAAGGTCTCTCCTCGGATCGGCTGCAATTAATTTCTCCCTTCCTTCCTTATGGAATACTATGCAAAGGACCCTAAAACTTTCAATCCTCCCCGGTCCTTTCACCTTCAAAGCACTGATAGTAGGGTACCTAAAGGAATCCTGTAATTACTACAGGTGACCAGTCCCTCCCTATTGTCGTGGTGACCACCAAAACTCCACGTCTTTCAGGAATTTCATGGATCCCATTTTCTCTGTAGTGGGCCTTTCAATTTACTGCAATTCTCACTCCCGTCTCCCTCTATTACCCATACCCTTACCCTCCAATGACCCATACCTCCCCTACTTACCCCCCAATTTTTTACCCCTCCCAATCCCTCATATCTCCCCCTACATACCTCTCCACCCTCCCAAGTCTTACCTGTAGAAATCCTCTGGACTACCTATCCTATTGGGTGTCCTGGGTTGAACCATCCCAAACATGGACATAATTTGTATGTTTGTTTTGTGTGCTATATTTATCTCATGATTTGTGTTATCCCTCTGTACAGGCCTGTTTCAGTCCCTTGTATGTACAGTTGTTGTTTTTTTTGTTTGTTTTTTTAATTCTTACCTTGTAACTACCTGTGTTTTATTGCTATGTCTAAGACCACTTTGAAAATGAGCTTGCTCAATGGTGTTATGCCAGGTTAAATAACGTTTGATTGATTGATTGATTGATTGATTGATTGATTGGTCAGACATATGGCAGCTGGGGTTTAATGCTAAGAAGTGCAAGGTCATGCACCTGGGAGCTAGAAACCCTGGGACTAGCTACTGGCTGGGGGGTGTGCAAACAGACACTTCAGAGGAGGAAAAGGATCTCGGGGTACTAGTCATTGGGACATGAAACATTCTGCACAGTGCAGAAAGGTGGCAGCCAAAGCAAACAAAATGTTGGGCTGCATTGCCAGGGGGAATCACCTCAAGGAGAGAGAAAGTCATCCTGCCATTGTAGAGGTCACTGGTAAGATAGCACTTGGAGTACTGTGTACAGTTCTGGTGTCCCTATTTAAAGAAGGATGTCAAACTACTGGAGGGGGTGCAGCGTAGGATGACAAAGATGATTCTAGGCCTGGGGGACAAACCCTATGAGGAGACTCTGAGGGAGCTCAATAGGTATTCCCTAAAGGATAGAAGGGAGAGAGGGGATATGATTGAGACTTTCAAATACTTAAAGGACATAAACAGGGTTACTACTGAGGACATTTTCAGGCTGGGGAGACACGAGGGGGCGCAGTCTGAAACTGGAGGGGAGAAGATTCACAAAGGAAATGAGAAGGCACTGTTCTATGAAAACGGTGGTAACAAGGTGGAATGAACTGCCAGAGGAAGTGATATCGCTGAAAACTGTGGGCAGTTTTAAGAGGGGGTAGGGCAGGGTCAAAGGAAAGGTCAAAACTGAGGAGAGGCTGGGGAGGGGGAAGTGGGTGGACTAGGAGGATAAATCTTGTGGATGGGAAATAGAGAGGGGCAGCTGCAGTAGATTAGACTGGGAGATGCACACTCGAGCAGACTTGATAGACCATTATGGCCTGTATCTGCTGGCATTTTTGTATGTTCATATGTGGTGATGACACAATTTCAGAATGTGGCATCAAAACACATTTTTTGGAATGTAGTGAGGACATGCAATTTTGGAATGTGGCAGGAGCCTATAATGTCGGAATGTGGTGGGGATGTGATGCACAATTTTGAAATGTGTTCATGTACAGTTCTAGAATGTGGCAGGGACAAGCAGTTTCAGAATAAAATGGTGTGTCCCATCAGTTGATTTAGTTATGTATTAAAATTGATTGTCTGAATTTGTTTGTATGTGTAGGGACAAAGGGTGAGTGGGGGGAATTTTATTTTATTTTATTTTAGAAGCTAATTGTGTTGTTTATTTAAGGGTAGGGTAGTTTTTAAGTAGTGTATGTTAAATTATTCAGGTAGTAGCAATAGGATGTGCTTGTGTTCTAGACCCCTTCATATTACCTATTCAGCATCTCTGCTGCATGGCCTTCACCCCTTTACTGACCTCTGTCTTCCAGCTGCAGTGATAAGATGCTGCTGGGAGGTTGGTATTGGTAGGGGATGAGTGGGATGGCGGCAGAGTGCTGGAGGTACAGCGAAGGAGAGCAGCATTGGGGTGGTTAGGGGCAGGAGGCACCCTGGGGTGAGATGGGGCCTGGAGAGAGGCCAGACTTGTTTAGTGCCCATCCCCAGGGTTCCTCCTGGACCAGGTGTGCAGGTAGTCAGTGAGTCAGCAGTCTCCACCAGTCCCCTTTGGGCAGTGCTATGCAACGCGAGATCAATGAGGAACAAGACCACAATTATGGCGGACTTGATTTCCTCAGTCGATCTGGCTTGCATTATGGAGACCTGGATGGGAGACAATGCAGGGCCAGTTCTGGAGGCATCAGTGCCAGCCAGGTACTCTGTAGTGCACTTCCCAAGGAGGGAATGCAGGGGTGGGGGTGTGGCCATCTGCTTTAGATCCAGCTTGAACTTCTCTGTGCACCCAGTGGTTCTGCTTCATTGTTTGAATGCAGGGCTGTGTGTGGGGGGTTCAGGTACAGGTTGCAGGATTCTCCTTGTGTACTGGCCTCCTACTCCCAGACATGAGGGAGAATTCCTACAGTAAGTCAAGGACTTCATCACTGATATTGTGTTGGAGTCACCCAGATGGTTGAGTCTGTGTGACTTTAATACCTGGGTCAATGACGAATTCTCGCATTTTGGTCAATACTTCCTCCATATAATGACATTTCTGGGCCTTGCACAAGTTGTTGCTTCTGTGACTCACCACCATGGCCATGCTTTGGATTTGGTATTCTCACTGGGTCTTGAAGTCACTGATTGGTCTGGTCATGTGGTCAGATCATTGCATGGTGGAGTTCTCATTTGGGGCCCCCCTGGATATTCTTTCCCATGTTTAGATGGTCCACCAATGCTGATTAATGGAGTTGTCCCCCAGGGAACTATTGGCAGTAGTGGACTTTTCTGGTGTAAGTACTGCATGTGCGGCTAGCATGAACAAGGTGGTTATATCCTGTAATAGTGCTGTTTTCAATGTGCTCAATGCCATCACACCGCTCTGTATATGACCTAGGTCTTCTCACTTGAAACCCTCATGGTTTGATGGGGCTGTCAAGGTGATGAAGACCATGGGTAGAAGTTGGAGAATTGCTCATGAAGGACCTGGCCCATAGCCAAGGGGGGGCCAGGGGGCTCATCCCCCTACCAAGATTTTGGCTACCTAGCAACTGCTTAAGAAGCAATTCATAAGTCCAAAATCACACATACCCCCATAATACAAAGCATCATGAGATGTATATGCAAATCACCATAACATTTTAGGCTAGTTTAGCTTTAAGCAGGAATACATGGTTCCAAAGAGCCTCTCACACAATCTTCAAAGGGTGGAAACAGAAAACACAGACATGTGTGTCATCCTACCCAGGCCACATCAGTGTACCTCATCTGTATCACATCCCAGTGGAAATGAATCAGCTGTAAGTTGGTCTTATGGGTTTGGGTCATTGTGCGCCCCCAAAAGACAAAAAATAAGCTAAAAGACAAAGAACCTCAGTGCAAAAGCACTGAGGCAAAGGTTACCCCAAAGGGCATTGGCAATAAAGCCATGTTTCAAAAAATACAAAATCACACATACCCTCATGATGTAAAGCATCATGGGATACATATGCAAATTAGCATGACATTTTAGGCTGGTGCAGCTTTAAGCAGGAATGCATGGTGCCAAAGAGCCTCTCACACAATCTGCAAAGGGTGCAAACAGAAGACACAGAACTATGCTTCGTCCTACCCAGGACTCATCAATGTGCCTTGTCTGTATCACACCCCAGGGGAAATAAATCAGCCATAAGTTGGTCTTACCAGTTTGGGTCATGGCAGCTTCCATCTGTACTGCCCATCATATTAGAATCAACAGACAGTGAATGTGGCAATGGATAAATTTGTCATCATAACAAATAAGACAGCAGAAGAAGAACCAGAACCAGAACCAGGCCCATCTGTAGTTAGATAGGAACTACAGCCAAAGGACTTAAACAACAAAGAGCATTACTGTCCTGTAAGTGTTAAGTTTCTAAGAGATGAAAAGGGTAGGTCTTTTCAGGCTGAGTGGTATAAATGCTTCAAATGGCTTGAATACTCACCCAAAAGAGATGTGGCGCTCTGTTTTGCATATCATATATTTAATCCTCATGCTTCAAAGGAAATGTTTTTTACAACTACAGGATTTTGAAATTGGAAACAATCTTTGAGAGATAAAGATAAAGGTTTCAAGCAGCATTCGACATCGCCTGTACATATAATCACCATGTCAAAATGTATTGAACAAAAGAAATGTGTTTAAGCTGATAAAAGCATCTCAACCAAGCTTGCGAAAGATATTTTGGAGGATAACTGGTACTATATAAAAATCTATTGCTGAAGTTGTTCAGTTTCTCACTGTAAATGAGCTTGCATTCTGTGGTGACAATAAGTATACCTTGAAAAAGGATGCCAAACTTGCAAAACTTCATGAGCGAATGCCAAAAAATGCAACATATTTGTATCCAGATATTCAAAATGAAATTATTGAGACTATGGCACAGCTAGTAAAGGAAAGTGTGGCTGAAGACATACAAAACACTGATGTAGGCTTGTACACTTTACAAGAGGATGGAACTAGAGACTGAAAACAGTGAAAGTATTTCCATTGGAATCAGATATGTAAAGGAAGGTGAAGTACATGAGTCCCCGTTAGAGATGCCATCTCTTGGTCCCAGTTAGTTGGAGGTCAAATCAATTGCTGATAAAACATTAACTAGCTTGTCAGATGCTAAACTTGACACCAACAAGATGATATCTCAGTGCTACAATGGTGCAAATGTCATGTGAGGGGAAAAAGGTGATGTTCAAGCGCATATACAATGTAAACCAGGGGCCGCAAAATTCCATATGTGCATTGCTACAGTCAGCACTTACATTTGGTGATTATTCACATGATATCATCATATGCTATCTTAGATCAATATGTCGACCAATGTGGTTCCCTTTAAATATTTTTTCATCTGCCAAAAGTGTCTGCATTGTAGCAGGGCAGGCATCTGAAGTGTCTTCTTGAGCAGAGATGGCCAAGACCCTTCGAAATGACTAAGACCATAATTCTGGAACACAAAGAAATTGTGGAGACTCTAAAGAAAATTTCATCAAGCACTGACATGGATGACGATTTGGTAGCTGAAGCCAGGGGATAGCTGGCTACTGTTTTGCATATCAGATTCACATTTTCTGCCATTCTGATGAAATTTGTTCTTGGAATTATTCAACCTGATAAAATACTGTAATTGCACATGACAGGATTGATGACTGCAATGGAATTGATTGACATTGTGTACCAGGAAATTTCTAATCTAATGGAAAATGACGAATTTGATGAATGTAAAGCTAAGGCAGAATCACTGATTGATGAGGACTCAAGTCCATCATCACCCAGACCCACCACACCCAAAATACCTTGCAAAAGGTCATCTCAAATAGTGGATTCCATAGTCACAGAGACTTTGGGCCAAGGAAGTGGTGAGGAAGATATTAAAATTTAAATTCAATCTGCTTACTTTTCTACGATTGACTAAGTGTTGCGTGAAATGGATCTGCAATTCAAAAGCAATGATTGCTTATACTCTGTGATCAGTTCTGTCTCTACTTGTCACTAGAGGCCCTCAAGCCTCTCGAGGAACTTGGGACTGAACTTCTTTCGAAAGAGGAGATAATTGTTGTGAACGGGTATTTGAAAAACATGTCAACAGAGTGGTCAACCTCAGCTCTTGTAAAGGCACTATATTCTCAAAGAGAAGCATTTCCATCTACATATGGACTAATAGCTACTTTGGCAACGTTTAGTTGCTCTACTGCCATGTGTGAATCTTCATTTTTGACTCTATCAAGGATTGATCAACCATACAGGCGAAGCATGCTCCAGAGACATCAAGCTTATTTAACTCTTCTTGCTTTTGAGAAAAAGCAGGCCATGAATATAGACATGGACAAATTATTGTGTCGCTTTTCTGAGAAGTTCCATCGAATTGAACTGTTCTGACATCTTAACAAGCATATTTTGTTTCTGACTACTGCTCATCTCTAATGAAAGGTAAGTGCATCTTTTATAGACTGCTGATCTTTTAGGGACTGGTCTTGTGTACACAGTGTTTTTTGGTGAAATATACTTTTCTCTATCTTCAAAGTCATTAAACATATTAATATTTTTTTAGCAAGACAGCAAAATATCTGTTGCATTATTGTAATGTGATACTCATATAATACTTGCCCCCACCCCCTCTCAGGACCTTTTGGCTCCCCCTGCTGTCAGAGTCTGGCTTTGGGCCTATGGAGGACCCAGTCTGAGGACGATAAACTGACTTTGAGAATTTACTACAGTGAATATCAAAGGGCAATCAACCTTAAGAAGGCAGAGTTATTGTCGAGGGAGATTACCACAGGGATGAACCAACCAGCTCAGCTCTTTCAGACTGTGGACAGTTTACTTCATCTTGCCTGTCTGGCTGAAAAGAGCATTTTCAGTTGCTTTGTGTGAGGAGTTTGTTTGTTTTTTCTCTGATAGGGTGTCCTCTATCTGGTCTGAGATCTCCCAAGTGGGACTAGATCAGCTCTGCAGTGGTGGGCCTTGTGTGGGCAGAGGCACTCTTATTGTTTGGTGGGAGTTTCAGCCAGTGGGGATGGCGGAGGTCATTGAGGTAATCTCGAAGTTGCGGACCACCTTTTGTGAACTGGAACCGAGCCCAACTCATCTCCTAGTGGGATGTGCTGAGTCTGTTGGTCCAGTGTTTGCCGAGATGGTCCAGTCTTTCCTGTCAGAGGGGTTCTTCCCTGACACCTTGAAGGAGGCATTGGTGAGGCCCTTTCTAAAGAAACCATCTCTCAACCCTGACATCTTGGTGAATTATTGACCTGTCTCCAACCTCCCATTTCTGGGAAAGGTTGTTGAGAAAGTGGTGGCTCTGCAGCTTGAGCCACACCTCCTGGTCTTTGACATCTATGAGCCATTCCAGTCTGGGTTTATGGTAAGGCATAGCACTGAAACGGCATTCATCGGGGTGCAAAATGAACTCCTCAGGGCAAGAGATAGAGGAGACCTGTCAATTCTCATTCTCCTAGATCTCTCTGCAGCATTTGACACCATGGACCACATTGTGCTTCTAGATCACCTTAGAGAGTATTGTGGATTCACTGGTACTGTCATCAACTGGTCTGAGTCCTATCTCACAGGCAGGATGCACTGGATGGTGATGGGGAATTTCTCCTCCTGCCCAAAACCCCTTCCCTGTGGAGTTCCTCAAGGCTCTATCTTGTTGCAGATGTTATTTATGGTATACATGCTACCCCTGGGTGAACTCATTAGACATTACAGTCTGGGGTTTCACTACTATGCAGATAATACCCAGATGTATATGTCTTTTGCCTCTGGGCAAAATAATATAATTGAAGTGCTAAATAAATGCCTAGCCAAGATCCAAGACTGGATGTCCTCTAACTGACTGCAACTAAACCCTGACAAGATAGTGGTACTGGTGATCAAGCCTGGTCATCAGCATGATGTGACTGCCATGGGGTTAGTAACAGGTTGTTCCTTGGACCTACTCTGCTGGTGGCTGCCACTAGGGTGAGAAATCTGGGCATTATCCTTGACAACGGTGTGACACTTGAGTCTCAGGTGTCGGCCATCATCCAAAGTTGTTTCAACCACTTAAGGAATGTTGCCTGGATTACAAACGTAGAAGCATAGATTTTGACGACAGATAAGGACTGCCTGGCCCACCTAGTCTGCTAATTTCTTCACCTACTTAAACTTCAGATCCAAAATGATCAGCAACTTACCCTCTCTTTCCTATCACTAGGGTTGCCTTCTGTCTATTCCATGCATTCTTGAACTCACCAATACTGTCTAAACCCCTAGTTTTGCTTGGTGACCTCTCTGCGCTGGTACACACTTTTGTCCCATCAAGGCTAGACTAATGTAATGCTCTTTACTTTGGGGTCAGTGGAGGGAACCTACATCAACTGCAGCTCATGCAGAACGCAGCACCCAGGCTGCTGATGGGTCTTCCCGGGTCTGGCCATGTGACCTCAGTCCTGCATGATCTGCACTGACTGCTTGTCAGATGGAGGATCATATTCAAGGAGGACTTGCTCATCTATAAGGCCCTATATGAATTGGGCCCTGGCTACCTGAGTGATCTCCTGACCCCTGTCATCCCAGTGCACTCACTCCACTCCTCCACCAAGGACTTCCTAGTGGTTCTGAGGGCCAGACTGAAATCCTCAGGAGAATGAGCACTTGAAGTGTCCAGCCTGGCCCTCTGGAACTCACTACCCAGATCTCTGAGGGAGGCCCCATCAGTGGAGTCTTTTAAAATGGGTCCCAAGGCACACCTTTTTAATAAAACTTTTTTTAATTAGCCATAGTATTGATTTTACTGCTATTTATTTATTTTAAGTGTTTGATAATTATTGATCCTTTTATTCTTGTTTTTAAAATGTAATGTGTATGTCCTTGCACTAACTTTTAAAGTGCCCAGAGCCTCCAGGATCGGGTGTGGTACAAATAAAAATTTACTTACTTACATTCCGACAGTGTACATTCCCACTATATTCTGAAATTGTCAGTTCTCTCAGAATTCCTAGATGTGGGTCTCTGTCGCATTCTGAGATTGAGTATCCTCACCATATTTTGAGATTGCACATCCCTGCCACATTCTGAGATTGCATGCCCCCCCCTCAACATTCTGAAATTGTGAACCACCTTGACACTCCATAGCTTTGTCCAGCTCTTCATTCTAAAACCAGCTCCTGTTATATTCTAAAGTACATTACCATTCATCTGAACAGCTCTGGAAACATATGCACTGGACCCAACTCTGTCAGTTTTTTTTCCACATGATTTCCACAACTACAGTTTCTTAAACTCTGGATAAAAAGTCCTGTAAGGTTGCTTAAGTGTATCACCACAACTACAGTTTCTTAAACTCTAGATAAAAAGTCCTGTGAGATTACTTACATGGAGGACTAGGCTGTGACTTCTGCTTATGACATCATCAGTAGCTCCTCCATGAAACTGGCTTTTTTGAACATGGGGTAAAATTAGGGTTACAAAATGGCTTATAACTTGTAAATGAAATAACCTTTTCCGTCTGAGGTTTATTGGGGATATGCTGATTTTAATTCTGCAATGTAGCACTTTTGACCGGACTCCCTCTTTAAAGGGGACAAGAATTAATTTCTGTTTATTTTACTGTGTGTATAACATGTGATGAATATTAAAATCATGTTTCTAACATTAGTCGCCTGTGTTGTTATTGAGTTTTTTTATCAAATTGTTCACCACTGTACATAGTGAGCCTCAACATTCTGTTTTTAGCACTAGCTGATCAGATGGGATGAAGTTCCAAGAGATAATGTGCCAGTTTGTGCATTCCATATGTAAATGTATGCAAAAAGTCAAGGTATGCAAGTGGTGAATAGATCAAAATACTTACTCCTTGCTGATATATTCATGCTGTCCTATATATCTGACATTGATCTAGTTTTTGTGTCCAGATTGAAGCGGGCAACTGTATGGTATGCCTCTTGTGCTGACATCTTGAGCCTCTAACAGTAATTTCACATCAGTCAGTGTCTACTCCTTTTGTTTCTCATAGTTGATACTTTCATAGTAGATTGGTCCTTGTATGTTTTACTCCAACCATATGAATGCCAATTTTTTCACACTCCTGCCTCTCATTCAATTAAACTCCACATCAGAAGAGAGCATTGAATGGAGTTGCTGTGTATGGGGCATAATCAGATATGTGTGCCATTCATGCTGTAGCTTTTCAAACAAAAAGGCAGCATGTCCTGGAACCAGTGTGAAGGTGCAGTGTGAGGCAGCAGACCCAAAATGTAACTCAAAACACCCAAAGAACTGCACTCAGTAAAACAAAGAACCAAGTGCAAACTTAGCAATGGGCAAAAGAAGATTTACTATATATTTTAATACATCCTCGGAGCTACTCGTTGTGGGATAAGAGTGGTTTCACACACATTCTGCTTGACAGAGGACAGTGAAGCTAAGCTGTTCGGGCTCAAGCAGAACAAAATGAAACCACTCTTACCCACAATGAGAGGTGACAGGAGATGGATTACTAGATCAAGGGAGCACTCAATGTTTTTTTTTTTGTTTGTTTGTTTTTTTAAACTGTCCCAGAATGTGCCAATTTCCAGGGCATCTGCAATGAGATGCTCTTCACAGAATAAGCAAGTCTCACGTGTAGGGGAAAGGAGTACTTCGATTGGTCGGGAGCGCTCCCTCAATCTATCACGTAACTTAACTCTCTTTTGCTCATTACTAAGTTTGCATTTTGTTCTTTGGTTTGTTTTCCCAAGTGCAGTTCTTTGGGAGTTTCATGCTGTGGCTCTTGCAGATGTGGAATTAGAAGACAGAACACTTGCTACAATGATCGCAGTGTATGCACTGCAACTTCAGCATGTTTATGAGGAACAGAGCTTCTGTAGTAAAATGTGCAACCCCTGTCATAACAGGTTTCATGAGGTGGGTGGAAATTATGATGTTTCACCATACACTATAATATTAAGCATAGTGAGGGATCAGAACATGAAACTCGGGAATTGAAACTAAAACAGGCAACTTTCAAAGTACTGAGATCGTGCCTTACATTTATGAGCTCCTTCAGCCCTGATCCAAATCAGGAACAAATGTCCAACAAAGTCTTAAACACGAAAAACAGTTTTCTCAGTCAGGACAGATAGACATCATTTTAACAGCACCAGGGGAGAAACATAGAAACATAGACTTTGATGGGAGATAAGGACCACTTGGCCCACCCAGTCTGCCCATTTCCCTACCTACTGGATAAGCTGCAGATTCTAGTTAACCAACAGCCTACTTCCTGCAACCTCCCACTATAATTGCCTTATGTCTGTCCCATGCATGTTTGAATTCCCCCACTGTTTTAGACCCAACGACCTCCTCAGGAAGGTGGTTCCATGTATCCACCACTCTCTCTGTGAAAAAATATTTCCTCCACATTACCCCTGAGCTGCCCCCCATCTTTAAATTGCCCCTTGTTCTTACACATCTCTTTTCTGAAAGATGCTACCCTCTTGGACTTTGTTGATTCCGTTGGAGTATTTGAACATTTCTATCATGTCCCTCCTTTCATCAAGAGTATACATATTAAGCTCTCTCAGTCTCTCTTCATATGGTTTCTGTTGCAGACCATGCACCATTTTAGTTGCCCTCCTCTGGACTGCTTCCATCCTGTCTATGTCCTTGCGTAGATGAGGTCTCCAAAACTGCACACAGTACTCCAGATGGGGTCTCACCAACTGTCTGTATAGAGGGATAACCACTTCCCTTTTTCTACTTGTGATGCCCCTTCCTATGCATCCCAGTATCCCCCTGGCTCTCCTTACCGACTTTTCACATTGCTTACCAACCTTTAGGTCATCTGATATGACTACCCCCTGGTCCCTCTCCATTTTTGTTGTTGTTAGTACCTCCCCTGCTAGTGTGTATTCTTCTTGTGACCGTGTTGGGAGACGAGGCGGCGGCTGCACTATTTATGTCAAGGAATCTCTCCCCATACTAGCCCTGCCTGCTCCCATCCTTGACTCCAGGGCCCAGGTGCTTACACTGAAATTAACCCCTGACCCTTTAAAGGGACCCCTTTATCTGACTACTGCATACTGCCCCCAGGGATAGCATGAGCCATTGCCTCTCTTACAGAATACCTTTCCTCGCTACCTCCTTCCAGTGATCAAATTCTGGTGGGTGACTTAAATGTCAACTGGCTCAGCCCCTCCTCCTCCTCTACCCGTGACTCCTTTTCTGCAATAGACCTAACGCAACTAGTTACCCACCCTACCAGGACTAACCCCCCCAGTACCCTGCTTGATGTGGTACTCACCAACTGCCCTAATTGGATCCCCAATGTACAAGTCCTCCCAGACTCTCTCAGCGATCACTCCCCCATTCAATTCCACTGGTCATCCTCGGTCCCCAAACCCATAGCACAGTCCACATGCCAGCGGCGTCTAATACCTGGTGGACTGATAAAACTAAGGAACTTCTGTCCCAAATTGACTGGTCTCTATACAGGCAACTCCAACATTGACACAGCTCTCTCCCTTCTTTACCCGAACTTTAATAATGCCTGTGATATCTTTGCTGATAATCGACCGCCGTTCTAAAGGCAGAATGCCCCTAGGTAACCCCAGCTTTGATCCACCAACTCAAACATAGGGACAACTATGGCACCCGTGCCATTGAGACTGGCTGGCCCAGTGAAAGGCAGTTATATGCTGCGCCGAAACAAATGCACTCGGGCCATCAGAAGGCCAAATCTGACCACTATCGATTCCTCACTCACTGCCTCATGGGGAACCCCAGAACCTTCTGGGATAACATTAAACAGTTAAATGGGATTACACTCCCCCACCCTCAGATCAACATTAATGGTGTGATCTCCTCAGACCCGACCCTCCTAGCCAACCACCTCAACACCTCATTCACTGACCTTAGCCCTCCCTACAAATTTTTTTGACCCTCCTTCCCCAGCACCTGCCATAAATCTTTCTCACCCTTATTTTCTCCTCCGCCGTGTTTCTGCCCAAGAACTTAGGCTGCACCTTGTCACTGCCCTCAAGAGTAATAGTACGGGCAGTGACACCCTGGATCCGTGTATCCTATGGTTGGTCTTAGACACAGTCCTTACCCCGATCACGTGCCTCATCGACCACTCTCTTTGCCTGGGGAAGGTTCCAACTGCCTGGAAAGTCACCATTGTCACTCCTATCTTTAAAGGTGGTGATAGGACTGTGGCTGGAAACTATCGGCCAATCTCCATTCTCTCTCCTCTCTCCAAGGCCTTGGAAAAAGTGGTGGCCTCTCAAATCTCTGACTACCTCTCCACCTACAATGCTCTATGTCCTGAGCAGCATGGCTTCAGAGCAGGCCACAGTACCAACACAGCCCTCCTTGAGTTCTCCAACTTTCTCCACTCCTCCTTTGACACTGGTTCTCTGGCTGGTGTGGTCTTCATTGACCTCTCTAAAGCTTTCAACACTGTCTCCCACCCCCTCCTTCTTGATGCCCTTAGTCTCTCTGGTTTTGCTGCTGGGCCTATCTCCTGGTGCACCAGTTATCTGTCTGACCGCTCACAGTGTGTAAAAATGAATGGGACCTACTCAGACATCTGTCCCATCGTTTCTGGGGTTCCCAAGGGCTCCATTCTGGGCCCTTTACTACTCTCCCTTTACCTTAACACTGTTCCATGCTCTTGCTCGGGGAACATTCTATTGTACGCTGATGATGCAGTCATCTTTGCCTCAAGTCGTAACCCTATTGCCCTCCAGGACTCGCTGCAGAAGTCCTTCGCCGAAGCCAAGGGCTGGTTCAAGGAACATAGATTGGTGATAAATCTTAAAAAAATAAAAACCATGTTTTTCACTCATCCTCAAAACAAGTCCTGCAACTTCAAACTCCTCATTCACTCTGGATCCTCTTTCCCACTCGAACAAGTTTGCTCCTATAAATACCTAGGGATCCATTTTGACCCCTCTCTCTCCTTCCATGGACACATCGCTGCCCTAGCCACTGCCACTAATATCCGATTGGGCATCTTACATCGGTATAAACACTGCCTCCCCCCGGAGCTCTTCATCATGATCACCTCCTCTATCCTGTCCCTAGTGGATTATGGACTGCTGGTGTATGGTGCTGCCGATCAGACTGCACTCCGTAAAATTCTTTACTCTGAATAAGGCCTGCAGGTTAATTACTGGGGCACCTAGGCTACACACACCTGTCTACTGTAGGCTAAAAGCGCTGGTACTTGATCTTGGCCAGGCGCCTCAAATATTTGACCTGTACCCTTACAAAAAGACCCTCCTTGGGCTATCCCCACAGGATTGACCACCACCATCCGCCGCTCTGTCCCACTAGGTTCATACTCGGACCTCTGGAAAACCTCTCTTGTTATCCCTAAAGCTAGGACCTCTGCGGCCAAGAGCCTTCAGCTTTTAGGGCCCCCTCTAGTTCAACACACTGCCCCCCTCCATCTCCGAGCTCCAACTATGTTGTGCTTCAAAGCGTCCTTCACGGAACCACCTTATTGCTTGAACTATAATTGCCACTAGTCAAAGCCGTACTCAATACTTATGACAAAACTTACTACTAAGCTGCTAAGGACAACTTAACTCTGGTATTGTTTGCATCAATCCTACCTGTTCCAGCTTGTTTATATCTATGTACTTATTGCAGTCTTAAGTTACTGTTATACTGTGTTATACTGTTATACTGTGTATTCTCGTTTGTCTTACTGTGACAAGGTACCTTTGTAAATGAGCCTATGGCTCAAAGGTTTTCCAAACTGCTGTCTAAATAAAATAAATAAAAAATAAAAAGAGGAAATACTCCTACCAATTGTTTTTTTTTATTCTTTTCCTTTATTCATAAGAATGACAATGGGTTTGGAATGTACTGCTGTTTCTTGTCCTTGTCTTGTTACTTATATGTTCGTTTGTTGGGCTGGCCACCCATTTTGTTTATATGTATGTTTGTCTGTTGTTAGTATCTGTGTCATTTCCTCAGTGCATAAAACTCCCATTGTCCAGCCTATTGTAAAGGAAAAGTGGTATTCATAAACAGTTGCTGACGTCAGGACTATATATCCTGTATTAAAATCCTCCATTTCCATGTTTATAATCATATTAAGATGGTTTCTCCCAGAAATAATTGGTTTTCATTATAATGGAGGGTTTATAAACTCATTCATATGATACAGGTTTTTATTAGTAAAGTTGGAATGATTATAGACAAAAGAAAGCATCTCAAAGGTATAAAAAAAGACCTGTTGCGTTTAATACCTCAGGGCACTGCTTCTTTAAGAAGCTCTCTGTATGAGGTATATATAGATTATATGCCGTTTTGTAAATGTACTGGTTAAAAGAAAGAATGCAGTCCCTGTAGCCTTAGAATTACCCTGTAAGCCCTTTTCCTGTAGAGCGCTTAAAAATGTGGCTGTTTTACCCCCCCGTTTGTTGCTGCAATCCCTCTCGGCGTTGTGATCGCTGGTAAAGTTACCGCGTGATCGTGCGCACATTCATGAAGACGTTTTGCCTTCAGACAACTCCATATCTTGGCGTTTTGCTGTAATTCCATTTAATCCTGTTTGGGCATACCTCAGGGAGATAGAATATACAGCTGGAAGCATTCAACTTAATGTTCTGAGGATCAAGGGCTCTGTGGTGTTGCTGGTGCTCCTAGCAGCTCTGTGTGTCTCTCCCCTACTGCAGCAACTCCCTTAGGGGCTGGCCGGCCTTGAGTCTGCCAGCTTTATGCTGGCTTAAAGGGGCGGTGCTTGTTCCAGCTGGCACTTCAATCCAAACTTCTTTTAAAAGGGCTATATTTCATTTTGTTGCTTTAGGAAATAAAGTTATATCAAAATAAAAGCATTGTAATGTTGAAATTGATTTAAATATATTGTAAATAAAGAAATAATGTTCTAGAAAAGGCTCAGGGGAAGAGTTGAATAATCACATGACCCCTGAACAATATAAAAAGCTGGTGTTCTTAGCCTGAATTAGACTAGTTGGTCCTAAGAGATCAGACCTGGACATGCTGCTGTAAATGTCCTAGGAAGCTAGTGTCTCCTAGCCTATGATTGATAATATGCATTTGTTTTCCTTCTCTTAATTTTGTCGTATCCAGTTAGTTTTTTTTGTTTTGTTTGGTTGTTCTGAATAAACTTTTGAGTTTCCTGCTTCAAAGATGCCTCCTTGGTCCATAATTACCTACAGCCTGCAACACTTCTCCTGGGTTTTTGTTTCCCAGGTGCATTACTTTGCACTTCTTTGCATTGAATCTAAGTTGCCATATGTCTGACCATTCCTCCAACCTTGCCAAGTCCCTTCTCATCTTTTCTACCCCCTCTTGTGTATCAACTCTGTTACAGAACTTTGTGTTATCTGCAAAGAGGCATACCTTTCCCTCCAGACCCTCTGCAATGTCACCTATAAAGATGTTAAAGAGGACTGGACCCAGTACTGAGCCCTGATGTACTCCACTAGTAACCCCCCTTTCTTCGGAATGTGTTCCATTCACTATTAACTTCTGTGTCCTGTTGTGCAGCCAGTTTGCTACCTGGCTACCTAGGACCCACTCCCAGGCTGGCTAACTTGATTATTAATCTTTTTGCGGGACTGTGTCAAATGCCTTGCTAAAGTCTAGGCAGGCCATATCCACAGCCCCTCCCTGGTCTATTACTTTGGTCACCCAGTCAAAGAAATCAATTAGATTCATCTGACATGATCTTCCTGCTGTAAATCCATGCTGCTTTGGGTCCTGTGCCCCGCTGGCCTCTAGGTACTCAACAATTCTTTCTTTCAGAAGTGATTCCATCATTTTCCCTACCACTAAGGTCAGACTTACAGATCTGTAGTTTTCTGCTTCTGCCTTGCTCCCACTTTTGTGAAGGGGAATCACATCTGCCCTCCTCCAGTCCTCAGGTACCACCCCATCCTAGATACATAGACAGTGTCGGCAGATAAGGGCCTATGGCCCACCTAGTCTGCCCATTTGAGCTTGTAAGTTCAGTTTGTTTTCCTAGAAGTCTGTTTCCCCTTACCCCTGCCCTCTAGAATTCCTTTATGTCTATCCATGCATTCTTAAATCCCGTGATTGTTTCAGCCCCCACCACTTCCTCTGGCAGGGTGTTCCACTTGTCCACCACCCGTTCTGTGAAGAAATTCTTTCTCATGTTTCCTCTGAATCGTCCTCCCTCCAACTTCATCCCATGCCCTCTAGTCCTGAAACATCTTTTTCGCTTAAAAATAGTGTTTTCCTGCACCCTGTTCCTCCCTGTAAGATACTTGTATGTCAAAGACAAAGATTATTTGGTGAATACAGGTATCGATCCTGTTACCTCTCGCATGCTAAGCGAGCGCTGTACCAGTTGAGCTAATTCCCCCCGATAATCCTGCCATGATTTGTTAAAAAGCGTGGTCAGTGGTGTCACTAGGTCCTCCCTTAGTTCTTTTAGGATTCTGGGGTGAATCACGTCAGGCCCCATTGCTTTGTCCACCTTGAGTTTTAAGAGTTCTTTCAGGACTCTTTCTTCTGTGAATGGACTGGTGTCAACCCCCCTACCCAGAGTGCTTCTATTGTCTGGTTTAGGTAACTCCTCCTCATCTTCTTTTGTGAATACTTAGCAAAAGTATTCATTCAGTATCTCTGCCTTTTCACTGTCTCCCTCTGCCCATCTCCCCTCTCCTTTATTAATCTTCATTATCCCTTCCTTAACCTTTCTATGCTCCCTAATGTACCTATAAAAGGTTTTATCCCCTTGGTTTGGGCCTTTGCTATTCTGACTGCCTTCCTCACTTCTTTCTGCTTTAATTGATACAGTTCCCTGTCGTGGTTCTTCTGTGATTCCTTATACTTTTTGAATGCAGACTTTTTCTCCTTAACCTTCCCTGCCACCTCTTTTGAGAACCATAGTGGTTTTTTACTCCGCTTTGTTTTCTTTATTTGTTTCATACAAAGGCTTGTTGCCTCTATGATGGCAGTTTTGATTTTTCTCCATTGTTCTTCCACACCTCCTTTTTGGCCATTTGCTAGCACATTCTTCAGGTATTCACCCATTTTGCCAAAGTCAGCCCTTCTAAAGTCCAGTATCCTTGTTTTTGTATGGCTTATCTCCATGGTTGTGCTCATTGTGAAGCACACTGTGCAGTGGTCGCTTGTCCCCAGATGTCTACTGACTGAATTTGTGATCCTGTCTCCATTTAACAGTACCAGGTCTAGTATCGCTCCCTCCTGAGTGGGTTCCAACACTAGCTATCTAAGGCCTGCCTCCTGCAGGGAATTGAGAATGACCCTGCTCTTGGATGTGGCTGCAGTACATGTCATCCAGTTAACATCTGGCATATTCAGGTCCCCCATCAACAGTATCTCCCCTTTTTCAGCTATTTTGAGAATGTCCTCAATCATTTTCTTGTCCATTTCCTCCCCTTGAGACGGGGGTCTGTATACAACCCCTGTGCGGATTGTGATGCCATTCCCTGTCTCCAAGGTGACCTAGAGTGCCTCTTGTCTTCCCCTTTACTTTTTAGTTCTGTAGCTTTGATCTCTTCCCTTATGTATAGAGCTACTCCACCTCCTCTTTTACATTCCCTGTCCCTTCTGTAGATTGTGTACCCTGGTATGTTGACATCCCAGTCATGGTTCTCTGTGTACCATGTTTCTGTGACTGCCACAATATCCAATTGTTCATCTTCCATCAGGGCTACTAGCTCAGGAAGCTTGTTTCCCAGACTATGGGCATTGGTACTCATTGCCCTCCATTTAATGTTGGCTTTATCCTTTTTTCCCCCATCCCTGCTCTTATTGCCCTTGTCTATTTTTTCATTTACCCCTGTCCTGCCATTGTGTTGAGCTCTGTACCTCAGTGTTTACCTTACTACCTGCCACGTTTTGTGGAGGGAGGTTTGAAATTTCCTGCCTTTTATGAGCACCTCCCCCCTTGGCTGGTTTAAAAGCTTGCCAAGGAAGCATTTAAACCTGTCACCTAGGAGCTTGGTTCCCTTCATGGACAGATGCAGACCATCATGCCAGTATAGACCTTTATCTCTCCAGGTGGACTCCCAGTCCCCAATGAAGCCAAAGCCCTGTGCTCTGCACCAGTTTTGCAACCATTCATTAAACTGCATTGTGTGCAGTACCCTAGCCTCACTCCTGCCATGGACTGGCAGCACCTCTGAGAAGGTTACCGTGCTTGCTGCCCATCTGAGGCCCCTCCCCAACTCCACAAATTCATTCTGCACTGCACTGATCCCATGCCTAGCTAGGTCATTTTTCCCAAGGTGGACAATGATATCTAGTTCCCTCTCCTGTGATGCTGCTTCTGCAGTCCTGAGGATTCGCTTCCTGTTCCTCCAAGCCATGGCACCAGGCAGGCACCTTACTTCCTTCTCCTCCCCCTTTTCCAGTTTCACCCCCTCTAACAATTGAGTCCCCTATCAGAAGCTGTTTCCTTCCCCTGTGGTGTCCCTTTCCACCCTTTTGTGGGTCTCCCTTGTGGATGTCCTCAGCATTCTTCTGGGTCTCCACTGAGGGTGCCATCATAGAGGAACCTTGCTCTGCCAGAATGGCACATGATTTGCGTAGAGGTACAGCTAGGGGGCTTCACTTCTGGTCCATCACCCGCACCCTCCCAGAACCCACTGTGGTCCAATTGCTCTTCATACTTGGCAAACTCTGAGGCAGTGGTTGTGGCAGTAGTGCTCTTTGGGTGGGGGAGGCCTCCTTAGTCCTTGCTAGTTCAGCCTGGAGGTGAGCAACCTCCTCCCTCAAAGCTGACAGTTGCCTGCAAATAGGACAGCAACGCTGTTTCCAGAATGTCTCCCGGAAAATTACTGCCCCACAGCAAGTGCATTGCACCACTCCCCACATGTCTCTCTCCCTTATAATATACAATATGTAATATATATATATTTTTTGTTATTATTATTTGTGGTGTGTACCTACCCTTTATGCACTGTGTTGGGTCATTAAGAATATGACAGTTCTGCCCCAAGACCTGTTGAGGAAGTGATGTCAGAATTTTGGCTATAAAGGAAATGCCACACCTGGGCATGTGGGGAAGGGTGGGTGGGTAGTCCACAGCCACTGGTGACTGTTAGAAGCAATCAAATACACAACTGCTCCACCACCCTGGTGAGTACTGCCCTTTATAGCAATTCAACTAACACCACAATTTACTAGACCACTGCTCCTACACAAACCACTCTACTGAGTCCAGGGATAAAAATGAACTCACTCCTCAGCCAGCAGGACACTTTTAAAATGTTGTAAAAATATCCTTCCAAATCCTAGGTCTCAAGCAATCAAGCAAATTCAGTTGTATCTCACTCCCTCTGTTATAAAATTACTACACTTTTAATGGAATCCTGCAATTCTCTGCTTAATGCCAATAAGGGAAAAAAATGAAACTTTTTGTAGAAAGCGTAGCTCCCCTTCTTGACAAGTCCCCAACAATATTATGCCTTACCAGTTTTCCAGGTCCTGAATGGAGTTATAGTTTGTTCTTTGCAGTGTAGCAAGAACCTCAAAAAACGTTCCGGTTTTCTCCCTTTAAGGACCAGTCCTCCATTTGTTTCAGCCCATATGCCTCAACTGTTTTTGATTGTAAATTCTAATTTTTGGCAAAGTTTGGCTAGTGCATTACATTCCATAGGTGACCCCTTCCTTGTTGTCCCCTTAGTTTAGATGGCCCCTTATCTTCTGAGTTGTATGATACCCTTTTTCACCCATTTTGGGTCTGATTTACCACTTTTTTGTACAGCTGAAATAATAAGAGTGTTTCTTTTAATATGACCCAGACCGTGATTTCATCAGTTTTCTCTGTTGTTTCTGAACATCCATTGTTTAAAATCTCTTTTGTTGTGACTGTAATGACCTAACATGCAGCAAATATGGCTCCCTGACATTACGAGACAATAGGTATCAAAAACAGCTGAGAATACTGATGAAAACATGTTCTAAGTCATATCAAAAGAACTTCTCCTTTTATTATTTCAACTATAAAAATAAGTGGTAAAGTAGACTCACAAAAAGGGGCATCATACAAGTCAAGAAAGAAAGGGCAATCTAAAACAGAGTAAATAAGTAAAGGTCAAAATGATCACCATTGTCATACACTGCTGCTTTAAGTTTACTTTTCCAAGTCATTCCTGTTGCTTTAAGTTTACTTTGTTGTTCCTTATGTTTTTTTTTAAGTTGTGTATTTCTTTTTTTTAATTTGTTATGTTCCCTTGACTCCTTTTCATGCTTTATATATAAACTAGATAAATAAATACATTTATGTTGCTTTTCCTTTGTGTGATTTTATTTTTAATTGAATTTTCCCAACTCTTCTTTAATAAGTGCCATGGGATTTTTAACATCCTCCTGGACAGCCACCAGAAGGGACCTTGGTTTAACACCTCATCCAAAGAACAGGACCTAAACAGTGCAGTGCCCCCTAGTGCTACACTACAGTGTCAGTACTATTTAATTACTAGACTAAAATAACTTAAACTACTACCCACTATTAAAACAACATTCCATTCATCACAACAAAATGCACAAGCAACCATTGTTGGCTGTAGCTGACTCTTGTTTTTAAAAACTAAATAATATACTGCTATCACAATGTATCTGTGTTGTGCCTGTTTGCAAATTAATCTTTTTTGTGCTGACTATTTTTTGACTAGAACTGGGCAGATGGTGTCTTATCCACTCTAAGTGGCATCCACCAAAGAGGGCCATTAGCCAGCGATTATCATTATGCATGCAGTTTCCACTCCATTTGAAATAGATCGGATGGCATCATTGTTATCTGGTTAGACATACAGTATGCGTGCACTGCTTAAGTTATGTACAGTAGTTAATATGTGGGTCAGAATGAGAAAAGAATGGATAGCTCTCCAGATAAATCATCGGCCCATTGTGCAAACAGATAATAAATGTGAACAGGATAGGCTACAGTATGCAGATTACCTTTATCAGATGAAAAAGACTTTGTGGAGTGGACTTTGGCTACTGTCTGTCCATAGCTAACTTTAAAACCAAAGCTCTCCTTATTTGTATTATTCTTTACAATCCCATCGCATCTTCGCCATTCAGAAGGCAAAGCCCAAACATGCTCCTGCACAGCTGTATGTTGTCTACATATTGTGGTTTGCTCTTATGTTAAAAAAATAACTCCCTACAAATCACCTGAACTCTGTATTAATGTTGGCCTATTAACATACAGGAACAAAAAGATACAAGGCTGCATCATTTGCCAACATCAGTAAGTAGAGAGAAAACAACCTAGGCTGCCTATTGAAGCAATCTCTTTGTATTAATTATTGTTCATGCCATTTATTCAAATGAAAGATAGGAGCTGTATTCCATTCATGACCCCAAAGTGCAACAGTTCATAACATGAACTTAGCTTTGGAAAGGTGTAAAGTTAAAGATTAACTAGAAAAAGAAACCTGAGTCACCACATCAGTAAAATAAACACGTTAAGTATTTGTTTTGTGGGAATTTGGAAATATCATTGTTACACATGTAATGTACATTAATGGAATATCTTTATCATGCTTGCTTCCTGTGAGTGCTCTGGTTTTATCCATAAACTTGACAGAACACAATAATGCTGGGTTTATGTAACTTAGTTAAGATAAGATATCTGTACAATAATATATACTATAACTCCGTGTAGCAATGTCTTTCACTCTATGAAAGGCTTTCACATCTTTTGAAGGTACAATATCCCATAAGAGCTGTTAGCTTGGGCAGTGGTCAAAATGAGCATTTTTTTGTTCAATACAAAAAGGTACGAGCAAGCTGATACTTTGTCAGTACCAAGAAGGTCAGAGTCAGCAGGTTTTTTACCAGTATGGGTGATATTTTATCAATACCAGGGTGATCAGAGTGAGCAGAAATTATTTTTACAGTAGCAAGGTCAGTGTGAGCAGGCATATTACAAATACTGAGGAAATGATATCAAAGCGAGTAGTTACTTTGCAAGGAACAAGACGGTCAGAGTGAGCAGTGACCTGAGTTACGGTAGTACCTTAGCAGAGAGAAGGCATTGCATGCCATACTGTATATCATGTATTTTTACTTTTAATGGGGGGATTTTTCCTCATTCATATTTCTGAACCAAGTTTTCTGTACCTGGGTAAAATGAGTATGACTTAAGGCTGGTGATGGAGGAATTACATGCCTCACAATGTAAGTCAAATACCGTCCATGAGTACTGCAGTACGTTGTGTCCTCTTATCTTATGTATTGAACTAACAAGGAAGAAAATAACTCCTTTCTTTGAGTGGGGGAATACTATCTACACTGTCAGTCTGTATTCAGTTTTACACAAGGTGAGCCATGGACCAGCTGCTTGAGCAGAGCTGCTGTTCTGTCAAGTGTCCCTGATTCAAGGTCTAGCACTAGTGCAGTAGTTCTCACATGCTGCCATAGTGAGCCTCCCCAAGACCTGCAAAAGATCTTGAGCCCCCCCAATATAGAAATAGTTTTGGGCCTCCCCATAGTTTGAACAATTATCGTACTTTGCACAGTACACAGGGAACACAGTGACACTCCTTTGAGTAGTTGAGTTTGTTCTCATTTTATTAAACTTATTATTCTTCATGGCTCAGGTATTCAAACTGCTCCAGGCTGTGGCACAAGCTTGGGTGCAGCGCAACTTGGCTGCGCAGGGGCGTTGACTGGGTGATATTCAACGGAGCTGCGCCATGGCACAGCATTGTTGAATATCACACCCTGGCCACCCGCAGTGTGCATGGCGCAGTGGCACTGCACCAGCGCAAGTGGCCAAAGTGGAGCAGGGTAATGCGCTAGTGCAAGTTTCATTGCGCTATGCACAGCAACCACGATATTCAAAAGTGCACATGGAAATGGAGCCATAATGTGTGCAAGGCACAAATGGGGCCATTTGCATGTCATTATGGCCCCATTTGCATGCAGGTGCGCTGATCCCTGGCGACTTGCACCTGGCGCCCTGCCGGGCAGCAGTCGTCGGGGACCGATGACCCCTGCACAGCACAGCAATGTGCCCTACAGCCTGATCGCAGGCTTCAGTATAAATAAAAAAAATCCAATATCCCTGGTGGTCCAGTGGACCGCTGTCTGCCCGATCACGGGCATTTGTAATAAAAATAAAGATTTCTGTCCAGTATCCCTGGTGGTCCAGTGGACTGCTGTCTGCCCGATCGTGGGCATTTGTAAAGATGAAGAATCCTGTCCAATATCCCTGGTGGTCCAGTGGACCACTGTCTGCCCGATCGCGGACATTTGTAATAAACAAAAGAATCATGTCCAATATCTCTGGTGGTCCAGTGGACCACTGTCTACCTGATTGTGGGCATTTGTAATAAACAAAAGAATCCTGTCCAATATCCCTGGTGGTCTAGTGGACAACTGTCTGCCCAATCGTGGGCATTTGTAATAAACAAAAAAATTATGTCCAATATCCCTAGTGGTCTAACGGTGCCCCCCCCCCCACCGCCCTGTGCCCGCTCCACCCCAGTCAGCTGGCCAGGCAGCACCCCACCTGCCTACCACCCCACCACCCGCTGACTGACACCGTAGGTAGGGCTGTATGCCCATTGGTCCACAGCGTGAGCCAATGGGCATGCAGCCCACACCGTACTACACATTCCAGATATGTGACCACCAGGGATATTGGACATGATTCTTTTGTTTATTACAAATGCCTGTGATCGGGCAGACAGCGGTCCACTGGACCACCAGGGATATTGGACAGTATCCTTTTGTTTATTACAAATGCCCGTGATCGGGCAGACAGTGATCCACTGGACCACCAGGGATATTGGACAGGATTCTTTTGTTTATTACAAATGCCCACTATTGGACAGACAGTGGTCCACTGGACCACCAGGGATATTGGACAGGATTCTTTTGTTTATTACAAATGCCTGCGATCGGGCAGACAGCGGTCCACCGGACCACCAGGGATATGGGGTTCTTTTATTTTACAAATGCCCACGATCGGGCATGGGGGGGTGCCACCAGGTGCAGCCGAGTTAGTGGCCACCACATATGGCGGCAGCTGCCGTGTTGCACCCTGCAATGCGGCAGCACGCCTGTGGGTGGCCATCCGTTGTTCCTTTTTGGAGATCAACTTTGTGTTGCGCGGGTAGGTTGCGTATGCATGGCCCACACATCCCGGCTGAATATCGAAGTTGTGCAGAGTATGCATGGGCACACTCCTGCCACCTGCGCCTGCATATATTACTGATGTGCTCTGGTGCATCGGGGTTTGTGCGCGCGACTTTTCCTTTGAATATTGCGCAAGGCACTATCGGTGGTTGCGATGCGAACACTGTTATGCGCCATGCGCAACCTTTTGAATATCCCGCCCATCTGTATAACCCCTCTCCATGTCAGCCTACTCCTCCACACTTCTGGGTTTTGGACCCTGTTTACTGCACCCCTTGTTGCAATACCTCCATGAGTCAGATTACTTTCTTTGTCAGTTTTACCTTGTTTTTAAACACTTTTTCAGGGATCATTTTGCTTTTGTCCTGCTCTTGCTTCTAGTACCTCTCAACCTAGTCTTTGCATTTGTGCTTTTCTGCAGCAGTATAATGGGTCAGTTGTTACCTTGTACCTATTCATTTGTATTATTTTGCATTTTGTTTTGCATAGTTTCCAAGAACTGTACTTCCTCCATTCAGTTTTCCCCCATGTCATACCAGGAAACTAGTGTTTGTTGAGTGCAACTTTCCTGATCACCCATTTTGTACATAAATTCACATGCCATTATTCACTTTAGTTTGCTCCATCCTATCACACAAAGCATCCAAAACCTGACATTTAAATATAGTACATTTTAAGGCTTGCTTGAGCCTTCCCTGGAACAGGTTGGAGCCTTCCATGGGAGGCTGGCCTCACCATTCGAGAAACCCTGCACTAGTGCTTTATAGAGTCTCATTCCATTTGCAGAATTGTGGTAACCTGAAAGCTCGCATACACTCTTGATTCTATGAAATTCTCAAATTTTACTTCCACAGTCTCACCAATTGTGCAGAAAATGTGCACTAAAAGTAAGCCAACACAAAACAGGTTACATATACAGTACACAAAATTTAAAGATGTAAAATATAAATGTGTCAAAGATCTTTGGAAATTTAAAACATGCAAGTTTTTTTTTTATTTTTACTGCTAGCATGTACTAGTAATGGAGTCTGGAGTTTGTCAGGAGTCTGTCCGGTCAGATGGGGTGCCAAAGAGCTAAAAGTGGCCAAGGTTATCCCCATCTTCCAAAAGGGAGCAAGGTCAGACCCCAGCGACTATAGGCTGATTAGTCTGACATCAGTGTTGGGCAAGGTCCAGGAAGCCATCACAACATAGAAACATTTAATGATGTTGGCAGAAAACAACTTGTAGTCCATCATGTCTTGTCATTTTTGTACCCGAGTCATACCTATCTACCCATGGTCTTGCCTAGGTTGTATTCCCATTGGCCTAGTCACCCCACTCTCCACCCACTACTTTGCCCTTGCTTTCACCAACCCCTTATACCTATTCCATACTGTCTTGAAACATGTCACTTTCTGGGTATTTACCATCTCCTTTGACAAACTTTTCCATCTATCCGCCACCCTTTCCATGAAGAAAAACTTCCTCGTGTCCTTTTACCCCCTACCAGTTTATACTCATGTTCAATAGTTGCTGATCCCTCACTATGCTTAAATAGTTCAGGACACTCAATCCTGGTTATCCCCTCAGATATTTAAAGGTTTCTAGCATGTCCTCCCCTTCTCTTTTTCTGACTACTGGACTCCTGCAAGTACATGTTCAAACTGGCTAGGCAGTGCTCATCAGATATGCCTTGCTGGCCCCATGTCATCTTTGTAACACACCTTTGGACAGATTCGGTATGGTCCTTATCCTTATTCAAATGTGAGCTCCTGAACTGGGAAACATACTCTAGATTTGGTCTCAACAGTGACCCATAGAGGGGTAATAGCACCTCTTTTCCCTTACTAGAGAACCCCCTCGCTATACATTTCAACATCCATTTGCCTTCCCAAGTGCCTTGGTGCTCTGGGTTATTGACTTGAGGCTATCACAACTGATGATGCCTAAGTGTCTTTCTTCAGTTGTCAGACTTATTCCCCACAACCAAGAATCCGTCCTCAGGTTTCCCTTATCTATGTGGATAACTTTGCACTTTGTGGTATTAAATTTCAATTGCCATACCTCTGACAATCCCTCCAACTTTTCTAGGTTCCTCTTTATGTCGCTGACCACCTCCTTGGAATCTACCCTGCACAGAATTTAGTATTGTTTGCAAACAGGCAACTGTTTCCCTTGATTCTTTTCCCTATGATATGATGCAGATGAACGCATTAAACAGTACTGGCCCCAGTACACACTACCTTATTACCCCACTTAATTCCTGACCTCTGAATTTTCCTCATTTACTACTATGCTTTGGGTCCTTCCTCCTAGACAATTTTCTATGCACCTTGTTAGCTTTGCCCCAACTACCAGGTCCATTAATTTCTTGAGAAGACTTCTATGGGGTGCCAAGTCGAAGGCACTATTAAACTATAGATACGGCACATTAATTGCCAGGTCCCTGTCTGCTGCCCTTATTACATAGTCTAAAAACTCAAATAGGTTAGTCTGGCACAACCTTCCCTTCATGAAGCCATGCTTCTTTAGAAAAAAAAACACATTCTTGTCCTGTCTTGGAGCCAATTTGTTTCAAGGAATTCTCAAAGAATGAAGACATAATACCATGAACCCTAATTATGGTTAAAATAAAGATACTGATTGGGCAGCAAGTCTCTGATGCACTTAACCACAATGAATGTTTATGTGGCCCCCAAACTGATCCTATAAATGTAAATTATAAATGTATGTGAAGTAACCCCCATCCCACTACATATTCCCCAAATGTTATTTCCTCCTATTATTCCTTGCAGTTACTAAAAAGTAATATAAAAAATTGTATCCAGGAAGGCTCACTGTGATTCAACATGATCTGAGTACTACTCAATTGCCGTTGGGGCCATGGCAACATCATCACTGCATGCAACATGTGTGTGATTACGTCAGACATTGTCGGCATCACATTTGCCTCTACTTCCTATTCCTCAGTAAAGAGAAAATGAAAATAGAGCAATTTGGTGCCCCCCAAAATGGTGAAAATGCAGGCAGTAAGTTGTAACTAGAAAAGGTACTACACAAACTTAAAACAGTGAGCTTTTTTTTAAAACATTTTTTAAATTTGTATTTTGTTGTGGCAGTTCACTTTTATAAACGTTATTATGCTATTTTAGGACTCAGAGATGACAGAAAACCTGATAGGATGAGTTGGAGTGTGAGAAGTTCTTTTACATAGTAAGTTGCTACTTATTTTCCCTCATGAATAGAATTTAACAAATTAGTATGTATCCTTCTATTATGCTATTGAACCTGTTTTTGCCATGGTTAAATGGGAAACATATTGCTCAAGACTGTAAATGAAGATGCAGTCATTACCCCTCATCCTCAAAAAAAGAGGTGTAAGTTTGGTTCTGTTTTTATTGTTTAATTTGCTATAAAGTGAGATGACTCACGTTATTTAAAATAGAGAAATTATAGAAATTTAGTTAGAAGTGCCATTATCATGTTGTGATTGCACATTATGCACATCGGTCCCTCATCGAATTCTCCAATTTCATTCACTCTGCCCTTGACCGTAAACATCTGGCTGGAGCCATCTTCGTGGACCTCTCTAAGGTCTTTGATATGGTCTCCCACTCATTCTTCCTGGACACACTCCACCACACTGGTCTATCATGCGGACCACTTTCATGGTTTAATAGCTACCTTACCTCCAGATCTCAATGTGTTAAGATAAATGACACCCTATCTTCCACCCTGCCTGTCTGCTCGGGGGTTCCCCAGGGATCCATATTGGGGCCCCTACTCTTCGGTATCTACTTAAATGCACTACCCAAATCCTGTTCCGGTAACCTACTGCTATATGCTGATGATGCGGTTCTCTACGTCGCACACCCCTGCCCTGACAACCTACAGTCCTTCCTCCAACACTCGTTCAACCAGATCGAAAGTTGGTTCACCAGTCACAGACTTGTGGTCAACATAAAAAAAAAAAAAACTATGCTATTTGCCCACCGGCAGAGCAAGGCCAAGGACACCTGAACTAAAAATCTTCTCCCACGCTCACCTCCCTCTGGAACAAGTACTTACTTATAAATACCTCGGCCTTACCTTTGACACCTCCCTATCCTTCCATGCCCACATTAACATCCTGACCTCAGTCATTAATACCCGCATCAGCCTCCTATACCGGTACAAAGACTGCCTGACACCAGAGGCTCTCAACCTGGCTGTCTCCTCTTCTGTCCTCTCTCTCGGTCTCTATGGGCTCCCTATCTACTCTGCTGTGGACAACACCACCCTAAACAAAATTCACATAGCCATTAATAAAGTGTGCCAACTCCTCCTAGGTGCAGACAAACACTCCCATACTTGCACCCTCTACGCTCTTACAAACATCTTCACCCTTGAGGAAAGACTACAATATCAATCCTGTCTCCTCACAAAAAAAAATCCACCTAGGGTTAACTCCATTGGGGGTCTCAGCCTCACTACTCTCATGTTCCCCCATTGCGACCACTCATTCTGCCAACAAGCATCTGTGGACCATGCCCAGGGTCAGAACCTCCCTTGCTCAGAGATCATTCTCCAAAAGAGCTCCCACCTGGTACAATGAACTCCCCCCAGCCATAACCTCCATTCCCAATCTAGGACACTTCAAGACCATCCTAAAAAAAACACATTCTCTCCTTGTGCCAATGCCAGTGCAGCTGCCAATCCTCCTAACTGACCTGCAAAGAGCTGCACTATGGCCACTCCCCATTGACATTGCCACCAATTGTATAGGACTAACTGTATAGGACATCTCTACTGCTGATCTCTGTCTCTGCTATATGACAATGCCCTAGAGGCTGCACCTACACTGTAACTATACTTCCTGTACTAATACCAATACCCTAGCTACTAAATGTATAGGTCAACATCCACCCAGGCTACTATATGTAAATACTTCCTTAAAACTGTGTTGTCTCACTATTGTATAGATCACTGTTACTAATATACAACAATGCCCCAGAGGCTGCACTTGTATTATAATTGTTCCACTGTAATAATATCAATACCCTAGCTACTACATGTATAGACTTCAGCCACCTTGGCTATTATATGTAATTACTTGAAATGTGATGTCCCACTAATGTACTATCTCTGAATGTATGACTATGCTGACGCTGAGCCTTTGTAATTGAGTCTATGACTCAAAGGGTTGTAATTCCTATGATTGACTAAATAAATAAATGTAGTGAGCTATGAACTGAGATTGTACTTCATTAGTTTAATAAGCAGAAACATCCACTAACCCCTCAGGAAGTTGCGTAGCAATGAAACATTGATAGAGGACTTGTTTGAGCAAATTAAATTGTAGATGTTGATTTTAAGAGTAACAAACTCTAAGGCCCAGATTTTCAAACTGCGCCATTCTGAGGCGCAAGCCCCTGCGCTGCTCAAAATAGTTGCGCAGGGGTGTGGCCGGAGTGATATTCAAAGGAGTTGCGCTGTTGAGCAACTCCTTTAGATATCACCCCCCAAGCCAGCAGCACTTGCACTGGCGCCAGTGGAACTTGCGCCACCGCCAGTTGCCAGAGTTGAGCATTAAACTTGCGGTGGCGCCAAGTACCATTCGCCATGCTCAAATTTCCGATATTCAAAGGTGACATGCAAATGGGGCCATAATTTATGCAAAGGTGCAGGGGGCAATTTGCATCTATTTATGGCCCATTTGCATGCCATTCATGTACGGCGCCGATCCCGAGGACTTGCTCCTGGCCACCCTGCCAGGCAGCAGCCGTCGCGGGCTTTACGGTCCACTGGACCACCAGGGAGATATATTCGGGTTGGGGAGGGGTTACTGCCCACAATCGGGCACTGAGGGGGGTCTATACGCTCTGCCCGCGATCGGCTGGGAGATGTGTGGGGGTTCATAACTGTACTGCCGCATCGGGCTGTGGGAGATGTGTAAGGGGTCTATGTTACTCCATACCTCTCAACCTCTTGTGTCATGAATCAGGGACAAGGCTTAAAAAAATCAGGGACAAGATGCCAAATCAGGGACACATCTTAACAATTGGTAATATTCACTCAGAAATCTGATAGAATAAGGGATTTGTATAAGATGCATTTTGAAGAAGAACTAGTCTGTATTTTTAATGTTAGATATTATTTTATGCTTACAGTCCCCACTGTTCTGTCACAGAAACACGAATTTTATGAGAGACAGAGGAATATTCTGTCGCAAAATCAGGGACATCCCTGAAAATCAGGGACAGTTGAGAGGTATGTGTTACTCTATGCCCGCGATCGGGCTGGTGGGGGGGCACAGGGACCGAGTTGGGGGCCAGCCAGGGGTGGCAGCTGCTGTGTTGCGCCCTGCAATACAGCAGCTCACCTGTGGGTGGCCCTCAACTTGATCCTTTTTTTTTGGCTCAAGGTTGTGCAGGCACAGGTTGGGTTGCGGATGCACAACTCTGCACAACCCGACTGAATATCGGGTTGCGCAGGTTATGCATGGTTCCTCCCCCTCCTGTTGAGCATGCATTCATTTGCATTGCTCTTTTGCGCAACCTGTTGCCAGTGGAGCAACTGCCTCCTGCTGAATATCGCAGAATGGCGCAATGTAGGACTTGCGCATGCGCAACCCTGTTGCGCATGGAGCAACCCTTTTGAATATCTGGGCCTAAGTATTTACTGGGGAGTTGAGTTTAGCTCATTTCTACTTTCTTTGAACTTTAGCAGCAGTTTCTAAGCTGGCCTCATTGCATTTTTTTTTCTATTTTGAGGACCTCTTTCTCCAGAATTCCTGCTCTTTGTTTTTTTTTTTTTTTTAAGAAATTCCAGCAGTTGCTCCTTAATGAAAGCTTCTAGGAACATAAGCACTATAGAGATTAAAGTAACTGGTCTATAGTTTCCAGGGTTCTCTATCTTCCCACTCTTGTGCAGTGATACCACGTACACCCTCCTGCAATTCCCAGTCTCCTGGGAGTGGTTAAAAAAGACTGTCAGAGGCCCTGCAAGTTACTGCTCCAGATCCCTCAGCACTCTGGGCTGCAACCTACCTGGTCCTGGACACTTACCCCTTTTTCCGGCTGTCCTTATTTTTACAAACAAACAAGGTTGCCCATGGACATCTGTAATCATCCCTGCTCCATCTCTGATCTTTGTCCATGATAACTCCATTCATGGTTTGTCCATGATTCAAGGAAAAGTTTTCCATGGATGCATAAATGCATGGAAAAAAAAACACCCACACAATCAAGAGTGGTTAATCAAGGGAACTAAATCCATTCAAAATTTGGTAAATAAAATTTTAAAAGATCCTAATAAAATAACATTTTACATTTTTGCAGGTAGCAGGCATGATTGTCCATGATTTAAATATGTTTTCTAGTGTCATACTTGATAATGTTTTTTATGGCTTGGTTTTTAATTATGTTATTAATCAAATTTATTATCTTTGCATCCTGTCTAATATAATATCATGAAAGATTTCCTGGTTAAGATACGTATATGGCTGGCCATACTGCCCTAAAAACTTGACTCAATACTAAAAGCTCCAAGAACTGACTACTACCTGTCTGACTGATTCAACATCCTGACTGCATAGTAAGTGCTATACCAAAGCTGTTTCAATGCAAACCAGCTGTGCATTAAGTGTCTCCCCAATACTGTAAAATACTGTCCTTATATAGACCCATAGTAGTTCAATGATATAGTGTTCTTTAGGAGTCAGGACCTGGAACTGGTTTTGGTTAGTTTATCCAATTTTACTTATTAGCCATAGAGCTCTAGTGCTAGTGTCATGCGGTGCTGGGTCTGCTTGCTTGCTTAAATTCTATGTACCTTACCCACTGTTGCAATGGATATTTTTGTACTATCTCTGAAAATATATGATACTGTTTGCCAGTAAGTACCATTGGGTATTACCCTATCTCTGATATTATATAGTACTGCTTGCAAGTAAGTACTATAGGGTATTATCCTATCAGTATTTTCTGCTGTAGTGGTTTGGTAATCTTGACTATTTATGGATAGGGTGTTTTCCCCAATACTGCAGAGACCTGTGCTACACTTGAATATAATCCCACACCCTATCTGGAAGGATTGCATTTCCATATTTTAAATCTCTGGAACAAAGGAATATAACCAGCAGCCTATCTGGGAGGACTGTATTTTCATTTTTCTTAAACTCTGAATTAAGGGATGGCAACCCACACTTTATCTAGGTGGACTGTGTTTTAATATTTTTAACTCATTTAAGGGGACTGTACCTCACACCAAGCTTGATGAAGATATAGTTCATGCCTTTCCCTATACCTGCTAGCCTTAGAACTACTGAACACTCTATGGCAGTCAGGTTCTCCACCCCATAAAGGTATTGCCTACATCTTGTGTAGTGACTGCACTCCTCTCCTAAATCCCCTCCAGTTACCCAATCCATCCATACAAACTGATGGCCCTGAAGGGATTCGCTGCAGTGCCTTTTTATGTACTTACTGTTCTGGTTATGGACCAGATTATATTAGCCCCTTATGTCCTCTAACACCACACATTTCAGTATGGAGACACCTCCATCTCTTCCCCCTACACACACGAAGGTGACCTGCTCCTGCTGATACTCTGTGGCCTTTATCATAAGGGCAATTTTTATAAGCTATTTTAATTTGTGCAGGAAACTACAGTTAATGTTATTCCAATGTGTCCACTGCACCCCACTAGGGCCTTGTCCTCTATTCAGCTCCTCTTATCTGGAGACACTGAACCGAATCCTGGTCCCATTTCTCCAAATCATAAGAGTCTGCTCCCCATCTGATTTTTACTGGACCACAACACAGGGTTTATATTTAGTACACACATACATAAGCAGTCTTAGGCCCATGCTCCAAGAGCTGGAAGGCTGGGTTGATCTGTATACCTAACCCTGCTGGGTGGCAAATTCTGCCCTTGCCTCCCTCACTAAGGCTCTCTGTGACTTATCTTTAGGTGATTTAATAGTACTCAGGGACTTCAATATTAATGAGGTCTCTGAGTCAGGAAATGGGCCAAAGACTATCGTTCTGGAGGCCCAGTTTATCCCAATTATCACAGAATCAACTCAAATAAACAACAACATTGTTAAACATATTGTACTTGACTGGGTCCTTGTCTCCAAATCAGATCAGAGCTGCAGGCATACTCACTGACTAGCTCAGTGACAACTCCCCTATCTTCTGTGTGTGGAGTAATGCCTCCCCTAAACCTCTACCCACAGCATTCATGGCCTGTGATTAGTACACATTTAATGCCAGCTCCTTTCAGCTCCTTTTTGGTTACCCTGTCAGGCATCCAATGGGCCACAATCAGAGCCTTACCTGATGTGGATTATGCCCTACATTTCTTTGTGAGTCATTTCCTGTCTTCTTTCAACATCCATGCACCCTTTAAACAGCTGAGGGTAAAGGGACAAATATCTTAGTGACTAGACCACACCCTTAGGAAGTCTATGAAGGCAAAAGGTAAGACTGTGGCGGACTCTTTAAAAACTGAGGTCTCACATCCAACTGTAGTAAATATGGGGAACTCTGGACTGCCTTCAAAAGGGACCTGAAAGCTGCTAAAAGAAAATACATAAGGCACCTGCAGGACAAAAACTTATCTGATCCAAAGTGGTTCTGGGCACAAACTAACATGCTCCTAAAAGGTTGCACCAGCTCTGTGGACTGTGACAATATGGCTGATTGTAAGACCTACCAAGACCCTGTGGCTAGTGCCAACACCTTCAATAACTTTTTTATGGATCTAGATAGGTTCAGATCCCCCTCTTGTGGGCCTCTTCCTCTCGCCCCTGATCAGGGAAACCAATACCCAGAATTCCATTTCTGAATGATAAAAAGAAAAGAGGTACTACCCCTTTTAAAGCAATTAAAAGCTGAAGGCACAGGTTAGTACGACAAATTTGAGCCAAAGCTCGTAAAAACAGACACCTCTGTTATTGCTTCCCTGTTGTGATGTTTAACAGATCAGTAACTGATGGGAGAGTTCCTGAGAACTGGAAAGTGGTTCTTGTTGTTCTGGTGCACAAGAGGGAGTCCCAGGGAACCCATGGAAAACTACCGTCCCATATCATTGCTTAGTTCCCCTGTCTAAGATTCATGAAAGACTAGTTTACAACTAGTTACAGGAGTATCTGGAACAGTGCCAACTGCTGACAGACAGGCAGCATGGTTTCAGTAACTATCAAAGCACAGACACAGCATTGATCAGGCTGTCAACTGTTATACTTGGTGCCATGAACAAAGGGCTATCAACAGCTGTCATATTTATATCCCCTCACTAAAGCCTTTGATTTGGTGATTCATAGCCTTCTATTAATTAAACTAAAACTGCTTGGTCTTGATAGTCTATCCTGCCAGTGGTTCTCCCATTACCTGGCAAATAGATCTCAACAGGTAAAGTAGAAAGGTGTACAATCTATACAAAGGCCTATAACAGATGGTGTTCTCCAAGTCTTCATTCTGGGCCCATTGCTGTTCTTGCTATTTATTAATGACATGCCAGATAATTGTAGTGGTGGTAACCTGCTGTTATACGCAGATGATGCCATACTATACAGATGCTGTAGTGATATTATTTAGATCAGTACTCAACTTGTTCAGAATTTTTGGGAACTAGACAAATTGTCAGCTAGTAACAAGCTAGCCCTAAACACTGAAAAAAACAAAGCCATCTGTTCACATCCAGGCCTCTTGGTACTGCTAGACAACATTTGTTATCTATTGCCACATTCACTGGTGTTCCAACTGAGGTGGTGAACTCAGTTAAATATCTTGGACTGCATATGGACCAGGAAGTCTCCTTTAAGCACCATGTCAATCATATATCAAAGTCCCTGCACCAGAAAATTGGGTTACTTTATCGTCTGAGTAATTTCTGACCAATGATTCATGGCATGCTATTGCCAACACTAAGTTACTCCTAGCCTTAATGTATGGTGTACTGATTTTGCAGACCCTAAAGTGTTCAGAAGTTAATACACTAATGGCTCTGCACAACAACATCAAATGGTTTGTTGCTGGTGCCTCACCAATTGTGTACTGTTGTGATGTCTTCCCCTCCTTAAATGGACTCTCCTTTGAAGGGAGATTCAACTACCCCCTCCTCTGCCTAGCATTCAAATTAGTCAAAGGTGTTAACCCCCCTCCCAGCCTCAGTGATGTACTGGCATAAAGCACCTTAGGAGATGGTCATCCAGTTGTACACTACATGAGATACTGAGAACAAGATCTTGTGCAGGCAAGAGATCCTTTGCTTTTTCTACCTATTTCCAAGTGGAATGCCCATCTGGTAGTGTTCCAAGATTGTTCCTCCTTTGGTGACTTTAAAAAGAGCTCTAGGCATGTATGGGCTCATGTACTTGCATTCGCTGAATTGTTCCTACTTGGTTAGTAGTTGTATTCCTTAACTTGTTACTGCTGATCCATATGAACCTGCTGTACTATGTCCTAATATCCCACAACCTGTCTATATGTTAGTACCTAGTTATATATGATCCACAGCTGTCTGACCATGCGCCCCCTACAGCGGTATGTTTATATCTTGTTGTTGCTGTACCTTATATTGCTTGTTGACTTCCTGCTCTTATTGTGTTATTTCTATACATGTAATTAATTCTGGGTCACCCCTGAAAAAGAGACTTTTAGTTTCAGTGGGCTTACCAGGTCCATACAATTCAATACATCAATAAATAAATAAATAAGATTATCACATTAGCAGATCTATCATTTAAACTACTTATGGTATAGATTCTTTAGTAAAATAACATATATTTCCAGTTGTAGATTTAGCATCATTTTGAGATATTCAGTATTCAGTATTCATGATTCTATTCACTCAACCACAGACCATTACTAAGATGATAACAATGTTTTGTCCAACACGTTCCAGAATATCGTCCATTCATTTTGAGATGGAGCCATGGAAGCCTTTTGCAGGGGTCTACATAATTTGAAAAGGTGTTCCAGAAACAGTACCTACCCCAAATGTGAAGATTAGATAAAAAAATATGACTCTCTTGATTTTTTTTTCTAGTTAATCTTTTTTACCCCTTTTTTTTTAGTTTATACCATCTGTTATTTCAGGTAATCATCCTACGTACAGTAGGTTGTATATCCCTTGTAATCTTGCTTAATTCTGTGTAAACCTCATTTTTTCTCTGCTATTCTTTGTAATTCTCCCGGGTCGCTCCAGAAAATAGGCAAATGTTTGTCTAGTGTGCTTACCTGGTCAACAAAAGCTAAATAAATAAATAAGCCATCCAAAGCCTTGCCAGGATCTGTTTAATTCTCAAACTAAATTATGCAACCTCTTATCATAGATGTAAACGGCATCTACCTAACGTATTCTTTGTTTTTCAAAGTAAAACATTTCTCAAACTATATACAAGTTGTAGCTATATTCCTAGACTCTTATCATTCATCAATAGATCACATAAATTAAAACTTAGTTTTGTTTCCATTTTGCTACTCTTTCTGATCAAAGTTTCCTTATATAGAATAATGTGTGGGCAACCATGCACAGTAAGGCTGTGTTTCCACTGAAGGCTTTCTATCATGACAGTGACTTTGAGAGTGAATCATGTCATCCCCAAGGTGGAAACACATCCTCGGAGTGCATGGTTTCCCATACATTATTCTGTACAGTGTGTGGGCAACCATCACAAAAATAGTGGCGAAAAAAGTAGAACTTACACAGTATTATGTGTGCTCTGGTCTGGTTACACTTTTTGCTATTCTTCTGCCTGTGGTTTCCGATCATATAAACCACTCATCCTGGTACCCATCCATCCTGGATTGCAGTGCTGCTCTTGATTTAACTCCCCCCATGTGATTTCTTAATAGTCTCTCAATCCTCACTGGCACCACAGCTGTATTTGATCTCTTCACCCAGTCCCCTGCTCCATAACTCTGTATTGCTAATCCCAATTTTTTAACCCCACCGCAGACAGTGTGCTTTCACTCCATATTGCAAGCAAGTGTAACATGCTTGAAAAGTTGATTCTGCCTCATTGTTTGATAACATAGCTACTGCAGCACAATGAGCACTCATTGTGCTAAAGTAGATACGTCACTACTGAAGCAGAATGGCATCTTCATGTGTATGGATTTCTGTACACAATCACTACAGTTCATTCCCTATAGAATTTTTCAAGAATGATCTTCCTGCATTATGGCCTTTTCCAATATGTTTTTGAAATGTTCTTGACATACCAAGGTCAACCTTGATCAACCCTGGTTCATGCCTGGTCATAAGATCAGGGGATAGCCTTTTTCAGCTTGTTTAGCTCAATCTATCTCCCTTTTCTACATCTCTCTCTATTCATAAACCCCCTAGCTCCTCCTGACATACAGTATTCTGGAGTTCTCATATCCCTGTTATACATCATCTCTTTCATTATTTCTGATCGGCTGGTAGCACTAGGAAACACCAGTACTACTATTGGACCTGCATGCCTGCCTCCAGTATTGTTATACCCAAAACCTCTACCTTCCCTCCTACCCCTTCCTTGTTTCCTCAAAGAAAGAAGCCTCAGGCCTTGGCTGTTGGTATGCTCACAACCTGTCATGGCTTATCTCCAAGAGCTTCCTCACTAAGCTAATGCCCCCATTCCTACTTATCATTCTGGCTGGTGATGTCAAGTTGAACACTGGACCTACTGGCCCCCAGATCATCCCTTCAGCTCCTTCAGTCCCTAGCCACCTTACCATAAAGGGACTGAAAATTGCACACATAAATGTGTAAAGTCTGTGCCCAAAAATGGAAGCGGTAGAAGCCTGGGTTACGCTTCATAACCCCGACGTGCTAGGAATTTCTGAGATGCGCTTAAACCTTGTATCCTACAGCATGAAGTAGCTCTACAGGGCTATTCCGGCTTTAGATGAGCCAGGCTAGGTAAAAAAGGGGGTAGAGTTCTTATCTATGTTTACTCCAGTCTTGTTGCCTCTGAAGCTGCTTACCCATCCACTATTCCTCCTCTTGCAGAATGTATCTTCATCACACTAACTCTGGGCAAAGTTAAACGTCTAACAATAGGCTATGTCTATCATCCCCCCAAGGATGCTAATAATACCTTCCCCTCCCTTACAGCTGCCTTTACTGACTTCCCTGGCCATGATCTCCTACTCTGTGGTGACTTCAACTTCAATTGGCTGAGCCAAAATAAGAACAAAGCTCATTCAATATTAGCTGACTCCAACCTTACCCAGCATATCTCTGAACCCACGAGAATGAACACCAAGACAGGTAAACATTCGCTACTCAACAGGGTAGTGTCCAATTGTCCTCACAGGGTACAGTCTGCTGCAGTACTTTCTGACAGTATCAGCAATCACTCCTCAGTTCTCTGCCTTTGAAGTAACAAGTGCCTGGCCCCCTCCCTCAAAAATCAATGTATCAAGAAATATGTCACTCTTGCGCTTTACTGATCTATTTTGGAATACATTTCCCGATATCTGCAGCAATCAACACACCCACTAGTGCATTGCTGACCTATTTGGAAATAAATCTCTCTGTGTTCCCAAGTACTTGACTCACCCAGCAGTGCTTTACTGACCTATTTGGGAATAAATCTCCCTGTATTTTCACTACTTAACTTGATGCACCCAGTAGTGCTTTATTAACCTACATGTGAATAAATCCCATTGTGTTTCCAAACATTCAATGCACCCAGCAGTGCTTTGCTGTTCTATTTAGGAATACATTTCCCTGTCTTCACAGACACTCAGCACATCCACTGTTGCTTTACTGACCTATTTGGGTATACATCTCCCTGTGCTTTCACTGCTTAACTCAATGCACTCAGCAGTGCTTTATTGACCTACTTGTGAATAAATCTCCCTTTGTGCCCAGGAACTTGATGCACCCAGCAGTTCTTTATTGACTGATTTGGGAATACATTTCTGCTTTTGCACATGAAGCAGCAGGGTAGTGTTCTAGTTAATTGCCCTGCTTGTCTTATGTGATTATTCTCCTGTGTTCTTGACATGTGTTGCACCCCCACTGTAAAGTGCTTTATTGACCTGTTTGGGACTAAATTTATCAGTGTTTTTTCAGTACTCAGTGCACCTACTAACTGCTTTACAGATCTGTTTGGGAATAAATTTCCCTATGTTTTCTACTTAACTTGACACAGCTAGTAGTATTTTACTAGCCTATCTGGGAATAAATCTCCCTTTGTTTTCACAACTTAATTCAGTGCATCCAGCAGCCCTTTAGTGACCTGTCTGGGAATAAATTTCCCTGTTTTTGCACACACAGCAGCAGCAACTGGATAATCATATCAGATGACCTAAAGGTGGCTAGGCAGTGTGACAAGGCAATCAAAAGGGCTAGTGGGATACTGGGGTGCATTGGAAGGGGTATCGCCAGCAGGAAGAGGGAGGGAGGTGGTACTGCTCCTATATAGATCACTGGTAAGACTTCACCTGGAGTACTGTGTCCAGTTCTGGAGACCACATCTCCAGAAGGACATATAGTGGAGGCAGTCCAGAGGAAGGCAACCAAAATGGTGCAGGGTCTGCATCAGAAGCCCTGTGAGGAGAGACTAAAGAGGCTAAATATGTACACCCTGGAGGAGAGGAGGGAGAGGGCAGATATGCTAGAGATCTTTAAATACCTTACAGGGTCAATAAAGTACAGCAGGGGGGTATCTTTCAGAGAAAAAGGTGCTCTAGGACAAGGGGGCATGCTTTGAATCTGGAGGGGTTAAATTCAGAAGAGACATGAAGAAGTACTTCTTCACAGAAAGGGTGATGGATACCTGGAACAACCTTCTAGCAGAGGTAGTAGGGGCTAAAACAGTGGTGGGGTTCAAAAATGCATGGGACAGGAACAAGGGAATCATAGGGGGTAAGGAACAAGGGGGGGAGATTGTGCACTAGATCAAGTAGGGTCTGCAGCAAAAAAATAAGGCAGAGTGGGTAGGCCCAGTAGCCCTTCTCTGCTGTCACATCCTATGTTTCTTTTTTTTCTATATAAGCAACACAGTGCTCTAGCTAATTGCCCTGCTTGTGTTGTGTGATTATTCTCCTGTGTTCTTGACACTTGACATACCCACTCTAAACTGCTTTACTGATCTGTTAAGGAATACATTTATCGTGTGTGCTTTTTCAGTACTCGTCGCACCCACTAACTGCTGTACTGATCTATTTGGGAAAAAATCTCCCTTTGTTTTCATGACTTAATTCGAGTAAGCCAGCAGTGCTTTCTTGACCTGTCTGGGAATAAATTGCCCTGCATTTTCTACTTAACGCAACATGGCCCATAGTACTTTACTGACCTATTTGGGAATAAATTTCCTTTTATTTTCATGACTTCATTTGACTCAGCCAGCAATGCTATATTGATCTGTTTGGGAATAAATTTCCTTGTTTTTGCACACACAGCAGCAGTGTAGTGCTTTAGTTAATTGCCCTGTATGTGCGATTATTCTCCTGTGTTCTTCACACTTGACACTCCCACTAAGTGCTTTACTGCCCTATTTGGGAATAAATCTCCCTGTACTGTACATGCACCTAGAAATGCACCCACTTTTCACTATTAAAAAGCTTAATTCAAAACAATTATCATTTCCATTATGGAAAGACAGGAAACAAATGTTTTGGAGCCCTTAGGCAAAACCATGGGTGGATGGGTGGTAAAAAATACAGAAGCAGCACTCCTCAGGCAATCAAGTGAACAGTAACAATTGTGCAGAGAATTCAGGACATTGCAGGAGTAACTCATTGTGGTACTCAGAGGATGTGCACAAGGGCCATCATAGTGCAGGAGCCAATGTTAGTAACCAAAGAGATGGATGATTAGGAGGAGGAGAAGGATGGGGCCGAGGAGGAAATCAGTGGAACAGATCCTGAGTTTGTAGTAGATAAAGTAGCAGTAGTCTGTCAAGTAGCAATAGTTCTTCTGGGGAGTGGGAAGAAGAGGAGGAGGTATCTAGGGCCAGAAAAAGAACAAAAAAGATTTATGGGAAGGATGGTGGTGATAGAAAAAAAAACAGACAGTGGGACATAAGGAGACACCTACACAGGTAGAGGGAAAACAGAGTACATAAGATGGACAGGCTTCCAGAGGAGTAGAAACAGAAGCAGTGGAGTCGATTAGAGAGGTTGTGCATCAAAAAGGGATGTAGGTGGACATGGGGAGGACCTCAAAGACATATTGGCAGTGCTATTGGCTATGGTAGTGGTAGTGGTGGTGGTGAACATACCCTCCGCAAAAGCAGCAGTGCAACAAAATCTGCAAAATCCTAGTGTGAGATTTTTTTCGCTTAAGATACTGTAAATCATCTTGCAGCCATAGGCCCGGATATTCAAAAGGGATTCGCCATGCACAACAGAGATGCACCAGCACAAGTACGAAGATGTGCCATTGTGCGATATTCAGTGGGAGGCAGCTGCACAGTGCAAGTTGCAATCCTCAAGAGTGCAATCATAATAATTGCATGTGCAACCGTGGGGGGCGACCAAGAATAAAATGTGCAGTGCGATATTCAACAGCATGCGCCATGTGCACTACGGGAGCTAGCGAAAGTTGCGCGGTAGCGGAAATGATCCAAAATAAAAAGGAACAAGAGAGAGGTGCAAGAACACTACAGGGAAGCCACAGGTGGCAGCAAGATGACAGGAACAAGGCAAAGGGTAGCAGTGAGCAGGACTGGACAGGAGCAGGACAGGGCATACCTGGAGTCAACCAGGAACAGTAAAGGAGTGGGAAGCCTGTGCCACTGTGCAGGAGTGCTAGGGAGGTGCCACAGTGGACTGAGGGCAGTGGCAGTAGGCAGGACAGCCACAGCCAAAGGCCAGAGGTGTACCTGGTGCAGGGGAGCATGACAAATGGGCAGCGGGGGGAACGGGATAACAGCTGCCGGGGGGGGACACCAGCCAGGGACATGGCCAGTACCACCTTCCAGATGGAGGCGGTAATGAGGGGTGTGAGAAGGCAGACAGCAGGAGGGTGTGGCCATCAAAGGGCTTCTCGGCGGTACACCCCAAACAGGCAGAACCGAGCCCGCACCACCTTCGAACACTACTCTGACACAGAGATTGTAGGCCGGTACCACCTGAACCGGGCGATCCTGAGGTGGCTCTGTGAGCTGTGCAGTGATGAGATGCAGGCTCCCAAACGACAGAGCCATGCTCTGTCAGTGGAGACAAAGGTGACAGCTGTCATATGCCTGCTCACCACAGGCACCTTCCAGAGATGAAAAGGGGACACAACAGGCATGCCTACTCACACAATTCCTCAGCGGACTGCTGCCACATGCTGCGGAGTGCATCCATTTCCCCACCACACAGGTGGAGCGCACAGCACACATACAAGAGTTCCACAGGGTAGCACGTATGCCTGGCATGCTTGGGGCCATTGACTGCACCCACATGGCCATCCACACTCCAGCTGGCCCAGATGGTATGTCCTACATAAACCGGAAGGGGTATGCCAGCATCAACTGCCAGGTGGTGTGCGATGCCAGGGGGTGCATAACCAATGTCTGTGCCACACACCCTGGGGGAGCACATGATGCCTTCATCTGGCATTAGTCCACACTGTGCCACAGGTTCAAGAGTGGGGACATCCCCACTGGCCACCTAGTGGGTGAGTATGCACATCACACAGGATGACATGAGCAGATGTGTGGGGGGGTGCATATTCAGAGGTGCCATGGGTACCGGCCTTGACGGCCTATGGCAGAGCAATGCAGACCAGCATACTAATGTCCACCCTCTACACACAGGTGACAGTGGCTACCCACTCTGTCCGTGGCTGCTCACACCACACTGGTGCCCCTCGACCCCATCACAGCTACGGTACAATGAGGCACATGCCACAACACGGAATGTCATCGAGTGTGTGTCCAGGATGCTGAAGGCACATTTCCGGTGCCTGGACACATCTAGCGGTGCCCTACAGTACAGCCCTTGAAGGATCATGGGTTATTCCTGGCCTGCTGCATCCTGCACAACATGGCCAACGACTGTGGGATACCCATAGAGGTCAAAGAGGGGGACAGCAATGGGGAAGATGAGAACACCGGTCCAGATGGTGATGGGCAGCCACCCCCTGGGCAAAGGGATCCCCGCCTGATCTGGATGTCACAGCTGCACCAGGACACCATCACAGAGGAGCACTTCAGTCAACACAGGTAGTTCACGGGTCCATGTGCAACCACCAATGGCAAGGACACAACCCACAGACAGGCATAGATGAACCCCAGGGGCGGATGGCAGCAAGGGAAAGGGTTTGAGCGTGTAACCGCACACGCCATGAGGGATGGGCAGGTTCAAACATGGCACGCGCTCACACACACACACACACACACACACACACACACACACACACCACAAGACATGCACAAGGGGTAGAAGGCACGTCAACCCCAAATGCAACCCCTACCCACACACAGGTCCACACACAACCACACCCAGTGGCCATCATTGTGCATGTCTCAGACGCTGGGCACCATTGCACACTGGTGGACAGCACAACGCAGGCAACATCATGTACATGCCACAGTGGCCAGCAGCTGGGAGAGTGAGCACAGGGACCGTGTGTGTGCAGGGCCAGGTTACCCACCCATGCATTGCACGATACACAACACACTGCACACAGGGCAGCAGCAGACAGTGGCCATGGTGGGAGACAGGTCAGTCACACAGCACAGTGCCATGGCCACCACAGATGCGTGGGCGGCCCCGCTGAGACCTGCCAGCCATGCCAGGCTGACCATTGGCCTTATGGGGTGGCACCAACAGTCCCCCAGGGATGACGCTGCAGGAACGCGACCGTGTTTGAGCCGTGGTCTGCAGCTCACCAAACATGCTCACACCAGGCTTGCTCGGTATGCCCACAGCTGAACCCAGTGTTGACATGGAAGGTGTCACATGACACTGGGAATGGGGGGGTGGACATGACACTGTGCGGTGTCTGCGGCACATGGGCAATGAACTGGGTGCCCAATGTGGCCATGGCAGCTGTGAATGCACGTGTCTACCTGTCAATGGCAGCGGTCACATCGTCCCACTGCCAGGCCATCTCTGCCAGGAGCAGACCGTGGTCTCTGTTGCACCGCTCCTCTGCCTGGTGCAGAACTGCACTGAGCGCATCCACCGCAGTCACAAGCTGCAACTGCTGATCTACTGAAGCCTGGAGTAGGCAGCTGTGCTCATCAAAGAGGTCATCCGTCGTTTCAGCATGCTGTCCCTCGTGGTGTTCCTGGCCCTGCTGGGCAGCACCCCTTGACGATGGGCACTGCACACCAGAGCCATGCCGGGGCACATTCATACATGGTGCACTGCCGCCACCCCCGACACTGTCCCCCCGTCGCCATTGCCTGACTGTTGGCACTACCCCACTGGCCACAGATCGCCAGGGCTCACCGGTGCTGCCGCAGCAGCCACAACAGCCTCACCGGCCTCGACACACACCAGTGCTGCCCCACTGGGGCATACAGGCACAGGCTGGGACTGTGATGTCACGCAGACTTCCACGGTGGCACCACCCACGGCTACACCTGTGCCATTTCCTGCTGTGGGACCATCCTGCGTCCCACACGTATCACTGTCCGGGACATGTGGTCCATCATCATCGGTGCCGTATGTGGCACCAGTCCGTGTCCCAGCATGCTGGAGTCTGTGGGCACTGTCACGCTGGGACACAGGCAGGGCCTCATCCGCACCAGCACCACCATCTTCAGTCTGGACAGACAGGCAGGTATGTGGTGGTCCTGTCCCTCAGATACATGTGGAGGTGGATGGGCCCTCCTCTGTGTCCAGGGCATCACCCTCAGTGGACACACCCACCACTGCTGACCCATGTAGATGCTCAGGAGCCGTAAGGGAACACAGTAGGGTTAATGTCTCCGCCCTACCCTGTGGCATTCCCCCACCTCCCACACAGTGACAACACAGAACCTACCATGCGGTGACGGGCTGCCACCCATCTGGAAGCCACCATCAGAAACGCCTTCTATAGCACAATGCTGCATGCTGCTGGCCACCCGCTCCTCCTGTGGCGTCAGGCGTGGCACATCCAGCTGTCCACCACCAGTTGCAGCACGTGCTGCCCTGATGGCAGCCATCTTGTCCTTTATCCTCCTCTTGTCCGTGCCGACCTTCTTTTTACACTCCTGCATGGACTGCTGGTGGCTGCCATGCTGGTTCACGGCACACGCAACCTCACCCAATGCCGCAGCACGGGCCTGTGGAGTTCCCCGCTGTCCACTGAGCAGTGGTTCCCTGTCGAGATAGACCTTGAACAGAGCATCTGATTCTGCCCGGGTGAAGTTGGGCCTCCTCCTTCTCCCACATCCCTGTTCCTCCTCTTCCTCACATTCGGTCATTATAGAGCCTGTGGGAGTGACAGGTGTTACCTTTGAATGTGCAGTCCCATGCATCTCTCACACACCAAAGTCTACACTTCCAAACAGCAAGCAATCCACCACAATAGACTGCAACACCAAACTATGTACTCTGCAGCCCCATATCACATTTATAAAGTGCAAAGCATGCAAATGAGGTGAGACGCAACTTTAAGTGGATGCTAATGCAGTGGTTGCGCCATGAAATTGCTGATGAGCTGATTTGCATATGCTGGTTGAATATCATGCTATTGCACCTTGCTCAATGGTGTTGAGCATGCTCAGGCAATGTTGCAGCTCTTTGACATGTGCAGTAGGCACCGCATGGTGCATGCCTGGGGTGCTGACGCCAACGCCTGCTGTGCTGATGACATGCTGAGCACATGAGGCAGTGCAGGGCATGGCCACCACTGTGCCAGTGGTGCTAGTGCACTGTTCTCACATGTGGCACTCGTGCCCTGGAGTGCCGTAGGTACCATGGTGCCATAGCGCGGTAGGCCACTTCAGGGGGTCACACACAGGCACCCTACTGTACTACACACAGGGAGTCTTAATAGCCCTGTGGCAGTCCATGTGCGACAGACCCTTGACCCTGCGGTCGACCTTTGCCCCTAGGTGCCATGCATCCGCAAGGGTGCACCCCATCAAGCTGTTCGGTGACAAAGCGATGGGGAATGGCAGCACTGTACTGCGGAGCATCTGCACGTGGGGGACGTGCACTACAGAGCACCATTTTGTTATCTGGTCTGCATGGAAAGTGGCACACAGGACAGCCCCACAGTGGAGCATGCTAGAGCTAGCCAACCTTATGGCTATTGTTGAGCCCCATGCTGGGGCCCTGTTTGGAGAAGACCCACTAGATAGGCCATGCAGCGCCGTGTGGGGGGAGGTGGCAGAGGCCATGGAGGAGCCCACAGGGATTGCCTGTAGCGCTGAGCAGTGTTGCCACCATTATCGGAGCCTCCAGCGGAGGGACCCAGATAGGCTGGGGTGACTATGGGCATGCGCCAGGTGAGGCGCCGTACCACGGCCAGGTAGTTGCTTCATCCATACACTGGTAGCGTCCATCCATCCGGGTATCACGGTGTGCATGTGTCCACCACACAGGGAGGTGGGAACTGTCCAATGTGGGCGGTGGTGGTGGTGGTGGGGTTGTGGCATGGCTGGGCTGTACGGGATCGCACACACCAGTGGGGGGGCTTTGCTACTGGTTTGTACTGATGTTCCCCTCTCCATGTTTGCACCCTAGGCCCAGAGGAGTGACGTCGAGCTAGGGAGGCCAGAGCTCAGAGGGAGAGGGCTGATACGCATCAGCAGGGATGTGGCAGAGGGGCCATGGGACAGCAGCGCCTGGCTGTTATGGATGCAGGTGAGTGACTTTTTTTCTGGTCACATCTGTGCATGCTGTGTTGCAGGGTTGGCAGCAGGGCATGGCCACCAGCCCTTGGCCCCACTGCCGTGCAAGCCACACGGTACACTCAGCACGGTCCTATGGCACTGCATGTGTGAGTGGGTGTCACTGGTGGTCCGTGCATGCACTGGGTACATGGCTATGCCACTGCCTTCACACCGCATAGCCATGTCACTGTATGACCACGGTGGTGCTGTGCGGGACATGGGCGGTGTTTGTGTGCAGCGGTCCGCATGGCTGTGGGTGCCTTGGTAGGCAGGTCTTGTGGACCCTGTCACTGTGGGTGGTCCCACACCATCACAGGGGCGTGGCCCATGGCTGTATGCCATGCACAATGGGTGGGTGGCAGGGGGATGGACAATCACAAGTATTGACTCTGTTCCCTTGTCCTAGGTGGACATCACTGGACAGCTATGGAATGTGGAGTGCAGGAGCTGCTGCAGCTAGCGCGGGCGTCCCTGGAGACACTACAGCAGATGGAGCGGGACGGGGTCTGGTGCCACAGTGGTCGGAGGTGCCACAGGAGTGGAGACCAGGGCAGGAAATAGGCCCTCCATGCCCCCTGAGTGACCTAACCCCCCTGGACCCACCCTGACACCCCTTCTTCCCTCTCCCATTTGCTCACCCCTGCCCCATGCCCGCCCCACCTAGTTTGTGGCCCTTTCCCCCACCCTTGTATATAATTGTATATATGTTTTATTGTTTATACTGTTCAATACACATATTTTGTTATGACAACTGTGGTGGTCTCTGATTTGCAGTGGGCTACAGGTGCTTGGCTGCAGTGGTGTGCATGGCGTCATGGGTGGTGCAGGCATGGGCATGTGTGTGTGTCCGGCAGGCACCCACCTATGGTGTGGGCGGGGGACTCGGTCACTGTCTGTGGTATGTGTGTTGTTCTCTGTGCACTGGATGCCTGTGTGCAGTGGTCCATGGTGCATGCACTGTGTCCATGGTGCCCCTGTCAGTCTGTCCTTGGCCTGTGCAGCTGACACCCTTGCATGTCTGTGCTATGCACGGTCTGCTAGCATGTCAGTGGTGGTTGTCCATGCTGGACACCCCCTGTACCCGGCGCAATGCCAGATTGCCTCCTGTTACCGGTATGGTGCACGTCTCCCTCGGGTGGCACTGTGGCCTCCACTGTGGTTGTCCCCCCCTCCATGCTGTAGCTTGTGTCTGTTGCAGGGAATGTGCTCCAATGTCTGTCACTTGTGCTCCAGCCACATGCTGGTGGTGGATGGATTCATGGTGCATGCGCAGGGTGGCTGGTACACCTGTGCCATGGAGGGGTGCTGGCCGTGGGTACACAGCTGCTGTGGCCACACGCCAGTGAGTATATTGCCCCTCTATTGTGTCCCTGTGTTGGTGTGCCCTTGGGTATGGGTGGGTGTTTGTCCGTGCACTGTGTTGCATCCTGTGTGGTGCATGCTTCCATGCACTACTGTGGGCATCTGTGCTAGCTGTTGGGGCCAGTGCTGGGACAGGGTGTGTGCTTGAGTGGGTGTGCGGGGTGCTGTACTGCTGGTGGTGGGGTCCATGGAAGGCCCTGTTGCATGCGGGGTACCTCGTGTGCTGACACAGGGTCGATCTCTCAGTTGTGCCGCAGGGGGAACATGCAGGGCTGCACTGTGTCTGCAGTTGTTGCATCGGTGGCTGCTGCCGCCCACTGCAGGGTGCTCACGGTGGGGCTGCCTTGCATGGCTCCATGGTGCACAGGGTTGCATTGTCACAGTGGGGGTGGTGGCATGCATAGTGTTACATGCACTGTTGAGCGCTGCTCCTGGGCAGGGTGTCTGGGGATCACTGTGCAGGGTGTGCTCTGCATTGGTGGGATGGTGTAGCACAGGGTGGCCAGACCTCCTTGTGTTCCAGTCAAAGCTTGCCAGCCAGGGGGTGTGCTGGGGCATCATGCCCCAGCTGTGGAATTGTTGCTGGTGTCCATGGGCTGGTGGTTCTTCCAGCTCACCTCAGGTTGTGCGGTTCATGGGTTGTGGGGAGCGCTGTCTGTTCTGCTGCCTACTCCCATGCCCATGTCTTCCTCGAGTGGTGAACCCCTGCATCCTGTACCTGCGCGTCCCTCGTTGTGCTGATGCACTGCTACCCTGCTCCACTGCACACCTCTGGTTGTGCTACTGCGCATCAGACCTGTGCCCCTGCGCATCCCTGGTTGTGCCATGGCGTGGTTGGCACAATATTCAGTTGTGTTGAGCAAGCGCATCTTGGCCTGCGCTGTGTTTGAATATCGTGCGTGTGGCGCATAGGCACACTGCACTTGCGCCTGCTCCTGCTTTTGTGCTACTTTTTGGCACAGTTTGAATATCTGGGCCATAGAGTTTCCAAATTATGCAAAACAAAATTAAGTCACAGTAAAGTGGGGACTCATATGGGAACATCAACAGTGATAACCCATATGAACAAGTCTCATATTTATCAGTATCAGAAAGCACAAAAAGGAACACATACAAGTTCTTGCACTGCTGCACTCAGATGAGGAGGATGAGGACATGGATGTTACCCAAGGTGAAGAAGCAACTGTTGAGGAGGGGGAGGATGATGAAAGCCTGCCTTCCAGTCAAAGCACAGCATCTCCAATTTCTCGTTTCTTTACTCCTTTGAGTCCTTCACCACCATGGCTTAACAAGAATTGTATACCATCCACAATCACAACATCCACACCTCATGGGGGTAAAGGTCAAGGGAAGCAGCCCAAAAGAATCTGGTGAAGTCAGCCAGTGTCGTGGTCTTCACGTTTCTTTGAAAGACTCTTTTGAGAGGACACAGAAATATAAGCCCAACAGGCCAGAGGCAAGGCGATTAACAAAGGCAATTAAGGAGATGATTGCCCCCAACTTCCTCCCATTTTCCTTTCTGGCTAACCCAGGTTTTAAGGCACTTATGGAAATCCCAGTGCCAAAGTACCAGGTCCCCTGTCAAACCTATTTCTCAGCTGTTGACATCCTAGATTTATGATACTGTTCAGAAAAGTGTGTTGGATGATCTGAAAGGTTCAGTGGGCAAAAAGGTTCATGTCACCACAGATATGTGGATCAGTGACCAGACAACTGACTGTATGGCTCTGACTGGCCATTGGGTAAACTTTCTTCACTCCTCATCCTCCTTCTCCACATCGTCTAGTGGCACTGTCAGCAGCAGCAAGAAGTAAGGGACTTTCTCTGTTCGTAGGCAGGCAGCTTTATGTATTTATGGATTTGACAAAGACCACAAAGCAGAACATCTTTAGAGGGCCTTCAAGAAAAGTTTGCTGAGTGGCTGATTCCAAAGTCCTTGCAACCTGGGTTTATAGTGTCTGACAATGCTTCAGATATCCTGAAGGCAGTAAGGCTTGGTAACTTTACACATGTACCATGCTTTGCACACACTATAAATTGGAAAGGCTTTGCTTGGAGTTCGGTGACCAAGCAGCCAGCCACTCCCACTCCCTGAGCTATATAAGCAGTTCCTCTCAGCCTCATTGTGAAGCATTTTTTTCTTTGCAGCCAAAGGCTCTATCAGTCTGTCCTCTGAGCTGGTTGGGCCTACCCAGCTGGGGTCTGTGCCCCCCCATTTACTGTTCCTGCTTGCCTCTGCTGGGCTTCTGTATTTGTTTTCATGCTTCTGGTTTGTATTTTGCCTTCAGCTGTGTGTGCTTCTGTATTGTTCCCTGTTTTCTGTGTTGTGTGTCTTTGGTTTTGCCTTTTGGGGGGGCTTTATTTCTAAGCTCCTAGCATACTGCTATCTGAGCTCATTCTATTTGCTTTCAGTTACTTACAACTGCAGCCACTGTTACTGTTTACTTCAATTACTATTGTACCCAGTGCTTGTGTTTTTTACACTGTTGCTCACCACTCTCAAACTACTGCAATGCAAATGCAATCATTATCTGTGTGTTTCAGCTTAACCATAGCTGCTCCATGTTGCATATTCAATTGTTTTCACCTGACACAGGTTTACTCTGACCCTAGCTATGCTGCTCATTTATGCTTTCATTCTACTTGCAGCTTCATTGCACTGCCTGGCTACACCTGCTTTCAGAGCATTATGTCTCCATGTTTTATTGCAGTTTTGCAACTCAATGTATTCCATACAGCTGTTGCTTCTATACTTATTCAACATGTTCTACTCTGAGGTCAGCCAAAAAGCTCCCGCTGAGGCTGTTACCCTAGCTTTAATATCGGCATGTAGTTCTCGGCCTTCCATCACTTCCTTGTTTGTCCTATGGTGGGGAATGGGAGGTTTTTGGGGAGTCGTGGCCCCATGTGGCTACTTATTTCTGTTCTAAATCCTGCCTTCACCACTGGAAATCCTCAGAGTATTTGTCATTTTGATTTGGCTTTTAAATGCTGGCTGGCTTGCCCCACTATTCAGTGCTGTTTCATTGCTACTACATTATGCAGACCTACATGCAGGTCCACTTATTACTACTCTGTTTACTGTCCACGCTTGCTTACATACTCATTTCTGATGCAACTTATTGCTTCATGCCTGCTGCCATCCCTCAGCTTCAGCCTCTGGGATTCTGCTGCACTCAATTCTGGATTCAACCTGCAAGGTCTCAGCACTCACTGCTCATTATGATCTCAGCACACCAGTGCTCAATCAGTTTGCCAGCTTCAGCTCTCAGTCTATTTCTGGGGCATGTCAGCCATTATCTATTGGTGCAGTCTTCCTGAAGCTGACGGTCTCACTCTGCATTTAGTCCACATCATTGAGTGTGTCCAGCCTGGGGTGGGATCCTGCTCACCTGGCCCATAACTGAGAATATCCTTGCCCTGGGCTCTGCTTTAGCTGTCTGCTATGTGACAGCAGCTCCTGGTGTAGAATTCAAGACTAGCGGTGAAGGGTGGTTACTACGCTCTCCTTTGGCTCTAGTGTTCCACTATAAAGGTTGTCCATTGGCTTTAGTGGATTCTCTAGCAAGGCACCTTCACTGCATTCTCCCTATGACTGCCTCTGGTTCACCTGGTTTGATTTTAGGGCAGGTAGGCCAGGTGAATGCCTCAGCAGTTGTTGCTCTCCTCCTCTACCTTGGTTACACGTACTGTTGCAGAGTTTTCTCGCAACCTTCCAAGGTGGTCCCTCCAGAGTGCTTGAGTGAGAGCCTTCCTCCAAATTGGAATATTTTCCACCTCCCCTTAATTGAGTTTTCCAAATTGCAGCTGCAGTGCCGCCACTAAATAAATATCCCAAGCCTGGAGGGAAGGCAACCTAGGCCTTGGCTCCCCAGAGATTTCCTCCTCATAGGGTTTTTTCTCTCCTCCATTGCCTCAGGTTATAACTGTTAGTTAGCATAGTAGTGTCCCCTAGTTTCTTTAGGTAGGTTCCACTATTGGATGGAGGTGAATGGTGTCCCATTCTCAACGCAAACCTGTTTCATGCAACGCAATCCTGGGCATTTCATTACATTATCAAACTGAGCATCTCATTATGTTATCAAACTCTCTATGCTTCTTCACTACTGCATTACAGTTACTGCCCCATGTCACACTTACTGCTTGCTCATATGCTTTGTGTCACCTCATTCTTTTGGGATGCTTGTACTACATTTCTTTTGGGGATTACTAAGGTACCTTTAGCCACGGGAATTGTCCCATGGCACCTCTAGGGGTGGAACCCTCTCTGAGGGTTCCTTGCCTTTTGTACCCCTACAGGGTGGTAATTCCTCTGGAAAGATAGTGCAAACGGCAAAAACCAAATGTAACACAGTTGCACAAGCGTAACACTATACTGGCTGTGTAGGACACTGAATTGGAAAGGCTTTGCCTGGAGATTGGTGGCCCAGCAGCCAGCCATTCCCACTTCCTGTGCTATATAAGCAGTTCTCCCCTGGCACCTCTAGGGGTGGAACCCTCTTCAAGGGTTCCTTGCTTTTCGTACCCCTACAGGGTGGTAATTCCTCTGGCATAGAGAGTGCAAATGGCCTAAACCAAACTAACAGAGTTGCCCAAGCATAACACTATACTGGCTGTGTAGGACAGTGAACTTGGTGGTGAAAGACTTCACCAATGGAGAAAGAAATGTTCAGAACTTGATTGCAGCTGCCGCACTGTGTTCACCCACTTTAGTCATTCAGTAAAAAGTCCAAATGTTGTTGCAGCAGATTCAGATTGCAAATAGCCTCCCTTTCCACCAGATAATACAGAAAGTTCCAATCCAGTGGAATTTCACTTATTATATGATACAGAGAATGTCTGAACAACAGAAAGCTACCTATTAATATGCAGTCCAACATGGCATTAGGAAAGGAGATGTGAATATCAGCCTCAATCAGTGGCATCTCATGGAGAATCTTTGTGTCCTGAACCCTTTGAGGAGGCTACCCAAGTAGTAATCACCCATGATGCTGGACTAAGCCAGGTACAACCCTTAATTTCATTCATCAAGCTGAGACTGGAGCATCTCAAGTCACAGTTTCTCAACAATGATGACATCAATGCTGCATCACTTGTGGAAAAAATGTTAAACACCTTCCTGGGTGACTAGCGCATTATAAAAATGTGCAAAACTGAACATTACATTTTGGCCACACTTTTGGATTGTCAGTTTAAGGACGCAGTTGAAACATTCTTCAGACTACATGAGTTTAAGGATCTGGAATATTATAGTGAACTATTAATTGAGAAAGTGTCAGCATGTATCTGCTGGCATTCTTCGTATGTTCATATGTTCATGTGTATAGTTGAGAAAAGTACTAAATCATCAATGACATTATGACCACATTTGGAATCTGCACAAAATCTGGTGGAGAGGGAGGTAACACAATCTGCAACCACCGCTGCTGCTGTTGCTGCTCATGGTACCACCCCTACTGATGCTTTTGACTGCCAAACACCAACCAGAACTGCTGCTACTATTACCGAGGTGACTGCTGCTATGCCGCAAGAAGACACACCACTGTGGGATACACTGTCAGACTTTGGGCTGATAAAGACACCTGGAAAGGCTCTGTTGGCTATTGTGGTACTAGAAGTCCAAGCTATGAAAATGGTGAAGGATTATATGGCAGAGACTGCCTCTCATCACAGGTGATGAACCATTACTTTATTGGCAACAGAAGAAATCAGTGTGGCTTTCTTTAACTGAAATTGAAATTGAATACCTCAGTTGCCCACACTCTAACACACATTCAAATAGCATTTTCAGTGCTGCTGGAGCAATAGTGAATGACAAAAAAACATGTCTTTCCACAAAAATATACCGAGGGCCACTTTTCTAAAAAAATATGTCTGCCAAAATGAAAATAAAAATACTGTACAAAACATATGCATGCTGACAGCACTCAGATGGCTTGTCGCACAGATAATGACGATTATGGCAAGGGATTCTGTTGCCACTAGCCTTTCTATCTGTCTGTCCTCCACTAGTGAGTCCTCCTGTCTCCTCCTTCTCTTCCTTAAGTTCCATTAATTTCTCAAACAACTGTCTGCTGCTGGTTCTCTCATGTGCCACTGAGGCCAGACCTAGCATCATCAGCTGAAGGATCACTACAAACTATTCAGCTAAAACCACCATAAATGACTACCCATTAGTGTCACCCAGTGTTTGAGCCATTTGGTTTTATTGCTGTGCCTGTTAACTGCAGATTTAAAATGTATTGGGCTGTTAAAAAGACATAAATAAATGGTATTTCTCCAGGTCCAGATGGGGATTTAATTTTTTAATAGTATTTTTGCTGCAATGTCAACTTTCCCTTCTTGTTTTCAGTGCTGAACCCAATGACACATCCAAAGTTTTGATCCTAACTGAGCCATCCTCCAGTTATAAAGTGGTTTCATCCTAATCTGGAAAATGAAAATAAAAGACTAGAATTTAAAAAAAAAATGATGTTGCCATGTATTGACTGACCATCCCAAGAATAAAAATAAAATTCCCTGATATTACTCTAATCCTTCAACTCCATGTCCAGACCCCTGAGTCAATCCCTCTTACAAACATAATCCACCCTTCATTGTTAGATCCTCAACCCCACAGCTGATGCCATAAAAAAAAATTGCTGACAGTAGACTGTTATGTTTTTTTTATTACTTTAACTAAAGATGTTGAGTACATCCATGGTCCTCCTTTTCACCTTTCCAACAAGCACACTCTGATTCTACTGACTCCCATCATCCTTCAACCAGACACCCAAGTACGTCAATAACTCCTGCTTCACCTATCCTTACACAAATCCCTCTCAAACCATTCTTCTAAGCGATATCACATAGATAATTCCCCCAAACACTTTAGCTTTTAGGAAACATCTACCACCCTTCTTCACCATTCAATGAATGTTGTCACATTAATTAACGCCCTTTTTCTATTCCACCAAGCTGCATCGACAACAAAGTTGTCGAAATGCGGCTTAGCGAAATCCACAATGTCAACAGGCAAACTTTCACCTGTCAGACATTGTTTTTGCAAGGGCTTTGCCCTCACCCCCCATTTCTATATAACAAACTCCAACTCAGAGTTTGTTCTAAATGGGGGTGAAACATGGCAAAACAGCAAAATTCTGAAACGGGGACCAATACAGCGACAATATCGAAATCGGTTGAAGTTGTTGCTGTAATGGTCTTTGTTATCCAGATTTCATTGTTTTGCAGGTATACCCCTTTTTCCTTCTCCACCCATTCATCCTTCCAATTCATTGGACACTCTCCCTCCTTCCTTTTTTGCACTTGCACCTGACCAGTCTGTCAGAAACAGTTTTTCTCTCTCATATATGGAAGTAGTACTTGCTGGCTGTCACTACTACTGTACCATATATGATATAAACAAAATTCTGTGCAGTAAAGGGGTGTGGGAGGGTAGGACACATGGGGTAATATTGACATAGTTTTTGAGGTTATGGGGAGCAGGGGTAGGTGAGTGTACTAGAGGGATGGGAAAGAATGGGGGAATAATATTGATTTTTATTCAAGAAGTCATTTAGTGTTCTTGCCCAGGGCTATATGTGAGGAGAACTATCCACCCCATGAAAGACCAGATCCAGGAGCATGTCCTTTTGACCATAAGAGCAATTCCGGACACCCCTTTAGGTTCCCATTTACAGCTGCACCACAACAATGATCCCTACCATAAGCCCTTTGGTGGCACCAATCATATTACTCTGAACCCCAGGGGTTGGGACAGAGTAGTTATACTTTTATGGAGAGAATCATAATGGATTTTCTCCCTAAAGGCTATGTAGCCTGCTGATCTAAACGACCAGGTAAACCTGGATCCTTTTCTATGAATAATGCATTGTCTAATGAGCATGATAATGGATCAAATTTATGTACTGTCTTTTAAATCTAGGAGTAGATATTAGGAGGAAGAGTCAACATGATGACAGTATAGTAATTCCTACTAACTGTTGTAGTTTAGCTTTTTTACTGGCAATTTTACTACAAGCCATAATTTGAAGCCATCCATATTTAGCAAAACACATTTGGTTCTTCAACTTTCTGTAATTTCTTCCTCTCTTTAGCACATTGATAGATTTGCATGTGCCTGCTTCTTTCTCTAGACCACTGGAGCTTTTCTTTAGTACATTTTATTGTTGGTGGTTTTGTATGTTCACAAAACTGATATGATTATTTTATTGGTTATTTGGGTCACACCATCATACGTATGTTTGTCTTGTATTGCAGAGACTGGGCACTAGTCTTATTTGTTTAACTAGGTCATGTAATTTTATAGGGTCTATCCATTGTAGCATTCTCCCTCCCCACTCCCTCCTCTTTTTTCCTTTCATATCCTTTTTTTTTTAAATATTGCAATGCACTCCAGCATTCTACCACATGTGTGGGTAATATATGCCCCTCAGGATTTTTCAGCTACTCTGAGATAGTGGTTTTGTTTGGGCACTGTCCCACTTTCTAACACACTTGCATGATGTCAGCCCTAACACATTTAAAACAGAGCAGGAGAGACTGTTGCCCTGCCCTTGAGGAAGTCTCATGTAATGGAGGCAAAGCACTGTGGTAGTTATCAGCTCTGTGCTCTCACTCTGAAGGTTAATAAACTACTTTTTTGTATTTTCACCACTTGGTTTCTGATTCTTACTTTGCTCTGTTGTGCACTGCTCAAGGGTACTCCTGTTCTTCAACATTTTCTTCAGCCTGCACCATCCCTGGATTCAGAGTGCCTCAGCCTGTGCATAGTTTATTTAAAAGACCTCCCAGTTCCTAATCACTCAACTCACCCACTCCACACTTCCGATGCTGGCCTTTTGCCTGTCCCCTTTAACTCAGCTGTGATAATCAGGGGACAGGACGTTCTGTATCGCAGTGCTTAAGCTGTGGAATGCTTTACCAGCACATATCAGATCTGCCCACGTAGTTGAAACCTTTAAGATCATTTAAAAACTATTTAAAGAAGCTTTCCCAGACTGCTCTTAATTATTATTTTATGTCATTTGTATAATTATAAACTTTTATTTAGTCTGCTGTTCTAGCTGTTTTTACTAATGCGGCTGAATTTTATTAGTTTTTTTTTTTATTCAGTCTTTATTGAATTTTCTTGGGGCATTACATCCATATGACTTCAAGACATAAAAGCAGATACAGGGAACAGAAAGATAACAAAAGAAAAAGTGTTAATTTTTCCCTAATAGCTATTCACTATTTCTATAATTCTGACTATTGAACCATGCCCCTTCTCCAATGCCAGTTACTGTATCTCCAATAACCCTACATTTTTAATTGACCACATTACCTTGAAATACCTTAAGCAATGGTATTTGAGATGTGTTCCATAACCTAAAGTAGCCATTTATTTCAGAAGCTGGTAAACATTTTCATCTTAGGATTTATTCTTGCCATTAATTTTTCCATCTGGTATATCTGCTGCTCAGTGTCTTCCCAATGTACTTTTTTTTTGGGTGGGGGGTATGCTGTAGCCATTTTCTAGAGACAGCTTTTATTTGCTACTGTCAGGAAGATAGCCAGAAGGGCCCCTGTAATCTTATTACAAATATTATCCACAAAATGCAGAAATACCGCCCTTTGGGAGGGGGCTAAGAGTTTGTGTGTCTAGAAAAAGTTTCCTGGAGTGCTGTCTCTACTCCCTGCTAATATGATAGCAGCACTGGGCAGCTCCAGAAAATGTGTGTGGATTGCATACAGCTCTCCACATCTGCAGCAGGATGTCGTGCCCCTTTGGGGGTCAAATTTCCAAGTGAATTGTGAAGTTCTGAAGTATCTAATGACACAAATGCTGCTGAATTGTATTATTACTGTTACTGTCAAGCACCTGGCCTGAGCCCTTAGGATAGGGTGCTCTATAAACAAAATTTCCTTGACTTGCTAGGTTATTCTTCAGGTCGTGGACCGAGTCCGGACTGCATTATGTTGCGGTGCTCCCCACTCCCTGACATTTCCTGACTTTCACTTTTTTCTTTCAGAGTTCAATTAAGTTCAGTATTTTAGCAGTCTGTATCACATGCACAGCAGAGGCTCAATGCAGTTACTTTGTAAATCATGATTACTTTTTTAACATTAAAATTTTTATTCAACTTTTCCAGTTTTAACAAAGATACAAACAGAACTTATACAATAACAACAATAAATAACCAATAAGAAACAACAGCTGCAGAGGTGCATACATAGATTATGTTTACTTGACTTCAATAGCCTGTTCCCTGTTCTGGCTCCCTTTTACTTTGGTTTACCTTGAAAGAATTGCCAGAGGGTGGATTTGTGAATGAAGCCCTTAACTGAGGCCTTACTGTGAATGTTGGCAGAGGTTCATGGATGCGCTTCACTCTTGTGGGCAAGCAAAGGTGATATGGAGCGGCACGGGGTCATAATGTCGCGGAGAAAACCACGCATACATGGAAGAGTGCAAACACAATGGCGTGCACTCTAACAGCGTTGGGACAAAATCTCAACCCAAGCAACAAGAGCACACACCGTTGACTGTCTTTTTCCAGGGGGTTTGCCTCCACATCCCCCTGATTTGAGGCTTGCCTCCACACACACACACTCATATGGATTAATTAATTGGTTGTGGACTTCGGAGGGGCAAATGTCAGAACCAGGAAAAATCTTGTTTTTAAAAAAAGAATGAAAGAAAAGAAAAACGCATTACAGGGGGACCTGGGGAGAACCAAATTGCAACCCCTGGTCCCTGATGTCACCAGAGGCAGGTGCTCTAGCCATTCCACCAGGAGAGCAGCTCGGTAAAGCACTTCCCAGGCAGCATCCTTCAGGTTTCATCAGACTAGCCTACAGTGACAGTGGTAGTGGTTCTTACCACACACTGTAAGAACCCCTGTCGCTGTAGAACCATTTGTGCTTCTTACAGTGCGTTATTGCACGCATGGTTTGGTCCACGCTATAGTGACCCAGTACCATATGGAGCAACCTGGACAGTTGCTGACTTCTGGAGCTCCAGTACCATGGCAACAGCCAGTGATGATTTTCCAGTGTCCTGAGCAGTCAGTTGGAAGGGTTAGAGGGTATATTTCAGTTCTGTGTTTTTTGTCCTTGGTCCAGTCTCTGCTCCAGCTCTGCTGGGGCCATCCTTTTCGATATCAGTGCTGCTCCTGTAATCGTTCTGCTGTTTTTTCTGAATGTGAACTACTTCTCATGCATGCAGCCAGTTTGCAGGCCTTCTTTAAGCCCTGTTCATTTGCACAGCAGGGCAGGCTTCCTGAACTGGAGGGCCAATCACATAATGCCATGCAAATGCTCTGTTACATACACCAGCTGGTCCTCTCCCAGATCATCCACGTGTTATCTGATTGCTGTTAAAGGAAAGCTGTCATAATCTCAGGGCCCCACCCCCAAAGCCTTACCCCACAATTAAGCTCTTCGCAAGTGAAACACTGTTTTTCACTTACTGGAACTTACTTATTTTTATGTTGTAAAGTCTGGAGTTCTGCAAAATGTTGAAAACTGCATGGTTCAATTTAGTGGGAAAGTGCAGTGCTGCACCATTCACCTCAATACACTTGTATTGAAGCGAGCTGTGCAGCGTCACACTTTACTGTGAAATGGAACTGTGCAGCTTGCGACATTTTGCAGATTTCCTGACTTCACAACGTTAAAAAAAGTACATTCCAGTAAGTGAAAAACAGCATTTCACTTGCAAAAAGCTTAATCGGTGGTAAGGTTTGGGGGAGGGAAATGAACATTATGACAGTTTTCCTTTAAAGTCAACTGCAGAAAGTGTCACTTTTTTCCCTTCTAGGCAGCAAAACTTTAGGGGCCCATATTTCAGTGAATTCTGCACTGATTTGCACCAAATAACTTTTAAAACATTTTGTGAGGTCTCAGGTACAGTGTGCAAGGTGTACTTCAAGTCTATCATCCCTCAGATTCCAGAGAACAAGCCCCCATGTGCAAGGACCAGGCACCACCTCCTGCATCTAGGGGTATTTGGTGGCATCTCTCATCAGAGAAGCATCCATCTTATTCCATGTAAACCAGTACCTGCACCATTACTTGTTTCACCTTCAGGTCTGTGGTGATGGGACCAGAGGCACTATGCACACACGGAAAGTCTCCAAGTAGATGCTGGCACACAAATGAGTAGAAAAGAGATTCACCACTTGAATAAATCCTTCTTTCAAGTGCTTTAATTTGCTATTTTTACAGTGGTGAATTTCAAAGAACAGAAGGACATCCACACAAGGCCCCAATGCACACGGGGGCACCATTAACAGGAGACAACACGCAAAACTGAGTTCCAGACTCTTTACTTCTCTGCTCCAGGGATTCCTGTACTTTCAAATCTCCTACCACCTCCCTTCCCTCTGGAACCTGCTCCTCTCTCCACTCCGCCTCTCCCCCTCACTCCCAACCCTTAGTCATCAACTAAGGCATCTTCCTGCTCCTTCCTTCCCTGTCAACCCCCTCTTGACTCTCCTTCCTCCTCTCTCTTCTGACCCCCCCCCCACCTACTGTTTAGGACCCCCTTTAATCTAGGCTAAGTTTGATGACACCTGTGGTCTGTTTCTGTACCCCACTAGAGCTGTTTCTGTACCCCACTAGATCACACTGGAGCTGTGATCAAGCTGGATACATCTGATTGTGGTGTTCCTGAATGTTACATAGCAAATTAAGGGCATTTTCCTTGCCAACCACTCCTCTCGCTTAGTTTGATGTCACTGCACCTACTGCAAACAGACTCATAATTTACCTCCCCTCTGCTACAAAGGCTTTCTGCTGCTATTGTGTCTCACACAGAATTTACAACATTTGGAGCCTTGGTGCTCTCATGCCAGTGTATCGTGGCATCTACCAAGACAGGGTAAGCACTACCCTGGGGCATCCATGCCAGCATGTGGTCCTGTGCATGCTAGTGGCGTGAATTCTGACTGTAAATCAGACTATGATCCACACTTAATTTTGAGCTATTATTGATCTGGTCATGTGGGCCTCCCTCTGGCTGAGTCACTGATGACCCTATTGGTCCAAGGAACAGACTCCCTTGTCTGTCCCAATCCAAAGACTTACTGGTCCCCACTCTTGCCAGGCCCCCTCCTCTAGATACCCATTTCATTGGGATACCTGCCAGAACATACAAACATATGAAAATGCAAACAGAAACAGGCCTCATGGTCTATCAAGTCTGCCTGAGTGCACGGTTTGCACCTTATAATGTTGCTGCCCCTCCTTCCCCCCATCCTGTTACCCCTTCCACTTATCCTATCCCAACCATTCTTGAAGCTGTCTACTGTCTTGCAGGCCACTACCTCACCCAACAAGGAGTTCCACTTGTCCATCACTCTTTCCATGAAAAAATGTCTCCTCATCTCTCTCTCTCCTGAATCTACCCCCCAATCTCAGCTGGTGTCCTCTTGTGTCCCTCCCCTTTCTCCTCTGGAAAATCCTCTCTGTAATAGTCTTGTTTATTCCCTTCAGAAACTTAAATGTCTCAATCATATCTCCCCTGTCCCTCCTCTCTTCCAGAGAGTACATATTCAGCTCTCCCAGCCTTTCCTCATATGGCTTACCCTCCAATCCCTGGATCATCTTTGTAACTCTACGCTGTACCCCTCCAAGAATCTGATGTCCTTCTTCAGTAATGGGCGCCAGTATTGCATGCAGTACTCCATGTGGGGCCTGACCAGCAACCTATAAAGGGGCAGGATAACCTCCCTACTTCTGAAGGAGATCCCTCTAGCTATACACCCCAGCATTTTATTGGCTTTTGCCGCCACCCTTCTGCATTGAACAGAGTTGTTCATGCTCCCTGTTATGATCACCCCTAGGTCCTTCTCTTCTGTGGAGCAACCCAACTGAACCCCATTTAAGTGATAATCCTTCCCCCAGTTCCGGGCTCTGAAGTGCAGAATCTTGCACTTCTTGGTGTTGAACCACAGCTGCCATTTATCTGCCCACTCCTGCAGTTTATTCAGGTCCTCCTGCAACCCATTTCCCCCTTCTGTGTCATCTACCACAGCTCCCATCTTGGTATCATCTGTGAACAGACTGATTTTGCTCCAAATCCCATTTGAAATATTTGCAATGAAAATTCTGAACAGTACTGGTCCCAGCACAGATCTCTGTGGTACCCCGCACATCACCAATCTTGGTGATGAGAGTCCCCCCCCACCACCACCACTTTTTGCTGTCTCCCCCTCGGCTAGTTCCTGATCCAGGTCACCTTTTTTGGTCCTGCCCCCACATACTCCAGCTCCCCCCCAATCTCCCATGTGGCACTGAATCAAAGGCCTTACTGAAGTCCAAGTATAGACGTCCATAGCATGGTCCTTGTCCAGTTCCCAAGTCGCCCAGTCATAGAACTCTACCAGGTTTGTCTGGCGCGATCTGCCCTTGACAAACCCATGTTTTTGGTTGTCCTGGATACCATTTGCCTCCAAGAAGCTCATGAGCCTCTCCTTTAGGATGGTCTCCATAAGTTTGCCCATAATTGAGGTGAATCTCAGTGGCCTGTAGTTCCCTGGTTCATCCTTTGGCCCACTTTTATGGATGGGCACCATGTGGGCCATCCTCCAGTCCTGTGGTACACTTCCTGTGCCCCAGAGGTATTGAACAGGTTTGCCAGCTCCCTCAGTACTCTAGGGTGAATGCCATCTGGCCCAGATGCTTTTGTCCACTCTTAATGCCCTCAACCCCTCCAGCACCCTGCCCTCTGTAATCCCTACATCTGTCATCCTCCCCCCTTACCCATCCCCCCACTTGCCTGAGGTATTCCTTCCCCATTCTCCTGTGTGAACACAGAGCAGAAGTACTTATTCAGTGCCTCTGCCTGCTCCGCCCCATCTCCACAAACCTCCAATCCTTCTTGATCCTCACAAGCTGATCTTTGCTTCTCCTTTTCTCTCCTATGTAATAGAAGAAGTCTTTTTCTCCTCCTTTGATCCACTGCACCAGTCTCAGCTCTCTAGACGCTTTGGCCCCCCTGACCAGTCTGGTGACCTCTCTAGACTTTTCCCTGTATACATCTTTATCTTCTCCCCTCCCTGTTTTCCTACACTTCCAAAATGCCGCCCTCTTGGATCCCACTTACCTGACCTCCAGTGACAGCCAACTGGGTTTCTTTGCCCTGCACTTCTTGTTTTTTTTCCTAGTACAGGTCTCTGTGGCCTCCGCCAGCCCTCCCCTTATTATGTTCCATTTTTGATCAGAGGAATACACACTTTACCTAGACTTTTACATTGCTGCCGAGCAACTCTAATGCAAAGCTATTTACTACTGTTCTCTCTCTCACTCTGTCTCTCCCTCTCTCCCTCCCTCCTCCCTCCCTCCCTCCCTCTCTCTCTCTCTCTCTCTCTCTCTCTCTCTCTGTAACATCTTCTTGTGGGAGCAGATCCTCACAAACCTGCACAACCACCCTTGCAGGGCTCCCCTCCACAGCTCCCTAGGGTGCCATGCTGGTAACGATCTTCTGACTTTTCAAAGTGAGGCTGCTGGTGTCTGCCTCATCCCAGCTGCAAACATGGGGTGTCCTTCTCTCTGGAGACATTGTCAGAGGGGACCAGTGCCTCCCACACCCAAGGACCCTGTCACCATCCCAGGGTTCACAGGCCCCTCTCAGCTCAATCCTAGCTAGGGCACTTGGACTCTGCTGCTGTTCTTTTTTCCCCTACTCTCTGCAAGCCTCTTCCCACAGCTTGTCCTCCCCTGTTAAGTCTTTTGGGGGAAGAGAAGGACTATGACTATACATGCTGGACTTTCCCCGCTTCCAGCTGAACAGGACCACTTGCAGCACAATCACCTAGACATCCTGTCTCCAAGCAGAATCCCCTAGAGGATAACTCTCAGGGTCAGGCTTAACTCTTCAACAGCCCTCTAGTAATCGGCCTTGAGCTGAGTGACAAGAGATGCCAGTTACATGTTAACTAGCCTTTTGGCATGTGACATCTCTAGAAGCATAGTGTCAGTACATTGCATTACTAATTCTACTATACCGATACAGGTATCAAATGGGTTATAAACTAGAGCAAACTGTTGTTACAGGATGATCTGCCAATCAAAGTTCATAGATTCATAGATATGTGTCGGCAGAAAAGGACCTACTTGGCCCATCGAGTCTGCCCATTCCCTTCCCTTTACTTGCTCCCCCTTAGAATACCCCCCCCATACCCTAGACAGTTCCTTGTGGTTGTCCCAAGCCCTCTTGAATCCCTCCAGTGTTCCAGCCTCCACCACCTCCACTGGCAGACCGTTCCAAGTCACTGCCACACTCTCAGTAAAGTAATGCCCCCCTCACATTCCCCTTAAACCTACCCTGCTCCACCCTCAGCCCATGCCCTCTAGTTTAAGTGCCTTCCTTCCCTGTGAATAAGCCCCTCCCCCACACTTTACTGATCCCTTCACATACTTGAATGTTTCTGTCATATCCCCCCCCCTCCCTTCTGGTCTCCAGTGGGTACAGATTTAACACCCTTAACGTCTCTTCATATGACTTCCCACTAAGCCCATGCACCATCTTTGTGGCCCTTCTCTGCACTCTTTCTATGGCATCTATGTCTTTGCGTAGGTGAGGTCTCTAGAACTGAACCCCATACTCCAGGTGGGGCCTCACCATGGAACTGTAGATTGGCATCAGCACCGCCCATCTTCTACTCGTTATCCTTCTCCCTATGCATGTCAGCATTCTGTTCACTTTTCATACCACTTTGCTGCATTGGGTCCCTGACTTAAGGTTGTCTGTGATTATGATTCCTAGTTCCTTTTCCTGCTCAGATGGCTTCATTACCTCCCCTCGCAGTGTGTATTTTGCACGCGGATTATTTCTCCCTATGTGCATCACTGTGCATTTCCTGGCATTGAATTTTAGTTGCCATGTTTCTGACCACCTCTCGAGCAACTTTAGATCCTCCCTCATAACCTCCACTCCCTCTGGGGTATCCACCCTGTTGCAGATCTTTGCATCATTTGCAAAAAGGCAGACATTCTCCTGTAGTCCCTCCGCTATGTCACTGACATAGATATGGAACAGGATGGGCCCCAGCACCAACCCCTGGGGAACCCCACTCATCACCCCCACCTCCCCTGAGTGCACCCCATTTACTACCGCCCTCTAGCTTCTGCCTGTCAGCCAGTTCCCGCCCACCTTGTTATTTTCTGTCCCACCCCCAAGCTCTCCAGTTTATTTACCAGCCTTCTGTGGGGCACAGTGTTGAAGGCCTTCTTGAAGTCCAGATAGGCCACGTCCACTGCCCCTTCCCCTGATCATCTGCCCTCATCACCTCATCAAAGAACTCGATCAGGTTCATCTGACATGGCCTCCCCCATGTGAAGCCATGCTGATGGATGTCCTGCAGCACGCTATCTCCCAAGTACCTAACCACCCTTTCCTTCAAGATCGCCTCCATCACCTTACCCACCACTAATGTGAGGCTGACCGGGTGATAATTGACAGCATCCTCCCTGCTGCCACTTTTAAGAAGTGGCACCACATCTGTCCTCTTCCAATCCTCTGGAATCTTCCCTGTGTCTAAAGACAAGTTAAATAACCTCGCTAGTGGTGCCGCTAGCTCCCCCCCAAGCTCCCAGTGCACACCCTAGGATGCAGGGCATCCGGATCCATAGCCTTGTTTATCCTTAACTTACCCATGTTTTCCCTGATCCTGTCCTCACTGATTGGGCTATGATCCACCCTAACGTCCCCCCTTCCCTTCCCATCTAGGTCTGGTCCGCTGCCTTCCCTCTCTACTGTGAAGATCGAGCCAAAGTATCTATTTAGCACCTCCACCTTCTTGAAGTCCCCTTCCATTCGAGTCACCCGGGTCCCCCTTATCTTATCTATCCCCTGCCTGGCTTTCCTTTTTTCCCCCTATGTACCGAAAGTCTTATCACCCCTTTTGGCCTACCTAGCAATTATTTCCTCTGTTTCTACTTTCTCTTTCCTAATCCTCTGCCCCGCCACCCTCAGCTTCTCCCTGTACATTTCCCTGCCCTCTTTACCCCATGTCCTCTTATATTTTCTGAATGCCCTTTTTCTCTCCCCTATTGCCCCCATCAATTCCCTGTTGAACCAAAGCGGTCTCCTCCTTTTTCTGGTCTTCCTCACCTTTCTTATACAGCTCTTTGTGGCCTTTAGTATCCCCACCTTGATCCTATTCCATAGTTCCACAACCCCCCCATACCCTCTGGGTATCATGTCACAACAGCAACGGGAATGCAGTGAAGACCATCACAGTGACATTTTTGGCAGTTTGCTGTGATGGTCTGCTGGGTTCCCAACTATGTTGCCTCCTGGGTGTTCACCCCCTCCCATAACCAACTCTGACTTGAAGCTGGTTAATTTACATGCAGGGGTGCAGGAGGCAGAGACCCCCCACATGGGGGGGTGTGGGGGGTGTTGCCCCCCACAGAAAACACTTGTTCTCCCAGCAATGGCACAACACCAACTGATGGTGTTGTGAAATCGCTGTGCTGACGGTCGACAAATTCCGTGTTGCCATGACATGGTGAACCTCCCCTCTGTCCCTTCCATTTCATTCCAGACTACCTCCCTCATTTTGGGAAAATCTGCCCACCTGAAGTCTAGGACCTTCACGATGGTTTGACTTGCTTTATACCCTGCTCTAACCCTGAAACCCACTGTGTTATGGTAGCTTGCTCCTAGGCTGACCCCGGCCCCTACTCTCTCCACACTATCCCCATTGGTGAGGACCACGTCAAGTATATTACCCCCCTAGTGGGCACTGTTACCAGCTGCTACAGGAAACCTTCCTGGAGGGTCTCGAGGTACTATCCATTCATCAAAGACAGAATAGGATTTTGCCTAGTTCAAACTTTAAACAAGCTAGACAAGTAATGCGAAAAATCTGAGCGGCAGAAACTGCTCCTGAGGGTTTTTCCTTTTGTATCTTGTCATGTGTTACGTGTCTCCTCTACTTTGGCAGATGCACCTTCAGCCTCTACTGGGAATCAGTTCTGGGACCCTGAGTCTCAAAGGCAGCAGCTGTAAACATTAGTTGGGAACTATTAAGTGATCCATTGACCCTGTACATCGTAATCTCTTCTACCACCATCAGAGATCTCTTGGCTATTACTATTCCTCAGCCCTTTAGGACTTAACCATTTGCAGCTGCACACACATCTTGATGGCAGTGCTTTATACAGACTGCTTTTCACTTTTAGAAAATCCCTATAAACAAGTCCATGTTTGTACAACACAATTATTCATCCCTACTTTTGAAGCAGTATCGGACATGATAGCCCTAGAGTCCCATCCAACCTTAAATTAATATGTCACTATGGTAAAGGTGAACAATGTTTATTGTTTAAGAAATTTTGTCATTACAATTTTAAAAACATTTATGAGATAGCAATAGTAATGCACAATTATTTATGTACAAAAGACAGTATAAAACCAATTTACTACTTTTATACTAGCTAAAAATTTCACTTTCTACAGTAGCATCATCCAGGACACATATGTCAACATTTACCATGTTTACATGAATTCTTGCAGCATTTGTACAAAGTCAAGCCAGGCTTTTTAATTGATTTAGTATTTAAGATTCAGTAGATAATTATACTTTTCATTAGGTGGCTTGTAGATTTCCCTTAATTAACGGGCCAAGAATTTGTCCCTAATTTTTGTTTAAATACTGAAGTCGAAAAGTAATATATGTTTGATATCTTCAGTTTAATTTCTTTATTTTTTAATTCAAAGTGTATATGCATAAAAAGAGATAACATACATAAATACATTTAAATGAATCCTGGCCAGGGCGTAGCCCTTTGGAGATACAACACTAAACAGTTTTGTGTCATAGCATTTCCTTAAGACATCATCCAGTAAGATACAAAAAAAGAGGGTGCAGTGAACCGTCAAACAGTCAAACATATTCCAATTTGGCGCATACCCAACCCGCATAGCTACGCGCCCATGGACAGGTGTGAACATACCAGTATACACTAATGCCGTCCACCTGTCCGTGGCCCCACCCCCCTCCGGCATGCAGGACTGTGCAGGGCAGCCGCGGGTGGAGTTGCAGACTGGGTGGGCATCCAATTGGATGCCTGTCCTGTGTACCAGAGTGGATCACCTGTGTGGGATGGCACGGGTCGAGGTGCATGAAAAGTTACTGCAGGCATCCAGACCTGGGCAGCCAGGCCCAGTAGTCCTGTGGTCCCCCTGCCTGAACCCCTGTGGCACTGCACCCACCTGGTGCACAGACAAACCCCAACCAACAGGACCCCCCACCACACAGCATAGCCCAGTACCTCTATTTATGGGTAAATCCAGCCTCCGCCCTGCTGCACAGTAGAGCCCCCATACCTGCAGGTGCTTCCCCGAGACCTTCTGCCCCATCCCCATGTGATGCACCTCCCCCAAATGGTGCCCTGACAAGAAGGACCCATCCATGTAATACAATATCCAACCAGCCCGACCCCCGATCCCTGCTCCCCAGCCTGCTCATTGGTGGACAGTGGTCCCCCCACACCCCACAGCACCAACAATACTACTCCTTGTCCCCTGTTCCTGATGGTCAGTGCTGCAGTAATGGATTATGAGTAGCACAGCCCTCCGCACACCTCCCCGGCCACCCGCCATCCAACTTATGCTGGGAGCCTGCTGCCTATTAGCAGCCCTCTCTCAGCATCAGTTGTATGGTGGGTGGCCGGGGAGTTGTGCGGATGGCTGTGCCACTCGCTGTCCATTGCCACGGCACCGACCATCAGGAATGGAGGATGAGGGGCTTGTGTTGCTGGTGCTGGGGGTTGGGGGGGCCACTGTTCACCAGTGAGCAGGCTTGGGAGCAGGGATTGGGGGTCAGGAGTGGTCTGGCATTGTATTACATGGATGGGTCTTTCTCATCGGGGCACCATTTTGGGGGGAGGGTGCAATCACATACCGGGACAGGGCACAGAAGAGTGGGGGGTAGCACCTATGGGTACAGGGCTCTGCCATGCAGTGGGGGTATGGTGGGTTTACTCATAAAGAGTGGCACTGGGCTATGCTGTGTGAAGGGGGGAAGTGAGTCTCCCCATATCACTGGGAAATGGGGCGCCAGTGAATGTTGGGGGGATGGCTTATCATACACAGGAGACAGGGAACAGGAGTGTGTTGGGGGGTTGATACATACTTCCACAGTGTCAGGGCTATGCTATTTGGTGGGGGCGGGTCAGTTAACACAGAGAAGGGTACAGGGCTATGCTGTGTGGTGGTGGGCTGCCATCTCATTGCTGGGGCAGGAGCATGGCTGTATGTGTGTGGGTGGTTTACATACTGTTGCCAGCACTAGCCGGATGGTCTGTGTGTACGGGGTCAGTGTGTAGGGCAGTTATAGCAGGGTCCCCACAGCCATAACCAATGCCCTCCTATGCCCCCCTCTGTGCAGTACTACATGCCATTGTGAATCGGACATAGTGTGGGCACACCCCCGTCTCTGCCCCCGGACCACCCAGGCTCAAAGCTGCCCACATAGCCAGGGAATCGAGTGAACACCTGGTGTGCGCTCCTTTGGTGAATGCCCCAGGGGATCCATGGTACCCCCACTGCATGTCATTCCTCCATATCTATGCCTATGTACTCAGTTTCTGCAGCACATTGGCATAGTGCATAGGGTCCTATGATGGGTTTGTACCAATAAATCCTTCACTTTTTGGCTTTATGAGAGGTAGGAAAGGGTAAACGGGATGGGATTCCTTCCCCTTAAGTCTCATTGCCAATCAGACAGTGCAGCATGAAGTGGTCTTGTGGAATTTAACAGATGTCAGAACTCAGATAGGTCACCCATGTACTGGCAAATAAATCTAACCTATTTCAATGCACATATTGAACCCTCTCATAGTTGGCCATTGTCCCTAATTCTAGTAGCCACTCTGTGTGATGTGGAGGTGCCAGCTTTCTTCAGTGCCAGAGGAAAATTTGCTGGGCTGTGAACAGAGCATTCTGCAGCCAGTGTTGCCTCACTTGTGGCACTCTGATATCAAGGCCTGTTGCCTCAGAGATATTCAGCATCACTAGGCCTGGTGTAAAGGTGAGGCACCTGTTTAAAAGGACCAGACAAAGTCTCTTTAGCTCTTTCTAGTAGTCCACTTACTTTGGGCAGTCCCAAAGTATGTGGATTAAACTACCGGTTGCTTGGGCAGAGCTCCAGAACATGTCTGAGTCCAGTAATCACCACTTGTGAAATTGCTGTGGGGTACGATGCCATCACTGAAAAACCTTAAACTACATAAAGTGAGTTTTCTTATCCATGGTTGCCCCTTTCATGTTCCGCCAGCACTTGTTCCATGTTTCTGGGGTGATGGTCAGATTGAGCTTGGTGCACCATTTTTCCTGAAGTGTCTCCATCAGGTCTGGATGACTCGCCTGGAGTTTCTTGGGGATTACACTGGCTTTGGAGACTTTGCCATTATGACCATGTAGTGGTGTGTCTAAGTAATTCAGACCCTCAAACTTATGCTTGGGCCCTAATATACTATACAGTGTGGGTCTGAGTTGCAGATACTGCCAAGGTTGGGACTTGTCTAGGCCAAAGTCCACCTGCGGCTGGCCAAAGGATCTCAGGTACTTGATTTCAGTGTCAGTGAGTTGCCCTAAGTGATGGAGACCTTCTTCAGCCCAGAAATGCCAGTGTTCATGAGTATTCCCTGTCTTGAGAGTACTATTCTTTTATAGAGGGAAGGTTGGGGAGAGGGTATGACATTATGTGTACTGTGTATTTGAGTATAAAAATCTGTAAAATTGAGACCTCCCTTGTCTAGGGTAAAGTTAGTTTGTGATGAATTCATCTTTTTAGCCCAGTGCCCCAGAAAATCTTCAGCAACCATTTCTGCATGTCCTTGAAAATTGCAGGTTTTATCCTGATGGGAAGATTGTCCAAGAAATATTGCAGTCTTGGGGCATCTATCATTTTGAAGGTCTACGCTCTGCCCCAGTGGAAGATATACAGGGTACTCCAACATGAGAAGTCTTTCTCCGTGCCTGCAAGGAGAGAAAGAATGTTGAACTTGACCACACTATCAGTGTCTCATGCAATATTTATGCCCAGGTATTTGAGAGCTCTCTCTGCTGGTTGCAGACCCCAGGGGAACCCCTGTAGAGATTTTACAGTGTCACTGGAGGGGAGCAGCAAGAATTTGAAGACATTAGCCTTGTAGCCAGACAGTTGACCAAAGTTGCTCAACTGCTCCAGTACTAGGAGCACTGATGCCTCAGGGTGCTTGAGGATTGGCATGATGTCATCAGCACAAAAAACATAGAATTTGATGGCAGATAAGGACCACTTGGCCCATCCAGTCTGCGCATTTTTCCATACCGACACTATTACATCAGACCATGCCCAATCTACAGCTCTTTCTCCCTCCCCCCACCCTTTCTACTATGATTCCCTTATGCTTATCCCATGCATTCTTAAACCCCACCACTGTTTTTGCCCCCACCACCACCACTGGAAGGTTGTTCCAGGAATCGACCACTCTTTCTGTGAAGACGGGCTTCCTCACATCTCTCCTGAATCTACCCCCCCCCCACAGCTTCATAGCATCTCCCCTTTTTCTTGAGCACCTTTTCTTCTGAAAAATGCTCCCCCTCCTATACCTTATTTTCCACAATGAGGTATGAAAAGGTCTCTATCATATCCTCACTCTCCCTCCTCTGTTCCAGGGTGTACATATTGAGGTCCTTTAGTCTCTCCTCATAGGGTTTTGATGCAGACCCTGCACCATTTTAATTGTCCTCCTCTGGGACTGTCTTCACTCAGTCTATGTCCTTCCAAAGATGTAGTCTCCAGAACTGGATACAATACTCTAGTAGGAGATCTTACCAATGATCTATATAGAGGCAACACTACCTCCCTGTTTCTGCTAGTGATACCCTCCCTATGAACCCCAGCATCCCACTTGCCCTCCCTACTGCCTTGTCACACTGCCTCACCACCTTTATATCATCCAACATTATTACCCCCAGGTCTCCTTTCTGCTTGGTGGTCATCAATATCACTCCACTGATTTTTCACTCCGCCCCTGAGTTTCTGTGCCCTAAGTGCATTAATTTGCACTTTTTTGTATTAAAAACCCAGCTTCCATACCCTTGACCACTCTTCTAGTTTTCTTAGGTCTCTGCTCTTCCTTTCCAACCCCCTCCCTTGAATGTCCACCCTATTGTAGATTTTGGTGTCCTCCACAAAGAGACAGACCTTCTCTTCCAGCTCCTCTGCAATGTCACTTATAAAGACATTAAAGAGGACCAGTCCCAGCACTGATCACTGAGGCACACCACTGGTCACCCTCCTTCCCTGGAGTGAACCCCATTAACACCACCCTCTGTCACCTATCCCCTAGCCAATTTCTTATCCAGTTTTTCACCTTTTGACCCACTCATAAGCTACCCAATTTGCTTACTAGTCTCCTATGTGGAACAGTGTTGAACACCTTACTGAACTCTAAGGAGGCCACATCCACTGCTCCACCCTGATCTAGTTCCTTGGTCACCCAGTCAAACCAGTCTATTAGAGTCATTTGGCATGACCTCCTCTTGTGAAACCATGTTGCCTTGGGTCTTGTCACTCACTGGATTCAAGATATTCCACAACAGTTTCCTTCAGCAGTGATTCCATTAATGTTCCCACCACTAAAACTGTGGGAGAATTCAAGAATGCATGGGACAGACATAAGGCAATTTTTGTGGGGGGTAGGAAGAAATAGGCTGTTGGTTAATGAGTATCTGCAGCTTATCCTCTAGGTAGGGAAATGGGCAGACTAGGTGGGCCAAGCGGTCCTTATCTGCCATCAAAGTCTATGTTTCTATGTTTTAATGTTCTGATGTCAGGCTGACTGCCCTATGATTGCCAGCCTCCTCCCTGCTGCCACTTTTGTGTAGTGGGACTACATCTGCCCTCCTCCAGTCCTCAGGAACCACTCCTGTTTTCAGTGAGCTGTTAAACAGAACTATCAGAGGGACAGTCAGTATTTCCCTGAGCTCCCTCAATACCCTTGGATGCATCCCATCTGGCTCCATTGCTTTGTCCACCTTCAGATTATCAACTCCCTTCTGGACTATCTCCTCCAAAAATGGACTAGTGTCCACCTCCCTCCCTCCAAAAATGTTGTTACTTTTTTGTGGCCCCTCCCCTTCTCCTTCCTCTATGAACTCTGAACAAAAGTATTTGTTCAGGATGTCTGTCTTTTCCTGGTCTCCCTCTTCACAGTCCACCCCTACCCTTTTTAACCTTACAATCCCACCCCGGTCTTCCTCTTTTCACTTATATAGCTAAAAAAAAGTCTTGTCCCCTTTCGTTACCTCCTGGGCTATTCTCTCTTCAGTTTGTGCCTTTGCACTCCTTACTGATTTCCCTGATTTCCTCTGTTTCCCCGATACAGCTCCCTATGCTTTGCCATCTGAGTCTCCTTATACCTTCTAAATGCTACCCTTTTAGCTTTTAACTTTTCAGTCACCTCTTTCGAGAACCATAGCAGTCTCTTTTTCCTCTTGCTTTTGCTCACTTGTTTGACACAGAGGTTTGTTGCCTTTACTATACTCCCTTTTATCCTCACCCACTGTTCCTCCACCCCACCCAGGTTACCCACCCCTGCTAAGTCATCTCTGAGGCATTCACCTATCTTTTTATACTCTGCCCTCCTGAAGTCCAGGACCTTCACCTTTGTGTGCTTCAATTCTGGAGCCATCCTTATGTACCTGACTAGTCCCTGGGGTTATTGAATTCCCATCAGTTTTAGATCAGGCAGATAGCCTGGGCATTCAGAGGGTTTAAAAGCTTTCTGTAAAAACATTACATCACCATCTGCTCAGCTCTGCTAAGGCAGGGGGTGATGTCATGAAATTCTCAGCAGCATAAGCCAGACTGTGCCTGCAGCTGTTTTGAGCTATGAGTCAATTTTGAAGTCAGAGTTTGAGTAAAGAGTTCTAAGAGCAGGCGAAGCTCTGCCCAGAGGTCACTTGCTAGAGGGAAGGACCTCCATTTGTTTTTTTCTGCCATAGTTCAGTAACAAATAGCTGGTTTCCTGGGAAGTAGTGGCAACCAGATCCTGTGAAGCCCCGAGGGGGTGAAGATTTTTCACTGAAAAAGAATTGGGACTGAAGTGTCAGTGAGCACTTTGGGGCAACCTTCAAAAGACTGTAGGAGCTATCAGAACTGCCCAGAATGTAGAGACTGTGTGTGTACAAACTAGAGATATGGATTTTGTGTGAGATCTGTGGATTTCAAGTATTCTTTACAAGTGTCCTGAGGGGTACAAGATGTAGCAAGTACAATGTTCAAATGGGGTTGGCTGGTGCCTTGTCACATACAGGTACTCAAAGTTTGTGTAGAAGGATGTCTCTTGTAGCCCCTGTGTGGCTAGGGAATCCTATTTTCCTAAAAGTAATGGCAGAAAAAGTCTTGCTATGGCCAGAGGGAGCTATCCTCTCATTCCAGGTCCCAAGGAGACCTAACTGGTTACAAGAGGAATGGTCTAAGGTGTTAACTTAAGTCACCTAATGGTGCTCAAAATAGTCCAGATACCCCTGAAATAGGGCTGGACATTCATGGAAAGTGTTCTTTTGGTAAGTCCATGAATCCCTGAAATAGGGCTGGATGTCTGTGAGAAATGTTTGTGTAGAAAGTCAGTACTGACTGAAAGAGGTTGGAAATGTTTTTGCCTGCTATCAAAGTGTCATCTCTGTCAGCAAAACATCAATTCCCAGGGGCACCACCATGTCTGATAACACTATGTCAGGAATAAAAGCCATAAAGTAACATCCCAAATTTCTGGTTGTGGACAATCCATCTTTGAGTGATTTGTGTGATGTTTTTGGAGGCCCCACAGACAGGAGACACACCATAGCCCTGGCACCTCTCTCCCTGACCTGCATAAAATAGAAATGTTGTTTTGTGCTCTACCCCCTCCGACCTCTGAGATGCCCAAGCCAGGCATTGCCCTAATGCCAGGGGTGATAACTTTTTTCTGCCACTTGTGGTTTGTTGCCTTATCTGAGTAACAGAAAAGGGGAGTTGGGGCTGCAAAACTGGGGGCTCATTCTAGGATTTTTGGAAGAGAAAAAAAGGTTGCTATGCAGTGGGTATGGCTGTGGTCTTTCTGTCTGGTGGTGGTGCACCCTGCCAAAGGATTTTGCAATTTATCAAGAAAAATGCCTTTTGCATAAGGTACAGCTTGAGAGAAGGCTACAGCATGGGACTTTGTGAAAAAAAATGCTGTTATGGGCTGCTTTAGTGGAACTGTGAAACTGTGCTCTGAAAGTGCTTAAAACTGTTTAAAATGGTCAAAATTGCCAGCTGCAAGTGATTTTGTGCCAATGAATGTTTTCTTGCTGTGGATGCAATTTTTCCCCATGCTTGAGGCGGAATGTTTCACAGTCGCTGTAAAGAACAGTAACTTAAAAGTCAAAATTCATTGAAAGTGCTTGTTTGGGACTGTGAGTAAAGCTGCAGAGAAAAAAATCAGTTGCACTTTAAAATTAGGTCACACAGCTCAAGGATCACCATGGAGAGAGAGAGACAAAGTGCCCCAAGCCTATTTGCATAGATATGAGTGATTGACTCTCTCAGTGAAGCTCTGCCCCCAGCTGGAGCTCTGTGGACTGTGCAGTGTTCATGAGGGAGAGAGAGAGAGGAGCATGCAAGGCATCAGGCCTACAGAAGGGAACATCATTGGTGGACTGTTGAGATTTTGCTCAGAAAAGTGCTAGAAACAGTAAAACTTGGGCTTCTACCATGTTAGCAGTGAAAGTGATCATTCTTGTAGCTACTGCAGTGTGTTTCCTTGCTGGCCATCGAGCAAGACAGTCTGAAAAGCAAGCACAAGTGCCATCAACTGGTCTGCAGGCTGCAGCCATAAAGTTGAAGCCACACTGTATGGTGATTGGTGATCCCGAAGTAGTCTTCCACCTTGACATTTACATCACTATCCCTGTTAGTGAGTACCAGGTCCAGTATTTCCCCATCACAAGTGGGTTCCCTGACTAGTTGCCCAAGGAATGCCCCCTGCAGAGAGACCAGGATGTCCCTGCTTCTAGCTGAAGCCACTGTTGGGAGGGTCCTATCAACATCTGGTAGGCTGAAGTCCCCATCAGCAGCATGATTTTACTATAGCGCTTCAACAGCGCTAGCACCGACATTCCCACAGTGACAGCTACCATGCCAACTGTCAGCATTGTAGCTTTGGGGATGTCAGTGCTTTCTATTGGGGAGCTGTGCCCCCGGCCCCCCAATCTCTAGGATTCTAACTTCGAGTTGGAGTTGGACCGGGGGGGCGCTACACCGGGAAATGCACCACCGGTGTCTTATGCGCACCAGCACAACGACTCGCTGCAGACAATTGATTTCTGTTGCTGTGCTGGTGTTCGCTGTGGTGGGGTCGACATTGTGTTGGCACACCCAGCAGCACTTCCCCCTTGTCTGCCATCTTGCCAATGGCTTCCACCAGTGCCTTATCTAATTCCTCCCTCTGTGCTGGAGGTCTGTAGATCACCTCATTGTGAATAGTGGCTCCATTCCCCATCTCCACGGAGACCCACAGTACCTCTGCTCCCCCTGTATTCCCTGCATCTCTGTGGTTTTTATCAATCAATCAATATTTATTTATAGCGCGCTTTTCAAAAACCAAGGCGCAAATACATTATAAACACAACAACAAACATTCAATTAATACAAACATATATAAAAATATAAAAAGGCAGCAGAATAAAACTAAACATTATCTCCAAAAGCCAGATTATATAAATATGTTTTCAAAGAGGCTTTGAAAGTCTCAGTGGACAAGCACTCTCTAATTCTCCTTTCCTTTCCACCTGGTCCTTTTTGAACAGAGTATAGCCAGGTATGTCCATGTCCCAGTCATGGTTTTCAATGCACCATGACTCTGTAATGGCCACAATATCCAGGTCAGCCCCTGCCATGATGGCCTCTCGGTCCAGAATCTTATTTCCTAGACATCTATCATTTACACACATGGCTTTCCAGATTCTGATTCCACTCTGCTTGTTGTCCCCCTTTTTTTCCTTTTTGCCCTCTGTCCTTTTCACCTCTTTTTTTTAATTTTCCTGCTCCTTTCCCCCTTTATATCTACCACCCTGCTCCCTTTATTAATTTTCACCCTGGGGGATTCCTCTCCCCTCAGGATTTCCTTGCTCTCTACTTCAGCCTGCAGGTGGATGCAGTTTCTGACTCCCCAATTCTTTCTGCCACCTACTTGGCTAGTTTAAATGTTCTTCAAAGTAACATTTAAACTGTCCACTAAGGACCACGGTTCCCCTCCTGGATGGATGCAGGCCATCACCCGTATATAGACCCTTATCCTCCCAGGTGGATTCCCAGTCCCCAGTGTGGCTGAACCCTTCCTCTCTGCACCATTCCTTCAGCCATGAGTTGAAGCTGCTGGTGTGGAGTTCCCCTCTCCTGTCCCCTGTATTAGACAGACAGCACCTTAGTGAAAGCCACTGAGTGAGTTACTTGTCTAAGATCCCTGTCCCACTCCCTAAACTCCCCCTGCACTATCCTATCCCCATCACACCTTCGAGTTGTACACTCAAACAAAATGGCTCAACCATGACAGTCACCTCCAGTATCAAGTGTGCATGCTCGCCAAGAAGTCTATGTTAGGGACTTACCACCCCAGACCTGCAAAGCCTCCTTAGCTGACCTAATTCCATCAGATGCACTAGGGGTACAAACAATTCAGCTCTCTGCATTCCTTTCCATAGAACCACACAAGGTCAACGGTCCTATGAATACTGGGCACCACTTTGGCTTAATGCGCTTGACCTAGGCATCACAAAAGAGGACAAAATAGGCCCCTTTAAAAATAAACTCCGAGTGGCCCTCGCCACAAACAGGAACTGTGACTGTGAGACCTGAACTCCCCCACACTCTCCCCTCCTCTTTCCTACTACTCTCATTCTAACCTGCATCCTTGCCTCTCCTCTCTTCTTGCTAACACTCCCCAAGTAGGCTCCAGGTCCCCACCTCAGCACCCCCCCCAGTGGGTATAGCCCTCCTTTATGACTACACTCTTTAGCACTTATGACAAAAGAACTGCTGCCCATCAATTTCTTGCCTCCTTGCATATACTGTAGTATTAGTTAATTATTTTACAGACTATATCATCCTCTGCTCCCTACCTGATTCACTCTATATCCTGTAGAATCTCAAGTTGTTCACTTAACAACCTGTCAGCCCAGCCTGCTCTAAATTATGTGCTGTATATTTTTTTACTTATGTACTTCTTGTTATTGTAATTATGTAACCTCTGTAACCTGATGTACTCATGTCTTTCTAGACATGGAACCACCTTGTATCTGCTTATGTAGTTGTAACCATTGTAAATGATGTAATGCCCTTGTATTACTACAACATGGAACCTCTGCAAAAGAGCCTTTGGCTCAAAGGTACTTCCTAGAAATAAATAAATAAAGTCTCTAGCCAGGTCATTAGTCCCCAGGTGGACAATGACATCCAGATCTCTCTCCCATCCTGCTGCCCCAGTGATCCACAGGATTTGCTTCCCATCCCTCTGGGCCATGGCACCAGGTAGACACCTAATCTGCCTCTCCCTCCCCCTTCCCATTCTCAAATTTATCCCCCCTCGCAACTGAGTCCCCCACCAGAAGTTGCTTCCTTCTCCTCTGGGATCCTCTACCACCCTTCTTGGGGTCTCCACTATGGAGGACCCCCACATTCTCCTTGGTCACTACTCTGGGTACTTCCTCCTAGTAGTCCCACCCCTCCAGAAAGGTGTAGGGATTTTATAGTGGTACCAGCTGAGGAATGTGCCTCTGTCCCACCACCGGCACCCTTTCAGAGCCCCAAATAGTCCAGCCATTCCTCCTCACTGGCATCCTTTGAGGTAATGGTGGCAGACGTGGTGGCCTCTGGGTGGGGGAGGAGGTCCCCCAAATCCAAGCCAACTCAGCCTGGAGTCTAGAGATCTCCTCCCTCAACCCAGAGAGGTGTGTGCAGATGGGGCAGCACTGCAGTCTCCAGAACGCATCTCTGAAAACTGCCACCCCACAGCCACTGCACTGCACCACTCCCAGCATTCTCAACCTCTATTCTACCTGTGTTACCTGGAGATGCTTTTGTATCCTTAGCACTGATAGGGTTTTTTCTAGTTTCCCCTTTTTTGTTTATTTCTATTTGTGTTCCCCGTGCCTTGTTTAAATCTTTATATACGCCTACCCTAGATAGGGTGTTGCTCCTATTCCTAGTTTTTGCCTACCTTTAACTTTCCACCCTTCCCAGCAGTGAGTATTACACAGAAGTCAACAGGCGCCTAGCCCTAGTCAGCCAGCAGAGTCCCCCCACATCTCTGCTTCCTTCTGCTGATGCCTGCCAGTGTCTACAATGCCAATCACCTGTTCAACTCCTTCACTGTTCCACTCGCTCGCTGGGACATGAACATGTGGGGCATGTTGGAAGTGGCTGTTTTTATGCAGCACTTGCTTCCTGACTGGTGGCATGCTGTTGACTGAGGGAGGTCAATTATCAAGTAGCTGAGGCCCCAGGCCAGACAATTAGCATCCGTCCCCCAAACTACAGGGCTAGACACAGATCTTATAATATGGCCCCTAAATGTGGGCTACTCTGGCATATGTGAGGGCTTTGAGCTCCCCGCCCACCTGCACTCCATGAATGTCTCCTTGTTGGCAGATCTCCTGCAGTAGAGAGTCCAGAGCTAATAGGAGTAGAAGTGAGGAAAGCAGGCATTCCTGCTGGGTACCCCTTCCCAGGTGAGATGTTTGCAAGGCTTGCCCTTTGTGAGGACTGAGGCTGAGGCTCCATAATACAGAATTCCCTCTCAAAACCAAAGGTTCACACGGTGTGAAAGAGGCAGTCCCACTCTACCCTGCCAAATGCCTTCTGCACACCAAGAGAGATCTGCAATTCGGGGGGCTCTCTTGCTTGACAGCTGAGATTTAGCAGCCTTCTTCTATTGTATGCACATCATCTTTGAGGGACAAATGTCACTTAATCCTTCTCAATCAGATCACAGATTACTTCTTTGAGTCTAGAGGCTAGCACCTTTGTATACGCTTTACAATCCTCCGTAATGAGGGAGATGGACTGGCAACTGTCACATAACAGCAGGTCCTTGCTTGCCTTGGGAATAAGGGAAATCACTGCTGTTCTCATAGAAGGTGGCAGTTCCCCCATCCTGCTGGCCTCACTCAGAACTTCATACAGGGTTGAATCGGTGCAGAGTAAAACAAGTATAGGAAGTCTGCCAATAGGCCATCTCATCCTGGTGCCCTCCCCACAGGCATGGAGCCTTTTATGGAAATATAATGTATTGCAATGCATTGAAAATATGTGTTAATATATGTCAATATATTGATAAGTATATTGTTTCAATGTAATATAGTATGCAATATATTTTGAAATATACTGACAATATATGTCTAACTCACACAAAAATATGTCACTATATTGTGAAATACATTGATCCAATGAAGTGTAATGGACAGTATATTTCAACATATATTGACATAATATATTTTTAACTGAAAAAACAATAAATGATGTAATGTTTGACAAATATATTGGAGAAATATATATTTTATATTTATGTAAGAATTGTTAAAGTAATCAATTAATCCATACATTATGACTGCACTGATCCAATAGTAACAGTCCTGTGATTAGAAAATGGGTTATTTTCAGCCTTCTGATTGGCTAAGAGCCTATCCAAGGTGGGCATTTATGGCATAACAATGCCTACAATAGAAGAAAAACCGGACCAAAAAATCTTCTCATTGTTTCTTTATTTTCCAATGCCACATAAATTACCACCAACATTTCAAGAGTTCTAAGCATTCTCTTCTTCAGGGAATTGGCTGAAAATATATTAATTTTAATTATAACATGGGTAGGCTCAGGGAGTTTCCTGACTGGTACAGGACCATCACCTGACCATGCAATAATGCACATTATCGGCACAGTTAGGGTGAAGAGGTCCCCCAGATCTGATATCCCTGAACAGACCTGTATTTGTTGTGTAGGGGGAAAAAATAATGTAATTAAAATCAAACCATCTATAATAACCATATAATAACCAATTCTTTAAAAATAGTTGTATTAAATGGAGTGGATTAGTCTCCACTTACCTGTTGAAATCCATACTGAGTATTCAAACCAGAACCTGAGATATGCTTGAGCATATGCTTTGAATTTGTTTGCCACTTTAATATGCTGTGACAATTCTGTAATACTGTCTATTTTATGCTGTCTAGCTTGGTCCATTGTTGTACCCTGCATTGTCTGTATATCTCTTGAATCTGTGCTTAATCTTGTGTAAACCTTATTCTTTTGACTGCATACTTCCATGTAACCTCCTGGGTCGCCCCTGAAAATAGGCATATGTAAACCCTTGTTACCCGGAGTTACTAGAATCCCAGCAAGACCTAGTGGTAGGCAGGGAAGGCAGCTTGTGAAACTCCAGTTAAATGGGTTTCACACTGTCTCACGCTGTTCTCAGTCTCAGCTGAGACTGAGAGATGACATCACCAATAGAACTGTCGCAGCTGCATAAGCCACATAGGAATCTGCAGCAGAGGGAGTTAGATAGAACGTTGGGAGTTTTCAAAGTCAGTTCCTGTTTACCTTCTGTAAGAGAAGGAGTGAGAGTCCAGTGTTCAAGTGGTGGAGACCGCTGTCCAGGTCTCAGTGCCCCTTCCCTCCGGGGGGGAGAGTAGAGGAAGTAAAGTATCCCCATGTAGATTCCAGGGGCAATCTCCTAATTTCTGCTGAAGAAAGAAAGCTGCCTTTTACAGTTTCGGTTTGTGTTTGAAAAGTGGGAAGAGTTGTACTTCAACTGTGGGGCACCTGCAACAAAAAGTGTGAGTGTTTGCTCTAATATGAGAGGGCAAAAATGTGTTTCTTCAGCCTGGGAAATGTGAAGAAATCTGGGATTTGAACTACTATTTGGGAGGCCTATAGCACTAAGACAAACAAATAGAGTAGTGTCAAAAGCTAAAGTGCTGTGTGAATTCAAGTAATATTGTAGAGAGGGTGCGACAGTTCATCCACCATTTAATCTACATTTCAGAAGTTTCAGTTTGTCCAGAGAAAGGCCGGGTATGGGCTGTGGGAGCTGGAAGTGGGAACACCCCCCATCTTTAGTGACCAGGTCCACCTCTACGGATTTCTGCTGTGATTGCTACTTGCCTCATGCGCTTGGCCAGTGATGAGGGAAGTACCCAGACGTGGGTTGCAAATGGGAAAATCTCTCTAGGAGTCGCAGACTCTAAGTGGTGTGGGGAGCCACAACAAGGGTAAAGAAAATTCTCTTGTGAGATGGGAGTCAGAAAAAGCAAATGGGAAATCTCTCTAGGAGTCGCAGACTCAAAGTGGTGTGGGGAGCCACAACAAGTAAAATGGGTTCATTCTTCCAGTGGACCGTCAGTCAAGTGGCCGGCCAGGGGGCCGGGCCAGTTGGGCTGTGTACCCAAAGCGCGTGCAAGTCTGGGCTGTGTGCCTGGTGGGTCCAGAGCCTGAAAACAGTAGAAATGGTTCATTCTTCCAGTGGACCGCCTTGTAGTCTCTAATCTGCATTATCAGTAAACGTAGCCCCATGGGGGTCCATCTATGCTTTGTTGTGTTCAGCTAGTTGTGAATAAAAGCCACACTGAAAAATCCCAATCCTGGTTCTGGACATTACAGTTATTGCTACCTGTGTTCGGATTTACTTGGTGTTCCTGTGCAGAGTAGCTAAACTCAGGTCCCTTGAACCAGGTAACCTCATCCTCCCCGAACCCAGGTCCCCACCAAGTATTGCTGCCAGCACCAACAGCATGCCACCTGTCATTTGGGCAAAAGGCAGGGGTGGGGGTTACAAAATGGAGACATCACTTTGGATTTGTTCGGGAAGGAAGGTGCTTGGGCAAGGGGGCTAGCGTTTTGGCTATCTGGCAGTGGGTAGCCCAAAAAGCTGAAGCAATTTCCCTAGTGTGTTGCTGTGTGCTGTGAATCTTGTGTTGCTGTTTAAAAATGCCAACTGTTTACCAAGGAGCTATAAAGCCAAAGAGTGTGCCCTTGTCCTGCATCAAAATTGTTTACAGTGTTTTTGCCTGCTTTAAAAATAAACTGTGGTAAATAAAAGTGTGGTAGACTAGGGGTAGCAACAGAGAAATTGTGCACTGGACGTTTGAAATGCTTTTTAAAATGAATTCTTGTGAGGAAAAGTGTGGAAGACTAGGGGTAGCAAAAGGAAAATTATGCCCTGGACGTTGGTAATGCTTTCTGTGTAAATGGAGAGACTGCAGAGTTAATGGCTATATCATATGGTTGAAATGGGTTCCCGCCGTGGAGTCAGTTTGAAAAAAAAAAGTGCATTCTGCAGTTTAAATTTGCCTGCTCGACAATCGCCGTGAGGAGAGGAGCCCTCGTGAGGAAGAAGAGGCTCATTTGCATGGCGTCGAGTGGTTGGTCAGGTTGCAATCAGTCCCGCCCCTCAGCCAGCTCTTCTGAGACTGCCTCAGCATTCGAGAGGGAGACAGAGTGTAGTGCATGTACTGGCAGTAGAGGAGCGTCGCAGAGTATTCAAAGCGCTGTAAACATTCAAAAAATTGACTTTTGAGTTTAAAATCGGGCTCAACCCACAAATTGATCATGAAAATAGCGAGTTTGGTGGTTAAAACGACAATCGCTAAGACTGCCCGCCCGTTTGTGTTCCAAGGCCTTCAAGAACTGGCTGCAGGCCATTTTACCCCATCGCAGCAAGTTGCTACTAATAACAGTGAGTAAACCTTCAGAAAACTGCTCAAACAGTGATTTTCAGTAATGCCATATAAAATGTGTGTGCAGCAGTGTAGTCGCTTTGCAAGTAACAACTGTGTGAAGTCCTGCCAGCAAGTGCAAGTCTGTAAAGCCATTGAATGTGTGCATGGAAGTGAAAATAGCCTCAGTTTAAAGTTTGTAGCCAGAGAGAGACTGTGGGTTGTAGCAAAATGCAACGCTAGTAGAAGCAGGCAATCCTGAGCTAAAACCTGAAGCTTTTAAGGGACTGTAATTAAATAAATGTTACCAGCATGTGAAAAGTCCAAGGAAAATCCTGCAAATGTGTGTAAAGTCAGAACACAGCAAGTTGTGCAGTTTGAGTAAAAGTTATCAGTAGCTGGTGTAAATCGGGTGCGCAGTGGCTTGACCCAGATTCTAAATGTTGATGCACAGGAGTGCTGCCGCCCGCCATTACAGGGTGGGGTAGTAAAGTAAACACAGCAGCAGAGGAGCCATTTTAAAGCTACAGAGTGTGTTCAGTAAAGTGGGACTTTCAGTTACAGTGAACTTTGTTTGTTTTCTGCAGTTATGGCCTCAGGACCAGCTCGTTACCGGATCATGCCCGGTTGCAGTAACAGCAGCAGTAAATAGACTGAGAGATATTGAAAAGTGGTGCTATGGAGGGCAACTGCCTCCTGATGTGGCAATTCCTAATTATCCAGTGCGTGTATGCCAAATATGCTTGAGTGCTGGAAGGGATGTCTTCATGATTCCTCACTGTGCTGGATGCCTACAAAAATATGGCTTGTATAAAGTGCCTCCAATTCGTTTGGCCCCCACATGGACAAAAATTCAGGAATCTGCAGTAGGCAGCACACAACACCAGGCAGAGCCTGTGGACGAAGGTCCCTCGGGGGAGTGTGGCACAAAGCTAGAGGGTGCAGAGTTAGAGACAGAATCAGAAGTGGAAGTTTTGGATGCTGGATCCCAGAAGGAAAGTTCAGATAAAGCATCAATAGACCCCTGGGTGGGGGGGCCTAGCCCGAGTCTCTTAGGTGAAGATGAGATGCGGGAGACCTTTGAATGGGAAGTGTCAACCTCCGTGCCTAGTGATGAATGGATAGTCTCATGGGTGAGAATGACTGCTCACTCCTGGGCTCAGATCCTCAGTGAAGAGGAAGATGAGGGGCAACCTATGTGGTCTTGTGAGAAAGGAATGGGTACACAGCCTCAAGATCTTGCCTCGGAGGAATGTGTTGAAGAAGGTGGTGATGCCACTGCCCTGGTTTTACAAGAGGAAGAAGTCAGGGATCCATTTCTAATTTCCTTGAGGATGCAAAGCTGGCAGAACCAGGACTGGCCACCCCCAAGCCAGGCCAGCGGTCTCAGATTGACCAAAGCAAGTAAAGAGGAGAGACTGGTTCGTAGAAAGGCAAATGAGATCTATGGCATGACCTTTCCTACCTTTCCTCCAAAGGTCTGGGAAGAGATTGAGAACTGCAGGAAATCCTGGATCTGGGATGAAGCAATGAAAAGTGTGCATCCTGGGGCCAACCAGCATGTAAAGAATAGACTGTTCCACGAAAAGTATACCCAGTGGAAGAGAGGCAGGACACTGTTCATAGACAGAGTTAGAGTGGTGGACGGAGAGGGGACGTGAAATCTCCCACTGTGTGAATTATGAGCGCCCAGATGGGGTAATAATTCAAGCCCCTGACCCCCGGTACTATTGGCCTCAGTGCAAGGACCTCCCAGCAATTAAGCCTGTGCCTACAAAATGGAGAGCCGAGCAGTGGTAGTCAATACTGCCACATCAGACTGTGAAGTGCCCTTATTGATCTGCCAATATGAATAACCAGGACTCAGGTGCCCCACATTCATCAGTCTACAGTGTATTGTCCTGTCCAGCAACCATCTACTGGCCCACCAGATGACTTCAGATCCAGAGAGGACACCAGCCCAGCTGTTTTCTGTTCATCGCCTGGTAATCGGATGACGTCAGACCAGCTGTTTTCTTTTTGTTCCTGTTCTAAGGTTTCGTCTCCAGAGATGACATCAGCCCAGCTGTTTCCAGATGTGCCTCCTGTGGTTCCCGGAAGATGTCCGCTCAGCTGTATCAGAAGAAATGCTGCCAGGGAGAGTCTTTGGCTGCGGTGCAGGTTAGGTGCCAGAGTCTTGTACTACAAATGGCTGGTAAGTCCAAACTTTCCTATCTTTATGACATTGCAGTACACACCCTACACTACAGATTTCAAAAATGTGTGAACTGTCTGCAAAGACTCTCCCCTTCGGGACTTTGGCCTGTTAGAACTGTGCTCCACCGGGCTCCGGCCCAGGAGAGACTCTTTATTGGACTAGCCTTCGGGCCTTGTGGTCAATAGTTGGGACTTTTAGGGCACTCCATCCCCCCAAATGTGTATTGTAAATAATGTCATTATTGTATTCTAATGTAAATACTGTTTTCTACCTTTTTCTAAAAAATCTTTTTGGGATTTTTCAGTGTTTTGTATGGTAAGGGTTTTAGATAGACTGTGTATGCAGATTAGGAGAGTGTGTTTTGTCTTTCTTTTTCTTACAGGTGTTCCTGGGAAGACAGAAGAGAAGACAAGAAGAGGAGGAGGGGCTCATCGGAGTTCCTCGTCAGTGCTTTATTGTGTAGAAATTTAAAGTACTGTGGTGTTATTGTTATGGTTATTGTTGTATTAACCCTTTCCTTCCACAGGTGTGGTTGTGGGGGTAGGGAGAAGACAGTAAGTTGATATTTTAATGGTGTGGTTGCAGGTTGCCCAAGGTCGGGGAGGTCCTCGGGTTTGTTTTTGTTTTGGAATATTATGTTAGAGGCAGATAGGTTTTCCCTAGAGGGTTAGGGGGGATAAACAGGCTGTGGTCCTGAATGGCCATAGGGACTGCAGTGCTGATCTATCAGGGCTTTGCTCTGGATGGTTCTACCAGAGCCACTAGGTGTCCATAGTAAGTGGATAGTGTAGAGGCTGACATGTCAGCTACAGACCTCTAGGCCCTTAGTGTTGCCTGCCTGTGCTTGCACATGGTAGGAGGGGGCCTGATCACCCCCCTCTGCAGGCAGCACATAGGGTGGGATGGCCTAAGGCCGGGTGCATAATGACTGGGGACAGTCATTTTCCTGGTCAAGGGCGAGTGTAACCCCTTGTTACCCGGGGTTACTAGAATCCCAGTAAGACCTAGTGGTAGGCAGGGAAGGCAGCTTGTGAAACTCCAGTTAAAAGGGTTTCACACTGTCTCACTCTGTTCTCAGTCTCTGCTGAGACTGAGAGATGACATCACCAATATAACTGTCGCAGCTGCATAAGCCACATTGGAATCTGCAGCAGAGGGAGTTAGATAGAACGTTGGGAGTTTTCAAAGTCAGTTCCTGTTTACCTTCTGTAAGAGAAGGAGTGAGAGTCCAGTGTTCAAGTGGTGGGAGACTGCTGTCCAGGTCTCAGTGCCCCTCCCTCCAGGGGGGGGAGAGTAGAGGAAGTAAAGTATCCCCATGTAGATTCCAGGGGCAATCCCCTAATTTCTGCTGAAGAAAGAAAGCTGCCTTTTACAGTTTCGGTTTGTGTTTGAAAAGTGGGAAGAGTTGTACTTCGCCTGTGGGGCACCTGCAACAAAAGGGTGAGTGTTTGCTCTAATATGAGAGGGCAAAAATGTGTTTCTTCAGCCTGGGAAATGTGAAGAAATCTGGGATTTGAACTACTATTTGGGAGGCCTATAGTACTAGGACAAACAAATGGAGTAGTGTCAAAAACTAAAGTGCTGTGTGAATTCAAGTAATATTGTAGAGGGGGGTGCGACAGTTCATCCACCATTTAATCTACATTTCAGAAGTTTCAGTTTGTCCAGAGAAATGGCCGGGTATGGGCTGTGGGAGCTGGAGGTGGGAACACTCCCCAACTTTAGTAACCAGGTCCACCTCTACAGATTTCTGCTGTGATTGCTACTTGCCTCATGTGTTTGGCCAGTGATGAGGGAAGTACCCAGACGTGGGTCGCAAATGGGAAAATCTCTCTAGGAGTCTCAGACTCTAAGTGGTGTGGGGAGCCACAACAAGGGTAAAGAAAATCCTCTTTGTGAGATGGGAGTCAGAAGAAGCAAATGGGAAATCTCTCTAGGAGTCGCAGACTCGAAGTGGTGTGGGGAGCCACAACAAGTAAAATGGGTTCATTCTTCCAGTGGACCGTCAGTCAAGTGGCCGGCAGGGGAGCCGGGCCAGTTGGGCTGTGTACCCAAAGCGCGTGCAAGTCCGGGCTGTGTGCCTGGTGGGTCCAGAGCCTGAAAACAGTAGAAATGGTTCATTCTTCCAGTGGACCTCCTTGTAGTCTCTAATCTGCATTATCAGTAAACATAGCCCCATGGGGGTCCATCTATGCTTTGTTGTGTTCAGCTAGTTGTGAATAAAAGCCACACTGAAAAATCCCAGTCCTGGTTCTGGACATTACAGTTACTGCTTCCTGTGTTCGGATTTACTTGGGTGCCCCTGTGCAGAGTAGCCAAACCTAGGTCCCCTTGTGCCAGGTAACCTCATCCTCCCCGAACCCAGGTCCCCACCAGGTATTGCTGCCAGCGCCAACAGCATGCCACCTGTTGTTTGGGCAAAAAGGCAGGGGTGGGGGTTACACATATGTTTGTCTATTGTGCTTACCTGGTCAACAAAAGCTAAATAAATAAACATTTCTTATGTGCATCCATTCTTCTGTATCTAAGCAATAAAGTTAGACATTATTAATATTCTTTACTGCCCAATGAATATTTATATTTCAAAGACTGCTATTTCAAAAAAGTTTACATTCACTTCAACTTTATAGGGCTGTATCTCCACTTATTTCATAAGTCCCATGACTTCCTATCTCGTAATGCTGTAATATATAATTTAATATTTGATATTACATTTATATCTTCAAATTCAAACCACAAACCCTTTATCAACTGTAGTGGCAGGATAATATCTCTAAACTCTTCATTTAATCATTTATAAATCATCACCTGCTCAATAGAAATCAGATTATTTACATAGAGGATAATGTATGGTCTTTGGTTAATAATCACACTGTAAACACTTTGAGATGTTACCATGACATCATTGTAAACCTCGAGAGCGCAGCTCGTATGTCATGGCAACCTCGAGAAGTGTTTTCAGTGCAGTTGTTAACCAAAGACCATACATGATATTTTATAGTGCATTGGCTGCGAAGATTGTGTAATTGTGGATTGAATTACTTTCCTTTCCTTTCCTTTACTGAATTACTTTACGGAACATTGATTGTTGTGAGCATTCCATTTTGTTATACCATTGATATGACATACTCAAGAAGGGTTAACAACAGAGTGATGTCATAACAATGGTATAACAAGGTTGTAATCTGCTTGATTTCAGTTAATAATAAGGGCTCCCCATACATTATATAGTCCTCTCTCATTTCAAAATATTCAATGGTCTGAGAAATATTAAAAATGTTCCAGCTGGTACCTTTTTAATTCACCTGTGCTCAACCTCTTAGGTCAGTTTCTGTGGACTATATAGAGGATAATGTATGGTCCTCTATCGTTAACCGGTCAGTTAACAGTCGAGAGGTTGCCAGGGTGACCATGTAAACCTCGAGAGCGAAGCTCGAGAGGTTTACGTCGTCATGGCAACCTCGAGACGGTTAAAATTGACCGATTGCCGATAGAGGGACTATACATTATTTTTATAGTGTATGGTCCCACCATCAAAAAAGGGCTTACGCTTTTTAAAGTCACCGCTGCCCTTCAGTCCTTCCCCGCCGGTTTCCCTTCAGTCGGTCTCGTCGAAAAAGCGCACATGCGCAGACCACTCGCTGTTGTTAACCTATCGATGTGACGTAGGATCGATAGGTTAACAACATATCTACATCACATCGATAGGTTAACAACCTTAGGAAATGATGATTTCCTAAGGTTAACAGCGTTCTAACATACATTATATTGTTCTCATACTATCCCCTAGGAATCAAATAAACCTCCTTTTAAAACAATGAAATTCAGTGGTCTCACTGTTCTTTTAGAAGATGTCCTGCACATCGTTCTGTTTGAATTCACCCAATGTGGCTCAATGCTCACTTATCAGCATGCTTTAGTTTTATGACTGCACCATTTTCAAAAGGGAAATCCTTACATTCTCTTTCTCCTTATATATGGAGGCAGAAAGTGCATTCCAGGCAGCTCCAGACTCAGGCAAGGTAGCAATGTCATACCAAGTCACGCATCACAACACTGTGACACACCTAGCTGCCTGGTTCCATTGGGAAAGGCCACTATTAGGCTAAACTAGCCTTGCCACATATAATGTGGCTCATGGACCCAGCATGGTCCATTAGCATTAACTATGTATAAAGTTTTAAATTGTAATACAGACTGTGTAAATGGTCTAAATTCTCTGTTCTACAACCATGGTTAGTCGCCACTAAATTTAATGCTTTGATCAAGAAAATCAACTTATATAGCCCACCTTTAGAAATGCATTTTACTTTGAGTACTAAGAGTGGAGAAAGGTAATGGACACTAGTGGATGTGTTTGAAGGTGGGTTCTTTAATGAATCGTAGTGATGGCAGTTGTAATTTGTGCAAGGGTATGGGGGGATAACAATGATTGACAGAGGGGGTACAGTTTCATATTTATTTCTGGTAATCTTTCTGTTATAAGAGGAGAGTCAGACTAGTCCAATACGAATCAATAGTGCTTATCAGTGGGCTGGGGGGGAGAAGAGAGGTTGTGGGTTACAGGGTGGTTTGGGTGGGGGCGCTGTTGGCTGGAGGGTTATTAATTGCATTGTGAGGTAAATCATTGTTAGGATAGTTATATTTTAGGATATTCTAATCCAAGGACATCCAACACTTGGAACAGATGTCAGATTCCTGCTAGTAGCCTGGCAGAAGACACCAGGAGGAAGAACTGCTGTGTGACTGGACTTCTCTACTAGGACTAAAGAAGCAGAACTCTTGTACTTGGACCTTTAATTTAGGGTAAAAAAAACTAACAATCAAAACAAAAAAAAAAGTGTGTGTCTGAGTTAACTGAACTGAATGATTATGTGAACAGTTATCTAGGTGTAAATCTCAGGTGATTGAAAGGACTTGATAGCTGTGCAGTTTAAATTACTTGTAAAACGATCTAGTAAGTAGGGGGAGTGGCTTAGCTAGAAGGAAGCTAAATTTAAAGACTGACTTAGAAAGATTCTGATAGTAGCTTTGCAGAAGACACCAGGAGGAAGGACTGCTGTGTGACTGGACTTCTCTACTGGGACTAAAGAAGTAGAACTCTTGTACTTGGACCTTTAATTTAGGGTAAAATAACTAACTAACAAACAAAACAAAAAAAAGTGTGTGTTTGTCTGAGTTAACTGAACTGAATGGTTATGTGAACAGTTATCTAGGTGTAAATCTCAGGTGATTGAAAGGACTTGATAGCTGTGCAGTTTAAATTACTTGTAAAACGATCTAGTAAGTAGGGAGAGTGGCTTAGCTAGAAGGAAGCTAAATTTAAAGACTGCCTTAGAAAGATTCTGCTAGTAGCTTGGCAGAAGACACCAGGAGGAAGGACTGCTGTGTGACTGGACTTCTCTACTGGGACTATATTGCCCTCCTTCCTCCCCTCACCCTCCCACCCAAAGCTAGTTCTCTACTTTTATAGGCACAGGATTTGACTGACAACAGGAACTTCCTGTTTGGGAGCAGGAAGTGAGTGATCACAGAGCCACCAAAGACCCACCATCCTAGAAGGGCAAGAGTAGCTCTCCGCCCCCTCTAGCTGCTGGAGGTCTGCCTCTGAGCAAGTAAGGGGTCTACTGAGAAATATAGGATATTCTTGTCTCAGAACAGGACAATCAGGAGCTTAAAGAGCACACAGGCAGAAAGTAAGTAGAGAGAGAAGAGGAAAAAACAGAGGAAAGAGTAAGGATTCCAAACAGTTAAGGGGCCAGAAATAAGAAATGATGGGAGTGGTGCAGTGCAGTGGCTGTGGAGCCGCAGTCTTCCAGGAGACGTTCTGGAGGATGCGGTGTTGTCCCATCTGCAGGCACCTCTCTGGGCTGAGGGAGGAGGTTGCTCATCTCCAGGGTGAGTTGGCCAGGATTTATGGGACCTCCTCTTTCATCCAGGGACCACCAGTGCCACTGCCGTTGCCTCAGAGGTTGCCAAGAAAGAGGAGCGGTTGGACCACAATGGGCTCAGGGAGGGTGAGGGTGGTGGAACAGAGGTGCATCCCTCCAGTTGTACCTCTACACAATTCCTATGCCATTCTGGCAAAGTGTGATTCCTCTATGGAGGCACCCACAGTGGAGACCAAGGAGTATACTGGGAACCTCCACAAAGGAGACCCACAGGAGGGTGGCAGGAAACCCCACAGGGGAAGGAAACAACTCCTGGTGGGGGACTCCATTGTTAGGAAGGTAGAACTGGGGGAGGAAGGGGAGAGGGAGCTAAGGTGCCTGCCTGGCACCATGGCTTGGAGGGACAGGGAGTGAATCCTCAGGATTGCCGGAGCAACTGCACAGGGGAGGGAGCTGGATGTCATTGTCCACCTAGGGACAAATGACCTGGCTAAGAAAGGGATTAGAGAAGTGCAGGAAGAGTTTGTGGAATTGGGGAGGGGCCTTAGATTAGTAGCACACATGGTAACCTTCTCCGAGGTGCTGCCCATCTATGGCGTAGAAGAGGCTAGGGTGTTCCACACCATGGGATTCAATCAGTGGTTGAAAAACTGGTGTGAAGCTCAGGGATTTGGCTTCATTGGGGACTGGGGGTCCACCTGGAGTGATGCAAGCCTATACTGGCATGATGGGCTGCATCTGTCCAGGAGGGGAACCAGGATCCTAGGTGATAGGTTTAAATGCTTCATTGGGAAGCATTTAAACTAACCAAGGGGGGAGGCACTGGAAAGGAGCAGGGAAATCCTAGCCCCCAAAAAATCACGGTAGTAAGTGTGGTAAACACCAACATAGAGGTGTTGATAGGAAGAAGGGCAGGGGTAAATGGGGAAAGTGACAAAGGCAAGAAGAGCAGGGATGGGGCAAAAAGAAGTAAGGCCATCAGGAAATGGAGGGTAATGAGTACCAATTCCAGTAGTCTGGGCAACAAGCTCCCTGAGCTGGTGGTCTTGATGGAAGAGGGATGCCTGGATATCGTAGCAGTCACAGAAACATGGTACACAGAGAACCATGACTGGGATGTTAACATACCAGGGTACATAACCTACAGGAGAGACAGGCAGTGGAGAAGAGGGGGAGGAGAAGCTCTCTATGTAAAGGAAGAAATAAAAGCAACTGAACAAAAGAGTAAACAGGGAGGAGAGGAGGCACTGTAGGTCACCTTGGTGACTGGAAAGGGCACCACAATCTGCACAGGGGTTGTGTACAGACCCCCATGTCAGGGGGAGGGAATGGACAAGGATATGCTAGAAGGCATTCTTAGGATGGCAGAGAAAGGGGAGATACTGTTGATGGGAGACCTGAATATGCCAGATGTTAACTGGAGCACATCTGCTGCAGCCACATCCAAGAGCAGGGCCATTCTCGATGCCCTACAGGTGGCAGGCCTCAGACAGCTAGTTTTGGAACCCACTCATGAGGGAGCAATCTTAGACCTCATACTCTCAAATGGGGGCAATGAGAGGATCTCAGATCTAGAAGTGGGTTGCCATCTTGGAACAAGTGACCATCAAACAGTGTGGTTTACGTTAAACTCAGCTACAGAGTCAAGCCATACAAAAGTGAGGGTACTGGACTTCAGGAGGGCTGACTTTGGCAAGATGGGAGAGTGCCTCAGAAAAGCACTAGCGAACAGGCTAGAAGGAGGGGTGGAGCAACAATGGGGAATCATCAAAACTGCCATCACAGAGACAACAAACCTTTGTGTGAAGCAAATAAATAAATCAAAATGAAAGAAAAAGCCACTGTGGTTCTCAAAAGAGGTCGCTGGGAAAGCAAGGGAGAAAAAGATAGCATTCTGGAAGTATAAGGAAACACAGAAGGAGCAGGACAGAGAGCTGTACCAGTTAAGGCAGAAGGAAGCAGGGAGGGAAGTCAGAATAGCAAAGGCCCAACCTGAGGAAAAGATAGCCAACTCGGTTAAGAAGGGGGATAAAACCTTTTATAGGTACATCAGAGAGCGTGAGAAAGACAAAGGAGGGATAGTGAGGCTGAATAGAATGAACGTGAGTGGGCAGAGGGGACAGTGAAAAAGCAGGGATACTGAATGAATATTTCTGCTCAGTATTCACAAAAGAGGAGGGGGAAGTGCCTAATCCAATTAACAGAAGCACTCTTGATAGGGGGTCGATCCCAGTCCTTTCACAGAAGAAAGGGTTCTGCAAGAACTCCTAAAACTGAAGGTGGACAAAGCAATGGGGCCTGATGGAATTCACCCCAGAATTCTAAAAGAATTAAGGGGAACTAGTGAAACCACTGGCTACTCTTTTAATAAATCGTGGGAGGATGGTGTGGTACCCAGGACTGGAGGAAGGATGTGATTCCCTTCACAAAGTGGGACCAAGACAGAGGCAGGAAACTACAGACCTGTCAGTTTGACCTCTGTGGTAGGGAAAGTGATGGAGTCACTTCTGAAGGAAAGAATTGTTGAGTACCTAGAGGCCAGTGGGGCACAGGACCCAAGGCTGCATGGGTTCACAGTGGGAAGGTCATGTCAGACGAATCTAATAGATTTCTTTGACTGGGTGACCAAAGCAGTAGACCAGGGAGGGGCTGTGGACATGGCCTACCTAGACTTTAGCAAGGCATTTGACACAGTCCCACACAAAGATTAATAGTCAAATTAACCAGCCTGGGAGTGGGTCCCAGGGTGGTAGCCTGGGTAAAACATTGGCTGGACAACAGGACACAGAAGGTAATTGTAAATGGAGTCCACTCTGAAGAAAGAGGGGTTATTAGTGGGGTACCGCAGGGTTCAGTACTGGGTCCAGTCCTTTTTAATGTCTTTATAAGTGACATTACAGAGGGACTGTAAGGAAAAGTATGCCTCTTTGGAGATGACACAAAGATCTACAACAGGGTTGATACACACGGAGGCATGGAAAGGATGAGAAGGGACTTGGTAAGGTTGGAGGAATGGTCAGAAGTATGGCAGCTAGGATTCAATGCAAAGAAGTGCAAAATAATGCACCTTGGAAACAAGAACCCAGGGGAAGTTTACACAATGGGGGGGGGAGGTAGTAACAACAACAAAAAAGGAAAGGGACCTAGGGGTAATCATATCAGATGACCTTAAGGTTAGCAAGCAATGTGAGAAGGCAGTAGGGAGGGCTGGGGGTATACTGGGGTGCATAGGAGAGGCATCACCAGCAGAAAACAAGAAGTTGTTATCCCTCTGTACAGACACTTGGTGAGACCCCATCTGGAGTACTGCGTCCAGTTCTGGAGACCCCATCTCTGCAAGGACATAGACAGAATAGAGTCAGTCCAGAGGAGGGCAACTAAAATGGTGCAGGGTCTGCAAGAGAAGCCATACGAGGAGAGACTAAAGGAGCTTAATATGTATACCCTTGAGGAAAGAAGGGAGAGGGGGGACATGATATAAACTTTTAAGTACCTCAGTGGAATCAACAAAGTTCAAGAGGGTAGCATCTTTCAGAAAAAGAGACGTGCAAGAACAAGGGGACACAATTTGAAGATAGAGGGGGGACGGCTCAGGGGCAATGTGAGGAAGTATTTTTTCACAGAGAGGGTAGTGGATGCATGGAACAGCCTTCCTGAGGAGGCTGTGGGGTCTAAAACTGTGGAAGAATTCAAGAATGCATGGGACAGACAGACAGGCAATTCTTGTGGGGGGGGTAGGAAGAAAAATAGGCTGTTGGTTAACTAGGATCTGCGGCCTATCCTGTAGGTAGGGAAATGGGCAGACAAGGTGGGCCAAGTGGTCCTTATCTGCCGTCAAAGTCTATATTTCAATGTTTCTATTCAGATACGGAATATCCTAATATCCTGCCATTCTAACTTGGATCAGACTGTATCTGAGTGCTTCTAGTCATTAGTGACTACTAGTCTCCCCCACCCCTTTCCCCTCCTGGTTCCTTACTACCCTTTCTCCCTTCTTATCTCTCCTCACTACTACACTACCACTAAGTGGCCCTCTATCCTTCCCTTTTAAAAACCTCTCTTCTTTCCCACCCCTAATCTCTCCAACTGTTTTTTCCTTCCTTTGTGTTTCCCCTCTTTCTCCTCCCTTCCACTCCCTAAAGTATTTTGATGCCTGGAATTGGTTGATTGCAACGTAAGAGTTCCTAGGAATTTAGGAATTTCTGACTCTGAATCTGATTTAATTTGATTCTGAAATGTCTAATTTCCTATGTGCTAACATTATTTTAGCTTTAATTTCTGAATTAGGATTTTTGGACTACAATTAAAGAAATCCTAATTCTGAAAATGAAATCAGAGTCCAATTAATCAGGTCCAAATATTCAATTCCTAGCATCCTAGCATCCCTTCTTAAGTCCTATATTAATTAACTTCTGCCTTCCCTTCCGCTAAAACCTTACAGCCATATGGATGTCTCTCCCTCCCTTTCAGTCCTTGCCTTCTGAACCCCCCATACATCCCACTCTATCAAATTTATATTAATCCTTCTGCTCCTGCAGGCTGATGATGATGAGCCTAACCATGGCCCCTCCTTCCTTCCCATACCAGAGCACTGCACATTTTTTACTTCCATACAGGAAACCTGGCTCGTATGCTGAACCAGAAACTGGAAACAACAAGAAATCTGAATTTGAGTATGTATATTTTCTTATTATATCTGGTTTTAGTGTTAGAATATTTGGTCAGGAAAGGCACACGGAGTGAAAGTGTTTGCAGGTGTTCCACGGGAGCACTGGGAGATTAACTTGATTTATTGAGTGTCACACCTTATGTAAGTGGCTGTTGTGGGGTTCAGACCCAGGTTTCTTGGGTCCCCAGGTTCACAGCTTAGTGCTCAAACCTCTAAACTATACTACCTCCTTCAGTGGAAAGAGGAAGGTGAAGGGGGGCATTGGGCCCTGAAAACGGAGAGGGATGCATGGGATCTGTAAGGGAGCCATAGCCAGTGGTTGATATTGATTTAATACACTGGCCCAGTGGTGCTGAGGGTTGAGGCGCTGGACACCACACCTCATGCTACACCGGCGACCCGGGTTTGGGAATGTACCCGGATCACCGGGGTTTGACTGGGGGGGCTCGATTGAGTCACTGATTGGCAACTTTCCACTCCTGGGGAGGGTTAGGCACCAGTCTGACAAGTGGACAGTGTCAGGAGGGGAGGTGCTGTCAGGTGATTGGTGGAAGTCATGTCTCAGCACAGCTTACCACCTGGACTTCAGTCCTGTGTGCCAGTATCCTCAGGGGTGTGGATTAGGGGAGTCACGCAATCATGTAAAAGCAACTATAAAAAAAAAAACATATCCCACAACCGTGTAGTGTGATCCCCATATGAGGGGATGAGCTCTATGGAGGTCAGCCCAGCCAGGAGGGTGAAAAATGTGCTATAAAAAAAGATATTGATTTAATGCACTGCTTCAATTTTCAGCAAAGGGCCCCTGGTGGAGGCAGCATGCTAATTGAGAGACCCATAACATCTGGGGTAGCCGTGATGCAGTGAACAGACATTATGCCCACCTTGGTAGTAGGCTGCCTGGAAAAGATCAAACCAGGTAAGTCCCAGTTGACTGATGTGATACACCACAGGATCACAGTGAAGCCAAAAGATCAATTAGCAGGGCCACTTGCAGGAATCTGTCCAGACAGGTACGGCACTGGGGTGACAGAGGATTGAAAAGTAATCATTGCGGTCCTCATCTTGAAGAAGGGGACAAGCTCAGACTGAGCAGGGGATACAGGATGGTCAGCCTGACATTAGTGCTGGGAAAGGTCCTGGAAGCCATTATCAAGCATAGAAAAATTGAGCACTTGGTGATGTCAAGGCTCTCATACTTTCCAAGCATGACTGCATTAGGGTAAATAATGCCAAATTTCAAGCGGTAACCAGGGTGCTGGACAGGGTGCAGCGCACAGCAAGCTTCTGGAAAAAGTGCACCAATGTGATATGCGTAAGACATACACAAGGTGTAGTGCTAATTTGCTTTGGGCGGAAAGTAGAGGGTGGTGGTTAAGAGGCACTAGTCTGAGTGGAGAGGAGTATTCAGCAGCATCCCTTAGTAACCAGTTTTACTACAATTGCTGCTTAACGTCCATCTCCACTAAAAATGTTCACGTTTATTTTACTCTCTGTGTTTTGCTTTCATCCATTATGCATATTCTATCATGCAGCTTTCTACCTGTATTAATTGCCGTTCAACCCTTTTAATTTTTGCTGTCCAGTTTGTCGTTCATTTGTCCTAAATGTGCTTTTTTTCCCTACTGTATTTTTTGTGTGATGGCCTTATGTATATCTAAATGTGGAATTGCTTTACCGCACAACCAAAGTAACACAGAAACATAGAAGTTGTAGGCAGATAAGGACCTCTTGGCCTACCTAATCTGCTCAGTTTTCCCTGCCTACTGTGCCACCACAGACCCTGCTCAATCTCTTGTACAGTCTGTTGTTTTATTGCTTACTTGTGTTGTGTCCTGTAATATACTCTTCTGTGTAATATTTTGTGTATTTGCACTGTTTGGGGCTCCCATATTTTCTGCTCCATTACCTGTCTCACTAGGAAGTGAGCTGATTCTATGCCTTCCCTGGTTACCAGTTTCCAAATGATTTTTCAAGGCTTATTTTGGACACCTGTACTGTCTTCATATCCACTGTCTTTGCTGGTAGACTATTTCATAGGTTCAATGCCCACTGTGAGAAAACATGCATCCCACCTCAGAGCTTCAGGGCATGTCCCTACATCCTGCTGGAGTGTGCCAGATCATCCTCATCTGTTTGATTTTGTCTGGACTCCTTAGCATTTGAAGATGACATTAGGTTTCAGTCTCTTTTTCCTAAAGTTAAGCATGTTAATAGCCTCCAGCTGCTCTTCATAGCCTGTGCCCCCCACACACCAGAGCATTTTGGTGGCTCTAAGTTGCACCCTCTTGACTTCCTTAATGTCCCTTTCGTGAGTAGCCCCAAAACTACACACACTACTCTTGGCACGTCCTGGTACTAACTCTGCTCTTTTATGCATCCCAGCCAGCATTTTGCCAGCCCTCTTGAAAGTGGCTGTAACTTTTTTTTTAGTTATCTCTCTGGTCCCTGTGGAGATGCACCCCTTATGTCAGCCCATGTTAGGTGCCCTTTAGACCACCTATTTGTCACACCCAGGTAGCCCGCATAGGAAGGCCTGTGATTACCCCACATCATGGGGATTCTGAAGGGGCTAGGGTACAAACCAAGATCCACCTTGTATCCCATCCAGCTGCACAGACATCATACAGGCATCGGTGGCTGCAGGTTCCCCGGTGTCATGCTGCTTGGTCCCAAGAAGGTTTTTACTTTGTGGTTCAACCCCTGGTTGAGCAGACATGCAATGACATTGGCACACATCAGAAGCACTCCCACTTCAGTCGTGCAGATGGCTGCCACATCCACCAGTTCCTGTAGATGGGATGGTCCCAGATGCACCAACCCCCAGCCTCTGCTAGGGGTCAGAATATTGCAGGGCACCAAAACCCAACCTCCCCAGAGAAGGAGAGCAGTCCCATGGACTCCCCCTGACTTTCCTGTTTAGGTTAGTGTAAAAAAAAAAAAAGAAGAAACAGAGCCCGCCAATGTCCCTATAGTCAAAACCCCCACCCACAATTTGTCAAGTGTATTTTAAAAAAGTCCTGATTATGTAGTGCACTGCCTTACTTAACAGTCTCATTACTGGGCTCAAATCTGTCCCAGTGGTGCGTTGCAGTATTTTGTGAGGAGAGATTGCTGGCGTGTGCTGCACAATCTCTCCCTCCTGCAATATTGCAAAGTACCACTTGGAGGGACTTGGGCCCAATAGTGAGATTGTTAAGATAGGATAGGCAGCGCACTGCATAATCAGGACTTTTTATTTTACTACATAACAAGTTGTGGGTGCATTTCAAGGGGACATGGGTGATGAGGGTGATGGGGCTGAGATCGGTGGGGGACAGTAGGAATTACTGTATTTTCTTATACTAGCTGATTGGACTTTTTCTGTATATTGCAGTTTAGGCAAATTAGATGATGGGCTCTTGAGGAGGTGAGCAGAGAGGTTTTGCCAGCAGCCCTCAGGGACCAGATTCATGGGTTTGGGGTGCTCTGAGAGTGGGTGGGGTGCCACTGGATACTAAGGGAAATTACTGCAAGGGTAAGGAGAGGGAGGGGTGCCAATGGTCAGCAAGGAAAGAAACATAGGCAATGTCAGCAGAAAAAGACCTTTGCTGCATCCAGTCTGCCCAGTTTCACTCTACTCTACCCCATGACCTATTGTCTAGATAGTGTTTTCCCCCTCACCTGCCATCCCTCGCTCCCTGCCATACTGGTAACCCCCCTGAGTACAGTAATTACAGTATTAAGCCCTTTCCTCTGCCACAGCCATGCATGAATCCATTAATGGGTTTTGCACCCAATACATCTGCTGGTAGGCTGTTTTGTGGCTCACTCACTCACTCCGTAAAGTGAAACTTTTTTGTGACCCTCCTGACTCCCCCCCACCAGCTTGCATTCAGGTCCCCTTGTTTTTGACCCTCCATTCCTGCTAAGTAGTTCTTCAAAGTTTGCCAGGAACTTGAAGGTCTCTGTCATGTCCTCCCTCTGTCTTCTGGCTTCTAGCAAGTACATGTCCAGCGCGCTGAGCTGATCCTAATAGGATCTGTCCTGTTGGCCCTAAATCATTTTGGTTACCCTCCAGTGCACTGTTTCCAACCTTTCTTTGTCTTTCTTCAGATGAGGACTCTGGAACTGGGCAGAGTATACCAGATTGGGGGGTCTCACCAGTGATCTATAGAGAGACGGTATTACCACTTTCTTCATGCTATTGAAACCCCTTCAAAGAACACCCCAGCATTCTGGTTGCCTTGTAACATTGGCTAGTTTGTTTTAGGGAGTCACTTTTCATTGCCCCCAGGTCCCTTTCCTCTGAAGTAGTGGCCACCTTAACCCCTCCTATTAGGGCTGGGATAACTCAAAGAAGTTCTGACTCTTATTATATAAGAACCAAAACATGAGGGGGCTCTGATTCATCCCGATTAGTTCAAATTTTTTCATAACAAATTGCTTGAATGTGTTAAAATGCATGATAGGGCATACATTCTCTATAGTATTCAACACTGTGGAGAAAAGGAAATACTTCAAATAATTATTTGTATGAAAAATAAAGTAGAACTGCTAATGTGGAAGGGACTTGGGGCAACAATGACACGTAGCACAGTCAACAGCATACAGTAGTTCTTTTGTGACCACCCTTGACACACCTGCCTGAGCCCAACTCAGCAGCACATAATACAGTCTCTTGGATTTCTCCCACTGATCTCTCTCTCAGTTCTCCCAGTGTATCCCACCCTCTCTCTCCCTCTTTGTGCTGCTGCCGAGTCCTTTTTAGTTGTATATTTTGAGGAATCCGTTCCCTCTTTACACCGTTCCCCATGTCTCTCTTTCAATCTTTCTCTGCAGCTTATTTTTTTTTGTCTTGTGCTGGGCAATAATTTTTTAAGTTCACTGTGCATGCACGTGCAGCGAACTTCTTGCGGTAGAGTGACTTTTGAGGGGATTGACACTGTCTGTCCAGTAAAGACTGGAATGCAAGGGGCTCCACAGTATCACATGAATCATCAGCCAGACTGATTGCGCTGCTGTTTTGCCTGAAGTGGTCTGCACTTGAAAAGAAAATGCTGCACAAATCATACTGTGGCTTTTTCCTTTCATCTGCAGAACACCGCCCTGCAAACAGCTGTTTGCTGTCCTTAATCTGATCAGCCTGGCTGACGTCACCGATGCCGCCAGGGTCAATTCCCACATCCTATGGCTGTCCCACTCCTCCTTGTCCTGCAGCCCCAATATACAACTACAAAGACAAACAATGAACAGTATAGTATATTGTTACAATGAATGGCGCATCTCTGGCAGCAGGGCAGGTGCATGCCACAACAGATAGCAACTTATGCAAACACACAGACCGGCAGCACTCGAGGAAAATTAAGAAAAATACAGAAAATGAAATAGACCAGAGGCTACATAAATATGCAAGAAACACAAGGAGCCCACAGCTGTAAACCCAGTGCTTAAGTTTGAATCCAAGACTTGACTCTTCATGCGCTGGGGTTTACAGCTGCGGGCTCCTTGCGTTTCTTGCATATTTATGTAGCCTCTGGTCTATCTCATTTCAGGTACTTTTCTTAATTTCCCTTGAGTGATGCTGGCCTGTTTGTATCCAATGTACAAATAGTTGCCGACAACGGAGTGCCCAGTCCCCAAGCCAGCAGTAGCCCTCTCCCTCTGACCAGTGTGGGACACTGTGGAGCCCACTCCAGTGTTCCCAGTTGTCATACCTCCCACTACTGTGGAACACTGGGGAGCCCACCCCCAGTGTCTCCAAACATTTCCATACATTGTCCCTGTAAAAAAGAAAACCATTCCCCGATGTGGTGGGTTTTTAACCTGTAAAACAGAAAACGGTCCCTCATCGTCTCCCCCACCCTTCCCCCTTCCTGACCCTCCCACTGAGTACCCCACCACCCCAAACCCCCCTCACCCTATACTTACCACCAGAGGTCAAGTGCTGCCATCTCTGAACCGGGACACATCTGCATTCTTCAAAGCTGAACCGCAAACTGAAGAATCAAGGTAACCACTGTATAATGGCAGTCAATGGGGTTTTGAACTTATGTTGATATCTCATCCATTTTGTGGTAGTTTGTACCAAATTTCAATATGAGCTTTTGGGACCCCCTCTTGAACACTGGCACTGTCATTTCATCACTCAGTCACGAAAGGTGATTTCGCAGTCACTGCACGGAATCACTTTTCGGGACCCAATAATGAAATTACAGTGCCACTGTTCATGAGGTGGGGTCCAAAAAAGCCCATGTTGAAAATTTGGTACAAAAATACAAAAAACACCCGAGTTATGTGCTCTCATTGACATTTTCATACGCACACATGTAACTTTTTCAATGTTTTATATTTTCACTCTAAATTATCAATGTACACATTTTTTTCACACCATTTCATGAATACTACAGCTGCCATTTCTCACATCCTGCCCAAAATGTGTTTTTGCACATGTGGCACAGAATGGTGCGGTCGTTGCACAAAATCACCTTTTGGGACCAAGTAAGGAATGACAGTACAAGTGTTCATGAGATGGGGTCCCAAAAAGCCTATGTTGAAAATCTGGTGCAAAAATACAAACAAACACCTGCGTCAGGCATGCTCATTGAGATTTTCTTTTGCACGTGGGTAACTTTTCCAATTTTTAATATTTTCACTCCAAATTTTCAACATGTACATTTTTTCACACCACTTCATGAAAAGTATAGTTAGCATTTCTCAAATCCTGCCCAAATTGTGTTTTCACACCTGTGGCACAGAATGGCACGGTCATTGTGCCATATCACCTTTTTGGGACTGAGTAAGAAAATGGCAGTACCAGTGTTCATGAGATGTGGTCCCAAAGAAAACATGCTGAGAATTTAGTATCAAAATTTTAAAAAGTAGCTGTGTTATGGGCATTATGGGACAAGCATAGGGGAACCATAGAGGTAAAGCAGAGGGAGGGACAGAAGCCGTAATCAAGTATGGGTCTTATAGGCAGACTGGATGGGGTTAGTGGTCCTTACCTGCCAACAATTTCTATGTTTCTATGTTTCGCTATGTATGCCCTTGACCGGAGATAGCCACAGGATGGGATGGGGGGAATTGCTAATAGTCACCAAAGAAAAAAGGGACTTGGGGGTTATTATTTCAGATGACCTGAAAATGTCAAAGCAGAGTACAAGGGCAGCAGGGAGGGCCAGTGGCATGCTGTGGTGCATAGCCAGGGGTACCATCAGCAGAACACAGGAGGTAATGATGCCACTATATAAAACCCTGGTCACGCCTGACAAGGAATACTGTGTGCAGTTCTGGAGGCCACACCTTTGAAAGAACATTGACAGGCTAGAGGTGGTCCAGAGAAGGATGACTAAGATGGTACAGGGCTTGCACCACAAAACTTATAAGGAGGGATTAAGGGAACTCAATATGTACTTGCTGGAGGAGAGGAGGGAGAGAGGGGACATGATAGAAACAATCAAGTACCTCAAGGGCATAAATAAGGTGCAGGGGGGAAGACATCTTGCAATACAGGAGGAGTACAAGAAAGATGGGGCATGACATGTCATTGGAAGGTGGCAGGGGGAATGTGAGGAAAGTTTTCTTCAGAGAGAGAGTGTACTGATGCATGGAATGGTCTCCCACAAAAGGCGGCAGGAACAAGCACTGTGTTTGGATTTAAACATGTGTGGCACAGGCAAAGGGGAACCATAGAGATAAAGCACAGGGAAGGTCAGAAGCCATAATCAAGCACGGGGTTTATGGGCACACTGGATGGGTCTAGTGGTCCTTATCTGCCAACAGTTTCTATTTTTCATTGCGCATGATCGTGACTAGAGAAAGCTATAGGATTGGGGGGGAGTGGTTGCTGACAGTCACTAAGAAGAAAAGGACCTGGAGGTTATTTCAGATGACCTGAAAATGACAAAGCAAAGTACAAGGGCAGCAGGGAAGGCCAGTGGCATGCTGGGGTGCATAGGCAGAAGTATCCCTTATTCTTCCTGCTTCCTTGACTTGTTCTGCCCCACCCGGTACAATACCAATACCAACGGCGAACTTCGACATTGACAAATGCTTGTTTTGTACAGTAACAAAGTAATGCTGAACACTCAGCTGAAACAGGCACTCAGAAGTCCAGTGCTACTTTACAGTATTTCTCTCTTGAGATCTCTCTCTCTCTTCTGTTTCTACCCTGACCTACAGTATTCGTCTCTCTAGTCTTGCATTGTCTGTCAATCTATACTTTCTTATGTGCTTTTTGATTCCCCTGCCTCCCTCTCTCTCAGTCACAATCTCTCTTTAAAGTCCTACTTTCCCTTGATCTTGCTTGCTCTCTCCATCCCTCCTTATCTATCTCTGCCTATCTCTCAATTGATCTTAGCAAGGCTAGCCAGCATGTTGACCCAGAGCACATGAAAATTCACTGAGAAATGCCAACAGAGAGGAATGGCTCACAAGTCTTGCAATACTGCAGACCTAGCTATGTACCTCAGCGAGATGCCCACCATGCACAGCCAGACACAGCAGCAAAAAAAAGTCACATCAGGTGACCTCCTCCAGTTCCCGTTTCTACCCGTATACTAAAATGCAAACATACTATTTGCCAGCAGATTAGGCCTTATGGTCTATGGAGTCTGCTTGAACCTCAGATCCCTAGTTGGGTGCCGAGGCCCCCCCTTGTGTTCCAGAAACCCCATATCATCCATCCCCACCCGCCTGGACCAGGCCATCATCTGATACATCCACTTTCTGTGTCTGTCCCACCCTCTCTTGAAGCCCTCCACTGTGGATCTCTGAACCAGCTTGCCAGGCAGTGCATTCCAAGGGTCCACCACCCTCTCAGTGAAAAACCTCCTCCTCTTTTCCTCCCCTCACCCTTCCACCTTCCAACTTCAAACCATGCCTTCTGGTGATACCTTCCTGCTTTAGTCTAAAGATCCCCTCCATGTTTACCCCATTTATTCCCTTGAGGTACTTGAAGACCTCAATCATGTCTCCTCCGTCTCTCCTCTCCTCCAATGAAAACAGGCAGAGCTCCTCAAGTCTGTCCTCATATGTCAAATCCCTTAGCCTTCGTATGATCTTAGTTGCCCTCCTCTGTACCCTCTCCAGGAGCTGTATGTTCCTCTTCAAGTGTGGTCTCCAGTACTGTACACAGTACTCAAGGTGTGGTCTAACCAGTCCATTGTACAGTGGCAGAATCAATTCCTTGCTCCTAGAGGTGATCCCCCTTACGATGCATCCCAACATCCTGTTTGCCTTGCTAGCCGCTCTCCTGCACCGCTCAGAGTTATTCATACATGCATCCACCATGACCCCTAGGTCTTTTTCCCCTGTTGAGGCCTCCAGCGCCTCCCCTCCCAGGGTGTACCTGTGTTTAGGGTTTCCCCACCCAAGATGTAACACCTTACACTTGGTGATATTGAAATTTAATTTCCATGTGTAAGCCCAGCTTTCCAGGGTGTCAAGGTCCCCTTGCAGGGCCAACTTCCCCTCTTCACCCTCAACTACTGCTCCCATCTTAGAGTCATCAGCAAAGAGACTCATTTCACACCCTATATCCTCCCTGATGTCCGATATGTATGCATTAAACAGGATCGGACCCAGGACCGAGCCCTGCGGTACCCCACTACCAACCTCTCTAGGGTTTGAGAGCTCCCCAAGGACCACTACTCTCTGGGTATGTCCAGCTATCCAGTTTTCAATCCATCTGACCATCAAAGGGCCTACTCCCAACCCCATCAGTTTCTCCACCAGACCATTGTGGGGGACAGAGTCAAATGCCTTGCTGAAGTCCAAGAATAATACATCCACAGGCTTTCCCCTGATCAGTTCTGATGTTACCCATTCGTAGAACTCCACAAGATTGGTTTGACATGATCTATCTGGCACAAACCCATGTTGCCGACTATCCAGACCTCCCACCTCCTCCAGTACACCCCAATCGTTCCTTTAGTATACTCTCCATTAATTTTCCCACCACCGAGGTCAAACTGATGGGTCTATAGTTACCTGGTACTTCCCTCGACCCCCCTTTATGGATTGGCACCACATGTGCCTCTCGCCAATCCCTAGGTACCCTCCCTGTCTCAAGTGACCTGTTGAAGAGCTCCACCAGGGGTGCAGCCAGTATGTCCACCAATTCCCATAGTACTCTTGGATGAATGCCATCCGGCCCAGGAGATTTGTCTTTCTTTAGGGCCTTGAGGGCTAACCACATCCTTTTGGCGGAGATAGCATCATCTGTCCCCTCCACATTACTGGCCTCTTAATCCTTAACCTGATGTGACATCCCTGGGGTACCTCTCCCTCCCTCTTGCTCCATTTCTGTTGCTCCCCTGATCACACTCACTGCCGCTTCTATCCCCATCATGCCTTATTTTGTAGATATCCCATCCCCCTCCCTAGTGAACACAGAGGCAAAGTACTCGTTAAATACCTCTGCCTGGTCCCTCGCCTCTTCCACCCACCCTCCTTCTGATCTCAATCTGCTGAGATGGCCCTTAGTTTTTCTCCACTCCCCAATGTACCGGAAGAACCCCTTTTCCCCTCCATGTATCCCCTGTGCCAGCCGCTGCTCTTTACTAGACTTTGCCCCCCTCACCATCCAGGTGACTTTTCTAGATGCCAGATGGTACATTTCCTTATCCCTATCCCCTCTTGTTGTTTTATATTTTTTGTAGGCAGCCTTCTTTTCTCTGACCGCTATCTGAACCTCACTGGACCACCAGCATGGTTTATGTGACCTTGCTCCCTTACGTTTCACCTTAGTGCAGGTCCTGACTGCCTCATGAAGTCCCGGTTTTATGACCTCCCATCTCCTTTCCACATTTGCCATTGATGTAATCCCCTTCAAGTGATCCTTGAGAATATTTCCCATGCCCACAAAGTCTGCCCCCCTGAAGTCCACTGCCAGTGTCCTAGATCTCACCCCCTCCCCCATGCTTATTTGAAACCAGACAGTATTGTGGTCGCCCAGTCAGGGGATCCTCTACAACCAGGTCCCTTACCAGATCCCCATCTGCCAGAACCACGTCCAGGACATGCCCTCCCTTGTGGGCTCCATCACATGCTGTGTTAAGAACACATCCTGGAAGCCGTCTAGCAGCCTCTGCTCCTTGGCCACCTTAGAGGACATGGTTCCCCAGTTTGTACCTGGCATATTAAGGTCCCCCATCAACACCACTCCTTCTCCTTTTGGTCCACACTGGACAATGATGTCGTCTAGCAAACCATCCTCCAGAACATCACCCATCCCGGGGGGCCTATATACTACACCCAGCTTGACTTTATCTCCTGCTGGGGATCGTGAGGTGACCCATAAGGCCTCCACGTTTCCCTCTGCCTCTTCTACCCTAGCAATTTATGTCATCTCTAATGAACATAGCCACTCCACCCCCTCTGCCCTCCTTTCTATCCTTCTTAAGCATAGTGTACCCCTGCACGTTTAGGTCCCAGTCATGGTTTTTGTTGGCCCACGTCTCCGTGACCGCCGCCACATCCACCCCCGCTCCCTGAACAGCATGGCCTGGAACTCTGGAAACTTGTTTCCCAAGCTCTTGCATTTACTAACACCAACCCCCACCCCTTATCCCTGATCCCCTTTGTCGAACCCTACCCAGGTTCCTTATACTTCCATCCTTCCTCTGCTCCTCCTGAAACCTCCAACCCCAGTCTGTTTCCCCCCCCCTTGGGTTTGAAGGCTACTCCCCTCATCTGGAGGAGAGGGCTTCTGGTCAGCCCCTCCCTTATCCCTTCCCCCCTCACAAGTTTAAACCCCACCTTTCTTGAATGTAGTCAGTCATCCCCTGTTTAAGGACTTCCTTCCCTAATGGGGCAAGATGAAGCCTGTCCTTGGCATACAGTCCCTTATCCTCCCAAACTCCTTTCCAGTTCCCTAACACCCCCAACCCACTCTCTTCACCCCACTTCCTGAGCCAGTCATTAACCTCTGTGATCTTCATTTTTTCCTCCACTGAGGCCTTTGGTACTGGCAATATCTCCGAAAAGGAAATGTTGCATCCATTATACTGACAGACTCTGGCAAGTTCTTGGAACCTTGCTTGGATTTCCAAAACGCTATTTCCCTCTAGATCGTTAGTTCCCAAATGCACCAGGAAATCCGGTTTCCCTCCACAATCCCTAACCAGTTTGTGCACCATGAACTTTTCTCTATGCACTGTCAGCCCAGAGATACTCACTACCTTCACCTGGCTATGGCATCCACTCCCCTGTCCCTCCTACTGGATACCCCTAATCATCGAGTCTCCCAATAACAGAACCTTAACACCGCCATCATCCTTATGGTTACCTCCACTATGCCCTCTCAGCCCCCATCCCCCCTTTATTCGTGATCTCAATTCCATGGGAGTCTTCCTGCCTTATTAGAGACCCCCTTGTCACCCTCCTTTCTGCCTCCCTCGTTATTTTGCCCATTAACTCAGCCCCCTCTGAATAGGTGTCCCTTTATCCCTCTCTTATCTGAACCATTTATCCTGGCCTGATGGTTTCCCTTCCCCACATCGCCATCCTCCCCTTGTAATAGATCCCTACCTCAGAGGCTCTCTGTGGGTCCCCTTTAGCTAGGACCCCATCCTTGGTACTGGCCCCCCCCTGCTGAAGGGGGGCTCCTCCCCCACCTCCTTGTCTCCCAGTTTCTCTCCAGTCATGCTCTCCTCCCTCATGACTGCAATATGTTGCATCTCCCCCATCTGCTTAACATTTATGTTTCCCCTTCTCCCTCTGGGACTATTTCTATCCTTTCCATTGCCAGTCTGTGATGCCCTATGGGTATTCGACTCCCTCCCCCCCGGCCTCTGTATCAGTTTCCTCATTTCCACCAACCTCTTCCTCCCCTCTAGGTTGCTTAGTAGCTCAAATTTATTATGACACTCTATGTCAGCCTCCATTAAGTAACCCGAGTTTCCCCTGACTGCACCTCTAAACTGTGTAAGTTAATCATGTAAAGCATTCTTGAGGAGTGTGAGAGGGAATGCAGCAGCAAAGTGCATATAAAAGTACTGAAAGTGAAAACCGCAGCTCACTTATGGGCTGGGAGCGGAACTCCAGCATCTGAGTCTCTACTGATCCAAGTCCATGAGTGAATCCTGAATCTGAGGGGGGTTCAATTTGTGGTGGAACAGTCTATCCACCCCTAACGTGTACTACCACCAAAGCGATCCACACTGATTTTCTGTCATCGAGCTTGACCTAAGAAGTCAGTTGTACCAGCTGCTCCACCACTTATTGCAGCCAATCACTCACACTATTTGAGTCACAAAGCACTTCTAGCTATTGCCAAAGAGATTAGTGATAGTGAACCATGAAAAGCTGACCCACGTTAAGGACCTAAGGGTTAATCTACTGTCAGTGTCCACGTCACAAATTTGATGGACCCTCTTCTATCGGGGAAATGTCCTAGAGTCACCTGTTTAAAAAACAACTTCTTTTCAAATGGCACTCAGCCCTGCCTCATGGCTGTCAGACCACCTCCACCCTCTGCTTCATGTCTGTTCTACCACCATAGCTTCAACTCCCCCCCAATGTAGAAATGCCATGGATGCTTATGCAACATAATGCATTTCCAGATGGAAATGCAAGACTGCTGCACCCTTGAATCATACATGCCAACAGTGGAGGCAGGAGGTGGAGAGACTGATAAGGTAAGCCTCCAGTCTCCGACTCCTTAATCCTGGCTGCAGTTATTTGGCGTTCTCATTACTGGTCTCCTGGAGAAACCTGGATACATGGATTTGACTTCCACATCCACCTTTTGTATATAGTGTGACCGTGAGGAAGTCACTTAACTTCCCAGTGTTCCCAGGATGCACCTGGAAATGAGTTTCAGTTAAGAATGACTTTCCTGGCCAAAAATTTGGTTAAATAAATAAATAAATATATAAGTAAGTAAGTAAGTAAATAAATAAATAAGGACTTGGAACCAGACTCCTGCAGCTGAGTCCTTATTTATCTGAGTTCTAGAGTGAGGGCTGGATCTGGGGGAGGGTTCTAATTTAAATAAGAACTGTCTACACACCCCTACCTCCTATCTCGTATTCCTTCCTGAGATTCTTGTTCCCTATGTGCATCACCTTGCACTTTCTGGCATTGAATAACAACAGGCAGATCCTGGACCACCTACTTTACCTTTGCAGGTCCCTCTACAACTCCTTTCTCGCTGTCTACCTGCCATAGAGCTTAGTGTCATCAGCAAAAAGATACCTCTTTGCCTGTATTCCTTCTTCTATGTTGCTGAGCTGAAAGGGACCGGTCTTAGGACTGACTCTAGCAGTGCCCCACTTGTGACCTCCCTTCCCCTGATTTGACCTAATTTACCACCCCTCTCTGCTGTCTTCCCCCTAAGCAACTTCCCACACATCTAACTAGGTCCTTAGCTGTGCCCAGATTCTCTAATTTGTCCAATAACCTTATGTGTGGCAGAGTCAAATGCTTTGCTGAAGCTGACATAAAGAGTTGGTCTCTAAGCGTGAAATGCCCGGGTATTTTTCTGTTTGGGTCTGCTTGCTGCTATACTGTTTCTGCATCTAATAAAATGACTCCTAGCATTGGAATTGGTGTCTGAGTGCAGTTTTTTTTATTTTATTTGTAGTGCTCTTGCCTCACCAAGGACCCTGAGCTGCCTTTTCCTTCCTGCTTGAATTAGAGTAAATCAATGGCTTGTCCCTCATTCACCACTCTTGTTACCCAGTCAAAGCATTCTTTGGGGACGGGGAGAGTGAGGAGTGCCACAGAAACAGGTGTGTGCAAATCCTATTATACCATGTCTGGGTCAAGTACATTTCCTTGAAGGGCAAGTACAAAGATGGAATTGATTTCATTGTAAAGAATATAGGGCAAGAACAAATTCAGCTAAATTCGTAACTAGACAAGTCCTACATTTTTTGATTTGAACACCCCTCCACTAAAAACCAGGGAGGGTTACAAGGAAGGGAGAGGGAGGGAGTGTCAGTGGGCACCAGGGAGGCCTTGTGAGGATATGGAGGGGGTGCCACTGGAGACCAAGGAGAAATTAAGGGAATGTGGAGAGAGAGAGGGAGTAATTGGAAAGGAATGGGGAGAAGAAGCAATTTTCCCCCCAATAATCTCAATTATACTCTAGCTTGTGATCAGTGTAAATCGAGGGTGGGGGACAGTGCAAATAGAGTACCACTTTCCTGTCTAAATCAGCACAAAAAAAAAGGTAAAGAGATTCACCAAGTTGATACAATGCACCACATATAGTGGTGCCTTATCCCTATGATAAGCATTTGGTGCTGATGGTAGCAAAATGAAGATTGTAATATCCCTGTAAAATCACACTTAAAATTGCAGCCAGTTGGTCCTCTTACTTCCCAATATATCGCGCCACCCCTGCGCACAGCCACGTTATGATGCAAGGGCCTTGTTAGTTGATCGGTGCCCTTGATTGATAACCAGTTGACCATTACAATACATAAAATTGATTAGAAAGTAACCCCTATAGGCTAGAATGGAGCGTGTCCCTGCACTCTCCCTGGCCTTGCGTCATAACGTGGCTGTGCATGGGGGAGGCGCACTATACCGGGAAGTAAGAGGACCAGCAGGCTGTAATTTTACAAGTGATTTTATGGGGAAATTACAATCTTCTTTTTGCTACCGTCAGCACCAAACACATTGCAGGGGTAAGGCACCACTATATGTGGTGCAAATCTATATTTACAAAACTTAGTAAATCTCTTTAAGCTTGAACACTGTGACTGTACAGTTTTAGCCCTTTCATAAACCCTAGTTCTTGTTCTTCCTGCTACTGTACACATAGGGCTGGATATTCAGAAATGTGCCAGAGGCAGGCGCAAGAGGTGCACAGCGCAATGCCACTGCTCCATGGCGCAAATTGCAAGATATTCAAAGGATGTGCATGACAGGATGCGACTGCGCAATGCGGCTGAATATCAAGCCCAATGCGCCATAGCACAACTAAGGATGCACCAGGGAGCACGTTATGAAGTGCAATAGCGCAACCAGGCATGCGAAGGGGAGATACCAAGAAGTACAAGAGCAGCAACAAGGGATGTGCAAGGTGCAGAGGTGCATGCACCAGGACACACATGGAATGGCAATCAGGCCAGCAGGTGGCAAGCCACAGGGGTGGGAGGTCCCACCACCAGGGCGCAGAGTGTGCCAGGAGAGAGGAATGGTAGGCACACAAAGGTACACCACCTGGTGCACATGTGGCAGCAGGAGACCCCTGACCACGTGCACCACAGTGGCGCACGGAGGCAGGGAGGTGACACCGGCCACCGCTGCACAGGCACAGGCATCCCCTACAGGGAGGCTCAGGACACGCCACCTGGAACACAGCCAAGAACACACAGGTGAACAGCACACAAGCACACCCCACACACCCAGTACAGATAGGCTATGGCCACCCCATCCAACCAATGGTGGAATGCCACCAGAAGCACGCCCCAGTCCACCCCAGTCATAGCACACAGTAGCCATGCACACCACTGCAGCATGGCTCCACATACCAGCTGCAAAGCAGACATGGACGCAGATGGCTAACCATAAAACAACGTATTGCAAAATGTATTAAACAACAATATACATAACTACAGGGTACAGGGTAATGGGAACAGGGAATGGTGGGGCCACCAACAAACTGGGAGGGCAGGGAAGGGAGGCGGGGGACAGGGGTAATGCCAACAGAAGGGGACAAGGGAGGTCAAGGGTGGGGGCTCAGGGAGGGTGATGTGATGCAGGCCAATGGGCCCTATGTCCATTCATGACCCACTGGAGGCTGACACCAGTGGCATCACTGCTGTCTGCACTGAGACTGCTCCAGAAGGTGCACCACCTAGAGCATGGCAGTGGTCACCCACAGGATGTGCCACAGGAGCCACACATGGACATCTGACGGTCAGACACCCAGAACAAAGGAGTGAGCATGGTATGAGTGCATGCCCAGAACATCACAGCCCACCCACCGTGCGCAGCAGGCATCAGTGACATGCGCCCCTGGGCCGGATACCAGCCACCCGCAGTGAGTGTGCCCACACAAGCTGCCTACCCAGGGAACCACAGCCATGAAGAACACTGCACACCATCACCTCCCATGCACTGCACTCCACCACCATGGCTGGCAGGTGACATGGCTAAGCAACAGGATGGCAGTGGCACAGCCATGACCAGGGTGCACCCACAGCTCACCTGCAGCAGCCACCCACATATGCGATTGCCACAGAACGGTGCAACAGACACCACCGGCAGTGCACAGCTGGAGGGGCCATGTGCACAGAGGGCCGTGTCACACCCCCACCCCACTGCACACCCTGTACAACTATGTATGTAACTGTGCCTACCTGCATGCTGTGGCACACCTTGTGGCTGTCCAGCAGCACCGCCCATGTGGCCTGCACTCTATGCACTGCTCCCTGCTGTGGCCCACCCTGGCCCAGCCACAGTGCCAATGAGACGAGCCTGCCTCTGATCTTCAGGGCCAAGGAGGAAAACATGGAGAAAGACACATCAGTACCTTGCAACACCACAGGCCACCCCCCAGCACAGTGTGACACCCTGCCCAGTGTGTCTGTGGCTCAGTGACACAGGGAACCCAAGGTGCACCACCATGGCCAACAGGACGCGCAGCCCCAGCCCCCCCGGTAGCAAGGTGTGCCGGCCACACCACCCCATGGGCTACTGGATGGGAATGGGCATGAGCGATATGCGCTTACCTGGCCATGGCACAGCACCCCTCCAGACACATGCCTGTAGAATCCAGAGCCGGTCAAGGTCTCTCTACTGCAGGTTCCCGTAGTGGTGCCCTGCACTGCTCACCACTGCGCCGAGCACCTGTGGCCTCCTCCAGACCATCGGCCACCTCCTGCCACACCTCTGTCTGCAGCCTGTTTAGGGGCACCTGCCCAAACAATGCGCCAGCATGAGACTCCACGAGGGCCACAAGATTGACCAGCTGCACTTGGGTCCAGTTAGGGGCCCTGGCACCAGAACAGCACAGTATGCCTGCAGCTATGTCGGCAATCCAAAATGGTGCTCAGTAGCACATGTGCCACTCGTGCTGGGGATGAGCACCTTGCACTGTGATGCGCTGCCAACGCCTATCATGCAGGCATGGGGATACACGATACGGTAACGCAGGGCTGCCAGAAAGGTCAAAGGGCAACTGTGGGGTCAATGGTCAGGCCACACACCCCACGCCACAGAGCCATTGTGACCACTATGCATGATGCATGGTAGGGGAATGTGGGGGCCACGATGCACTACCCAATAGCACAGGAGCACCATGGTTCCCATAGCGCAGGTGCACCATCAGCGTCATGGCACCACAGTGCTATTGACACCATGGCGCCCGGGCGCCATAGGCCGTACAGCACACGAGTGCCACGTGTGCAATAACAGTCATGCACTGTACTGCCTACTACGCTTTGTGCATCTGCTGTGCCACTGCCGTTACATGACATCAGCATGCGCATGCATGCTGCAGTACCTGTTGCACACAGCGCATGGTTGCGCAACGGCTTGAGCATGCGCTACTCCATTGCTCAATGGGAAACCACGCAATATTCAGCTGGAATATGCAGATCAGCTGATTAGCCTATCCACAGTGCATCTGCTGCATTAGCATCTCATTACGGTTGCGCATCCCCTCATTTGCATGCAATGCGCTATAAAAGCACCATGGGACTGCAGAGGGACTAGACCGGTATTGCAACCTTTAGAGGTATGAAGCATGCTGTAGGGCTGTCGGGACAGTGGAATGGGAGGGTGGTGTGGGACTGAGCAGACTGTTGTAATACAAGTCTATCTCAACAGGACCAAACATGACCGCTAAAAAGGAGGTTGAGGAGCGTGGGCCTGCATGCAAGCGCAGGCCCAACTTCACCAGAGTGGAGTCAGACACCCTATTCGAGGAGTACCTGGACAAGGAGCATCTCCTGAGTGGCATGACAGGTACCCCACAGGCCAGGGCGACAGCATGGGAGGGTGTGGCCCATGCTGTGAACCAGCAGGGCAGCCACCAATGGTCTGTGCAGGAGTGCAAGAAGAAGGTCAGCACAGACCGGAGGAGGATCAAGGAGAAGGTGGCAGCCATCCGGGCAGTGCATGCTGCCACAGGCGGGGGTCAGCCTGATGTGCCTCAACTGTTGCCATGGGAGGAGCTGATGGCGGCCACCATGCGGCGCAGCGCCATCGAGAGCATGCCCGGCGGAGGCTTCCAGATGGGTGGCAGTCCATCACTGCATGGTAGGACTGGTGGTGGCGGTGGAAAGGGGGCTGGGGGCAGGGGGCTGTGACAGCATCGCTAATGCAACTGTGTTCCTTTTCAGCTCCTGAGCACCTGCGTGCAGTGGCACGGGTGTCTGCCAAGGGGGTGGCCCTGGACCCGGAGGACCATCCATACACCTCCACCGGACTCCAGGGGACAGAACAATTGCAGCCCAGCAACGCTGTCCATCTAGATGCCTGTGGCGCAGTTGCGGACGAGGCCCTGGCTGTGTTCCAGCATGATGCCAGGCATGGCATCCTGTGTGTCGAGACACAGATCGGGGCAGGGTACGGGATCAATGATGACAACACCGTCATCCCAGACAGCGATGTTGTTGGTGCAGGGGAGGCACCCATACCACACAGCCGCCACGGCAGCACAGATGGTGACCTGGTGGCAGTTGCCTGCACACTGACCACTGTGGCTGGCATTGCTGAGGCTGTAACTGGTGCAGCACTGGCTGGTGGTACTGGTGGTGCAGCCGCACCAGTGTCACCCTGTGCAGAGCGGCTGGAGGGGCAGCAGTGGCAGATCAATGGCATCGAAGGGGGGCCTGAGGCAGCACCAGCCAATGGTGCACCACAGGATGACCAGCCCCAGGAGAGCCCTGCTGTGCAGCACCCACCTTCACAGGGGGCTGGCCGTCGGTGTTGGGCTACACCCATGGGTCAGCACGATGCCCATGAGCCCCAGGGCCCCAACCCCTTGGACAAGCACACCCGTCTGCTCCGGGCCTCCATTGAGCAGCAGGTGCAGGTCATGGCAGAGGTGCATGCATTCTGTGCAGAGCTGCGCCAGGCAGCAGAGTGGTGCGACAGGGTCTTTGACCTGCTCCTGGCGGAGAACAGGCTTATGCGGGTGGACACAACCGCAGCCATGGACTGACTGACTGCTGCGGTCACGGGCGGCCTGGCACAGCTGGCCTGCCTTGTGCATGGCTGTCCACTGCATACCCTATGGAGTGCACGTTCCACCCCTCGGTCACGGCGTCATGCGACCCCTACTGTGTTGATGCCGGCATCCGCCGTGGGCATCCGGAGCACACCTGGAGCGGGCATGTTTGGGAGCCTGCAGACACCTGCGAGGACCCGGTCATGTTCCCGCAGTGTCACTCCTGTGGGACCATCTGTGACACACCCTGAGGCTGATGCTCACCCTGTGTCTGCTAGGCGGGCCCAGTGGGGCCATCCACATGTCTGCGGTAGCCGTGCTACCATACGGCATTCCTGAAATGTCCACCTCCATGTCCGCTGTTTGCTGCTGCCCTGTGTGCACATTGGTGTGGCATGTGCGTGTGCATCCCATGGATGTGGCATCCATGGTCAATGCCGCACACGGGCCCTGTGCTCACCCGCCCGGCTGCTGGCCACTGTGGCGTGTGCATGATGATACCAGCATAGTGCTGACTGCCACTGTGCACCGGTGCTCAGTGTCTGACACACACCCGGTGCCTGCCTCTGGGCGTGGGCATGGTGTATCCTGTGTGCATGTGTGTATGTGTGTGCATGTGGGGGTGTGTGGGTGGGGTGTGTGGGAATGTGCTGTGTGCTGCCACGGTGTCCGGACCCACGGCTGTCCACGCTCCCCTCCAGATGTCCCGGGCATGGGGCCTGCCCATGCATGCCTGTCTGCTGTGACATAGGCCCTGGGCCCTGCTTGTGGCCATGTTCACCTACCTGTGTGCTCCATAGTGCTCCTCTGCAGTTGTGTCCTGGTGCTGCTGGGCCACCCTGGCCAGCCGGTGATCCCTTCACCCTGGGGGGGGCTGCCCACCATCTCCAGGCCCAGCGGCCACGTCATCCCCAATGCTGTCCCCCTCTTCGACCTCGACAGCTATCCCATGGTCGGTGGCCATGTTATGTAATATACAGCAGGCCAGGAATAGGCCATAGGCCTTTGAGTGGCTATACTGTAGGGCACCACTAGACCTGTCCAGGCAATGGAACCAAGCCTTCAGCAGCCCAAACACCCACTCAATGATGTTTCATGTGCTGACATGTGCCTCATTGTATTGCACCTGTGCTGGGGTCGACAGCCACCGGTATGGGGTGAGCAGCCAGGGCCAGAGTGGGTATCCACTGTCATCTGTGTGTGGAGATGTCTGCTTAGCATGGTGGACCTTGTCACTGCACCCCCCCGCCATCCCACCCACACCCCTGGCACCCCCGCCACAGCATCCCCTGCTCCCTGCCCTGTTGTTCCCAGCTTCCCACTTCCACAGCATTCTCACCGACTAGGTGGCCGGTGGGGATGTCCCCACTCTCGAATCTGTGGCACAGTGCTGACTGGTGCCAGGTGAAGGCGTCGTGTGCTCCCCCAGGATGGGTGGCACAGACATTGATGATGCGCCCCCAGCATCACATACCACCTGGCAGTTGACACTGGGGTAGCCCTTCCTGTTTATGTATGCTACCCCCTCCGGGCCAGGTGGTGCGCGGATGCCGACATGGGTGCAGTCGATGGTCCCTAGCACACCAGGCAAACATGCCACCCCGTGGAACTCCTGCATGTTCATTGTGCACTCTGCCTGTGTGCTGGGGACACAGATGTACTCCGCAGCATGTGGCAGCAGTGCTCTGAGGAATTGTGTGAGGAGCCATGACGCGGCTGACTGGGTTATGCCTGTGGTACCCCCATTGGTCTCTGGAAGGTACTCGTGGCAAGCAGGCACATGATGGCTGTGACCTTTGTCTCCACCAACAGGGCGTGGCTCCATCTTGTGGGTGCCTGCATTTTCTCACTGCACAGTTCACAGAGCCACCTCAGAATTGCCCGGTTCAGGCGGTACTGGCCCATGATCTCTGTATCACTGTACTGTTCGAAGGTGGTGTGGGCATGGTACAACCTGTTCCGGGTGTACCACGGAAGGGCCCTTCCACGGCCACGCCGGTCTGCATGCTGCCTCCTCACACCCCTCATTACTGCCTCCATCTGGAAAATGGCACTGGCCATGGCCTAGGTTGTACTCCCCCACCAGGGAGGCTCCCTTCCCAGGACCCCCGACCGTGTGCTGCTGTTCTTGCCCCTGCACTGGGTGCACCTCTGTGTCGTGGCTGCCTGGCCAGCAGTCTGCATGCTGTGGCCTCCGCCTCCCACCTGACAGGGCACCTGTGCTGCCCCTCCTGTGCTGGATGTCACTGGCACCCACTGCGTGCTGCCTCAGACCCTGTCACACACCCACACACACTGACACACACGCGCTCCCTCTCACTGACTCCAGCAGTGTTACACTCCCTGGTTCACACTGTGTGCCTCTCGCAGCTTGCCTCTTTCTATATGTGGCTCCCCTCCTGCTGTACTGGCTGCCTGCTCGCTCTCTCGTTCTCCCTTGATGCGGCTCCCCTCTGGTGCAAGCCTTCTTCCCCGACTTGGTCCCTTTTTATATGGCTCATGTCCGCTCTGTGCAAGTCCTGTTTGCTCCGCGCTTGTGCCATCTGCCTGCAGTTGAATATCACACTGAGACACATATTCATGGCTACGCCCATTGCACTTGCGCATGCATTCATTGCCATTGCACATTCAACTTGTGCTGCGCATCTGCTGCCGCTGAATATCACTCTCCGGCACATTGGTGGAGTTGCACCGGTGCAACCCTGTTGCGTGTTGCGCAACTGCTCTGAATGTCCAGCCCATAGTGTACAGGTTCCATGCTACCTTTGGTTTTCCTTTCCCTGGTATAGCACATTACTTCTGACTATATTTGGTCTGACAGTATTTTACTAGTTACCCAGGTTGTTCAGGACCTTGTGATATTTGTCACCATCCTCAAGTAATTCCACCTCTACCCCAGGTGATTAAGTGTCATTATGACAAGTTTTGCTGAGACCCAAGGGAGCATTTAACATGGTACTTCAAAAGACGGGTGTATTTTTCCAGAGAGCTGTGAACTGAGGAAAGCAACTACTATTCGTTTTGTAAGCTGATTAAAAGGTTTACTCAATTATTCGTGTTATAAATAGCAGCTTTGTTGATAGTACTATATTTAGCTATAGAACACACTTTATATTCTGTCTTTTTTAACATCAACCCACAAAAAGCAGTCAAATGCACCAGCTGTGTACTATGCTGATGCTGGCAGCTTTTTTATTTACAGTATGTATTTATAGTTTGGGCCAGGGAAGGTTTTCTGAGCCAGCACTTTTTCCCAGGTGGGAGCTGGAGGAGGTAGGAATTATGGTAGGGTGAAGTAGCCAACAGATGCAACATACCATATACTGTGTGAGTATAAAATGATAAAAGAGTGGCTTACAAGTGCTATAAATGACCTGGATAAAGATTGAAGAGATCAGGCATAATAAGGAGGGATTATTATGATAGCACCCTAGGGGCTTGGAGGGGTAGGAGCAGGCAAGAAAAAGGGGATAATGAAAAGAGCCGCAGAGACTGGAAAGGAGTAGAAGATATTTACCGGAATGGAAAGGGAGGAATGAATAGTATGAGTGAGACTATTTCCGAGGTGGAAAGACAGTAGGAGAAAGCAAGTTTCCCAGCAGAAGTTTTAAACCGAAGAAGCAGATAAGTAGTCAGCAGAACAGATGGAGGGAGAAAGGTAGTGGTGTAGTCCTTAACTAATAGTTAGAAAGAAAGTATGCACAGTGGGAGAGACACCTGCTGTCAAGGGAAGGGAGGGATAGTTGAAGAGTAGAGTGAGCAGCTGTGGGCCAGGTACAGGTAAGTGACAGAGAGTGAATTGGGGACCAGCCGGGCCAGGGTATGTATGGGAGCAGCATTATAACCTATTACCTCATAGTCCAAAAACAGGAAGATCTTTTTAAAAATGATCTCACTGCAAATTGGTTTTGGGAGGAAGGATGCAGGAATTGTGGTACAAGGGGCAAAACAATAGCCCTGCCAGACAACAAGACTCCAAGGTGGGAGAGTCATCCAAAGTCATGAATGCTGTTTTTTTGCCAGAGTTTCTTCTTAATTCCTGCTGCCAAGGGTCATTAACACTTACTTTTCTTATTGTTTCTACTTCCTTTCGCCTGATCTGCCATCTGCCTTATAGGTCATTGTCCAATCCCTATCACCTGCCCTTTCCCTCCCAGAGGACCCCCATTACCTGTCTTACAGCATATCCCTGTGGAAGGAGGGAGGAACTGTGCGACTGAAAGGGCAAATTGGGAGCAGTGTAGAGGATGACTGCCAGAAAGCAAATATTCTGAACAAATATTTCTGCTCAGTTTTTATGGTGGAGGGGCCAGGAAATGGGTCAACAACATGTGATAGGGGCATGATGGACACAGAAATGGACACTGGCCCTTTTTCAAAGGAAGAGATCCTTAGAGAACTGGTGAAATTTAGAGTTGATAAGGCCATGGGACCAGCTGGGATGCACCCCAGGATTCTAAAAGACCTGAGGGAAGTGTTGGCAGTACCACTGACTGCCCTGTTCAGTCTGTCTATAGAAACAGGGAAGTTCCCAAGGACTGAGGGAGTGCTGATGTAGTCCCTCTATACAAAAGTGAGGACAAGGAGGAGGTGGGAAACTACAGACTGGTCAGTCTGACCTCAGTAGTGGGGAAAGTCATGGAAACACTATTGAAGGAAAGAACTGTGGAACACCTGATTGTCAACAGTCTACAGGACGCAAGGCAGCATGGTTTTACGGGAGGCAGATCATGCCAGACTAACCTTATTGAGTTTTTCGATTGGATAACCAGGGAGGTAGATGGAGGGGGGCAATGGACATGGCCTACATGGTTTTTAGTAAGGCTTTTGACACTGTCCCACACTGTACACTACAGGTTGGTAAGGAAGCTGCAGAACATGGGAGTAGGAAAGAAAGTGGTGAAGTGAGTGGAAAGTTGGCTGGATAATAGGACCCAGAGGGTGGTGGTAAATGGCATTCACTCTGAAGAGGGTAAGGTGACCAGTGGGGTACCACAGGGATCAGTACTAGGCCCAGTCCTCTTCAGTGTCTATCAGTGACATTGCAGAGGATCTAGAAGGGAAGATCTGCCTGTTCGCTGATGACACTAAGCTTTGCAACAGGGTGGACTCACCAGGGAGAGTAGATAGAATGAAAGGGGATCTAAAGAAGCTGGAGGATTGTTCAAAGGATTGGCAACTGAAATTCAATGCAAAAAAGTGCAAGATAATGCACATGGGGCACGAAAACCCAGGAACATCATATCATCTAGCGGGGGAGGAAACAGAATGCTCTAAGCAGGAAAGAGACTTGGGAGTGATCATATCTGATGTAGACCCCGGAGCAGTCATCAGCAGTTGAAATAGTCAGTTGCAATTCAATGCAGTTGCAATCAGTTGCAGTTGCATTGGATTGCAGTCATAAAATAGTGGAGTTGAAATCCACTGCAGTTGACGATTCCGTGACCCGTACAGGTTTGTTTTTGTGGTGCACTGCAGTGTGTTTTCTCTTTTTTTCTTTCCAGGGGAGAAGGGGGCCGAGGGGACTGCAAATATCTAACAGTCCTCAACTGCCAGCACTGAGCCTTACAGCAAATAAAATGCACCCCCGGCTCCTGAACATGAAACTTCCACCAATTAGGAGAGATAGAATGAGGAGAGAGGAGCTTGAGAGTGTCTGTGACTGGCTGCATGAGAATGCGGGGAGGGCATGCCTAGGTAGGGGAGAAGAGGTATCTGTGTTGGTGTGTGGGCAACAGAGCGAACAGCGTTTTTCTGCATGGATGAAGTCTGGTTGTTCAGCCATTAATTTCAAAATAAGTTAACTGTGTCCACTGTCCTGATGTGTCTGGTGCCTGGAGAGAGACTAGTGTGTGGCTGTGCAGGTCCCAGTCAGTCCTCCAGCAAAGTCAAGCAGCAGTCGTGTAAAGGCAGCAAGTTAGTGGTCTGGGATCAGCCTGTGACCCAATCGGCAGGGCCCATTGGGCAACGCTCACTCAGCCTTGGTCAGGTTTTCAGAGTTGGCAAGGAGGAGGAGTGGTAGGTGCATTAGTTCCACTGTGCGGAGTGCCGAAGTGGGGATGTGGGTCTGAGTTGGGGACCGATTGTGCAGGTTGGGAGGAGGGAGCTCTCAGCTCAAAAAACCACCAGCACCACCACCGAGAAGAGCAGCAGTGGCAGCCTGAGCCATGGAGCCACCCGCCGCTGAATCATCAGCCAACACCTGACCGAACTGGCAACAGGCTACTACAGTGAGCAAGGTACTGTATGAGATGTGTATGCAAGGCCCACCAGGGCTGGGCAGTGCACAGTAGGAAGGAGGAAGATGGACTTTCACAGACTACTCAGTCTGTCTGTGTGTCTGCTGCCTGCTAGGCTGGCTTGTCTGGCTGGTTGAGGGCTTGGGGGCATGGGGGCCGAACCTGAAAAGCCAAGGTGATCGATCATCATTGATCTACTGCTGGCGGCTTGGCTGGACTCTCTCTGACTGTGGTAGCATTGTGAGTAAGTCAGACTCCCCATGAGGTCATGGAGCAGGCCAGGCGCAGGTGGTCGGTTGGTGAGTTCTGAGACCCACAGAAGGCCAGAGCACGGAGCATGGTTGGTCGGATCCAATGGACAAAATGTTTCTTGATTGCCACTGTAGGAATCAGATAAACTAAATATTAAAGTCCTCACGGCAAGATAAATATAACTTTAAAAAACACATTAGTGTACATGCTGAAAGCCAAGACAAGTTCAGAAACTGTGTCAGAAAATGTTTTTTTAATATGCATGAATTTTTTTACCTTTAAATTTAAGCTATAAATACATCTCAGTTCTGGTATACCTTGCTCTACCATGCTGGTTTGACATTCTTTATGTCAACCGGCATTACGTAGACAGGAATCAAGTTGACCGCAACTTGTAGTCTACATGATTCCTGTGTGTCTCCCAGTCCTTTTTAATTTTTTTAATCAGTGCTCTTAGCTCCCCAACCCCTCATACGGGGGCTCTGCCCTGCCCCCCCCCCCCATCATTTGGGTTCTCAACTCCAGTCGGAGTTGATTCGAGGTGGGGGTGCAGGACCGGGAGACAGCATGCCCCTGTCTCAGGCACACCAACACAGCAACCTGTCAGTAAAGTGTTGATTTTGCAGACAGGTATGTATTTCGCTGGGTTGGTGTCACTATAAGGGTGGCATACCAGTATACACTACAGGAGGTATTTCTAGGGGACCTCCCATAAACTGTTTTTAGTTTCACAGATTCTACAACTACTAGTAAACTAACATATATTGATGGTTAGCTCTGTTTGCAAAAGGGTACCTTCTAGCTTTTGTGGGGTGTTTAAGAGGCCCTACCTATATTGTATTTTAGACTCTCAGTTCTTTTCCTAAATAACTAGTACTACTGCTGCTTATTTTTCTATACCGTGTACTGTTTTGCTGCCCTGCTTCAACATGTTACTTTCAGGGGCTTAGTATATTTTGTCGTTGTTTTGACTGGTTATTGTGCTTTAGTGGGTCCCTACTGTGTGTAGATGTGTTTCGCTGCACTTTGTATTGTGTTTTAAAGAGCAGCCAGCTTCTTAGCTGCTGCTGCCTAGTTGCTGCTCCCTCCAACATATGCAATACCTCACCTGCCCCAGAGTTGAGGGGCATAAAGAATTCCTTTTGTTTCTGTCCATTTATGATGTTATAATGCTGCTAAATCCCAAATACTAACAAGCATTTGTCAATGCCGAATGTTTGCTTGCTGGCATTGGCAGTGGTAGTGTAGAAGTTACAGAGCTGCGTAATAGGAATGGCAGTGAAGTATTGAACTGAAGCCAACCCCACCACCACCCTGCAGAGAGTGACAGGCATCGGGGTGTGCCTTTGGGTTGTCAGGCATAACGGCCACGCCATTTCACCACACCCCACCCTGCAGACACTGACAAGTGTCACGGTGTTCCTTGGGGTCTTTGGCCCTTATACGCACCCCATTCCATTAGGAAATATGGTGAGATGGGTGCAATATAGGAGAATGGGGTGAACTTTGGGGCCAAAGAGTCCAAGGCATACCTCGATGCCTCTCACTGGCTGGGGTGTGGAATGGTATAAGCATTACAGGCAAAAGATCCCCGTCCCACCCACATTTTGCCGCCATTCTCTACAGGGTTGGGCGTTATGGTTGGAAACCCTAATACCTCAGGCATTCGTTGTTTTCACTCCAAATTTTCAACATGTTTTTTGTGACCCCACCTCATGAACAGGGGAATATCAGTTTGTTAGCGAAAACTGCTTATGCACAGCTTTACTCGGCATTTAGTACCACAGGTGCAAAAACATTCCAAACAGGATGTAAAAATGACAGCTGTACTGTTCATGGGGAGGTGTAAAATAGCAATGTTGCAAATCTGCAGTAAAAATATTTAAAAATGGTGAAGTCACGTTGTATAGAACCAGCAACGCACACCGTAATATAATTAGGGTTGGGATTTTTACACAGATTGTCAACTCAGGCATTTTGGTGCCTCAATCATGAACAGTGTCACAGTGATTTTTTTTATCTGTCCCGAACAATGATTTCCCACAGCGACCACGCATCTCTGCGCTGAAAGTGTGAAAATACACTTCGCCATGTTGTGAAAAATGACAGCTGTACTGTTCATAGGAAGTGTGGAAAAATGCTACTGGTGAAAATCTGACTGAAAATATTACAAAGTCATGAACTTACGAGGTGCGTGGAACCTGCTAATTCTCACCTGCATAGTCATTTTATGGACTTTTGTCACCAAATTTTCAACATAGCCATTTTAAGACCTCTGCTCATGAACAATGTAACTGTGATTTTCTTAATCTGTCCCAAACATTGCTTTCAGACACCAACAGCACCATTGTGCGCTACATGTGCGAAAACACATTTTTGGGTGACATATGAAAAATGGCAGCTGTACTGTTCATAAGGAAGTGCAATAAAATGGCAATGTTGAAAATCTGGAGTGAAAATATTAAATTCACAAACTTATGAGCATGCATAGGAACTGCGCAATGCACGCCCGTAAAACAGTCATTTTTAGGAATTTTTTCACCAAATTTTCAACATAGCCATTTTAAGACCTCTGCTCATGAACAGTGTCACTGTGATTTTCTTAATGTGTCCTGTACATTGATTTTGCACACCGACTGTGCCATTGTGCGCTACATGAGCGGAAACACATTTTGGGTGAGATGTGAAAAATGACAGCTGTACTGCTCATAAGAAGGTGTGGTAAAATGGCAATGTTGAAAATCTGGGTGAAAATATTGAAAATTATGAACTTCTGACGTCGCGTGGGAACTGCTAGCAACGCGCTGTAAAACAGTCATTTTAGAATTTTTCACCAAATTTTCAAAATAGTCTTTTGAGAGCCCACCTTATGAACACTGGCAGTGTCTTTAGTCAATCTGTCCGGAAAGGTGACCCTTCGGGCCAGAGTACCATGACAGTGCAAGAATTCGAAGTGAGGAGGGGTCCCAAAAACCCCATGTTGAAAATTTGGTGCAAAAATTCCAGAAAATGCCTGAGATATGCAATAAAGTTGAAAAACCCCTACATAGCCCATTATACAGCTTACCGGCATTTTCTCAGTTCACGGTCGGCTTTGAAGAGTGCAGACGTGTTCCCGGTCCACCGAAGATCGTCGCGCCGTGCTCTGGAGGTAAGTATGGGGTGAGGGGGGGTGTGGGGAGGCAGGGTGCACAGTGGGTAGGTGCGGGTTGTGGGGGGGCTGGGAGACTGCCTGGGACCGTTTTGCTTTTCAGGTTTTTTGTTAAAAGGCAGCGGGGCGTTTGCCATGGTGGGGTGGGCTCCCAGCATGGCACAAGAACAACTAGGGGGATGTGGAGCCGACAGGGGATTGGGCACCCCCATTGGCCATATGATCAGTTGCCACGCTGGGTGGGCTCCCAGCGTGGTGCCGGTACTTTGGGGGACAGTGGAGCCAACAGGGGATTGGGCACCCCCATCGGCTATATGATAACTTGCCATGCTGGGGTGGGCACTCAGCGTGGCATTTGAAAGGCTTGGGGGGAAGCGCAGCACAGCCGACGGGGGATTGGGCACCCCCATTGGCTATAGAGTGTGTGCGTGGGGGCAGCACGCAGTATGCGTGTGTGTGTGTGTGTGTGTGTGTGTGTGAAGGGGGAGCTGAGCATGAGTAGGCAATATCTTAACGCTGCTCACTGAAGCATAGCTCCCCCTTTCAACTGTATGCCACTGCATTTTGGAGCTTGTCATAGACAGCTCCAGCATGCATTGGCGGAGAGGGGCCACGCCTGCAAACACACTGACTGAATTGGAAGAGGGGGTGACACACCTCCGAAAACTAGGATGATGGCACTATGTTTCTTGCACATGCATGCAAGCAAACATAAAAATGGAGTTGCTTCCTGACCATAGCCCACCAGCATGCCCTCACGTAGGCACATGTAGACCCATTTTGTGATGTCAGAAGGTGAAGGCTGTGTGTGTGCGTGCCCCATTGATTTGGGGGAGGGGGAGTTTTCCATATATTTTATTAACTTTTATAGTCACAATTTTAATAAAAAAGATTCAAAGTTAAAGCAGCAATACTACGAAATCAGGAAGTGATCTATCAAAATTCTGTTTTTTGGCTGTAAGCATGGGGCCAAAGTTCCAGTTTCCATACCTGTAAATATTTTTTTCCAGTCATTTTTAGTTATTTAGATATTTGCAATTTATTTGGAAGGTTGTAGTGCTACAACAAATATGGCGGCTGACTAATTTTCAGTGCACTTTTTCTACAGGTCACAGCACATCTTTTGACAATAGCAGAGGGACCCTCTGCTGACCATTCCTGATGCCCCTGCAAGTCATTCATATGTGCAGTTGGCAGCAGAGGGAGTTCCAGTGCAACATGCTTAGTGGCAGAAATGTAAACAAAAGCAGAGAATAACTGAGCAAATTACTCTGTGATTGTGCAATGCCGGAGCGAAAGAGTACCAGATATATGATTAGCAGGGCACAGGGAATAAACTGTCAAAAAAGCGCTTTTTGTTTTTCAAAGTACTGCTGCTTTAAAAAAGTATGACAAACTACTACATAATAAAATTCAACGATGGTGAAAGTTGAAAAAATTGGTTGGATTTTCTTCAGTTAGTTGAAGTCAGAAATTTCAAACTAGTTGAAAAAATCAGTCATAATGTATGGTAAGTCGGTCATAATTGTTTTTTCAACTGACTCCAAGGTCTACTCTGATGACCTCAGGGTTGGGGGGCAGTGTGACAAGGTGGCAGGAAAGGCTAGCAGAATGCTGGGACGCACAGACAGGGGAATCAACAGCAGAAAAACAGAGGTAGTAATTCCACTGTACAGGACTTTGGTAAGGCCACATCCTGAGTACTGTGTCCAGTTCTGAATGGCCCACCTGCATAAGGACGTTGATAGGGTGGAGGCAGTTTAGAGAAGGGTGACCAGAATGGTGCAGGGACTACATCACAAGCCCTATGAAGCTAGGCTGAAGGAATTGAATAGGTACTCCCTAGAGGAGAGGAGGGCAAGGAGTAATATGATTGAAACATTTAAGTACCTCACAGGGAGAAATAAGGTACAGGAGAATACAATTTTTCAGATATAATGTTGCTCAAGGATGACGGGCCACATGATGAAATTGGCAGAAGGGAGATTTAGGGGAAGCTTGAGAAAGTACTTCTTCATGGAGAGAATGGTGGACAAGTGGAAAAGCCTGCCAGAGGAGGTGGTGGGGGCAGAAACAATAAATATATTTAAAAATGCTTGGGATAGGCATAGAGGACTACTGGTTATTGGAGGAGGGGGACAACCTAATACTGGCAGAGCATAAAAGAGCACAGTTATTGGGGTACTGGGGACAGACTAGGTGGGATGAAGGCCTTTTTCTGCCGACAAATTTCTATGTTTCAAGTCTAAAGTTGGTGATAGAGGAGTCCTGTCATACTGGGTGGACAGGCAATGTGGGCTTCACATGTGCTAAGGCACCATCTTATTGTGCAATCAGTCATTTTCTCCCATATGTTGGTGACCATCACTCTAGGCACTGGCTATTAATGTGCATGTAGGTTTTTTTTCTCCCTACGCAATCCTCATCAGTATAACCCTACCTGAGAGCCCCCAGGTGCACTCAGGAGACTTATAGGCATCAGACCTAATGATTGCAAGAACTGATACAAGTGAAACAGATATACAAAAATCTGAACGTGAACGTTTAAAAATTCAGGAGTCTTACACAGAACTGCAAACAGATGTGGTTGCTAATAGACTAAAAATTCTCACTAGTGAAGCAAATAGCTCCACAAATGTTACTGCCATTATAAATCTTCAATGAAAATTTGAATTAATGGAGAATCATTTGCATTTTAAAAATCTAAGATTAGTGGGAACATCAAATTCATATGACTTTGCTGTATCCACACTTAGAGACCTTTTGAAAGATTTACTCATTACTACTTTATGTTACCAGAGGAGAATCTGCCATTTATAACAAGAGCATTCCAAATACCTCTCAGAAAGTGATATGTTTCAACTACTGTAACATGAAAGCAGATAGTGTTGATTCTCTACACAATAGACCAGCTGAAAAAGACAACCAGAACATCAGCTTTGTTATCTTCTGACTCTGCAGCTGTATTGAGCACCACCTAGAATACTGCATCTCTATTTCAAGACTAAACAGGCCCACAAAGTACTATTATTTTTACAGCGGCCTTTGGTGCTGACGGGGACTTTATCCTTACAACAGAGAAAAAGATTGGGGCTTTAAGCTACAAGGAGGTAAAATATAGTGTATGGGAGAATGTGATTACGTATGAAATTTGATTACTAGAATCATCTTGTTGTGCTGCAGTAGTGACGTCAAATTGCTGTTATGCTGCACTAGGTACATCACAACTGCAGCACAACTTAGAACATCTTAACACATGCACAATGAAGCGGCCACAGTGGTGAGAGCTGGCCAGGACATGAGCAACGCTAGAAAGAACCGTGCCATAGTAAGGCTGTTTTAAGTACCGGGGGACATTTTGGGATATTGGATCAGAATAATTGTTGCCCATACACTATAAAAGATTGTGTATGAGCAACCATATACATATAAGTCTGTTTTTCGATTGAGAGGTTTATCTGGTAATGAGACCTCTTGAGCTGCACTCTCTAGGTCTCTTGTCACCACGGAATCCTCTCGATCAAAAAACAGCCTTGTTGTGTATGATTGGTCATACACAATCCTCTATATTGTGTATGGTGGAATGGAAATGCATGCCTAGAACAGCCTTACTGTGCTGCAATAGTGATGTCAAGATATTGTTGTGCTGCCCTAGCAATGTCACTACTGCAGAACAACACAGAACATGGTCGCATGGCCACCTTCTTCTCAGGTACGTCAGTGACCCCCCCCAGTGTTGGGTTACTTTTTCTATTACTTTCTATTTTGTTTAGAAACTTGATCCAGGAAGCTCTGTGCAGTCACTAGCAAGGATGGAGATGTACTAGAAAAAATAATACACCTGACAGTAACAGTTGCTTATTTCTTTTTATACAAAAACAATACAAATATAATTAAAAATTATAACAGATGACATTTATTTGAAAGTAATATGTTAGTTACTAGTTACTTTCAAATAAATGTGATCAGTTACAGTTACGTATTACTTTTGTATAAAAAGACATAAGTAATTGTAACTGTAAGGTGTATTACTTGTTCCAGTACTTCTCCATCCTTGTTAGTGACTGCACAGAGCTTTCTGGAACACGTTTCCAAAAGTAATAGAAAGGAAAAGAAAAAGTAACTTACCCAACACTGTGATCCCCCAGCCAGCAGCGAGTGACAAATTTACATGAGTTTAAGCTTATGGTTGCCCTTACACTATAAAAGATTGTGTATGAGCAACCATACACATAAAAGGCTGTTCTTTAATCCTGAGGTTTCCATGGTACCAAAAGACCCCTCGAGCTGCCCCCGTGAGGTCTGTTGTTACCATAGAAACCTTTCAATTGAACAATAGACTTTATGGTTGCTCATACACAATCCTTCATGTTGTATCTTCCCAGACATTACCCCCACAATGCAACAGAGATAGAAGACATTCCTTGCATGGAAGGATGACTGGAAGATACACTATCTGTCTGTTTTTGAAAGGTTATGCCTGTAGTTCAATGGGGTGAGCAACCAGCCACACCTCTTCCTGAGCTATATATGCAGTTCCTCCCAACCTCTTTCTGAAGCACTTTTTCTTTGCTGGCCAGAGGCTCTGTCAGCCTACCTTCTCCCATGGGGCCTGCTGGGGCCTTGTCACCCCCCCCCCAGTGTTTGCCTCCTTCCCTCCCTTGTGCTTTGGGCTGTGCCTGGTTTGTGCTGGACTTTAGTTTGTTGTGTTTCTCCTGCTTTTGGTTAGTATCTACCTTGCCTCCAGCAGCTGCATACTTCTTTGTGTTGCTTGTTTTTCTCTTCTCCTGTTTGTGTTTTTTCATTTTGCATTTTCTTTCTTTTGAGTGCCTTCTAGTTTCTCTAGCATCCAGTTGCCCATTTGTTGTACTGTGCTATTTATATGCTTATGCTATTTAGGCTCCCATTTACTCACCAGATTTCAGAAAACCCTCAGTGCAACTGCAGTTGTTATCTGTATGTTTCAGCTCAGCTGCTGCTTCTCTGCTTCTGCTGTCTCTGTGCTTATCTACCTTAATTGTTTGCATCTGGTCCAGGCTTGTCCTGTTCCAGATAACTGCTTCTCTCTGCTGTGGTATGTTTGTCTCAGCAGCTCTGCTCAATTCATTCTGTGTTAGCTCAGTCAGATAGCTACTACTCCCAGCTTTTAATTCCCCTGCTTGCATTTCCTGCAGTGTAGAGTGGCTCTGCTGCAGTTTGCTGTTGCTCTACTACCTCAATGGCTTGCTATCATATGGCTCTCTCCTTAACTAGGGCCTTGCCAGTAAAACCACCTCTATTTTGGGGGTTCCTGCCCTACCAACATTACAGTTGCTGTTTGGTCTCATGGTGCTCAGCTTGTGGCTTCCCTGTTATTCCCATGGTGGGGGACTGTGATGTCACAGTAGGGCATCGTGGCTCCGAGTAGCAGGAGCATGCTTTATGTAAGCTATATGGTTTTGCCCTGCTCTCTTGCCTACATGGCTTTCAGTTAGCCATGCATAAATCATTAACCTCACAGCTTACATGGCCTTCAAGATATTCATTGCATTTCATTACTGTGCTGCATGCTCCTTACTGGAATAACCTAACTCTGCCTTAATGGCATTTAAGGTATTCATGTCAATCATATCAATTCACTATTCATGCAATCATATCACTTCACTATTTATGCTGAAACCATAGCAATCAATTGCTTTTATGTAAACTATGATTTTGCTCCTTTATTGAGCTGGCTGGCAAGCATATGTGCAATTCAGCTTGCCTCATTTGTGATGCATCATGCTTACCTATGCTACTGCCCAATTTATTGTTGTTGCAAATGCTGCTACATATCTCCTGTTTGCTAAACCTCATTGATTCATTTACGCTAAACCTCACTGATTCAATCAATGGCATCACAGCCTTTCACTACCTAAACACCTACCTTGTGTGTGACCATTAATTTGGCTTCCTTATAAACATACTAACATATGAAATTGCCAGCAGGATAAAGGCCTTGTGGTCTATCGAGTCTGCTCAATAGTGCAGCTAGGAGCTCCTATATTGCAGCTGCCCCTCCTTCCCCTTCCACCTCCCATGACCCTCCCCTTACCCTATCCCATCCTTTTTTGAAGCAGCCCACTGATTTACAGGATACCACTTCCACAGGCAATGCATTCCACCCAGACACCTTCCTCTCCATAAAAAAAGTGTTGTCTCATTTCCCTCCTGAACCTTCCACTCTCCAATCTGAGATCATGGCCTTGAGTGTCCCTCCCTCCCCTTAACTTGAAAAGCCCCTCTGCACCTTTCTTGTTTATTCCTTTCATGTAATTGAAGATTTCAATCATATCTCCCCGTCCCTCCTTTCCTCCAGTGAGCACATGTTCAACTCCTTCAGCCTGCTCGCGTAGGGTATGTCTCCCAGCTCTTGGATCATCTTTGTTGCCCTGCACTGCACCCCCTCCAGTAATCTAATGTCCTATTTCAGGTACTGCATGCAGTACTCCAGGTGTGATCTAACCAGTGACCTATACAATGGCAAGATTACCTCCCCTCTCCTGGAGGATATGCCCCTGGCAATACACCCCAGTATCGTGTTGGCCTTTGCAGCTGCCTTTCTACATTGTGCTGAGTTATTCATTGAGCCCATAATGATCTCCCCCAGATCCTTCTACTCCTCTGTTGTGGCCATCTGAACCCCTCCCCCCCAAGCTGGTAGCTCCTCCTTTTTTGCATCAAAATGTAGCACCTTGCACTTTTTGGCATTGAACCCCAGCTGCCAGGTGTCCGAACAGGTCTCTAATTTTAACAGATCATCTTGCAACCCCTGCCACCCTCCTAGGTCATCCACTACTGCTCCCATCTTGGTGTCATCTGCAAACAGACTGATCTTACTCCTGATGCCCATCGAGATGTCTGCTATGAATATACCAAACAACACCAGCCCCAGCACTGAGTCCTGCAGTGCCCTGCTCATCACCGACCTCAGAGATGAGAGCTCCCCTCCCACCACCCTCTACTGTATCCCCTGCAGCCAGTTTCCTATCCATCCCACCATCTTCGCCCCGCCCCTGTGCCTTCCAGCTTACTTCCTAACCTCCCATGCAGCACCGAGTCCTTAATGCAAAAGCAAGCCAACCAATTCCTTAATAGAATTGGTTGGCTTGCTTTCCTCTGGCTGCTGCTACTATCCAATGGCTTGCACTGCAGCTTCCTACCTTTCCCAGGCTACTGGCTTTGCTCGGCCTCCTCATCATTAACCTGCTACCTAATCTATAACTTTCAAAAAATAGAAGGCAGCGCTCAGAACTAGAGAGGATGCAAAAAACAATAAAGATATAGTCATGTAAGAAAAATTGCACTCCAGACTTAAACTTCAGATGAAAAGATTTTCATTACTGTGTCAGGATAACACTTACAAAGTACAATCATACCCATATCCATAACCATACAATGGTAAAAAATCACAAGCAGAATGCAAACAATCAAATTGAGGTCCCCACACTGTGATAAAACCTTTGTTCTTTGGGGCTTGAAACCCCTTCCTCAGGAGGCCTGTTTACCCATTATCCTCTTTTGTTTTATATATTGTTCTTTTAGCCAGGTGCATACAATCACAATATTTATCAACTTGTCAGTGTAAATCCTGCTTTCCATGTGACAATTTCACTGATCTCTGCTCTCCTTAGTGAAGCAGGTCCACAGTCAGTGAATCAATACACTGGCTTAATTTAAAGGTAAATTACCTCAGCGACCTACCTCACTGCAGGGATCAGGAAAACAGTGCAACATATAGAACAGGAATATTACATTTCCATATTAATACCCCATCACCTCAAAACTATACAACATTTTTATTATTACAAAAACAAATTATTAATGTTACAAAACACACTACACATACTTCTACTTGGCTCAGTACGACCTGATCCTGGTTAGCAAAAAATGTCTCCTTATAAAAATAAATTCAGAAAACAGGCATGAATAACATACAGAAAAAATCTTTGCTATGGTGTATTAAAGGTAACAATAAATTCAAGTTCCATAGAGAAAGAAAAACAGAGGCAAAGGGAAGAGAGTCGGTTGGGGGGAGGGAAAAGGAGGAAAGAAACGGGAAAGAAATTGATGATATAATGCTATTCATTAGTTGCCCCAAACAAAGACTATGTTTATATAAATTTCTTTCCCCCGCCCCACCTCCCTTTCCTTTGTCTCTGTTTTTCTTTCTCTATAGAACTTGAATTTATTGTTACCTTTAATATACCATAGCAAAGATTTTTCTGTATGTGATTCATGCCTATATTACTGTTTTCTGAATTTATTTTTATAAGGAGACATTTTTTGCTAACCTGGATCAGATTGCACTAAGCCAAGTAGAAGTATGTGTAGTGTGTTTTGTAACATTAATAATTTGTTTTTATAATAATAAAAATATTGTATAGTTTTTTTAAATCATTGCTTTTTATGCCACCTTCCGACCTCGTCACTCCACTCATTCAGAGTCCCTGCAAGCCTCGCTAGCTCGCTTTCCCGACAGAGGAGTCTACCCCTAGAGCGATCACTCCCTCAGTAGCCCTGGATACCCCCCGATAACCCCATGGGTGGGGTGAGAAGAGGTCTCCCTTACCTTTTCCCTGGATAATGGTGGAGCTGGTGATACACAGAGGAGTCTGCTCCTGTAGTCAGTTGCCGACATGCTTGGCGCTAGAGGGGTCGTCACCTAGGAGTGATAGGCCATTTTCCTTTGTTCTGTTCCCTGCAGTCATTGTCACTATAGGAGAGCCAATTGGGAGGTATGCGTAATGACGCAATTCCTCCCAGGGCTCCTGGCTAACGCTGCCCCTTCCCCTTTACATGACCCGACCTGCACTGCCAATCCCAGGTTCACCGAGAGATGGCAGTAGAGCAGCAGGACAGGCATAGAACCCTCCCAGAGAGGAGAGCTGCTGGAGTGCTCAATCCTCTCTCCACCTGCCACCCCCGGCGCCCGGCGCCTCGCCGCCACCACAGGCCGTGTGGAGCGCAGGTGGTGTCCAGTGCCTGCAACCTCAGTGCTATCGGGCTGGCCAAAATATTGATAGTTTTGAGGTGATGGGGTATTAAAATGGAAATGTAATATTCCTGTTCTATGTGTTGCACTGTTTCACTGATCCTTGCAGTGAGATAGGTCGCTAAGGTAATTTACCCTTAAATTAAGCCAGTGTATTGATTCACTGACAGTGGACCTGCTTCACTAAGAGGAGCACAGATCAGTGAAATTGTCACATGGAAAGCAGGATTTACACTGATAAGGTGATAAATATTGTGATTGTATGCACCTGGCTGAAAGAACAATATAAAAACACAAGAGGATAATGGGTAACAGGCCTCCTGAGGAAGGGGTTTTAAGCCCCAAAGAACAGAGGTTTTATCACAGTGTGGGGACCTGAATTTGATTGTTTGCATTCTGCTTGTGATTTTTTACCATTGTATGATTATGGATATGGATATGATTATACTTTGTAAGCACTATCCTAACACAGTAAATAAAATCTTTTCATCTGAATTTTAAGTCTGGAGTGCAATTTTTCTTACATGACTACACCTAATCTACAACCACTGTCTTCACCCGCTTCCTTATCCATAACCTGCTACCCAATCTACAGCCGCTGGCTTTGCCCAACCTCCTCATCCATAACTTGCTACCGAATCTACAGTGCCGGCTTTGCTGGCCTCCACCTAACTAGCACATCAAAATTGATTCATGGTCTCACTCATAGATCAGATTTTAGAAATACCACTTCTCTCAGTGCAGTTTAACCCCTGCAAGGTGTACATATTTTTAAAATCAAGGATGGAAATGAGAAAGGAAAAGTGTGGCCTACTGGGATTTGAACCTCAGACCTCTGGTATGCCGTTCCAGCACTCTAATCATTAAGCTACAGGCTCACTGGCCAAAGCGTCTGAGGAATTTCCTTTACAGCCACACACTCCTTTCTCTAGTGTTGCACAATTATGCAACTAGGAACCAATTTTAGAAATACCACTTCTCTCAGTGCAATTTAACCCCTGCAAGATATACATATTTTTAAATCAAGGATGGAAATGAGAAAGGAAAAGTGTGGCCTACTGGGATTTGAACCTCAGATCTCTGGTATGCTGTTCCAGTGCTCTAATCATTAAGCTACAGGCTCACTGGTCAAAGCGTCTGAGGAATTTCCTTTACAGCTACACATTCCTTTCTCTAGTGTTGCACAATTATGCAACTAGGAACCAATTTTAGAAATACCACTTCTCTCAGTGCAATTTAACCCCTGCAAGGTATACATATTTTTAAATCAAGGATGGAAATGAGAAAGGAAAAGTGTGGCCTACTGGGATTTGAACCTCAGATCTCTGGTATGCTGTTCCAGTGCTCTAATCATTAAGCTACAGGCTCACTGGTCAAAGTGTCTGAGGAATTTCCTTTACAGCTACACATTCCTTTCTCTAGTGTTGCACAATTATGCAACTAGGAACCAATTTTAGAAATACCACTTCTCTCAGTGCAATTTAACCCCTGCAAGGTATACATATTTTAAAATCAAGGATGGAAATGAGAAAGGAAAAGTGTGGTCTACTGGGATTTGAACCTCAGATCGGAGGCATGCCAACCATGACCATTACCTTTTCTGGCTCAGGGCTTGCCCTGTAGCCGACAGACTCACTCTGCACCCACGAATTTCGCATCTTGAGCATGTGATCGGGCGGGGTTCTTCTCATCTGGTCCAGAGTGGGAATGTCCTCACTCCAGGAAGATCTTCAGTCATCTAACTCATTGGTGGCATCTCTTGATGTAGAATTTAAGACTTCAGCTGCCGAGGGGTAGGGCTCTCAAGTTCAAGAGCACTTCTTTCGCTATAGCTTCACCACGGCACCTTCAAAAGCTATTCTCCTTATGACCACCTATGGCTGACCTGGTCTCCTTGACCTCCCCTTCCCTGCCCAGCTCAATTCTCAGATGATCCTCATGGAAGCCCCTTGGATGTCTACCTCCACCTTAGGTCTCCTACGTGGAGGCCAGGTGAGTTCCTTTCAGTGGTTGCTGCTTTTCTCCTCCCCCATTGGATGAAGGCCTCCTATATGGGAGGCTCCCTTTACTGCAGAACTGTCTTCCCAGCCACCCACAGCATTTCCCATAGAGAGATAGAGTGATAGCCTTCCTCCAAATTGAAAAATCCTCTGAAATTGGGTTTTCAAATTGCAGTAGCTGAGCTGTCACTAAATAAAATATCCCAAGCATAGTGGGAAGGTAACCTATGCTTTGGATCCCCAGAGGTTTCCTTCTTTAAAAGGGTTTTTTCCCTCTCCTCCATGCCAAAGGTAAAAATTTCTAGTTAGCTGTTAAAATAGTATATTCCCTAATTCCCTTAGGTAGGTTTCCACTGTTGGATGGAGATGAATGGTGGCCTTACTTACTGTTCCTTCTCTCCTTAGAAAGCCCCCATATGACATCAGTGCAATCTATTTTATCAGTACAATTCTGACAGCCTGCACATTTCATTCATATTCTTCAAGCTGTCTCATTGTTGTCAATCTGCTCTCAATCTCATAGTCAACATTTATCTGCTCAATACTCTTTTTGGGGCTCCTTGCTAAAATACCTTTAGCCAAGGGATTCTTTCCCACAGCACCTCTAGGGGTGGAACCCATTTTCAGGGTTCCTTGCCTTTGGTACACCTACAGGGTGATAATTCCTCATGGAATAGAGTGTGCGAATGGCCAGTTATCTCAGTTGCACAAGCATAACATTACTCTGGTTGTGTAGACCCATTGAATTGCAAGGCTATTGCCTGTAGTTCAATGGGATGAGCAACCAGCCACACACCCTTCCTTAACTATATAAGCAGTTCCTCCCAGTCTCCTTCTGAAACACTTTTTCTTTGCCCCACCATCCTCCCATCTTCCTTCAGCAGCATGTCTCTCTCCTCAGGGAGCTCCTTCCTAAGTTACGTTTAGTTAGGGGAATCTTTTCTGTGGCACCTCTAGAGGTGGAACCCTTTTTGAGGGTTCCTTGCCTTCAGTACCCCTACAGAGTGGTAATTCCCCGTGGAATAGAGAGTGCAAATGGCCAAACAGTTACCTTACTTGAACAAGCATAATACTACTCTGGTTGCGTGGGCCCACTGAAATTTATTTATTTGAAGACTGATAACTGGGAGAGGCACCCTGAGTCAGGACTCATTTCCAGGTGCAACACAGGGAAGAGGAACAGAGGAAGAACAGCAGCACAATACATAATAGCCAATAGTTGAACCACATTTGGTAAAAAGTTTGTACAAAACTAGAATAAATACAGAAATTGTATGTGCGGAGAATAAAGTGGGGTACAGCACAAGAACACCCAACAGGTGCATATTTAGAATGTGTCAGCAATACACAGTAACAAGAACAATATTAATGACAGGTGATTGACTTACAGGGTAAGTTATTGCTTGACCTCATAATGGTTGGAGAAAACTGTAGTGATGTGGCAGTGAAAACAAGACAGGAGCAGGGACCCAGCCGACTGCTTACCAGGATGGTAAGGCTCAGCCAGGAGGAAGGGTAGCAAGAACAGGCAGTTTCAACTGGTTCATGGGGATGGGTAGAGGGTGACAGAGTAGAGGAATTGGTTCCAGAGTGAGGGAAGTCGATGAGAGAAGGCAGATTGCCCTGCAGAGGAGTGGGAGTGGGGAGTGGCAAGTGCAATGATCCCTGGAACAGAGGTAGGTTCCATACTATACTACAGGTGCAACATTAAAATTGTTGCTTCCAGCGAAATGTTGGTGATGTGTGGATCAGACCAGAGGCTGTCCTTTGACCCTGGACAGGTTAAAGCCTACAGAGGGAAGATCTGAAGAGGAAAGAAGAAGAAGAAAGACCAGATGATGAAATATCCAAACTAGGAAATGAGATGGAGTGAGATGAATTAACATATATGAACTTTTCCTTTATTTATAGTGACTTAACGTGATAGTTACACTTGCTTTAATATGCAAATTCTGGGGAAATTGTAAATAGATAAAAACCTTTGAAATGGAGTAATACCACAATTAGCCAAAAATAATAGTTTCAGGGCCCCATTTTCAAAAGGTTAGTGTGGCACAAACTGGATTTGTGCTGCGCTAACCTGGAATAGTGCCAGCAGTCGGGGGCGTGTCCATGTTCAAAGGGCACAGTTTCAAGATGCACCCCTGACAGCGCTGACTCATACAATATTGTGCTACACCTGTGCAAATGAGGGATCCCTCATGCATATGTGGTGCAGCACAATATTGAAAGTTGTCAGACAGGCTAAAATGCCACCAGCAGTGGAGCAGTTTAACGCTTCTGAAACCCAACCCTTAACAGTGCACAAAAGAGGTGCACTCTGTCTACCCACTGTCAAGGGCTGAGTGCATTGGTGGTCCAGCATCCCTCCCCAACCCTGATCCCTTTCCTGGTAATTATGTTTTACACCCTGGTAGTCTAGTGGCCCCCCTCCCTGATCCCCGATCTCTGTAATAATAAGAAATCCCCATTTCCCTGGTAGGCTAGTGTCCCCCTTCCCTGATCCCTGATCTCAGTAGAAATTAAAAGGAACCCATTTCTCTGGTAGTCTAGTGTCCCCCTTCCCTGATCCCCGATCTCTGTAATAATAAAAAGAACCTGGTTCCCTGGTAGTCTAGTAGCCCTCCTCCCTGATCCCTGATCTCTATAATAATAAAAAATCCCCTTTTCCTTGGTAGTCTAGCGGCCCCCTCCCAAGCCCTGATCTTTGTAATAATAAATAATACATCCCCATTTCCTTGGCAGTCTCGTGGTTGGTCCCCTTCCCTGAGCCCCGATCCCATTCATAAAAATACCCATAATTCTGGTTGTGCAGCGGTCCCCCCTCTCTAACCCTGACCTGCCCCTGTAGGTCTGTCCTGACCATCCCTGGTGGGCTAGTGGCCCCCCCACACTGGTAGGCAGTGACCCACCACTCCACTCCCCCAATGCGACCTGAGTTGGTGACTGGCACAGCCCTCCTTGCACCGCCACAGCCAGCCATTGGCTGAACTGTACTGGAGCACATACAGTATACAGTACAAGCCCATTGGTTGACCGGTCAACCAATGAACATGAACTGCATACTGTACGTGCTCCAGTACAGTTCAGTCGGCAGTTTGCTATGGCAGTGTGATGAGGGCTGTGTCAGTTGCCAGCTTGGGTTGGGTTGGGGAGCAGGGTGGTGGTCACTGCCTACTGGGGTGGGGGCCACTAACCCACCAGGAACAGTCTGGACAGACTGATGGGGCAGAACAGGGTTAGGAAGGGGGGGACCACTGCACAACCAGGATTATGGGTATTTTTATGAATGGGATAGGGGCTCAGTGAGGGAGAACCACTCTAGTGGTCTACTACCAGGGAAATGGGGGTGTATTATTTATTATTACAAAGATCGGAACTGGGTGGGACACTAAATGGGGATTTTTTATCATTACAGAGATCGGGGAGAGGGGGTCACTAGACTACCAGGGAAATGGGCTCTTTTTATTATTACAGAGATTGGGGATTGGGAAGGGGACCCACTAGAGTATCAGGGAAATGGGTTCTCTTTATTACTACAGAGATCATAGATCAGCTGAGGGGAGGGGGACCACTAGACTACCAGGGAAAGGAATGGTATTTTATTTTACATGTGACATGGATTGGGGCTGGGGGGAACTTGGCCTGGCACACTCCACAGCAGCGCTGGCATGCAGATGAGCCCATAATGGGCTTGCAAATGGCCCACTAGTGATGTGCATGCCCAATGGGCTCATCTGCATGTTTGTGCTGAATATCGCCTATAGGGGTAGCAGCACTATCTAGTTCGTGCCTCACTTTACCCCTATGGGCAGTCTTCAGTCCTGCCTTCTGGTAGTACTGTGCCAAACATGGTGACTGCTTGCTGTGGGCTATGCCACCAGAGTCTGATATTCAAACAGATAGTGCAGTCAGTTCTAATTATGCTACATGTTTGAATGTGGCGTCATAGCTGTCCGGCTCTATTTTTGCACCTGTTTATGCGCACAGCCAGCTGGCTCTGAATATGTAACCCTTAAAGTTTAAGGATGGCAAGTTTGCTCTGCTTTGTTTTGATTATTTTATTAATCAGCATGTTACATTTAAAACAATACTAAATCTTTTAAGGGTTTTAGTTTGAAGAACAATCCAAAATGAGATTAAGAGAAATATCATGTGCACCGTAAGTATGTCGTTATACCATCTTATAATTGAATACACAATTGAGCAAATTTCCTAAAAACTATTCTGGTATTGCAATTGAGTTGATAATCTATATTGCAATCAATATTTTGATCCCTTTCTTTTTCCAATAAACCCATTTAACTTCAGTCTTGGATTCCATGATATTGTGGACTTGACCCTTGACCACAAAAGTACTAACATAGTATAAAATCTTGCGTACTTGAGTTTTTAATATTTTTTATGTTGTGTATTAAATGTTGAATTTCAAATATAATATTTAAAAAATCTATAAAAAAAAATATTTATACATTGGGCAAAGGTTTTTGAGCATTTTGATTGGTTGTTAGCCATGTGTTAGGAATATCTAATGCATGGCTAAAAACTAGTCCTACCAACCAACATGGAGTATATGCTTCAAATTCTTGAGTGCTAGAACTTTTAAAATTCAAATAGCCATTATTTTTTCTCCTACTTACCGAGATAATCTTCAGCATACTGAAATATAAAAATGGAACACTCCACTTGATACCAAAGTTAACAGTTGTAGAAAGTAAAAAAAAAAAACCTTGGCTGGCCCGTCGACGTAGCAGTTGGATTTCTGCTTGTGATGCCAGCGACCCGGGTTCAGGAATGAGCTCAGGTAGCTGGAGTGCCAGCCAAAGGGGAGGCAGCTTGAGCATCCCACGACTGCTCGCTGTCTCCAGGGAGGGAAAGGATTGTGACCCGGTGCCAAAGCGACCACTGGTAGAGGCCAGTGGTAGTGCAGCACGTCAGGGACATTGGGGTTGGTGTGTGACAGATGTTGGCTCTTGCCTTGACATCCGGACATCACGCACCTTAAGAAAGCCAGGAAAATAGCTTGCTGGCCTTCAGATGATGTCTCTCTGCTCCTCAGGGGCCTCCAGTGCCTTCCCGGTGCCTCCTGTTCCCCAGCAGCATCCCCGGGCCCTAGAAAGTGTGCGCTGGGGCTATCCCTTCCCCTGGTGCCTTCCTCCTCGGAGAAGAGGGACACGCCCGGTAAAAAGGGATATACTAGGATATCCTGGGGGTTGGCTGCGATCTGGGTATCTGAGGAGGGCTGAGAAAGGTCACAAGGGGTCAGGGGGAGATCGACAGGGCCCGAAGGAGTGAAGGACCAGCAAGCACGGAGGTGGAAAAACAGATTACTCAAAAAAACAAAACAAAACTTAGTTATCTTACAAAACATTTTTTTCTCAATCCTGTTTTTTTGTTTTGTTTTATTTTATTGACAAGAGACTGACCGCTTAGCCACTCTGCCTCTCAGCTAGGCAGCCAGTCACTGTCCCTTTCTGCCTCGACTAGTCTTCTACTTGCTCCCCATTACACACACTGAAAGGATTTTTAAAAAACAATCGAGCAGCTGCACATTATACAGACGCTGCAGCAATTGGAAGCTGATTTAACTTTCTTTTTGGTTCTTCATTTTCTCTTCTTTTAAAATCACTTATCAGTGCATGCTACTATGCTGCCCTCCCTCACATCTTCTGCTTTACCCAAACATGCGCTCATTCACTCCTTACTGGCTCCATCCTCCTTGGAGCTTACTGCACAACTGTTTCCATAACTGAATAGATAATAAAATCAATAAAACAAAAGAGTTTTAACAATTTTAAGCATCTGTCTGTAGGTGCGTATTTATGACTGTAACCACGGCATCCAGCTCTAAGGTAAAAACTACAGGGGCTCCATTTGGCAAAAGTGGTGCACTCAAAAAAAAATACAGCATTGTAAAGCAGGTGGAGGAACTATTTTATTACTGAATGAATGAAAGGTTTAGCAGATTTAGCATTTAAACATACAAATTATATTTTTTCAAACATGTATAATACAGTTACCAATTTTATAAGTGCAATAAGCCACGATGGGGTGTGCATTAGATAGTTCTAACATATGGCTAGGGGGGCTGGATGCACTCAGCCTACAGCTTCATGCTGCACTACGCTGCCTAGCCATGCATTAGAACTGTCTAATGCACACCCCATCGTGGCTCATTGCTTACATAGAGAATGGTTTTGTTTTGAAACTTTTATCGTGTGATGGGCTACAGGCATGTCTGATGATGCTGCACATGTGATCACATATACTGGAGGGAAAAAACAGACACACTGAGGCTGAGGCTGTGCTTTCAAGCATTATTACAAGGGCACATTTCTTTCATGTTGTACTAGTGTGTTATGTTAATATTGTATTTTTGTTAGTTACTTCACCCTCTGTTTATATATTTTATTTGTTAGAGAGACACATTTTTTGTTTATTTTTATCATGCCATACTGCATATTATATGGCTATAAAAAATGAGAGTTTCAAAGGTTGCAGACTCCATTTTTCCCCATAATAATCCTACTAAAAATTATGGATCAATTTCTGCAGAAGAGAACATTTCATTCCTTCAAAGTACAGTAAAATATGCCCTGCTCATTTTAAGAAGTCCACATATGAAAAAGATCCTAACAAAATGGCTGAATTAGCCTGGCTGAATGCAAAGGTGAAGTTGAAACCACGTGTGCTTCTTTCTATATTTTTGATGAGTGCTGCAGCAGTAGCTGCTGATTCATCACTGATGTGAGGCGCATACCTGAAAAATCCATGAATGATGGTGAGTTGATTTTCTATCATCTATTATGATCACTAAAGTCCTCAATATGTTATTCTATAAATGCACTCTGTTGTTTTGTTGTCACACTTATAAATTAATAAAAAAAAAATGTTTGTTTGGAACATTGGGCCCGATTCCAAGTCGCATGGGGCAAATCGTGGGCATATGCGAGTTGCAGCAGGTGCCGCTATGCCAGGGATCCTGCACCCTATTCTAAGACAGGCAGGGTCCCTGGCACCTATGCCTCATGACTTGCAGCAGCTGCAGGGTTACACCACAGGAATGGCACAATGGACCTGGGTGCCACAAGTTGTGGTCAGCAATTAACTGCTCCCCTGGAGCCCCCCCAACCCATATTACTGCCACAATCACCTGGTGGCCTGAGGGGGGTCTGGCTGGGAGGCAAATGGGTGACAAAGGCACATGGGGGCACAGCAAATTACAGACCCAGGAGGTCCCTGATATTTGGGGGTGGGAGGCATAACTGTGCTGGGGGGGTCCGTGGGCCAGTTTATAGTGCTGTTCACAGCATGGGAGGGTTTCCACAATTTTGCCAGGACAGATGCCCCTTAGACCACCTCCATGCTGGTCTAACCCCGCAATGCCATAGCGGGTCTTGGAATCTCATAAGTGGGTTACGGCACCCACCCTTACAGAGCAGGGCACAGATACTGCCATAACCCACCCTTGCTCCATGCCGCAGTGGGTTGCGGGCATAGTGGGTGGCATAGCCCGCCTTTGGCACAACCTGCATATAGCATGGTGCAAGTCCCATCTTGGAATTCCAACTTGCGTTATGCCTGACGCAAAGTGCGATTTGTGCCATAGAGTTTGGAATAAATCATCTTGTGCCAGGTGTAACCCGACTTGGAATCGGGCCCATTGAATGCAGACTTGGCCATCATTCTTTAAACACAAGCCTGACAAGCTAGCATCTGTTTTAATATTTACTGATCTGTAATTTCACTCATTGACGACTATCTTTGGATGTGCAAGAATAGTGGCTGACGGTTCTCCTTTCCTCCTCCTCAGGAACCCACACCTTGAATTGCACCTTGTCTCCTACAATGACAGTGGTACAGACTCAGCATTCAGCATATAAGAATTCCCTATTTGGTCAACCACAGATTGAACCACTTTGCCTGACCAGTAGTAGTGCATGTATTTACAAGCACCACTTCTTTTTCTTGTAATTTATTGATTCTCACACACCAGCCTACCCCTTCACTGGGTCTTGTACAGCTCCACAACAGCTCCACACCACTGCATCTATGGCACTTACCTTTCACTCACAATGCAGATGCCAGCAACAAACTGTGAATGGGGGTGGGAGCTCCTGGGGTTTCACTCAAGTGGACAGTTGCAGCAGTCGGGGCCCATATGCACAGGGATTACAGCATGTGGCGAATGCTTTTTAGCTTTTCTTAGTACCACACCATAGGATGCCTGAATGCACAGGTGATCTACTTGGAGGCATGCAAGTGTTACTAATGCAGTCCATGGCCGGCATCATCCATCCCACAGTCATTGTCAATTGCTATGCCATCTGTGGTCCTCCATGTGGCAGTATAGCAGTGGCTATTGTGCTCCCTCCAAACCCCGGAGGTAGAGATCATCCTCTTGGATGCTCAGTCTTCCTCTCTCAACCACGCTTCAACTGCCTGAGTGTTTTCAAAACTGGGGTCACTGGCATCAAGAGCGGTAGGGCTCTGGCTCTGCCAGTGAGCCAGCATTCCAAGCACAACATGTAGCATAATGCCATAGTTGTCATCAAAGTCGTGTGTGATTTTGTGTTTGTGCATTTATAACAGCTTGCCCGCTTTTCCATTTTCCAACATTCCCTGGACACAAGGCATGCAGTTATACAAGTGTACATGGAGATTCACATGTACCATGTGTCCAGTTCTGGGTTTCACAAGATGTGTTGCTCCACAACCATGCAAACAATGTGGTTGCAGTGTCTGAGCTAATCACCATGTCCCACACTCCCCATGTGTGTAGAGTATTCCATTTGATAGTAAACCATGTGCAGTCTCTCCAATAGACAAGAGTCAATTCATGAATCTGGCTAACCAATGTTTAAGGCAGTAGCAGTAAAGCAAAGCCATTGTGCCAGGTTCCCTCTTTAAGGAATTTGGATATCTGAATTCCAGAGGCTGCGAATTACACCAGCCTTAGCAACCTAGAAATTTACAGTACATAGCCACTAATGGTAGAAAAAGACAATTGACCCAATTAATCTGCCCATAATTGTCCATACAGAGTTTTTTTTAATGTATTTTTTCACCCTGTTGTTGGTGATGTAATGGATATACCATCCTCTGTCCACACTTTGGCAGTCTTCACACTGTTTTTGGCAAAGTCTTAGTTTCTCAAACCATCCTTTCCCCTGAAGGACACAGGTGCATGGATATATGTGCAAACTGTGGGCATACTGACACCACCCCAACCAAGCACCTTATGATGTCCTTCCCTGCCTTACACCATGATGCTGCACTGCCACCCATGCATCCATAGGTGACAGTGGCAGAGTGTGTCATGACAGCCCTCCCTCCCACAAGGAGGACAGCATCCACTGGGATGCACAATCCTTCTGTCCCCAGATGGCACCCGACAACAGAGGGTTGTTGCCCAATCCCAGTCTCCGGCATCACAAGTGGTAGTGCTACCTCTGTGATGACAGACCGTCCTGTCCATTCAGGGTTCTGATCTACACTATCAACCCCCATGCTTCCGCCCTACCACTTCCATCCTGAACAATAACTAAGCCCGTCGCTGTGTCCCATTCATGTTTGAAACCTCTGATGGTTTTGGCATCCACCACATCAGCTGACAGATTGTTTCATCTTTAAAATAAAACTTTCTCACATCCCTCTTGGATGTCTCCCATCTCGATCATTAAGGAACCCCAGTTATAATTCGCCATTATAACCCACAGGTTAAAATTGCAACCATGCGCCGGGGTTCCCTCACTCTACACATGTGCCTCCCTTCGCTCTCTCCTCACATAGTGCTGCCACCATCAATCAGTGTCAGCACTAAGTGCATTACAAATAAAAACCTTGCCTCACAGCAGTTTCCTTTTCTTCCTCCTCAGTAAACAGGTAATCAGTCTCAGTTTAAATGGGTGGGGGAAGGGAGAAACACCGAAAAAGAAAAAATTTGCAGCTGCTTTGTCGCCAACCACAGACAGGCTTCATCCCAATCAGAACACTGGCTATTTTATTTTGTATGATTGTTGTGGTGAGAAAGCATTCCCCAGCAATTATATAAAATAAAACATGGGGTGGTGTGTTTAACTCCAGATTTTACACTCATCCCTCGGTGTTGGATGTTTAAATAACATCCAACACTGCGGGGTGTGTGTAAAATCTAGTTAAACACACCATCCCATGCATTATTCTATATATAATGGTAAAGTGCATAATACAGTCAGTACTCAGATATCCGTTGCCTGCTGTTCTCAGGTCAGGTGATGGATATCTGAGAGAAACGGTTAAGTGGAAACTGGATGCTGTGGTCTACAGTTGGATCTGTGGCTGCTGTGGCTGTTTAGGTCTGTGGCTGCTTTGGTTTGTGGCTGCTGTGGCTGTTTAGGTCTGTGGCTGCTTTGGTTTGTGACTGCCTTGCTTGCTTTGGTCTGTGGTTTTCTCTACAATACTCTACTGGGGATGAAAAGGGACAGTTATCTGAGAGTAAATATTGAGATCTACATAGGAGACAACAGGCAGGGTGGGGGATGAAACGGACAACACGAGGGATGGATAAACGGGTGTAAACAAAATGGGAAATAAAAAAATCATGCATTCAAAGATGGATATGTGAGAGAAACGGATAAATGAGAGCCGGATAAATAAGTGCTGACGGTAGTTACTATGTACATCAGGACTACTCATGAGAGTCTCTCTTTGTTATCCAGAAACCTCCTATCTTTTTTCTAAATTGGGGTGCACATCAAAATTGGCATTCAATCCAGGTTTCTTGTGTGCTTGTAATTGGAGAATCCAAAAATTCTCTCTTTGGAGCATGAGGTTGTTATAGTTTCACCCTCTTGGGTTATGGCTGACTCTGTCTATTGCCATAAAGTTAAAAGAATGTTGGGCCCCATCTTTCTCTTCCATTACATGTGCTGCAGTTGCTTATGTATTGTCCCTTCTAGCACTGGCTCTAATGTTGTCTCCCATTCTTGTTTTAGAGCACCTTTTAGCTTTGCCTATATAAAAGGCTTGACAAGAGCACATAGCTAGGTAGATAACACCCTCTGTGCTACATGGAATGCACTGTCTGATCCTGAATTCCCTATGTGTATTGCAGGAGCTAAACATCTTCCCTGTTTTTACAGACTCACACTGCACAAACTTTCTGCACTGATAACTGCCCTGTGCCTGTATTAGCCATGTGTTTGTCCATTTCTCTGTAAAATGGCTATGCATGAGGTTGTCTTTTAGTGTGGGTGCTCTCTTATAGCACATCCCAGGGGTAGATTTAACTGATTTCTTTAAGACCTGCATCTGCTGACAAAACATGCCAATGTTTCTGTAAGATCTGTTCTAAAACATAGGCTTGTGTAGAATGTGAGATAACAAAGTTGAATCTAGGGTCTGTTTCTCCCTGATCCCTTTTGGGTTGCAGTAGTGTCTCTCAGTATTGCCTGCCATTTCTCTTGTTATTCTGATTTTATTGTGGCTGTAACCTCTCTGTTGGAGTCTTTAAGTTGTCTGCTTCTTTTTCATAGGCATTCTCACTACTGCAGTTGCATCTAACTCTTAAAAACTGCCCTTTTGGGGGAGGAGGATTGACAGCTAGATGCTAGAAGGACAGTATTCCATCTATCTCCTTTCTATAGATTTCATTCTCTACTCTACTTCTGTTTTTTTTTTGTGCATGTAAGATCCAAATAGGAAACTGTTTCCTTGTGACACTGATAGGTAAACCTTAAATGGGGATTTGACACTTGTAAATATTCAACAAAGCATCTCAATTCTTCTGGTGTCCCTTTCCAGACCAGCAATACATTGTCTACATATTGCTTCCAGGTGACTATGTGTTGAAAAAATAATTTCTCACTGGGTCAAATATAATCTCCTCTTCCCATTTGCCTACATATACATTGATGATGGAGGGGGAACATGCCGCCCCATCCCTGTTCCTTGATCTGCAGGTACATCTCCTGGTTAAATAAAAATGAATTACATTTTAATACAAATTCTAGCAGTTTAATCAGGAAATTCATGGGGGGATCCCCCTCTTTGTTCTCTTGATTAAGATAGTATGATGCTACATCAAGGGCCCCTTTCTGTGGGACATTGGTGTATAATGCTTCGATGTCCAATGTCACAAAATATATGTTGTCATCAAGGGTCAGTTCTTTTATAAGACTTAACACTTCTTTAGTGTCATTGACTTATGCAGGCAATTTTTCAACTATAGGTCTCAAAAAGAAATTACAGAATTGGGAAAGTGGCTCAGTTAAGGAGCCAATTCTGCTTACGATGGGGCACCCCCATGGGTTGTTGAGAGTTTTATGCACTTTGGGTAACACATAAAATGTTGCCTGAATGGGATGTTTTGTGATTAAAAAGTCTCTGGTTTTAGCATCAATATATTCTTTGTCTAATCCAACGTTTACAGTTTTATCTATACTATACTTGAAATTGTTTTTAGGTTCTTGTGCCAGCTTGTGATAAAATTCCACATTGTTTAGCTGTCTTTCTATTTCTGCAGTGTAGTCATTTTTATTTAACAGGACCACTGCCTGTCCCTCGTTCACTTGCTTGATTATCAAGTCAATCTACATTTGGAGGCTTTTAATTGCCTCTCGCTCCTCCCTTGACAGATTATTACAATTATTGGAATGTGTTTGTGAAAGAAAGTTTTCTAGGTCATTCTCAACCAGGTCTCCAAAAACTGTAACTGCTGCACAGAAAGGAGTGCAGAAAGTTGATCTGTTCAAACACAATCAGAGTCACTTCCTGGAATGAATAGAGTGTAGGGTCAATATCACAAGTACACAAAACAAAAAGACCTTGCTCAATGATGGAGAGAGCACCCACAAGCATAGATAGTTTGAAATATAAAAGGCAGATTTATTTATACATGGCAACAGGTACACAGTAAATCCCCAGGTAAAAATAGAACACCCGACGATCATTTTGTACCCTTGTGGGTGCTTTATCACTGGATCTGTTCTAAACTGAAAACACCCCATATATACATATAGTGTTTGCAAAAAATTGCATTAATGCAACAGTTAGGGTTTTTTGCAGCAACAAAAGTGAGGAAATTTGCTGTTAGGGTTACCACCCCTTGCACCCCATAACCACCCCACCCCATGAATAGGCATTGGGGTGTGCCTTAGGGTCATCAGCCCTAACTCTCACCCCATTCCATGTGTAATTCAGCTGAGGTGGTGCAGTATAGGAGAATGGGGTGAGAGGACTGATGACTCCAATGCACACCCCGATGCCTAGTGGTGGGGGCGGGGTGGTTATGGGGCGCGAGGGGTGGTAACCCAAACAGCAAATTTCCTTGCTTTTGTTGCTGTAAAAAACTCTAACTGCTGCATTAATGCAGTTTTTTACAAAGAATTTCCTTACTTTTTGAGAAGTCATAGTAAAGTACAATGTCGTACAAGTTGGTGGGAGCACAGGGCCTGGACTGCCTAACATAACAATACAAGTACTGAATATCATATGTATTGGTGGAAGTGCATATTGGTGGGAGCGTAGGGCCCTTTAGGCCTCATGTTCCCACCAACTTGAAACTAACCAAATTTTCATTCATCAGAGTGGCAAAATTCCACACCTGTTTACATTTTACACACCTAACCACTGAAAATTATCTCTGTGGCAGTAAGGCTAGCTACCCTATAAATGTCAAGCCACTACCACAATGCAGCATGCTATCTGCAAAATGTAAACTGCATCACTTAATATCTCCACAGTAAATTAATTTTCTGATACCTAAACACCATAATTCATATCTACAGGACATTCCCTCAACACCCTCCAAATTTCAAGTTAAAAGACCAAACCATTTCTGAGATATTTAATTTTAAAGTTTTACATTTTTATTTGTTGGAGTGGCATAATTCCAAACCTGTTTACATTTTACACACCTAATCACTGAAAAGTACCTCCGTGGCAGTAAGGCTAGCTACTATATAAATTTTAAGCCACTACCACAATGCAGAATGCTATCCACAAAATCTTAACTGCGTCATGCAATATCTCCACAGCAAATTAATTTTCCAACACGTATATGCCATAATTCACATCTACTGGACATCCGCTCAACACCCTCCAAATTTCAAGTTAAAAGACCAAACTGTTTCTGAGATATTTAATTTTAAAATTTTTGCACCTATAAAATTATTTGATCATGAGAATCGGCCGCAACCTCGCGATCAAAGGTCATCTTTAATCTTGAGGGGACATCTGGTTGTGAAATTTGGGCTATCTGGTCTCTCCCAGAGACATCTGGTCCAGCAAAAATCTGGCCATCTCATCCCACGCTCATGAATAAAGCTCGCAATCAAAGAAATCTTGTGACCAAAGAATTTGCAGGCTTGCGATCAAAGAATTTAAAAACGTTAAAACTCCATTTATTTACACAACTACATTAAACCACAGGCATGGTTCAATAGAGGGAGGCCCCCTGAGCAAAACCTATCCTAGTTTTACTTCATAAGTGACCCTTGGGCTGAGATATTTGTTTTTTTCCAACCCAAAAATCTGTCCATCTCATCCTCCTCGCAAACGAAGATCCTGATCAAAGAATCTCACGATCAAAGAATTTGCAGGCTCGTGATCAAAGATCGTTAGCGAGCCACGATCAAAGAATTTAAAAGTTTAAAACTCCATTTTTTGACACAAGTACATTAAACCATGGGCATGACTCGACAGAGGGAAGACCCCTGAGCAAAACCCTCCCAAGTTTTACTATAGAAGTCACCCCTGGGCTGAGATATTTGTTTTTTTCCAACCCAAAACTAAAAACAATATGGCGACCATTACGATCGATAAATTTCTTGCTATCATAGAATCATAAGCCTGCAAACTCTTTGATCATGAGGAGTGACTAGATGGACAAAACCCCATTCTTCTTTCACAAAACAACCATATAAATTTTTCCATAGACTTATAATGGGAGCTAAAAAGTTTAATAACTTTTGAATGGATTAATATGTTTTCACCGAACAAAATGTGGCATGTTCCTTGACCCAAGCTCTTTCTACGTGCCAAGTTTCAGACCAGCATGCCACATGGTGGCCGCGGAGTGCAATGAACACAATCCGAAAAACTGCCCTCAAAACTGGCGAAAAGTGCATTTTTCAGCGATTCACTGCGCAAAAACTGTTAAGTCCGACCAAAACGCAATTTGGCAGATCAAGACACCTACTACGCCCCACCATGCATACCAAAGTTTATGCAAATCCATTAAATGGGTCCAAAGTTAGTAACGTGCAAACTTTCAAATTTAACATTAAAGTGCCTTTCATAATTAACTATAGGGGCACGAACTGTGCCTCTATAATATATATATATATATATATATATATATATATATATATATATATATATAGATATAGATATATATATATATATATATATATATATATATCCCAGCAAAAACATGACAATGTTAAAAATTCCTAAGTAGCATCAATCATCCTATTAATCTAAGTAAATCAGACAGCAGTAAGTACATTTCTATCTGCTAATGCACTTCTCCAGTACATCCATTGTATCTAAACACATATTATACAATGGCAAGAAAGAATGATGGCCTGTGACTGGTCAGTCTGGGACTGGACCCGTGATGTTATCCCAGTACAACATCATAGATCTAGTCCCAGCACACAAAAGACCGCATGAAATGCTAAAAAAAAAATACAGAATCAGTCCATGATGCGATTGCCTGCCCAACTACCCTCCTTGCTGAGACCACAATCAGCCTCACTGCCTGGTCTGCCCTATGGCAACTTTATTGCTTTATTTTTCACCAAATGTCAGTTGTTTTTGTTTTCATTTAAAAATTAAATGAAGCCGACACGGTAATTGGCTTCTCAGTGACCGACAGTAGCGTGAATGTGACCTAGCGCCTGTGCAATTAAAACACTAGTCGCTCAACTGACACAAGCGCAATAGGCAGTTAAAAGACGTTGTCTGTATGCCTTCCCCTTCGCTCACTCCAAGCTGCTTAAAAATAACCTGTACAGAATACCCAAAAGCGGCTTCTGAAGCTCCTGAAACAATGTCCATAAGCAGTGTTTAGTTGTGCAAGAATTAACTAGATCGTGTTACACTACTACAGGCCACAGAAGCTTGAATATATGTCGGCTTCATTTATATTTAAATGAAAAAACCTCACATTTGGGGAAAATAAAGTTGCCATACTGAATACTGATGGGGGAACATGGAGCTGAATGGGGAGCTCATTATAAACCGGGATTACAGAATAGGAATCTATGTGGGCTGTAGAGAAAGAAAGCCATGGGCTAGGAACACATGATACAGCACATACTGACAGTACCATCTAGTGGCCAAAAGAAAAACTGCACACTTTTTTTTTTAAAACAGATACTTCCACACACCAAAAATGATTAAAAAAAACACAAATATATATTTTTTCTACTTTTTTGTTAATAAAAAAAGAGTCATTGTAGTAATAATGCACTCCAGGGTGTGTCATGCTGAGATAACATCACTTCTGGGGTGATTAGTCGCACTCGGCCTGCGGTCTCGTGTCTAATCACCCCAGGCGTGATGTTATCCCAGCACAACACGCACCCTGTCGTGCATTATTGCTTAATTATAACATTAATTAACAAACAGCTTAATTATTTAATAAGATGAAAGGCTTTCTAAGGATATGAAAGGAACGATGACTAATTTAAATGTCAAATCTGCTAGTCATCCTTGGGACTTAATACATTTAGTTTGTTAAAGTTCATTTTTAAGTCCTTCTCTTCTCATTCAAGTCTCATTTCTCTGAGAGAGTGTGTCTGAGATCAATTCTTTAGTCACTTTTAATGTTCACTACAAGGTCCTGTGAGCTGCTGAGGTTTAATTCCAATCAGTGTGACAAAGTGTAATTTTATCTGGTAATACAAGACAATGAGCCAAAGTGCAATATTTATTTGTTAATTCGAAGTGCAATGCCCGAGCGCTGAATTGTAAATCCTAGTTCTATACTGCAAATTTAAATCCCAGTTTGAGCTGCAAGGTCCAAATTTGATTTATCCAGCTTAAAAATTCTAACCTCTTAGTTTGAATTATAATCTGGACCCCTAGTTTGAATTAGCAGGTCTACATAGGATCATTTTACAGTCTGAATATTAAGCTGCTGTGCTCCTTATCCCACATACCTGTTTATTACAAAAGCCATTTTTTTTCTCTCCCCAGAGTGCTCGGTGGTCATGAGGGCCTCTGTGTCCAACCTCCCCCAAGCCAGAACCCAGCAGAATCTCCTTTGGAACACTCAGGTACGCCATGCCACGTTGCAGCACAGAACTCTAGCGATAGTCCTCAGCGTTTGTGTGACCCCACCGGTGCTACACTCCAGCTGCCCCACCACCTCTGCCACCACCCTAGATGAGCTCAGTCTCTTACAGTCTGGATCACGTGCCGATTTTAACCAATCAGCTCATTTTCTCATAAGTGGATTATCTGCTTGTACCACTAGTGGCCACCCTAATCATCTCACCTGCCATAACCCAGCAACTAAAACATGTTGCCACTTTCTTTTCACATACTATGCCTGCTCACACCCCTTGCTTCCCTCCTCCTACCCAGTACCACAGCCTGACCACTTTATTATAGTCAGTGGATCCTCTCCTCCCCCCCACACACCACCTCCTCCATAGGGAAACCTCTTCAAAACCTCCTGATCAGCTGGGATACAGGGGCTTCCATCCTGCCACCCTCCTTTCATGCAGGGCTGACAGCATTAAAAATCTCTCCAACATGCAGATTTCTGCAAACCTCCCAGCAACCTTCTGCCCATCACAAATCCCAATGGATCATGCTAAAAACAAAACAGCTACTAACTCTACTGTTCCTACTAGCAGGGGCGTCAAGCTAAACCCCGGACCAACCCACCCCAACCCTTACCCACCTCTCAATTTGCCAAGAGGTTTAAAGAAAATGCACCTGAATATATGCAGCATCCTGAACAAGCTCACCGAGCTGCAGACAACTGTACTAACGCTGTGCTCAGATGTAGTAGTAGTAGTAGTAGTAATAAATATTTTTTTATTCATATATGAATAAATGGATACATTTAACTGAGCAATGCTCATTTTCAATGAAGTTCCATATTGCATCAGGTTCCACATCATATAGCACCAAATACACATTTTACACTAATTAGGAACACATATAATAAAAAAGTACTTAACAATACAATAAGTAGAAAAAAAAGAAAATAAAAAGCAGTCATGCACAATATAATATATACTCTTAAAGTGCTAACAATTATTGCAAGTTGTGGTATTATTTAGGACAGATGTACACAATTTCATTAATTCTCTTTAATTATAACTAGTTCTGTTGCTTCTCAGATCTGAATGGGATTTATTCTGATAATAACCGAAACCTGGCTCAAGTTCCACAACCTGGATGCAGAAATAGCAGTCCTGCGCTACGCCATCATTCGGCATAACCGCCGGGATAAAAAGGGGGGCATTGCCATGTTCATCTCTCAGCACCATTTCGCCACTGTCCAACTCATCCTGTCCATGCCATCCATAGACTCCTTGCTAATCAAAATCTCACTACCGCACACAATTCCATTATATGTAGCAGGGTCATACTGTGCCCCAGACACCCCTATGCCCACTGTACTGGACCACCTGGGCACCCAAAGGTCACTCGCATCAGGGGGTGACCTACACATCCTAGGGGACTTCAATTATCACTGGCACTCCACTGCTAGCTCTAAGCTATGTAGCCAGGTAAATGCCCTAAACATGACACAACAAATATTTGTACCCACACATTTAAATCACAAATCACAAAACCACTCCTTCCTAGACTGGGCCCTTAGCTCCCACCCCCATCAAATACTTAAAGCCAGACTCCTTCTAGACTCTCTAAGTGACCACCACATGGTAAGGAAAATATTCTGGCCCAAAGCACCTCCCCCACAAACACTGCTCACCAGGTAATTCAAATCACTCGACCTTTGAGCACTCTTAAATGACCTATCAAACGTTGATTAGTCCTGCATCCCACAGTCATCCTCCATCGACACTGTCCTAGAGCTCTTTATGTCCAGATTTCTAGCCATCTGGGATTATTATGCCCCTGTCAGAAGGACTAGAGTAAGGGGTGCCCACCTGCCCTGGGTCACAGCCAATATCATAGACCAACTCCATGCCAGGTACCAGGCCTTGAAATCATATAACACAACCGGCACTCTGGCGGCTCTCCAACTATACCGCTCACTCCATAACTCCTGCACAACACTTCTACGACAGGCCAAAGCCAACTACTTCAAGGCCTCCTTCCACACAAATATAAACCACCCAGCAAAATTCTGGAAAACAATCAAATCACTTTTCTCCCTGCCCGGCCCCCACCCAGTCCTCAATGTAGAAGGCTCCATCGTCACTGATCCAGGTGCAGTGGCCTCCTTTTTCAACACCTTTTTCACTAGCTGTGTGTCATCTCTCCTATCCTCCCTCCCTTCCCACACCACAAGTCCACCCCCTCCCTGTCCACCCACCTCCCCAGTCTCCAGCTTCACATTTTGTCCGCTTACTCCGATCAAAATGCATAAAGCCCTGCAGGCTTTCAATCCTTCAAAAGGCAAATGCCCCTCGGATCTGGACTCCAAAATGCTCCACCTATCTGCCCCTGCCATTGCCACCCCACTGGCCACTCTCTTCAATCTTTCTTTCTTGCTTGCTGAAATCCCATCTGACTGGAAGCGTGCCACCGTCATCCCCCTTCCTAAAGGTGGAGACCACTCCACGATTGGGAATTACCACCCTATATCCCCATTCTCCCAATCCTAGCTAAACTGCAGGAGCACCTTGTTCTTTCCCAACTTGCCTCCTTTCTTGACTCTTCCTTCTCTTTCTTCACACCCTACCAGTCTGGATTTAGGAAGTCACACTCCACCATCTCCTCACTTCTAAGGCTCACAGACACCATCCTCACTGAAACATAGAAACATAGAATTTGATGGCAGATAAGGACCGCTTGGCTCACCCAGTCTGCCCATTTCCCTACCTAATGGATAAGCTGCAGATCCTAGTTAACCAGCAGCTTACTTTATACCCCCACCCCCTAGAATTGCCTTATGGCCGTCCCATGCATGCTTAAATTCATGCATTGTTTTTGACTCCACAACCTCCTCCGGAAGGCTGTTCCATGCATCCACAATCCTCTCTGTGAAAAAATACTTCTTACATTACCTCTGAGCCCCCCATCTTTAAGTTGTGCCCCTTGTTCTTGCACACCTTTTTTGAAAGATGCTACCCTCTTGGACTTTGTAGATTCCCTTGAGGTACTTCAACGTTTCTATCATGTCCCCTCTCTCTCCCTCCTTTCCTCGAGGCTATACATATTAAGCTCCTTTAGTCTCTTCATATATGTCTTCCGGTGCAGACCCTGCACCATTTTGGTTCCCCTTCTCTGGACAGCTTCCATCTTGTCTATGTCCTTGCAGAGATTGGGTCTCCAGAACTGCACACAGTACTCCAGATGGGGTCTCACCAGCTGTCTGTACAGAGGGATAACAACTTCCTGTTTTCTACTGGTGATGCTCTCCCATGCATCCCAGTATCGCCCCAGCCCTCCTTACTGCCTTCTCACATTGCTTGCCCACCTTTAGGTCATCTGATATGACTACCCCTAGGTCCCTTTCCATTTTTGTTGTTAGTATCTCACCCCCCATTGTGTACTCTTCCCCTGGGTTTTTGTTTCCCAGGTGCATTACCTTGCACTTCTTAGCATTAAATCTAAGCTGCCATACATTTGACCATTCCTCTAACCTTGCCAAGTCCCTCCTCATCCTTTCCACCCCACCTTGTGCATCAACTCTGCTTCAGATCTTTGTGTCATCTGCAAAGAGACATACTTTTCCTTCCAGTCCCTCTGCAATGTTGCTTACAAAGACATTGAAGAGGACCAATCCCAATACTGAACCTTGGGGCACCTCACTAGTAACCCCCCTTTCTTCAGAGTGGACTCCATTTACTATTACCCTCTGTGTCCTATTCTCCAGCCAACTCTTTACCCAGACTATCATCTTGGGACCCACTCCCAGGCTGGCTAACTTGTATATTAATCTTTTGTGTGGGACAGAGTCAAATGCCTTGCTCAAATTTTTCCCCATTTGAGTCAAGGTGTGTTGGTGAGGTTTGAGGTACAAATCTGAACCATACATACCATAAACAAATGTATACAACTCCTAAAGTGTACATGATACACAACGTATATCAGTGGCAAAGTTGCTCCACACAAAATTGCCTTTCCAACGGTTCTATGCAATCAACTGTACTCAATTTGGCTTTGTTTTATACTGGCTAAGATACCCAGAATGTGTGTTTTCTTCAAAGTGCTTAGGTGGTTCTAGATTGACAAAATATCAAACAAATATGAATAACTCCTAAAGTGAACATGATACACACAGTGTCAATGGCAAGGTTGTTCAGCACAACAGTACCTTTCTAATGGTACTATGTAGTCAATTCTAATCAATTCTGGCTGGCAATTAATATTAAAATATGTGAGTGACTTCTCCAGACGTTTCTAGGGCACACAGGAAGTCTGTAGGTGACTTCTGTAGGCGTTCTTGGACACACTGTAGTTAGATTTTCTGACACCTACAGGCGTTTCTAGGAGGCAAAGAGTTAACCTGAAAGAAGGGAGCATTTCTTTAACAGACAGAGATTTGCAGAATGGAAGATTACATTGAAAACTCCTAAAAGATGTGTTCCACGGAAATACCGTTTTTCAAGTGAAAACAGGATGGCTGTGGGCTCTGCCAAAAGCCATAAAAAATTGGTTCCTCAAGGGAAGACCTGGGAGTATGCTTCACAGAGTCCTCACTGACAGAAGAGGTGGTCGATCTGTCAGAGCAAGATCTTTTCCTGCTCTTCCTTATCAGACGAATGCTGTCTGGGTGGTTACTCGTCAGCCTCTTCTACATCTGGGTCTGGCGAAGACTGATCACGGGGCTCTGACCATGGCCGAGTAAGCATCAACAACTAAGCTGCAGTCGACAGCGTCTTCTGGGGGGGGTCATAAAGGCACCCATCTGCTGTACAAGCAAGTTCGTGAATTTAAGGACTTGTTCAAGTCGGGATGGGAGGGGGTTTTGACGGCACAGGTGTCCATAACCCACCTGCTTGGTCCCAAAAACCCAAAGGGCCTGTTGCCCTGGAGGGAGAAGGGGCAGGCTTCAACGGGAGAGTTGACGACAAGCCTGATGACCCAGAGGTAGATGGCTGGTCACCATGAAAATCAAGTGCAGGTGCTTCTAGTACGGTTCTGGTGGGCAGAGATCTGGACAGCAGTCTTAAGCTTGTGCAGCTGCAGCCAACGAGGACCTCCTGGAAGGAGAAGAGGCCATGGAAGAATGAGAAAAGATGCTGGGGGAGTCACAATCTCGGCCTTATGAGTGTCCCCCCCCCAAGGATTTGTCTCCAGTCTTGGAGGCCTGGGAGCTTGAGCAGATCAGCAACAGAGGCTGGGACCCCAAACTACCTGTTGATCCATTAGGAAATTTTCAATAGCCTTTTTGCGTTGCCTGAGGGTTGTTTGGTTTAACTTCTGGCAGAGCTCAGTCAAAACTTCATGTTCAGGCCCAAGAAAGCAGACAGACAATGTCCGCAGAGGCAATCTTTCGGCAACAGAAGAGAGAAGCCAAAGGATTAACTAGACAAATTAGAACAAGCTCCAAGAGATTTAGTAAAATACTAAAACCGCAGACTAATAAATAGCATGAATACTGTGTCTGAGCTTCTGCGGAGACCCATAAGAGTAGACTGTGGGAAAGAACAGAGGAGGGAGCAGGGCCGCTCACGCCTTTATAGGATTGGTGAGTCAATTGACGTTGACTGCATGGGCGACCCCAGTTGTATTGCTGATCTTCCATGTGGATTCCTCTTCACTGACAGCAAATGTTCTCACGGTGTAACCATATGACCAAGATGACCCCAATGAAGATCTAGTAACCTGCTTCATAGACATAATCTGACATCCGTTTTTATTACAATTAAGTACAAAACTTACTGGAATGGAACATGGGCACACCACCTCAGCTATCTTTATCAACCTTGCCAAAGCCTTTGATACTGTCTCCCATACCCTTTTGCTGTCCAAACTCTCCTGCGCTGTACTTTCAGGAGCAGCCACCAGCTGGTTCCAGTCCTATCTGGCAGGCAGGTCACAAGTGGTAAGAATAGGCTCTTGCACTTCTGTCCCTCTCCTTGTCACCTCCAGGGTCCCCCAAGGCTCAGTCCTTGGCCCATTACTGTTTTCAATTTTTCTAAATGACCTGCCTGCAGTTTGCCCACACACATCCATTCACATGTATGCTGATGATACTGTACTTTTTGTATCAGATCTCTCCACCTCTGAAGCGGCCACTAGACTCCAGGAGGACTTCAGTGCTGTTCAGCTTTGGTTTCACTCAAACCAGCTTTTTCTTAATCCCAAGAAAACTGTCTCACTAACCTTCAGCATGAGGCAACGACTCTCCCATCTCTAATCAACCCCCACTTTCCACACCACTGATGGGTTCCCCTTGGAAGATTGCACCTCCTTCAGATACCTCAGGTTATGGCTCGACCAGCACCTCAACTTTTTTGTTCATATTGACTCAAGCCACAAGAAACTTCATCCCAAACTGGGCACCATATATTGCAACAGGGCCTGCCTCCCTTTGCCCACCCACAAAGCAATCGTACAGAAAATGATCCTCCCAATTCTTGACTATTGGGATGTAGTCTACAGCATGGCGCCTAAGTCCTCCTTAACCAGACTAGATCCCCTCTTCCATTCCTTCTGCCATTTTGCCCTGGATTGCCCACCCACAACACATCACTGCATCTTTTACAAGTCACTTGATCTGCCATCATTACAGGAACAGAGACAGGCCCACTGTGTCATGATTACAGCAAAATTCTGGGCACAGTCCCTTCCCTCATACCTCGAGTCCACCCTCTCAGTCCAGCCCCCCTCTGTGTATGTGCTCAGGAACACAGACTCCAGGCTTCTTTATATTCCTCATATGTCCACATCTAAAGGCAAAGCTGCCTTCAGCTTCCCGTATGCCCAAACTATGGAACTCCTTGCCGTCAGACATTCGGCACGTAGACAGCACTCAGCATCTCAACTATCTCCTCAAGGCACGTTTCTCCTCCACCTTTTCATGCACCTAGCTTGTTCCTATCTTGCTGCGCACATCCACCTGTTTTCATGGGGCTCTCAGTATGCACCTCTAATAGGTATTACATGTAAATGTATGCAAGGCACTTTAATTTCTAATAAGAGTTGTAGTGCTAATTCTCCTGCTTGTTACTCCAGTCTCCCATTTACTTTATAACCATTTGGGATATCGGCTCTGTAGCTTAGTGTGCTGTAGTTGCCATTGTTTATTGATTATTGTATTGTATATATTCCTGCTTCCTCTCCCCCAGGACGCACCTGGAATCGATTGGTCTCTGCTCAGTATGCCTTCCTGGTAAAACTCTTAAATAAATAAATAAATAAATACATTTCTTGTTTCTTTCTGTAGCATTACTTCAATTTAACAGTCCCATATATTCAAACTGATTTTCTCTTATATATTTCCTTATTTTGAAATCTTGCAATTTTTTTTTCTTTTTAGTCCTTCAGTGCCTTAAGTGTGTTCATTTCACCCAAGTCCTTTATCTTTGTTAGCCTTTACTCCAGCTTTCCTAAAGTGCATCCATACTATAAAACACAGCAAAAACATTTTAAATACACAGCTGATATATACAATCTTTTTGCCAGCTGTCCTCCTTAATTTTTTGTTGCTTTATTTCTTTAGAAATTTCTTTATTTCTAATCTTCCATTCGGACCAGGGAGGGCACAATGCATTTAAGGTACAAATCCACCTCCCCTCTCTTTGTAGCAGCAAGTTTTCCAAATCAACCCCCCACCCCACCCTCAGGGTCCCAATTTCACCTTTTCAATACCTGTATACATCTACCTATGTTCAACTCTCTTATCAGCCTGTTTAATATGCATTGCTGATACATTTCTCTGATCTTCATTTTCAATGTCCCTCACATGTTCCACCACTCTTAATTTAAAATTGCAGCTTGTCTTTCCAACATAAAATTTTCCACATGTACAGTTAGCTAAATATATTATGGCAGCTGTATCACAGGTGATCAAATCGTATATTTCATATTGTTGCTGTCTAGTGGGGTGGTTAAATATTTTCATTTTGCATATGTTCTTGCAAAAATTGCACCTACCACAGATAGTACATCCCTTAGATGTGCCCATACCAAAGATGGTACTGTCTCTTGTTTTATTCACTGGTTGTAAAGAATGTACCAAACAATATCTTATATTCTCACTCCTTTTATAAACTGAGGAGGATGTTTAGAGACTGCTCTCAAAACTGGGTCAGACTCTATTATTCTCCAGTTTTTCAAGATAATATCTAATTTTTTTTGTGACCTGTAAGTATAGGTGGTCACATATTTCAAGCTGTCCTCTCTCCGCCTCAGATCTTTTCTTTCCCTTCTCTAACCTTGTTTGGACCTAGGACCTATCTTGTCTACCAGTCCATTCCAATGCATGATCCAAATATGTTCTGTTATTACTTCTCTCAACAAATCTATAGTGTATGATGGAATGTTGTTTCTGATAAAAAAAATAGATCTTTCAAAACATTGTTATGCTGTAGTAGCTATGTCATCATAGCTATTATGCTTCATTGGCTACATAACTACTACAGCATAACAGCATCGAACGTACTAGTGCACACATGTTACTCATCCAGAAAGTGGCTACAGTGAAAAGAAGAGTGAAGGAAAATGGCACAGAGAAGGAAAAAAAAAGTTGGACATTTAACTGCGACTGGATGTTGTCTCAGTGACTTTTATTGATTGTGGTGGGGCATCATATACCATAAAAAATAAGGGATAGTTACCTCATGTTAACAAGCTGTGTTAATGCCTCTAAAGGTTGCCAGTGGTGACCAAATGTCTTGAGCTTCACTCTCAAGGTTTATGCAGTCACCATGGCAACCTCTCAACACACTAACCAGCTTGCTACTGACAGGTAACTATCCATTATTCTCTATATCATACATCTACACTGCCCTTTGTACAAAATCACATTCTCTAGTGCAATTTCTGTGCACCCTCAGGAACTGACTCTAAGGGATGTTTTTTACTGTATGTTTCAGATGCATACTAGATGCCTGAAGTACAGAATTTGTGTCCACTGATTTATGAAATAAATCTGTAGCAACACCTCCCTCACTAGTTTTAAAAGTATTTACACCCAAAAATGAAATCCTTTGCAAGTCACAGTTTACCATAAACCTTAGATGTGGATTGGTTCTATGTACTGTAGGTATTCAGTAAAATCATCAAGTTCTTCTCTTGTACCGCTCCAGATAACAAAAGAGATTGTCAATAAATCTGTAGTATCTCATGACCTTTTCAAAAAAAGGATTCAAAACTGCATTTTACAAGTATGTTTGTTCCCAATGTCCCATATATAAATTTACATAGCTGGGGCAAAATATGCCCCCATAGCTGTACCATGAATTTGTGAAAATATTTTCCATAAACAAGAAGTAATTGCAAGTCAGTCCCAATTCTGCACATTCCACCATAAAATCAGTATGTTCTGTGATATGGACCCCTTCATTTTTCAGAAAAAAACTCATATCTATGAGGCCTCCAGTATGTGGTACATTCGTATACAGGGAGATTATGTCCATGGTAACCAGAAAATATTCCTCCCTCATTTCCAAAGTTGATAATTTGTTTAGAACATCTGTTGTGTCTTTTATGTATGATAGGAGTTTGGAAACCATATGACATTGATGTGTATTAGATACTGGGACATTTTCTCTGTGAGGCTTCGGATGCTGGCCACTATCTGATGCCCAACTGGGTTAGTCAATGTCTCATAAATCTTAGGAGGGGAGGGGAGGGGAGAGCAAGAGTAAGAGGTTGAGCAAGGGTAGGAAGGTAATGCTTTCAGATGAAAAGAAAGGGAACAAGGATTGAAATGGGTGAAACGCATGTTAATAACATATTAATAACACCATTCATATAGGCTTGTGTAATGAAAAGATCTGTTTTTCTTTTATATCATTCGTAGGGTCCAGACTTAACCTTTTGTACATTTTCTCATCCCCAATTGTCTCCATATTTGTCATAAGTAATATTCAGTATCCATAATAACTATGGCTCTGCCTTTATCGGCAAGTTTGAATGTCAGATTTCTGTTATTTTCTAAACCTTTCAGAGCCATGCATTCTGCATTTGAGATGTTTATGTAGTTACAACTACCTCCTCCCTCCTCCTCAAACATATGCCTAATTTCATCTTCACATACATTTTCAAAAGGGTGTACTGAGGGTGTGGGGGAGGCACAAAAGGAAGAGTTCTTCTTAAATATACCTGTATTTGTTTCTACCTGCTCATTTCCCATTGCCTCTTCCCCCCACTCATTTACATGTTCCCCATGTCTTTTCTGGAAAATGTATTTTAAATTAGGTTTTCTTGCAAATTTATACAGTTCTATAAGGCAATCAGACATCTGACTGTCTTGAGTGGGGATGAATGATAGTCCCTTCTGTAGTACTGACAGTTAATCACAGGAAAGTACATATTTAAATATATTTACCACTAAAAGTTTCTCCTCCACTTGTTCTGGTTGTTGTATGTGGTCTGGTTCCCAATTGTCTCTTGTGTTGGTATAATTGACCTCTCCGTTGATACATGGACCTCCCTTGGGATCTGGTCTGGTACTGTTGAGTTGGATTCCCATGACCTCTGTTCTGTATCTGGCCTCCTCATGTTGGATTCCTCATCCTCTTCTTTCTTCTCCTTCTTCCTGGAATCTGATCCTGGGACTCCTGTGTGGGATCTCCATCTGTGGTGACATCTCTAAAAAAATGTGTTATCAAAGTCATTTAAATCATCATATGTAGCTTCTGTCCCATTAGTTTTCTTCAATATAGGTAAGGGATCATAGTTCAATTGTTCAGAATTCTTTTTATGCCAGTCATATACTTGTCCTAATGCATAGTCTCTCTGGCCCTGTAGAAATGTCTTCTGCTTGGATGCCTGGATTCTTATATCCTGTATGTCTATAGCTTTCTTAAGCTCACTCTCATACAGCTTATACTTTGGATGCTGGGAGAACCAAAAAAATATTTGTTCCTTTTTATGCAAATCGGTCTGCACTTCCTCTTGTAATTTTCTCGAATCTGTTAAAAGTGCTTCCATTAGCAGGGCACTCCCTTTCACTCTTGAATCATCCCACACATTCATTAAGGACTCTCTATCAGTCCCAAAAGCTGGCAGCATTAGAATTCTCAGGCTATGGGGTATTCTACCCACAATGAGATATGCCTGTAATGTGGTTTCCTGCTGATAAATTCTACGTGTTCGTAGAGCTGTCCGTGAGAGCTGACTAGATGCAAGCTCTATTGTCATATTCATAGGTAGTATCTCTGCTGTATTGCTGGCCACATTACCACTTAAAAATGGATTTGTCTCACCTCTATGTAAGAACAAATTAGAAAGCAATAAAACTAGGGGGTTCTACATACTGTACCTGAGCCATCTCTGCTGCATCCTGGTCGTTATCAACTGGCTCCATCATTTCTTATAAGATATGCAGTGCTGGTCTTGAATTATTTTGGTCACCCTATGCTGCACTGTCTCCAGCCTGCTCTTATATCTCTTCTGGTGGCAACTCCAGAATTGGGCACAGTACTCCAGGTGGGACCTCACCAGTGATCTATATAGAGGTAGCAATACCTCCTGTCATCTGTTGTCATTACACTTTCCTATGCACCCCAGCATCCTGTTTGTCTTATTGTATGTCTTAAGTGTTGTACTACAATGTTGCAATGTGTATGGTTGGCCACATACACTATAACTTTGTGTTGGTTATTATTGCTAACTTGAAATTATGTGTTTTGCTTAACTGTTACAATCTTTTTTACTGATACATTTTTTAACCCTCTTAGCCACCAGTAGTGATCACTGAATCAAGTTATGCTTTATCATTCTAGCTTCAGAGAACCCTCAATTCAAGCCTCGGCTAACTGCTGTGGTTTCCTGTACTGTCTTGTTTATATCCACTGGTGCTGAGTACTCATCCAGTTACTCTGGTATTTCTTCATCACATACATCTATCTTGGCACTGAAGATGCATGCGAATACTGGTGTCTATCATTGTATACAGTGATTCTATTCCAAATGCATATATGTGTGTATGCTTCCGAGATTTAACCTGCTGACCAGTGTATGTTTGCACCACTCTATGTGTGACTCCTCAAGAGTACAAATATGCCACTGTATTGGAATGCATGATGCCATCATTATATCACATGTCATCAGCAGTACTCACTTAGTTCACACAGACTTATAAAAACGGGCCATGAAAGTCCTGAGTTCGTACTGGTTGAATCACGTCATATGACTTTTGATTATCTTTTGATATCTGCATACCTTGTGTGAACTGTTTATTTTTTCAATACATACAAGGCCAATTTTATAAATAAGAAAAAATATTGCAGGTTATGTGATCATTAGTAAATAATGAATGTCTCAGATGGTTGTGCAATAAGGCTATGCCTCATACCTAACAACCACCCAAGGTGTGCATTATTCCCTTATAAGCACACACCTTGTCATGTGTTATCCCTTACTTACACATATAGTATGTTTACTTATTTGGATGCATAGACCCAGGATACTGAATTCCACCCTGAATCCCTAGTGGTATATCATCCCATAAGATGCTCAGTACACCATTGTCCGTCATCTCCTTCTCCCAAAATGGGCCACTATACAGTCCATGTTTATTCACAAGCCCAGACCTGATGCATGCCAGTAATTGGTGACTGCTTTTGATTAAAGTATTTGATGTGTCCTATTATTCACACCTTCCTCACTTCCCCAGGACAATGTGTCTGCATCATTTTAATGAGTATTATAAAGAGGGTCTCTTAAAATATGAAATCTGATTGGCTTTCAGCATTTCAAGACCCTTCCATTAATCTCAGTCACAAGGTCCTATAAACCCTGATCACCATGGCACTAGTGGTGGGCGATGTGGCCTCCATCCGCTACATGAAGTGAAATGCGGAGTGAGAGTGGGTTCATGGAGTGCTCCACAATGCGAAGCAGAGTACTTAGCATTATAATGAGTAACCACAGAAGTCCATTGAGAACAATGACTGCGTTACTTCGACTTAACAGACCACTACTCCACCAAATCTTAAGGCGAAGTACATTGAAAGCAATACACTTTGCCTTATTTCACCTTGCTTTTAAGCTCCGAAGGTGAATTTTGCAGTGATTCATGGGATTTCAGGTCACATGGGCTCTATGTTGTTCTGCTCAGCCTCAGTTCAGGGTAGAGTGTGTAGGAAGCTGTAGGAGACAATGTGCTGAGAGATCTTTGTGATTCAAACCTTCTAAAAGCTGTTCGAAAGCCTTTATGAGTAATCTTTTTTTGCTCAAACTTAGTTTATCGATTGTAGGAAACCCTCCTGTGCTCATATCATCGAGCATTTATTGTTTGTGTGTGGATGTTGAATGTTAATGTACAACATTGGGTCTGTGTAGTAAGAGACAGTGAAAATGTGCTTTTGGGGAGGGGTGTATCTGAGTTTGACTGTGGCCTAGGTAGATTAATTTGGAGAGAAACACAGTTCTTTCTGTTTTGGTGATATTTTTCTTGTATTATAACTATGTTAATGTACACACAGTAATATTTTTAATAATTCTTGCCATTTTTTTGCTGATTGTTGTGGTGCAGCAGTGCATAATTTTAGTTTGTTTAAAACATGTGGTTATATTACTGAAGTTTTCAATTTGTTACGCATTACTTTTACTTAGTGTGTTTGTGAGTATGGGTGTGACGCATGTCATCAAATCAGACACCTTTTATTGTGTCACATAGTAATTTCAGCAATGTGAACCTGCTATCCACTGCAGCTGTATGATTTTTGTACTTCTTTGTGGTATCTTTACTGGTAGTACTGGTACTAGTACTAGTGACTGTTACTGCAGCAGTGTAGTACACTGCCCCCCCCCCCGCGGCTCGCCCCAACCAGCAAAGGTATTCTTTTCCAGATTTGAATTTTTGATGGTGAGCACTGATTAGGTGTTGTTGTGCCTTTGCATCTGCAGCTCTTCAGTGCGCAGCACAATCTTAATCTGTCTATGCATTTGCATCTCTTTAGGGCCCAACCTCCGTCTGTAACTTAAGTCACAGTTGTCTCTTTGACTTCCCTTCAGAGTACTGGACTGGTGTGGTACATAATTCTGCATAAACATTGCACTCATTAATATGCATTTTTAAGTCTGGACCATCATCCCTTTCATGAGTCACTCATGAATGATACAAATCACATTCTTCATCATCACGGTCACAAAAGCAGTCACAAATCACGATTTTCGATCGCATCACAAATCACATTATTTTTTTATACTGGTTACTTGGAAGTATTGTAGCTTTTGTAATCCTGTTTTGTAGTATTTCTCCATGCTTCACCACCCCGCCACCATTGATGAGTGTTTTCAAGTCCAGTAGTTTTGTGCAACACCTCATCGAGCCCAGGGAAGAACAGCTGTAGGCATTTGCATTTCTTCATCATCACGGTTACAAATGCAGTCACAAATCATGATTTACGATCACATCACAAATCACAACAGTTTTTTTTTACTGGTCACTTGGATGTATTGTAACTTTTGTAAACCTGTTTTGTAGTATTTCTCCATGCTTCACTACCCCGCCACCATTAATGAGTGCTGTCAAGTCCTGTAGTTTAGTGCCACACCTCATCAGGGCCTGGAGAAGTACAGCCGTAGGCATTCACATTTCTTCATCATCACAGTTACAAATGCAGTTACAAATCACAATTTACGATCACGTTACGAATCACAACATTATTTTTTTTACTGGATACTTGGATGTATTGTAACTTTTGTAAGCCTGTTTTGTAGTATTTCTCTATGCTTCACCACACCACCATTGTACTGATTAATAAATGTTTTTAAGTCAGGGAGTTGGACAGTGTCTGCAGTACATACACAGGCTGGAAAGAAGATGGACTGCACACATGCAGTTTAGCACACAGTATACTTGCACTGCTCAAGTACAAAGTGTCATGCATACGGAAGACAATAAACAAGCATTTGTCAATGCCGAATGTTTGCTTGCTGGCACTGGCAGTGGTAGTGTAAAAGTTACAGAGCTGTGTAATAGGAATGGCAGTGAAGTACCGAACTGAAGCCAACCCCACCACCACCCTGCAGAGAGTGACAGGCATTGGGGTGTGCCTTTGGGTCATCAGGCAGAACGGCCATGCCATTTCACCATACCCCACCCTGCAGACACTGACAAGTGTCACGGTGTGCCTTGGGGTCTTTGGCCCTTATGCGCACCCCATTCCATCAGGAAGTATGGTGAGATGGGTGTGGTATAGGAGAATGGGGTGAACTTTGGGGCTGAAGAGTCCAAGGCATACCTCGAGGCCTCTCACTGGCTGCAGGGTGTGGAATGGTATGAGCATTGCAGGCAAGAATCCCAAGTCACATCCCTGACGCCTGTCATTCTCTACATGGTTGGGCATTATGGTTGGAAACCCTAATACCTCAGACATTCGTTGGTATTTTCACTCCAAATTTTGAACATGTTTTTTTTGTGACCCCACCTCATGAACAGTGGCAATATCAGTTTGTTAGCCGAAAGCTGCTTATGCACAGTGACAACGGCATTTAGCATCACATGTGCAAAAACATTCCAAACAGAATGTAAACAATGACAGCTGTACTGTTCATGTGGAGGAGTAAAAAATGGCAATGCTGCAAATTTGCAGTAAAAATATTAAAAAAACTGGTGAAGTCATGAGCGTGCATAGACACTGTGCAACGCACACCCGTAATGTAATTAGTTTGGGGATTTTTTACAGCAGATTGTCAACACAGGCATTTTGGGACCTCCGATCATGAACAGTGTCACTGTGATTTTCTTTATCTGTCCTGAACAATGATTTCCCACAGTGACCACGCATCTCTGTGCTGAAAGTGTGAAAACACATTTCGGCCATGTTCTGAAAAATGACAGCTGTACTGTTCATAAGGAAGTGTGGAAAAATGACACTGGTGAAAATCTGGACTGAAAATAATACAAAGTCATGAACTTACAAGGGTGCATGGAAACTGCACAATGCTCACTCGTAACATAGTCATTTTATGGACTTTTGTCACCAGATTTTCAACATAGCCATTTTAAGACCTCTGCTCATGAACACTGTAACTGTGATTTTCTTATCTGTCCCAAACATTCTTCCTTGACACCAACTGCACCATTGTGTGCTCATGTCTGGCACATTTGGGCAACATGTGAAAATGGCAGCTGTACTGTTCATAAGGAAGTTTAATAAAATGGCAATGTTGAAAATCTGGATTGAAAATATTGAAAATTCATGAAACTTATGAGCATGCGTAGGAACTGCACAACGCACGTGAGAAACTAATCATTTTAGGGATTTTTCACCATATTTTCAACATAGCCATTTTAAGACCTCTGCTCATGAACAGTGTCACTGTGATTTTCTTAATGTGTCCCATACATTGATTTCGCACACCGACTGCGCCATTGTGCGCTACATGGGCGAAAACACATTTTGGGCAAGATGTGAAAAATGACAACTATACTGCTCATAAGGAGGTGTGGTAAAATGGCAATGTTGAAAATCTGGAGTGAAAATATTGAAAATTCGCGAACTTACGAGAGTGCATAGGAACTGCGCAATGCACGCTTGTAAACCAGTCATTTGTAGGAATTTTTTCACTAAATTTTCAACATATCCATTTTAAGACCTCTGCTCATGAACAGTGTCACTGTGATTTTAATTTGTCCCATACATTGATTTCACACACCGACTGCGCCATTGTGCGCTACATGGGTGGAAACACATTTTGGGTGAGATGTGAAAAATGATAGCTGTACTACTCATAAGAAGGTGTGGTAAAATGGCAATGTTGAAAATCTGGATGAAAATATTGAGAATCTGAACTTCTGACGTGCGTAGGAACTGGGCAACAGCATAGCGGCAAAACAGTCATTTTGGAATTTTTCCACCAAATTTTCAAAATAGGCTTCTTGAGAGCCCACCTTGTGAACACTGGCAGTGTCGTTTCATTAATCGGTCGAAGGTGATTTCACGTGAGTGACTGGCAAATCACCCTCTGGACCGAATTAAGGCCATGACAGTGACATCATTCATGAGAAGGGGTCCCAAAACCCATGTTGAAAATCTGGTGCAAAATTCCCCAAAATGCCTGAGATATGCAGCAAAGTTGAAAAAACCCTATCTATCCCATTATACAGCTTACTGGCATTTCCTCAGTTCGTGGTCGGCTTTGAAGAATGCAGACGTGTTCCCGGTCCACCGAAGATCATTGCGCCAAGGTCCGGAGGTAAGTATGAGGGGGGTATGGGGAGGCAGAGTGCGCAGTGGGTGGGTGTGGGTTGTGGGGGACAGGGAGAAGTGCCGAGGGACAGTTTTTTATTTCCATTTTTTTTAAATGACGACGCGGGACGTTTGCCACACTGGGGTGGGCTCAGCGTGGCACAAGGATGGCTGGTTGGGCGTGGAGCCGACGAAGATTGGGCACCCTGTCGGCCATAGCATCAGTTGTCATGCTGGGGTGATCCTAGCGTGCACCCTGTACTCTTGGGGAGGACAGTGAGCTGATGGGGGATTGGGCCCCGCCGGCTATACGATGAGTTGCCATGCTGGGGTGGGCACCCAGCGTGGCATGTGGAAACTTTGGGGCGCGAGCACAGCTGATGGGGATTGGGCACCCCAGCTGTACGAGTGTGTGCATGGGGGCAGCACGCGGTATCGTCTTGTGTGTGTGTGTGTGTGTGTGTGAGGGGGGCGCGCGGGCAGGCGATATCTTATCGCTGCTGACTGAAGCATAGCTCCCCTTTCTCAACTGTACCACTGCATTTTGAGCTGCTTGCACAGCTCCAGCAGGCACTAGAGAACGCGTGCCGCCGCCTGCCAACACACAGACTGAATTGGAAGAGGGGGTGACACACCTCCAAAAACTCGGATGATGGCACTATGTTTCTTGCACATGCGTGCAAGCAAACATAAAAAGGGAATTATTACATACAAGGGTCAGGGATGGTGGAGGAATACATTTTATGGCACAGCAAGGAAGGTGTGGGGGGGGACATCATGGTGTGAGGGAAAAAAAATAATGTGGGATCCCATGGTGATCCAGCAGCAGTTCCAGCATGGACATAATTTGCAGCTGATGATCCTCTATGCGATCCAACTGCTGCTTGACAGCACTCACCCTCTCATTGTTCTCCTCACCAGCACTCCAGAGAACTGCCAAGTCAGCCTGCGTTACACGCAGTTCTCTGGGGTCCACACACTCTACAGGCTGACCTGCTGGTGGTAGTGGATTGGATGCTGGTGGAGCAGCAGGTGCTGCTCTTGCCCTCCTCTTCTTAAGGTCGCTGCCATGCACAGCTGTACCCTCTGCCACAGAAGGGCCAGCAGGTGCAGGTATGGCCTGTTCTGTGGCAGCCTGCCACTCCAACTGGTGGTGATTGAGCATATGAGTCAGGATGCACTGGCCCCCAGTCCCCAGGTGAGTCTCCCAGGGGTCACGGTGCACCTCCACCTCACATAGGTGGCACCTGACCACACTGCTGTCCTCCCCGACACAGTCAAAAAACTGCCAAACAATGGAGGTGTGGGGAGGACCAGGCACAGGCAGGGGAGGGCCAGATGTACTGGCAGCTGGCTGGTCATGGTGCTCAGCAGGGTTGGGATCCATACCTGGGCCCTGGGGCACATACACATCCTGCTCCAGAGGACCTGGTGCTGGAGCTGGTACTGGATGTGGTGGTGGTGGTTCAAGTGCCTCAGAGTCAGGAGGCAGTGCCGATCCTGCTTCGGGGGGGGGCACTCAGAATTTTTGATCAGTCCAACAGGAACTGGCAGCCATGCTCACCACGCATCCGCATGGTATGACACCTACCAATACCACACTCTCCCAGAGCTGCCCCTGCCCCAGACATTCCCTCAGACCCTCACCCTGGTCCATCTCTCCTACTGCGCTCCCTCAGTCTTAACAATGACTACTCACACAGTCACACAACACGCACACAGTCACACAGACACAGACAAACAACTAACTACTTATAAAGGTAAGAAAAATAAATTTACAGAAAGAACACATTAAGCAAAAAAGAGTACAGAAAAGACAACAAAATGTAGCTTAGTTCTTATAAAAAAGCTGCTGGGTCTATAGATCAAAGTTTAAATCTCCTCCTCGCTGTGATCTCCAAGTCTCAGCAGTGACAAAACAACATACTCCCGTCTCTCTGTCTCCGTCTTTACAGGAGAAAGTGAAAGTGTCCTCTTGTATGACTCACTTCCTTCCTTTTCCTGCCTGACTATGGCTAAAGACCGGTGAAGTCTATTGAAAACAACTTCTTCTCACTTCACATTGTCATTCCACCATAACACGAAGTGGTAATGACAAGGCGGAGTGACCACTTTGCATTGGAGTGGCAACATAAAGTGCCCACTTCGAGGACAATTCGCCAGTGGAATTTACATTTGCTGCATCTCTAGTGTAAACCTGCTATCCACCACACCTGCATGAATTTTTTTCTACTGCTTTGTGGTGTCTTTACTGGTAGAGGTTTGTTACTGCCAGGCACTAATCCCCCACTGGCAAAGTGTATTCCTGTCCAGATTTGGATTTGTGACTTGTAAGCACTGGTTAGGTGTTGTTGTGCCTTTTCGTATGCATCCCTTGAGTGTGCAGCGCAATCTTAATCTGTCTGTGCTTTTGCATGGCACCATTAATTCTGGGAGATTACATTTCTTGTTACGCTCTCATTTCACTTCATCAGCATTGGGGAATTTTCTGGACAGAAGACAGTAGCATTTTGGGGATGCACATTAATCCTGGTGATTCTGTGTCTGACCTGACCATTACACGCATGACTGAGTGCACCATTAATTTTGGGAGACTTTGCATTTCTTGCTACACTCTCATTTCACTTCATCAACACCAGGGAGTTTTCTGGACACAAGACAGTAGCACTTTGGGGATGCACATTCATTCTGGTGACTGTGTGGGTGGGATACTGCCAATATTGTTGTCACTCCGCCTTACTTCACATTTAAGGCAGAATGACAATGCTAAGTAATAATAACAAGGTGAAGTGAGCCGTTCCTATGGGGCACTCTGCATAGCGAAGTGCCAAGGTGAAGTGGCCACTTCGTGTTCACTTCGCCGATGGATTTTAAATTTTCTGCATCTCTGCATGGCACATGAATTCTTTCTGTCAGCATTCTGGCATTACTGGATGTCTGGAATTATGCATTCTGGTTACGAATTAAAATTTTGCCAGTTATGCAGTACAGTTGAACTCATCACCTGAGGACAGACCAGGGAAGAAAACAAGTAAACTTCAGACAAAAAGCAAGAAGTGATCATGGCTAGTTGGAGAGGAGTCTGCCTCAATGCCAGGAATCTGGGCAATAAAATTAGTGACCAGGCAATGATGGCAGACACTGAGATGGACCTCATAGCTATCACAGAAACATGGGCCACAGATAAAAATGATTGTGACCTGACAGTACCAGGGCACTTACTGCCAAGGAAGGATATGGGGAAAGGTGAGGGGGGGGCAGCATAGACCTCTATCCCAGGAATGGCATTGAGGTGAAGGGGGAACGGGAATATCAAGGGTAGCATGCAGCACACTGAGTCTCTGTGAATTCAGGTCACAACAGCATTAAGTAAACAGCTATGGTTAGGGGTGTTCTACAGACCGCCAGAGCAAGGGAAAATCGCTGACAGAGCTCAGCGAGGACGTTAAAAGGGAAGCCGCTAAGGAAGGTGTTGTAGTGCTAGGGGATTTTAACTTACCTGTCTAGACTGGGATGCTCCAATGGCTATGAACACTAGGAGCCAGGTTATAATGGATACCTTTCAGGACTGCCTACTGGTTGCAGCTGGTAAGGGAACCTACCAGACAGGGATCCACCCTAGATGTGGTGCTCTCCAACTTTGAAGCAATAAAAGCAGTAAGGGTTGGGGAACCACTCGCAAACATTGACCACAACTCAGGTTGGATTGAATTAGGTCTTGGGACTGAAAAATTGCACACAAGAACAGAGGTCTTGGGCTTCAGAAGGGCAGACTTCAGCAAACTCAGTGGGGTGATTTGGGACAAGCTAGATGGGGTAGTCAGAATAGAAGGTGTGGAAGAGAGATGGGGGATAATAAAAGGAGCCATCCTTGAAACATTGCAGCTATGTTTACAAAAAAAGTAACCAAAAGAAATAAATTCAAGAGACCACTGTGGTTCTCGGCAAGGGTCAGGGAAGTGGTAAAGGCCAAAAGAAAAGCCTTCTACAGGTTTAAAGGGAAGGAGGGGAAAGAAGAATGGGAGGAATACTTTCAGAGAAATAGAGAGGCAAAGAAGGTGATTAGAGAGGCAAAAGCAGACACGGAGCTGTGACTAGCCAAAGGGATCAAACACGATGAAAAACATTTCTTCCACTATATCAGTGAAATAAGAAACAGAGGAGAGGGAATAGTTAGGTTATTAGATGGTGGCAGGGTTATAGAAGAGGATGAGGAAAGGACTGCAGTCCTGAATGATTACTTTTGCTCCGTCTTCACCAGGGAGGATAGCATCCCCCTCCCTGACAGTGGTAACAAAGTGGCCACAAGAGGGATCCCAGAGATGGAGAAACTGGTATTTACTAGGGATAGGGTGCATAAGGGGCTAACAAACCATCAGGACAGACAAGGCCCTGGGCCCAGATGACATACTGTACATCTGAGGTGCTCAGGGAACTGTCAGATGAACTAGCTGAACCGCTGTTTGGCCTGTTCAAAAGCTTACTTCAGACGGGGGGGTCATCCCAAGGGACTGGAGGGTGCTAGATGTGGTTCCTCTCCGTAAAGGGGGGGACAAGGAAGAAGCAGAAAACTACAGACCTGTCAGTCTTATCTCTATTGTGGGGAAGCTGATGGAGTCACTGAGCAAAACAGACCATGTGGACTGTCTGGAGGGTAATAGTTTCCAGCAGAGTAAACAGTATGGCTTTGTGTCAAGGGGTCAGACAAACTTAATTGTCTTCTTCAACTGGGTGACAAAGGAACTGGATAGAGGTCACACTGTGGATCTACTTTATTTCAACTTCAGCAAGGCTGCCTCACAGATGCCTGCTGAGGATGTTTGAGGACCTGGGGGTAGCTAGGGATATAGTTAGATGGGTAGAAAACTGGCTAAAAGGGAGGCAGCTGTGGATTGTGGTAAAGGGAGTTAAATCAGAGGAGAGGGATGTCAAAAGTGGAGTACTAGAGGGGTCTGTACTGGGCATGGTCCTTTTTAACATATTCATCAGTGACACTGGACAAGGGATCTGGGGTAGGATAAGTCTCTTCACAGATGACACTAAACTGTGCAGAAGGGTGGACAGCACCAAGGGGATTAGAGAATTACAAAATGACCTACAAAGGTTACAGAGGTGGTCAAATGATTGGCAGTTGAGGTTCAATGTCAAAAAGTGCAAAGTGATGCACTCAGTAAAAAAGAACCCCAAGAAAGAGTACTGGATGGGAGGGGTAAAACTTAGTACCACAGCTGGAGAGCATGACCTGGGAGTCATAATCATTGACACCCCCAAACAGTTAGCCAATGCAGCAAGGCTTGTAGTAAGGCAAACAAGATAATGGAGTGTATTGGAAGGGGTACTGGTAGTAGAAAGAAGTGATACTCCCCCTCTATAGATCCTTGGTGAGGCCACATCTGGAGTGCTGTGTAATGTGCTGGAGACCAGCTGGTTACAACAGTGAACATGTGCCAGGTTTCCATTGCTCCATGTATGCCCACACTGCCTACCTCACACACACTATGCTTCAGTCTGACTATGCTACTGAATTAGTGCTACCAGAACCACTGGCCATACTGTCTTCTGTAAATGCTGGCTATTGTTTTCAAGGTGAGAAAACACTACCCAGCAATTATATAAAACAAAACATTTGCAGGTGTGTTAAACTTGAATTTTACAGATGCCCTCGATGTGGGATGCTTTCATAAACTCCTCAGGCATTGCTCTCAGGGTTTATCTAGCATCTCACACCTTGTATGCATGTGAAATTCTCCATATACACACCTCCCCATGTATTATTCTATATTATACAATGTGCTTTCATAGCCCCGAATCCTGATTGGTCACCTGGGGTCTTTACCATGGGTATATCTCAGCATAACCCATGGCTAAAGTTCCAGCCACTCCAGCCAACTGCAGCACAAAAATCACTTCCCAGTCTTCTAAGAAATGAAACCTCACGTCTTAAAACCCACCTCGCTAAACCATAACACATAAATATGAATGTCTTCGACATACTCAGCTTTTTTTTATCTGCTCTGCTCTCAGCAACCTCAGATCTGTCCCTGCTAAGTCCCCACTCCCTGTCTCTGTCTCAGTGCATTCACAGAGAAAAAAAAAGGAAAACCATAAGGACAGGAAAAGGGGAAATTGTTTAACCAGGAAAGGCACGCTAAGCCATAGCTTGTTTCCAGGTACGACTGGGGAGCACAAGGAAGTTAAGTGACTTGCTCAGGGTCACACAGTATATAAGTAGGGGCTGATGGGATTCAAACCCAGGTCTCCAGGTTTGCAGCTTAGTGCCCTTAACCACTAAGCTATACTGCCTCCTTAAGTGCATGAGGGGTATACATATGTGCATGCCATATGTGCAAGTATAAAAAGAGACAATTATCAACTAAATTTGTGCTCACAGTGTACAGATAGAACAGGATGATATTCTCACAACTGAGGCCTGATATTCAAAATTTTGCATGAGTGCTAAGGGGTCTTGCCCGTGCAAACGGTTCCCCCCCCCCCAGATCCCAGTATTTAAAAGGGGCCTTTGTGGGGCCAAAGAAGGTTAGTGCCCATGCAAAACATAATGTGTGTGGTTGGGCAAGGGGAAGGGTGTGGCCATGATTAGTCATGCTACCCCATATTCAGTGGATTTGCACTGCACAAAAAGAGTTAGCGTGGTCCTCTTGTGCAGGGCAAATATAGCCAAACACAATCCGACTTACTCCGAGCAACTCTAGTGGCTGCCAGAGGTAATGCTACCACCCAACTGGTTGTCTGCTGAGGGAGCACACCCACTCCCTGTGGTCTGTGGCACCCCTGCATAACCAGTCTGTAAGTAACTTAAAACTGCCCTGATGCCTAGTGCCCCCCCCCCCGATCGGCAGCTCAAGTATTAAAATTATTACAGCCCTGGTGCCTAGTCCCCCATCAATCACTGGCCGTCTGCATTAAATTTAAAACTTCCCTGGTGCTTGTGGTCCCCCCTTCCTCCAATTTCCAGCCTGTTCTAACAGTAAAACCTCCCTGGTGCTGGTGGTACCCCCTTCCCTCCATTCATCAGCCCATACTAACAGTAGAACTTCCCTGGTGCTAGTCGTCCCCCTGCCTCTGATCGCCAGCCTGTACTAAATTTTAAACTTCCCTGGTACTAGTGGTCCTCCTTCCCTCCATTTGCCAGCCCATACTAACAGTAAAACTTCCCTGGTGCTAGTGGTTCCTCTTCCCTCTGATCGCCAGCCCATATTAACAGTAAAACTTTTCTAGTGCTAGTGGTTACCCTCCTCCTCCCATCACCAGCCCATAGGACAACTGACAACCCTCTCTCGCATCTAGCAGCCCTCCCATGGCAATGAACACCTGCCTCTCCAATCACCTTATGAGTATCCTTGGTGCTGCAGGTGCGTATATGGTGACCGGTGCAGCCCAACTCATACCTCCTTGGCCAGCTGTCATATGTCCAGGCAGGGAGCACGCATCTTATTTATAGCATGGACTTATGGCATTCAGCTGAGAAGGTGTGAGGAGAGCTGCCCCAGTCACCATATGCACACCCACGGCACAGAGGATACTGCTAAGGTGGGGGGGTGCCCATTGTCCTACAGGCTGGTGATTGGAGGGAGGGAGGACCACTGGCACCAGGGATGTTTTTAATTTAGTATGAACCAGCAATCAAAGGGAATGTTGTAAATTTAGTATGGGATGGCAATTGGAGAGAGGGGGACCACTAGGGACCAAGGCAGTGTCACTTTTAGTATGGACTGGCAATCTGGGGCACTAACACCAGGGAAGTTTTTACTTTAGTATGGGCTGGTGTTGGGGGGGGGCACAAGGCACCAGGGATATCTACACAGGTCTGGGACTGGGCAATTGGGGGGGGCAACACCACACTAACATACCTCACTACCCATGCAAATGAACCCATAATGTGCATGCAATTGGCCCCTTAGCACCTTGCATGCCGAGTGAGCTTATTTGCATGGTGCTTTGAATATTGCAGATAGTGCTCTAGTGCTGTCCACTATGGTGGGGTACTTTGGGACCCACGTCAGGGCAACACTACTTGATTTAGTGCTGGGCCAACATGGCCCTATAGTCAGTCGAATAGCGCCGGTGCGTAATAAACCAAATATAGCATCCTGGGCTCCTGGCAATCGCATAAGTGCAGTGCAATGTTTTATGCTCCACTTTGCGCTATTTTGAATCCCGGGCCCCTGCTCTGAAATTCTCACTATCTGTACATTGCAACCCCAAATTTCCCATATATTTGCCACCTCTCACAGTCGCATGAAAGGCATATATGTGTGTATGCCATATGTGCAAGTATAAAAAGGGACAATTATTAATGACATTTGTGCTTACAGTGTACAGATAGTGACAACAGAGTGATATTCTGATAGTCGGTCCAATAGTCTCACTATCTTACATTGCAGATAACCATTTTTAGGTGTTATTAGGCACAGCTTGGGAGCACTGTATTTTAGTGAAAATGCAGACTATGCTCTTGCTGTTTCCAAGCAAAGGGAAAGGAAGCTCAAGACTGCATTTCCAAATCCAAGAAAGGTGAGGAAGCAGTAGCCAAACCAGTGAAAACAAAGACTACGGTATGGTAAACATAGATTATAGATATATTTACTAAACTTTTTATTTCATCTAATTGTCATTTTGTTCATTGTAATTTTGAAATTGCAACATTTATTACATCAATTTAAAGTGGACAGTGGTCTCTACCAACTGAAGCGCACCTTCAGTCAGTCCATGAGACATTCATGTTAGAGCTCTGTATGTTAACATGGCCACCAAAACCACTCTTATGGTTGTAAAAGTGGTTTTGAGCACATTCTTATGTTTTGAGAACTGCAGACCAATGTTGAGTGATTCTAATACCCTAAAGATGCAAGTGAAACAACTCTTACACTGTTACAGTTGTCTTGACAGCTGTATTATTTAAGCAATAAGGCATGACAGGGGGTGTGTTATGGTGGGATAACGGCCCACCCCGGGGTGGGTTGTAGCACAAGGCATAGCCGAGGGCTTCCACCACCCAAGGATGGCCATTATCCCACCATAACACACCTCCCGGAGTGCCTTATTATGATTATGAAATGGGTAATTTTTAGTCATTTTTATACATTTTTAAACATAATACTTTCAGCTGGGCCATTGTGCTGGGATAACGGCCCAGTTGAAAGCAGCTCTTGGCCAATCAGAATTCAGCATTCTTTCTACCCATTTCATAATATGGTATTGACCCCACTCTCTGTAGCTTTGTCCATGCTGCCTGAACAGTAGTCTAAAACCTTTTTTCCTTGCCATCAACAATCTGTCACATTGACGGCAAATTTAAATCCGAAAAAGTGCAGTTTATGTTCACAACAATGTACTCTATGACATACACGTTTGACTTTTCTCATTATTGAAGTCACTTGGAATGCATTGCTTGACACACCACATGAGGACTCGGAGCTGATAAATCCAACAACACCCCTCGTAGTGTACATTGTTGTTTTATGGCAATAGAATTAATGAATGTGTAAATCATGTCCATAAGGTATTTCAAGACAGTTGATAAATTGTTCTGTTCTGTCTTAATAAGAAATGTAGGTCTGATTCAATAAAGAGGACTTCAAGCTTTGTGATCTACACTCATCGTACAGTCTAGCTAAACAACTAAAGGGCACTTAAGTGATCCCACTTCCTTTCACCTCTGATTACAGTCACCCTGACAAATAGGATGTGATTCAAAGACATTTTTCACAGTTCCAAATGAACCAAACTGGTGATACAACACACAGAGCATGGCCAAGAAAAATTAAAACTGTATACATGTTGATAAGCACAAACACACACACACACACACACACACACTCTCTTGCTTACATTTTGTGTTATATATACTAGTTTATCAAGGTCAATCAGAGAATAAATGATATTCATTTTTTAAGTTGTCAGCCTCGATATCATTCATTTGTGCAACTGTAGCCTTAGCTTAGATTCTGGGAGTTGCATATGGGATAACAATCATTACTGTGTGGTATTTCCTTGAAATTATGAACATATGTGTTGGAATCATTCAATCTGAGGTACAGGAAAAAATAACCAATGTTCACACTGATTTATTTTGTTTACTTATGTATGGAAACTAACATTGGACTCAGTTCATCAAGAATAAATGTTTTAAAAGTGCACAGTTACTGAATGTACAGCAAAATATCCAGAAAAAAAGATGATTTGATCCCTTTTATTGGATCAACATACTGTAGATGTTACAAAAGAAAACAGGTGCTTATGCTTTCAGACTACACACAGTCCTTCATCAGAGAAGCTTTCCTCTCATTTGTACTATTTATATCCCGGAGTTGCACCTGGACTCCTAAAGTAAAATACTTGTATTTACGTAATAGTAGTGACTGTGTCTTAATTGTAAGGTGGTGATTTATTTTCTCTGGCTACGGGAAAACTCTGTTGGCATCCATCATCAGAAGAGCATGATACCAAATAATAATAATAATACCAGCTAATACTGAAACGTTATTATGAAGTAATATCATATATTTCATTTCCTTGTACTAGCTGTATGGTCCAGTGAGTATTGTTTCCACCCCATTAATATCAGTACTATGCTTTTGTGCCATTATAAATGGTGCTTCTGTCCATATACAGTATCAAGATATGGGGGGCCGGGCAGCCAGAGGGCACTGTGCTGAAGATGGCTGCTTGATTCTTCATCTCCCTGGATTCACCAAATATCATCATCCATCCTACAGATTCCAGACTTCCTACCTTCACCAACATCTGAGATCTTGCTATATGTACATCGCAGAACAGCTCTGGTACAGTATTTTTATTGCCTCATAATTACTGAACGAGTTATCTACAGCTTTTCAATTTCTCTATTAAGGCCTACAATAACGGCAGACCAATCTCCACATAACAGTTCTCTTAATAGAGTGGAGGCAATGTTTCAGCAACTAATAAGTGAAATCAATGTATTAAAAATTGCATCTCAACAAAATATCAATAATATGCAGGCACTTGATCAAAAAATCAGCACTACTGATGTTAAAGCATCTCAAAATGAAGATTCCATTAACACATTACAGGCTACCATCAGGGAGCAGGACAGAGTTATTAGGAACCTTCAGGACAAAATAGATGATATTGAAAAATAGAAACAGACGAACAACCTTAGATTTCTCGGATTTCTGAAGGTGTTGAACTAGGAGACACCAGTGCTCTTCTAACTCATGTACTTCCTTCTTTGCTTAAATTACCAGCCGCCAAGACCTAATCATCGAGATTCTCACCGCGACCTTAAATCCGAGGCCTGGACCCGACCAGAAACCCAGGCCCATCATTGCCAGATTTCTAAACCACACACATACTGAACTGATTCTTCAAAAAGCGAGGCAATTAGGTGCACTTACTTGGCAAGAAAACAGAATCCTAATTTTCAGAGACTATTCTAAAGAATTATCTAACAAACGAAAAGCTTACAACCCCATTAAAACAATCCTTCATCAGCGTGAATTAAGTTTGCACTATGCTACCCTGCAACAATGCCTTTTTTTGAATGATTCTACCAGAGATTTCAGTACCCCAGAATCTCTCTCTGAATTTCTTGAATTGGACACAGCCCGCGACTTACATTGCCTTGCGATGCTAATGCAGCTCGCTCCTGCTCCAGCACAAGCACTTCAATTACAATGTCTTGCCCTTCCTGCTGAAACTGTCCTTCAGGTCCCTGAGAAATCTGCAGCCATCATATCTGCCACTGTAGCTCCTGCCAGAAGCTCTGCACACATACAAGAAAAAAGCATCTGGTTCTTCTCTAAATAATAATACCTGCTGTTTAAATAATATTTCCACCTCTCCAGCTTCCCATGTGGAACGTCACATCAGTTTTCTACTCCTCTTACCTTGTCTAACAAATTCTCCCCACTCCAAGAAGATCTGCTCCAAGAAGATCTGCACTCATCTACGGAGGATCTGAGATAGACTGTATCCAACCCCTTTACTCAAGACCAGAAGAAGCTCTCAATGGTAATGACTCTCCCGATTCTTCCTGGGCTGATCTTGTGTCCAGCCTCCTTTAAATCATCTGAACCACCCAAAAGAAAAGGAGAAGAAAATCGAAGAGCAAGGCTACCTGAGGCTTTTCCCACTAAAAAAAAAAAAATTGTAATAAATACTATGGCTCATAATTAGATGTGATATAGCAGTTTTCACCAGAATCCTCCTCTTCACACCACCTCACTGATTCCTTCAGTACATTTACCGTAGTGCAGTCTCTATCACACCCAACAGGTTTGGAGCACTTAAAAGCAGTAAATCACTATCGCTGCTGAGAAGCCTGTATCTGTCTGTGGGAGGTGAGCCAATTGACACTGGAGGTATTTAATCTATGTGGAGTTACTCTCAATGTATTCAATGGAAAAAAAAATGAGAGAAAGAATAAATATTACAATGTTTGTAAGATCTCTTCTAATTAATCCTGTGTGGTGCCAGACATTAGTATATATAATTGCTATTTACACTCTAATTTTCATAAGCTTTACGCCACCATGTGGTCAGACGCATACATACATATATAGAGTTCTGTATTTCATATCAGTGTGCCCTTAACCCCTACTATTATAGCATTTTTCCACATAAATCCTATCATTTGGAATGTGGAGGATGATTAGACAAATACTCTAAAATCATTTACTTATTTAATATTTATTTTGCATCACTTCTGGTATGTAGTGCATCAGGTGCATTCCCATTATATCTCACAGATTTTGCACCAAAGTATGCTTCCAATTGTATTTCTATACATTGAGTTTTTCCGCCTTTTCACATTATTCTTCATCCTATTTTCTTCCAAATCATTGGAACTTATAACAATGATTCCACAATACACTGATGCACTATGAACCTATAGTATATACTGCATTCCCTAACCTAGCTTATGTGGATTAATACACATCGGGCATCCTTTTATCTGGCTCACACTGTTTCAGCATTATCTGCCATCATGTTGGTATACTTTTATTTAATATTGGACTTATTGCTAGGTCCAAGCTAATTCATTATGTTTGGAATTTAACACTATTACATAATTATCCTTTTTATTTGGTAGAATGATGTTTTGTTTTTCCAGGGTAATGCTTTAATTACCTCAGCACAAATCTCAATTACACTTCATTAATATACTGTTATATAAAGTTTAGTATCTTAAGATTATAGGGTAAACTGTATCTTGAGATTCACTAATTACTCTACATGCCTAGTAGTGTAGAGTGAGAGTCCTGTATATTTACCGCGACTCTTATTGCTCTGCATTTCATAAAAGTTTCAAATTAATATTCTTGTTACTGAGTTTATACTAACGCTTTGTTGGTTCTAATGTTTAATTACATGATATTCTTATCTCTATACTCTCCTCTGCGAGACAAAATGAATACAAATACTCAATCATCTCGAACCCATACAAGTTAAGGGCCCTGCATACATTTGTTTATTATATATATTTACCTTTTGAATCTGTGACATCCTCCAAATTAATGGTATTGAGTCCCTCATTCCTATTTGTAACTAATTACCTTATATCCTAGTACCATGAGTGATCTAATCTTACATTCATGGAATGTCAAGGACTCAACTCGCCTGTAAACGCAAGCAAGTACTTACCTATCTTAAAAGCATAAAACACATATTGCTTTCTTACAAGAAACTAAACTTTTATCAGAGGATGTCAACAAACTTAAAAGGACTGGTCGGTCAAGTATATGAGTCATTCTTCCATCAAAAACATGGGGTTGCTATCTTAATACAAATCTCTTAATTGTCCCCCATAAAATCATTAGAGACCCGATGGTAGGTGGATTATAACCCTATTAAACACCACAGCAGGTCCGCTTGTGTTTGTGAATGTATATGCACCCAACTTTGATTCACCCATTTTCTTCCATAATCTATCCCAACAAATTATGATTAATAATAAAATAATTCACCTATTCTTATTGGTGGTGACTTTAACTTAGCACTACAAGCATATTTAGACAGAAGTAACTCATCACATGATGCCCACCTCGTAGTATTAATGCTCTATCAATGCTTATGAAGGATTTAGGTTCTCTGACATTTGGAGACTACATCATCCCAGACAACGAGATTACACCTTTTATTCCTCTTTACATAAATCATATAGTAGGATTGATTATTGGTCTCTTCTCCCTCATTACTGAAAAATTATTGATACATCATTCTCCCTATTGTTATATCTGATCATTCCCCATCAGTTTGCATTTACTCTGGGGTCCACCTTCTTCTAAATCCCCATCTTGGCGTTTAGACCCACTTTTGCTCAGAGACCCTGAATTCACTCCTTGGACTAAAACCCAGATTCAAGATTTTCTTTCTATTAACGATACTCCAGATATGTCTCAAGGTACTATCTGGGAAGCATTAAAAGCCACTATTAGAGGTAAAATTATTAGTTATGCAGCGATAGAAAGAAATTAAGAGAACAACAATTAGCTAATTTAGAAAAATCCTTAAAGAAAAGAAACCCAATACTATAAATTAAATAAACCCAATCATAATTCACAGCTTCATCTGGAAATTCTACAATTAAGAATTAAAATTAACGAGTTGATATCCAGGAAAGCTGAACTTGCCCTTTTAGGATTAAACACGTTATTGGGAACAAGGGATAAATGCGAAAGTTGCTCTCTTACCAGCTAAAAACTCAACAGATGCAGAGACATATAGCAGGTCTAAAAGATCCATCAGGTCAGACACACACAGACAACCTTTCAATCAATCGATTATGCAATCCTTTTACCAGCAACTATACTTGCAACCTAATACTACAAATCCCAACCTAATACAACATTTTCTGGAAAATTGAATCTACCCCACCTATCCCCTCAGGACAAAGTTGTGCTTGATAAACCAATCACTTTACAGGAAATCCAAACTGCTTTATCATCATTAAAAACAGTAAAGCACCTGGCAGTGATGGGTTCCTATTGATTTTATAAAACCCTATCTGACACTCTTTGTCCTGTATTAGTCAATGTATTCCAAGAAGCAACCTTAATAAAGAAACTCCCATGCACAATGACCGAAGCCATCATAACAGTCTTACCAAAAAGACAAAGACCCTTTACTTCCTTCAAACTATAGACCGATCTCACTTCTTAATACTGATGGAAAAATTTTTCCAAATTATTAACTCTCCGCTTAGAATCTTTAATGACTAAACTCATCCATACTTCTCAATCAGGATTTATCAAAATAGAAACAGTTCCGATCATCTTCGCCATTACTCAATTTAATTCACAAAGCAAAACTCTTAAAACCCTGCAGCTGCAATAGCCATTGACTTTGAGAAAGCATTTGACTCTCTCAATTGGGAATATCTATATCAGGTGCTGTCTCATTTTGGCTTTACAAATAATTTTTTGCTTGATTCAATTATTGTATACCTCCTTCAGCTCGAGTTCTCATGAACTCTATTTTGTCCCCTCCTTTACTTAGCAAGAGGCACCAGACAAGGATGCCCTTATCGCCTTCATTGTTTACTTGCTATGGAACTCTTTCTCGCGTCCCAAGTCAATCCGGCACATTAAAGGCATTACTATTGGTAACTCTCACTATACTTCACTCTCATATGCAGATGATCTCATTTTACTTGAAAACCTCGAAAGTTCTGGGCAACCTTTAGTTAAACTACTGAATGACTTCACCTCCCACTCCGGACTAGCTCTAAACCTTAACAAATCTGAAACGCTACCACTGAATACCCTTTGTAGTCCCCTCATGAACAACTCATTAGGCTTTTGTTGGGCCCCCCAAGGTATATCTTATCTTGGCATTCGGATCACCCCGACATTGAATAAATTATGGGATGCTAATCTTTCCCCTCTGTTAACCAGTATCCAAACAACACTTGATAGATGGAAGCTACTTAAACTTTCTTTTAATGGTAAAATTTCACCATTAAAATGTCAATAACTCCTAAAATATTATACCTATTTTCCAATATCCCTTGATACTTCCTCTAGTTTTCTTACCAAAATAGACAAAATTATTGGCAGCTTCATTTGGGAAGGCAAAATACCTAGATTTAGTCGTAATAAACTTAGATCCCATTGGTCAAAGGTGGCTTTGGCCTTCCTTGGTTCCGAGCCTACTTATGGGCTTTCCGTCACATCTCAAACAATTAAATGGTTTAACAAACCCAACATCCAGTCTCCTTTATGGGTCAATATGAAAACATCCTTATGTCCTGGTAATGTGGTGACTTCTTTCCTTTATAACACCCTTACCTCTTCTTTAAAGTCTCACCCTACCATAGCTGCTTCTATATTCTATTGGAAAATCATTCACAAGCATATTAAATCTAACCCCAAATCCTTAGCTTACACCCCCATCTGGGGTAACCACCATATATCTCTTGATAATCACCCCATTTTTTGTCGTACCTGGAAAAATAAGGGTATTCTCTTTTTGCAGGATATACTTGAACCCAAGTTATTAAAGTTAAAATCTTACACCGACCTACGAGGCATATGGAATCTTCCCCATCAGGATTTTTGGAAATATCTACAGCTTCGTACCACATGCAACTCTTACCTCACACCCTTCTCTATCAATTCTCTGTATGATAAGCACATCTCTAAATGGATAAAACAACATCCAATTTAAATAGCACTGTTTACAAAGATATTTGTGATATCCTTCCTGACTACTCTGTCAATGCTAAAACAGATGGAGTACTTTGCTACAATATAATATCACCAATGCACAATGGTCCAGATGTTGGCTCTCCTGTCACAAATCTTTTAATGATAAACACAGTTCCCTCATTCAAACCAAGATCCTTCATTTGTGGTACAGAACTCCTGTTGTATTACAAAAATGCGTTTATTGAACAATAACAATTGTTGGCTTGCAGTTCCTAATGGGGATTTATTGCATATCTTATGGCACTGTCCCCTCATACAAAAGATTTGGCACTGTACTCACAGATTTGCAATGAAAGTGGTAGGTGAACCTTTTACACTAGACCCTAAACATTGCATTCTTGGTATTTTTAATCACCGTTCTTACAAAATTTCATATTCGCAGAGCAGATGGTTAAATATACTCTTCCTTCAAGTTAAATGCACGATCCTCATGCATTGGAGATCCAACATAATCCCTACCCTTCCCGGTATCATTAACCAACTATTGCAATATGCCTCTCTGGACCGTATGACATATATCTTGTCTGACCGACTCATGTTATATAACAATTGTTGGCAGGGCTTTTTTAATTTTTTGGAATCAACTAAATCTTCCAGCACCAATGTATGGACTTAATATATATGGATTTTCCCCTTTTACTGATACATCATTGCAGTCTCGCTTTTTTTCCCCTTTTCTTATAGTTTCCCTCTCTCTCTTCTTAACTTTCTTATGTATCTTTTCTTTCCTATACTCTGTTCTCAATCATTCTTTATTACTCCACAATCCTTTTACTAATGTACTTTTTCCTTTTGCAGCATCATATATAATTATGTAACATTTTAATATAAACGTATCTAATCATACTATCCGCTTTAAGTTCACTACAAATGTCAAGTATATGCTAATTACATGACCTGTACTGTTTACTATATTTTAAACCAAAAGCTCCTTGTATTATTGTAGCAATGTTCTTATTATATGCTGCCTCAATTTCTTTAAAAAAAAAATCCTCACATTGTACTGTACTGTAAGAGGTTTGTCTGTATATCTTATGAAAAATTAATAAAAAAAGTTTAACTGCAAAAAGATATGGGGGGGGAGGTCAAAGGCCTGCATCATACCTGCAATGATTGTGAGTTTCAAATGCATCCCATTGTGGACGCAGATGTCATCTGCAGCAGAACTACATTTTCAACCCAGGCAGGAGGCATGTCAGGGATAACCCCAGCCTCCCAACACAATGAAAAGAGGAACAGCAGAACAGGCACATGGCTGGATGCTGCCAGATCGCTATGTACATTTCAGACACATGCGTATACCTGTCACCACACATTACCACAACACCCCCTGCATCATCTGTCACCATAATGTGCTTGCAGCAGTCTCCCAACACAACCACTAGTCTCTCCCTCCCCACTCCGCACTTACTGGTGCCTGACGTTCATGTTGCCTCCCTGTTACAAGTGGACACAACCTGATCTGCCTACCATGCCTCGCTCCCTGTGTGGTACTACATGATATGGCAGCCATTAGTGAGTGGAGGGGGCCTTGCTCATGTGCACTTTAACACTAGCATAGTCTCAAGTGGGTACAGAGGATGAGCCCCAGGATGATGGATCAACAGACAGGAGAATGAAGTATTTAGGATGGTCACATGGCATAAAATCGCTGGTTGCATAACCTATAAGGAATTCTGTATGCGTGGGTCTGCGTCTATCGACTCCCCATATCGAAAAGTCTACGTGCTGCAGTAGATACAGGCACTGTAACCACTGATATACAGTACAAGTACTGTGTGCATCCTGGAACAGGATAGGTGATTGGCATATCTACCAGGTATATTTGTATGCAAATAAGAAGCATGACATGGTTACATTACTCTGCAACAAGGTACAACATAACATTATAACAGTAGTTATGTCCTACAGTGTTGCAGTGTAATATAATTTTGTCATGCTTCACATTCACATACAATACCAATATACAGTATATGAGCCATGTACAAACAATATCTGATACACGCATGAATAATGATTGGGACACTGCTTTGTGGGACAGTTCATGTGATTGTCATATAGCTGTACATAATGCAGTCCATACAGTGCTATACATTGTATTGCATTGCACTGCAGCATGCCACAGGTCCGGAGCAAAAGGGACTTCAACTGTACCAACAGTTCTGATCCTTGTTTGCCATGTACAGTGCTCCCTCTCTATAATGAATAGAAAGGGAACCATAACTCCTGTGTTCGTTCACTGACCTACGCAGCCAGTATAGTGTTATGCTTGTGTAACTGTGTTAGTTTTGGTTGTGGCTGTTCGCACTCTCTATTCCAGAGGAATTACCACCCTGTAGGGGTACGGAGCAAGGAACTCTCGGAGAGGGTTCTGCCTCTAGAGGTGCCATGGGACGGTTCCCATGGCTGAAGGTACCTAAGGAATCCCCCTAAGGAGAGAGCGCTGCCGCTGGAGGAGGAGGGGAGGATGGTGGGGCAAAGACAAAATGCTTCACAGTGAGGCTAAGAGGAACTGCTTATATAGCTCAGAAAGTGGGAGTGGCTGGCTGCTTGGCCACTGAATTACAGGCAAGCCTTTCAATTCACTGACCTATGCAGCCAGTAAAGTGTTATGCTTGTGTAACTGTGTTAGTTTTGGTTGTGGCTGTTCGCACTCTCTATTGCAAAGGAATTACCACCCTGTAGGGCATGGCAAGGAACTCTTGGAGAGGGTTCTGCCCCTGGAGGTGCCACGGGATGGTTCCCGTGGCTAAAGGTACCTTAGGAATCCCCAAAAGAAATGTAGTATCATCCCCAAAGGAGGCAACATGATGCGTATGAGCAAGCAGTAACAGTGACGTAGAAGCAGTAACTGGAACATAGAGTAGAGAAGAATAGTGATGGCTTGCATCGAGAGAAGGGGATCCTCTAAGGAGAGAGGGAATGGCAGGACATCCTCCACCTCCATCCAACAACGGAATCTACCTAAGGAAACTAGGGGAAACAACTATGCTAACTAAGTGTTACGACCTGAGGCAATGGAGGAGAGAAAAAAACCCTATAAAGAGGAAATCTCTGGGGATCCAAGGCCTAGGTCGGCTTCCCTCCAGGCTTAGGAAAATGTATTTAGTGATGGCTCTGCAGCTGCAATTTGGAAAACCCAATTAAAGGGAGGTGGAAAATATTCCAGTTTGGAGGAAGGCTCTCACTCAAACCCTCCAGCGGGAACGTCGTGGAAGGTTGCAAGAAAACTCTGCAACAATACGAGCATCCAAGGTGCAGGAGGAGAGCAACAACTGCTGAGGCACTCACTTGGCCTACCCGACCTAAATCAAACCGGGCGAACCAGAGGCAGTTGTGAGGAGAATGCGGTGAAGGTGCCTTGCTAGGGAAACCACTAAAGTCAATGGCCAACCGTTATAGTGGAACACTAGAGCCAAAGGAGATCGTCGTAACCACCCTTCACCGCTAGTCTTAAATTCTACATCAGGAGCTGCTGTCGCGTAGCAGGCAGCTAAAGCCAAGCCCAGGGTGAGGACATTCCCAGCTATGGGCCAGGTGAGAAGGACCCCGCCCCAAGTTGGACATGCTTGATGATGCGGACTAAATGCAGAGTGAGACCGTCAGCTGCAGGAACCTGCACCAGATTAGAATGACTGGCATGCCCCAGAATTGATTGAGAGTTGCAAAGCTGGTGCACTGAATGAGCACAGCATGCTGAGATCATAATGAGCATTGAGTGCTGAGACCTTGCAAGGTCGAATGCAGATTGAGAGCAGGAGAATCCCAGGCCGAAGCCAAGGGGATGGCACTAGGCATGAAGCAATGGTTTGCGTAATCAAGGAGCAATGATTGAGTAAGCAAATGTGGACCTGATAGGTCAGTAAGGAGTAGTAGTAATAGGTGGACCTGCATAACAACTGTATATAGCAAGTAAACAGCACTGAGTTAGGGGCAAGCCAGCCAGACATGAATAGCCAAATCAGGGTGACAAACTCTGAGGATTTTCGGTGGTGAAGACAGGATTTAGAACAAAATTAATTAACCACATAGGCCATGACCCCCCCCAAGCACCTCCCAGTCTCCGCTGTAGGACAAACAAGGAAGTGATGAAAGGCCGAGAACCACATGCAGATATAAAAGCTAGTTTAATAGCCTCAGCAGGAGCTTCAGCTAATCTCAGAGTAAACAAGATAGAATAGGAATGGGTGTAAACAATGCAGCAGCAGGAAGCAAGTGGGCCTATACAGCAGTAGTTAAATGAGTACAGTGTTAAAACACGGGCACTGGGTACAATAGTAACTAAAGTAAACAGTCAGCAGCAGTGGCTGAAGTTGTAGGTAACTGAAAGCAGTAGCATGAGCTCTGAGTAGGTTTGCAGTTGCAGTGCAGTAAATTGAGAGTTGTAACTGAAAGCAAGCGGAATGAGCTCTGTAGTAGCAGTATGCTAGGAGTTTTAAAAATAAAAGCCCCCCAAAAGAGGAAACCAAAACACAGCAAAACAGAAAACAGGGAAAGGCCCAAAAAAACAAGAAACAAAACACAGGGAAGCACACAGCTGGAGGAAAGATACAAACCAGAAGCAGGAAAACAAACACTGAAGTCCAGCAGAGACACACAGAAACAGCAGGCTTGGGGTGGGGGGTGGGCCCCAGCAAGCTCAGAGGACAAACCAACATAGCCTCCAGCTGCAAAGACAAAATGCTTCATGGTGAGGCTGAGAGGAACTGCTTATATAGGTCAGGAAGTCGGAGTGGCTGGCTGCTTGGCCACTGAATTACAGGCAAGCCTTTCAGTTATAGCTCCCTGTTTGTTATATCAAGGAACGCAGAAAAAAGCAATCACACACTTAGTGTGTGTGTGCTGCAGTCCAGGTCCCAAACCAAATGTCATGCATTAATTTTTATTTTTAAATTAAAGCCTAATTGCCAGTTACTTTCATTGTTACATCTTGAGAGTACAGTTAAGCATGGGCTGTAAAAATCTTTTCTGTTCACCTGCCCCGCACTGATCCTCCAACTGCAGCTAGGCAGACCCCCCCAACTGCACACATTCCTGGCAGCAGCTGAATTGCAGTACTGTATGTTAATTAAAAAGTTTATTTTGTCAGTTATTAGTTTCTTAGTCTCAGCATGTTCAGTGCTCCGTCTTGTCTTTTGTTTCACTGATGAGATCAACTGACTTCCAGTTTTAATGACCATGATCCCATGTCGGCGCTGAGAGTAAAAACAAAAGGAATCCAGTACCAACAAAATAAGAAGTAAGCTTACTTATCAGTGAGATGTGAGACAAGCCAGAGCAGTGAACGTGCCAAGAGTAAGAACTAAGAGCAGAGGGAATAAACTTTTTAATTACTATACAGTACAGCACTGCAAATCAACCACTACAGGTAAAGGAATGTGTACAGTCAGGGTGGGGTCTCTGTTACTGTCAAGCTGCAGTCGTGGGATCAGCATGGGTTGGTGGACAGAAAAGGCTTTTACAGCGAAGGCTGAACTGTGCTGAATATAATGACAGATGAGCAGTGCTGCGGCGGCAGGAACAGCTGATTTGTGGTTGGTAGCCATGGTCCCCATTCATTATAGCTGGGGTTTCATTACACCGAGGTTTGGTATAGTGAGGGAGCACTGTATGTCCCCTCCAGCAGTTCATTCATACATCCTTACAGATCCACCGACTGTCACACAGAACACTATTATCTATGTAAGTGATAGACTGTTAGATGGTCTTTCACTTATGCCCTTTTTGCTGGAGATTCCAGTCGCAACTGCCAGTCATGTCCAGAGTTTGCCTTAAAGCAGGTTCTGTGGCGTTAAATAGGTGAACTCTTTGAAAATCGCCAGCAGACTCAATGTGCGCATTCGTGCAGTCACAGGCATGAGCTGATCACACATCTGCACCTGTGGCATGCCCTTTAAAAATCCACCCTACTATTATGATTGGAGATGGGATGTGTCAAAACACATGGTAACTACAGTGGCACTTGCACCTTTATGTTGCTACAATATGTTTCAATTTTTTTAAACATTCATGAAGAAATGCCGTCAATTTTGCCACATAAGTATTCAGACAGGCCACCACCCCCTTTTTGATGTTATTGCTTTCTTTATTTTACCCTGGAAAAGGCCAGTCACAAATATGTATCATAAATCAAATGCTTCTAGCTACATGGATGTAGTAAAGCTTGGTGGACCATTTTGGGATGGTACAGGGAAGCTACTGTATGAGCTTTGCAACAATTATAAATTCTTATAAAACATAAGTAGGTTTCTGTTAACTGTAATACATTTGTCAAATTACATGTTAATGTTTACCAATAAATTCCAAACTTTTAGAATACAGTTATCATTAAGATGATTATTTAATAGATATGCATATATACAGTAACTGTGTTCTGTATTAAACAGAGTTATATAGAAGAGAGTTTGTAATAGAACCGTGGTTGTAAATTAACCAGGAAAAGTAGAGTGGGAGGGGATAGTGGGTTGTTCACCAAACCTATTGTCAGCAAGATTGCTAGCAGAAACATACATTTTGGATTTGAATCGAAGCAGACTGCACACCATGTCTAGAGTTATGGTACAAGGTAGTGTTGCTCAGATAGTGTCCCAAAAATTAGGATACCAACAGATACCTCACATTTGGCCAGATAGCTGCTGTGGTAGGATACCAGTACTGTCTGACTATGGATCTGGCCCTCTAGGATCCAGTGCATGGATCTGACAAACATTGTGGATCCTGTGGATACTAGCAACAGATCCAGCTCGGATCTTTACTATCTGACCTAGGATCCCTGGATCTGACATAGGATCCATCGCTATCTAACCCCGGACCCTAACTATTTGACCTAGGATCCCTGAATCCTAACTGCCTCACTCCAGAGGCTAGGTATCAGGCCATCAGAGGTACAATCCTACCAATCCTAGACTATGGAATTGTGGTCTATGGTGCAGCCTCTGACATCAGCCTACACAAAGTCTACACCACCCTAAACAAAGCCTGCAGACTTGTCTTAGATGCTGATCACCTTACGCATACTTGCGATCTGTACATTAGAACAAAATGGCTTCCTCGCAAGGACTAGCTCTGACTCCATTCCTGCTTCCTGGGGATGAATGCCCTGCTTGGACTTGCACCACCTTCTTTACAGGCTTTATTCTGCCCTGCCCCTTCTAAACATGTTACGAGAAGTGCTACAAACCACGTGCTTGCAGTGCCATTCAGAAGAACTGCCCTAGGGAGTCGTGCCTTTGCAGTCAGGATACCCACCTGGCTAAACAAGCTCCCTCAAGCCATCACAAGCCTCACCAACATTAGTCACCTCAAATCCGAACTTCAAAATTCAATCACCCCACCTACACATTGCTACTGCTCTACCTAACTCCCAGGGCATTACCTGTTCAACCTACCAGATTATATCTTTACATACTCTGCTAACTCAGCCTCCCCACTCTCTTACCTATTTCCCGCTACACATTTATTGAGATGTCTCTACCTTGGCATCCTCTTGCCTACGACAAGGCTTTTTAGCTGCTGTTTGTGAGTACCTAACTGAACTGTTAGCACCTTATTTATACTGCCGGTATTTTGTTCCTTATGTACTCTGTGTTAAGACTGCACTTTACAACTTGTCTCTGTCTTTAATACTCAATTTCTTGTATTATATTAGTGTGTTAATGTGTTACTAATATGTTTATGACAATGCCTGTTAGCTGCATTTGTTATTCCCTACTCGTATAATTGTTCCCCTTCTTTGATTGGCGAGGACCCTCTGTAAATGAGTTTTTAGCTCAAAGATTTGCAATTCTGTTTCTTTAATAAATAAGTAAATAGGATCCATCGCTATCTGACCCCAGAACCTATCTGACCTAGGATCCCTGGATCCTAACTAAGATCCATCGCTATCTGACCCCGGATCCTACATCTGTCTTTGGTAGGATTTCTGGTCGGATCCAAGGTAGGATGCCAGCACTATCTGACAGACAGTGGTAGGATCCATAAAAGCACCATCTGAGCAACACTAGTATAAGGATAAGTGGCATAGGGCTTGGTGACGCAGATAACAAAGTGCAGCAGTGATGGGTTTTGGCATTGCAGCACTAGCGCTACCACAATGCTATGTTTCCATCATGGTGGGCAAATGAAGTGGTGCAAGACTTCAGCAGCAATTGTGAAACCTTTGGCAGTGATCCAAATGGCCACTCGATCAACTAGGAAAACACATCCAGAAAGTCCTGGAAACATCTTGGACTTAGTTTTTATTTCTACAAAAATAAAACTTGCTGAGTTCCGTAAATCAATCTATTCTGGGAGACCGTTGTTCTCTAAGCAGCGATCATGAAGTTTTTGATGGCAAAACTCGAATACTCAATACAGTGCCCTTAAAAATAAACAAGCATTTGTCAATGCCGAATGTTGATTGCTTTGATCTGTTGAGGTCGCTCACTGCCCCTCTGTCAGTCACTCATTCTGTTCCTCCCAGTGCTGCAGGCTGCCCTTTTGTACTGAGCTCCTGCCTGCATTGGCACTTTTTCTGCCCACAAAGAAATCTGCAGCTGTCCCAACTGAGCTCCGTTGAGGTGGCTCACTCCCCCTTTCTCACTCGCTTATTCTGTTTCTCCTTGTGCAGTAGGCTGACCTTTTGTACTGGGCTCCTGCCTCTGTTGGCACCTTTTTCTGCCCACAAAGAAATCTGCAGCAGTCCCAATTCAGCTCCGTTAAACTCGCTCACTCCCCCTCTCTCACTCACTCATTCTGTTTCTGCCGGCGCTGCAGGCTGGCCTTTTGTACTGGGCTCCTGCCTACGTTGCTGCCTTTTTCTGCCCACAAAGAAATCCGCAGCAGTCACGATAGAGCTCCGTTGAGCTCGCTCACTCCCCCTCTCTCACTCACTTCATTGTGTTTCTCCTGGCACTGCAGGCTGCCCTTTGTAGTGGGCTCCTGCCTGCATTGGCACCTTTTTCTGCCCACAAAGAAATCCGCAGCTGTCCTGACACAGTTCCATTGAGGTCGCTCACTCCCCCTGTCTTACTTGCTCATTCTGTTTCTCCTGGCACTGCAGGCTGCTCTTTTGTACTGGGCTCCTTCCTCTGTTGGCACCTTTTTCTGCCTACAAAGAAATCTGCAGCAGTCCTGACAGAACTCCATTGAGCTCGCTCACTCTCCCTCTCTCACTCGCTCATACTGTTTCTCCTGCCACTGCAGGCTGCCATTTGTACTGGGCCCCTGCATGCATTGCTGCCATTTTCTGCCCACAAAGAAATCTGCAGTAGTCCCAACAGAGCTCCGTTGAACTCATGCATTCCCACTCCCTCACACGCTCATTCTGTGTCTCCCGGGTGCTGCAGGCTGCCCTTTTGTACTGGGCTCCTGTCTGCATTTGATGGCTTTTTCTGCCCACAAAGAAATCTGCAGCAGTGCCGACATAGCTCTGTTGAGCTCGCTAACTCCCCCTTTCTCACTCGCTCGTTCTGTTTCTGCTGGCGCTGCAGGCTGGCCTTTTGTACTGGGCTCCTGCTTGAGTTGCCGCCTTTTTCTGCCCACAAAGAAATCTGCAGCAGTCACGATAGAGCTCTGTTGAGGTCACTCACTCCCCCTGTCTCACTCGCTCATTCTAATTCTCCAGGTGCTGCAAGCTGCCCTTTTGTACTGGGCTCCTGCCTCTGTTGGCACCTTTTTTCTGCCCACAAAGAAATCTGCAGCAGTCCCAACAGAGCTCCACTGAGCTCGTTCACTCCCCCTCTCTCACTCGCTCATACCATTTCTGCTGGTGCTGCAGACTGGCCTTTTGTACTGGGCTCCTGCCTGCATTGCCACCTTTTTCTGCCCACAAAGAAATCCACAGCAGTCATGATAGAGCTCCGTTGAGCTTGATCATTTCCACTCTCTCACTTGCTTGTTCTGTTTCTCCCAGCACTGCAGGCTGCCCTTTTGTACTGGTCCCCTGCATACATTGCTGCATTTTTCTGCCCACAAAGAAATCCACAGCAGTCCCAACAGAGCTCCATTGAGCTCACTCACTCCCCCTCCGTCACTCACTCGTTCTGTCTCCCAGTGTTGCAGGCTGCCCTTTTGTACTGGGCTCCTGTCTCTGTTGACACCTTTTTCTGCCCACAAAGAAATCTGCAGCAATCCTGACAGAGCTCCGTTAAACTTGCTCTCCCCTCCCACCACTGTTCCGCTTTTGCTGTGCTGCAGGCTGGCCTTTGTATTGGCCCTGCCTGCATTGCCGCCTTTTTCTGCCCACAATGAACTCTGCAGCAGTCATGATAGAGCTCCGTTGAGCTCACTCACTCCCCCTCTCTCACTCACTCATTGTGTTTCTCCTGGCACTGCAGGCTGCTCTTTTGTACTGGGCTCCTGTTTGCATTGGTACATATTTCTGCCAACAAAGAAATCCGTAGCTGTTCCGACAGAGCTCCATTGAGGTCACTCACTCCCACTGTCTCACTCGATCATTTTGTTTCTCCTGGCACTTTTGTACTGGGTTCCTGCCTCTGTTGGCACCTGTTTCTCCCCACAAAGAAATCTGCAGCAGTCCTGACAGAGCTCCGTTGAACTCGCTCACTCTCCCTCTCTCACTTGCTCATTCTGTTTCTCCTGGCGCTGAAGGCTGCTCTTTTGTACTGGGTTCTTGCCTCTGTTGGCACCTGTTTTTACCTACAAAGAAATCTGCAGCAGTCTTGACAGATCTCCATTGAGCTCGCTCTCTCTCCCTCTCGCACTCGCTCATTCTGTTTCTTCTGCTGCTGCAGGCTGCCCTTTTGTACTGGGCCCCTGCATGCATTGCTGCCTTTTTCTGCATACAAATAAATCTGCAGCAGTCCCAACAGAGCTCCGTTGAGCTCACTTACTCCCCCTTATTCACTTGCTTGTTCTGTGTCTCCCAGCACTGCAAGCTGCTCTTTTGTACTGGGCTCCTGCCTGCATTTGGTGGCTTATTCTGCCCACAAAGAAATCTGCAGCAGTGCCAACACAGCTCCGTTGACCTCACTCACTCCCCCTTCTCACTCGCTCATTCTGTTTCTGCCGACGCTGCAGGCTGGCCTTTTGTAATGGGCTCCTGCCTGCTTTGGCACCTTTTTCTGCCAACAAAGAAATTTGCAGGTGTCCCGACAGAGCTCTATTGAGGTCACTGACTTCCCCTGTCTCACTCACTCATTCTGATTCTCCTGGCATTGCAAGCTGCCCTTTTGTACTGAGCTCCTGCCTCTGTTGGCACCTTTTTCTGCCCACAAAGAAATCTGCAGCAGTCCCGCCAGAGCTCCACTGAGCTCGCTCACTCCCCCATCTCTCACTCGCTCATTCTGTTTCTGCCGGCACTGCAGACTGGCCTTTCGTACTGGCCTCCTGCCTGCATTGCCGCCTTTTTCTGCCCACAAGAAATATGCAGCAGTCATGATAGAGCTCTGTTGAGCTTGCTCACTTCCCCTCTCTCACTTGCTCGTTGTGTTTCTCCTGGCACTGCAGGCTGCCCTTTTGTACTGAGCTCCTGCCTGCATAGGCACCTTTTTCTGCCCAAAAAGAAATCTGCAGCTGTCCCAACAGAGCTCCGTTGAGGTGGCTCACTCCCTCTTTCTCACTCGCTCTTTCTGTTTCTACTGCTGCAGAAGGCTGCCCTTTTGTACTGAGTTCCTGCCTGCATTGCTGCCTTTTTTTGCCGACAAAGAAATCTGCAGCAGTCATAATAGAGCTCCGTTGAGCTCACTCACTCCCCACTCGCTCATTGTGTTTCTCCTGGCACTGCAGGCTGCCCTTTTGTAATGGGCTCCTACCTGCGTTGGCACCTTTTTCTGCCACAAAGAAATCTGCAGGTGTCCCGACAGAGGTCCGTTGAGGTCACTCACTCCCCCTGTCTCACTTGCTCATTCTGATTCTCCTGGTGCTGCAAGCTGCCATTTTGTACTGGGCTCCTGCCTCTGTTGGCACCTTTTTCTGCCCACAAAGATATCTGCAGCAGTCCCGACAGAGCTCCACTGAGCTCGCTCATTCCTCCTCTCTCACTCCTTCATTCCGTTTCTGCCAGTGCTGCAGGCTGGCCTTTTGTACTGGGCTCCTGCCTTCATTTCCACCTTTTTCTGCCCACAAAGAAATCCACAGGAGTCCCAACAGAGCTCTGTTGAGCTCACTCACTCCCCCTCCCTTACTCACTCATTCTGTGTCTCCTGGAGCAGCAGGCTACCCTTTTGTACTGGGCTCCTGCCTGCATTTGGTGTCTTCTTCTGCCCACATAGAAATCTGCAATACTGCCAACACAGCTTGGTTGAGTTTGCTCACTCCCCCTCGCTCACTCGCTCATTCCGTTTCTGATTGCGCTGCAGGCTGGCCTTTTGTATTGGGCTCTTGCCTGCGTTGCCACCTTTTTCTGCCCACAAAGAAATCTGCAGCAGTCACGATAGAGCTCCGTTGAGCTCACTCACTCCAACCTCTCACTCGCTCATTGTGTTTCTCCTGGTGCTGCAGGCTGCCCTTTTTTAAGGGGCTCCTGCCTGCATTGGCACCTTTTTCTGCTCACAAAGTAATCTGCAGGTGGCCCGACAGAGCTCCGTTAAGGTCACTCACCCCCCCGTCTCACTCACTCATTCTGATTCTCCTGGCACTGCAAGCTGCCCTTTTGTACTGGACTCCTGCCTTTATTGGCACCTTTTTCTGCCCACAAAGAAATCTGCAGCAGTCCCAACAGAGCTCCACTGAGCTCGCTCACTCCCCCCTCTCACTCACTCGTTCCATTTCTGCCAGTGTTACAGGCTGGCCTTTTGTACTGGGCTCCTTCTTGCATAGCTGCCTTTTTCTGCCCACAAAGAAATCCACAGCCAGTCATGATAGAGCTCCATTGAGCTTGGTCACGTCCTCTCTCTCACTTGCTCATTGTGTTTCTCCCAGCACTGCAGGCTGCCCTTTTGTACTGGGCCCCTGTGTGCATTGTTGCCTTTTTCTTCCCACAAAGAAATCCACAGCAGTCCCAACAGAGCTCCGTTGATCTCACTCACTCCCCCTCCCTCACTTGCTCATTCTGTGTCTCCTGGCCCTGCAGTCTACCCTTTTGTACTGGGCTCCTGCCTCTGTTGGCATCTTTTTCTGCACACAAAGAAATCTGCAGCAGTCCCGACAGAGTTCCTTAAAACTCGCTCACTTCCCCTCTCTCACTTGCTCATTGTGTTTCTCCCAGCACTGAAGGCTGCCCTTTTGTACTGGTCCCCTGCATACATTGCTGCCTTTTTCTGCCCACAAAGAAATCTACAGCAGTCCTAATAGAGCTACATTGAGCTCACTCACTCCCCCTGTCTCACTCGCTCATTCTGCATCTCCCGGTGCTGCAGGCTGCCCTTTTGTACTGGGCTCCTGCCTCTGTTGTCACCTTTTTCTGCCCATATAGAAATCTGCAGCAGTCCCAACCGAGCTCTGTTAAACTCGCTCTCTCCCCCTTTCTCATGCGCTCATTGTGTTTCTCCTGGCACTGCAGGCTGCCCTTTTGTACTGGGCTCCTGCCTGAATTGGGACCTTTTTCTGCCCACAAAGAAATCCGCAGCTGTCCCAACGGAGCTCCATTGAGGTTGTTCACTCCCTCGTCTCACTCTCTCATTCTGTTTCTCCTGGTACTGCAGGCTGCCCTTTTGTACTGGGCCCTTGCATGCATTGCTGCCTTTTTCTGCCCACAAAGAAATCTGCTGCAGTCCCAACAGAGCTCCGTTGAGCTCACTCACTCCCCTTCCCTCACTCTCTCTTTCTGTGTCTCCCGGCGCTGCAGGCTGCCATTTTGTACTGGGCTCCTGCCTGCATTTGGCGGCTTTTTCTGCCGACAAAGAAATCTGCAGCAGTGCCGACACAGCTCCATTGAGCTCGCTCCCTTCCCCTCTCTCACTCACTCATTCCATTTCTACCGGCTCAGCAAGCTGCCCTTTTGTACTGGGCTCCTGCCTCTGTTGGCACCTTTTTCTGCCCACAAAGATATCTACAGCAATCCCGACAGAGCTCCACTGAGCTCACTCATTCCCCCTCTCTCACTCGCTCATTCTGTTTCTTCCAGTGCTGCAGGCTGGCCTTTTGTACTGGGCTCCTGCCTGCACTGCCACTTTTTTCTGCCCACAAAGAAATCCACAGCAGTCACAATAGAGCTGCGTTGAGCTTGCTTACTTCCACTCTCTCACTTGCTCATTGTGTTTCTCCAGGCACTGCAGGCTGCCCTTTTGTACTGGTCCTCTGCGTGCATTGCTGCCTTTTTCTGTCCACAAAGAAATCCACAGCAGTTCCAACAGAGCTCCGTTGAGCTCACTCACTCCCCCTCCCTCACTTGCTCATTCTGTGTCTCCTGGCCTTTTTCTGCCCACAAAGAAATCTGCACCAGTTCTGACAGAGCTCAGTTGAGCTCAGTCACTCCCCCTCTCTCACTCACTTGATCCTAATTTGTCCCAAGCACTGATTTCCAACAGCAACTCCAGTATTCTGCACTGGTAGCACAAAAACACATTTTGGCCAGGATGTGAAAAATGACAGCTGTACTACTCATAAGGAGGTGTGAAAAAAATGCCAGTGTTTGAAATGTGGCGTGAAAATATTACTAATTTGCAACATTACAAGGGTACATGGAAACTGCACAATGCACTCTCGTAACACAGTCATTTTATGGAGTTTCATCACAAAATTTTCAACATAGGTATTTTAGGACCTCTGCTCATGAACAGTGTCACTGTGATTTTCTTAATGTGTCCCGAACACTGATTTCCAACACAACCATGCTATTCTGCACTGGAAGAGCGAAAACAGATTTTGGTCAGGATGTGAAAAATGACAGCTGCACTGTTCATAAGGAGGTGCAGAAAAATGGCAATGTTGAAAATCTGGAGTGAAAATATTGCAAAGTTGTGAAGTTAAGAGCATGCATGGAATCTGCGCAATGCACGCTCGTAACACATTCATTTTATGGACTTTCATCACAAAATTTTCAACATAGGCATTTTAGGACCTCTGCTCATGAACAGTGTCACTGTGATTTTCTTAATGTGTCCTGAGCACTGATTTTCCACAGCGACCCTGCTATTCTGCGCTGGAACTGTGAAAACACATTTTGGCCAGGATGTGAAAAATGACAGCTGTACTGTTCATAAGAAGGTGTGTAAAAATAGCAGTGTTAAAAATCTGGAGTGAACATATTGCAAATTGGTGAAGTTATGAACATGCGTAGCAACTGCGCAACACAGCTTGTAAAACAGTCATTTTTTTGATTTTGCCCACCAAATTTGCAACATAGACTTTTTGAAAGCCTACCTCATGAACACTGGCACTGTCTTTTTTTGTTAGTCGGTCCCGGAAAGTGATTCCACGCAGTGACCATGAAATCACCTTTCAGGACTGGTTAATGCCATGACAGTGGATGAATTCATGAGGAGGGGGCCCAATAACCCCATGTTGAAAATTTGGTGCCAAAATTCCATAAAATGCCTGAGATATGCAAAAAAGATGAAAAAGACCTATTTATGCTATTATACAGCTTACCAGCATTTCCTCAGTTTGCGGTCGGCTTTGAAGAGTGCAGACTTTTTCCCGGTCCACCAAAGATCATTGCACAAAACTCCGCAGGTAAGTATGGGGTGAGGGGTTGGGGGGAGCCAGGGTGTGCAGAGGATGAGCCCGGGTTGTGGGAGGGAGCAGAGAGATGGCGAGGGACCATTTTCTTTTTTCACAGGTTACTCAAAAAAAATTGCAGGATGGTTTTTGTTTTACAGGCCATTTGACATGCTGGGGTGGGCTCCCAGTGTGCCAACAGAGTGTTTGTTTGGGGGGGCAGCTGTAGCCAATAGGGGATTGGGCACCCCCATCAGCACAAAAGGGGGGCATAAGAGCCGAGGGGGGAAATTATGCCAGTGGGGAGTGGGCTCCCCCGTCGGCAACATGAATGTCACAGGCACTGAAGTCAACATGGATTGGAGCCCCCATCAGCAAACAAACACTGTGGGGGGGCATATGCTGCTGAGGGGGATTGGGAACCCCCTCCACAGTGGGGGTGCTTAATATTGTTTGTGAACACAACAGCAAGCTGCCACCATGTTCACAAACAATATCACAGTACCAATGTTCTGCCCTGCAATGACGGGTCACTCCCTCATTGCAGCATGGCTGACACTGCAGTGATGAGGTGGCTCCTGATTGCAGTGGCTGAAACATTTCAAGGTGGTGGCATGCTGGTTGAACTAGTGTCAGCAGCAGCATGCCACCCCATTTGGGAAAGCAGGCCAAGCCTTTAAAGGCTGTGGGGGCATTGGCCACAACAGTGCCATGCCTCCACAATCTGCTTCTGGCAAGCTGCCACAATATGTTTCTTGCATATGCGCGAAAGCAACATAAAAAGAGATAATTTAAAGGCTATAAAAGAAGACCTTTTTTTTAGCAAAACCATCAGAGGTAAAATGTATTTATTTATTTTTTGTCGACTAGGTAAATACACTAGACAAGACATTTGCCTATTTTCAGGTACGACCAGGGAGAGTACAATGAAATACAAGTTCATACAGAGGACAACATGATACAAGTTAGGCATTACACAGAATCAGGTAGAACCAGATGAACATAACACAAGCAGTCAGTAAACACAGTTAGAATAGGAAAAAAATATATACATAGAGTCACCAAGGCTATGAACAGTGCATTATACAATTCTATACAGCTCAGAGCACCAAAAGCAGAGTGGGCAGACTATTCCTGTTGCCATCCTTGGATTTGGCAATACAGGAATTTATAAACTGGTATAGAGAAGCGTGTGACTGTAGCATTGGAAAAAATTACAGTTAGTAAATTATCTATTACAAATACTTAGAAAGGAGACGAATGGAGATGAGGCTGAAGGTGGAAGAATTTAATGATTATAACAATAATCACAGCGAGAGATTACAAGTGATACATCCTTCATTCTTCATTCTTCAAACTAACAGTGTATAGTGGCTTGCTTATATAGTGGAAGACAGTACTATCAGTTTCCTATGGGGTTCTATGATTGGTCCAAGACAAGTACAAACATCAACTTAAAAGGCAATTCTCTTTATAGCTAATCTTTTAGTCAGCACAAATGTATTGATAGTGTAAATTATATTACTATATAAGGATAATAATAATTGTCATTACCAGTTACCAAGGTCTTAGGAAGAAGAAATAGGTTTGCACTTAGGAATGTGCATACAAGCACTTTGGTCTGTCCTAATAATAAACACTAAAGATAGTCAAAGGATAATTTGAACTCTATCCTATGTTTCTGCTTTGCAGACACTTAAGACACCTGTTTTCTAATACTCACATGGTCAGTACAAATATCAAAAGACACTTGAATATTACAACTTGTGGTTTTGTTTGTCTTGTAGCTTTACAAGTTTTATATGACCCAGCTTCATAGGTCAATATTTGTTACACAAACACACTATGTTTTAGACCAAAATGAGGTTTGCCTGCAATATTGGGACACATTTCTTTATCCCTTGTTACAGTGACAAAATTGCTCCATTTGAATACAAGAGTCAAAGGAAAAATCATGCACCATGGATCGCAGAAAAATTCAAAAACAGATTTGAATAAAATCCAGATTATGGAAGAAAGCAGGTAAAACCCTTAACCAATTGGATTGGGAAAAATATAAATCAGAATGGAATGCTTTAAAATTAAATGTAGAAAAGCCAAGCAAAGTTATTACTGCAAAAAAACTGAAGAAGCTTCAGATTCAAGACATTACTGGTCCTTGATTAAATCCTTTGAATGGCATGTTCTTCACCTCCCACAGATTTTTCAAGTTAAATAGAAGAAAGGGGCCTAAGGGTGTTCAGAGGGACTCAGACCAAGTTGGATTAATGTACTGATACAAGACTAAGTAACCCTCCAATATTGGGAACTAGTGGGGAGGACAATGGCTGGAGGAGAGGGAGAGACTGAGGCACCGTTTGGCCCTAAAGAATCAACACTGTTTGAATTGCATGGCTCACAGAGGACTACCATCAATTGAAGCATGGCCACTCCTCTCAGTGTGTAGTGGTGAGAGAGCGTGCACTGCATGTGTGTTCAGTGGCACGACCTGGTCTCTCCTGGGCCTGCACACTGTGGGGGGGTAACATTTATTGTAATTCAACAGGAGGCGCGCTGGTTGCGCTAAGTTAGGACTGATATGTGTTGGGGTTCATGCTGGATTATATGGGGAATTGGGGTTATGGTCTTGGTGACTTGGGGGAGACTAGGGCTACAATTTGTAGTAGAAGTTGGCATAGAATCTATAGATTGAGGTGTGGGCGGACGGGGGATAACATACCTCAAAAAAGTAATTATTGGCATTCTGCAGGGGAAGTGGAAAGTGGCGTACATTTATAAACGGGAATGGTCCAGTCAAGGAGATGATAAATTAATTTTCAGTCAGCTACTGCATCTTTTTATCTGATAAACTGCACTTTATCTTCAGCAAATCCTGTAATACAGGGGAGAACTCTGGACTTCAGTCAAGTAAATTGAGTGATTGGGTGCACATAGAAGGGCCGGGGGCTCCTGTGTTTAAAGTTACTGCCTGCATACTTTCCATCATTACAGCACCAGTACATCAGCCCGAATTAACAGCATGGCTGTAGGTGAGAGCTGAACATTGCCGTAGTCGGGAGATGATAAATTAATTTTCAGTCAGTTACTGCATCTTTTTATCTGAGAAACTGCTCTTTATCTTCAGCAAGTCCTGTAACACAGGGGAGAACTCTGGACTTCAGTCAAGTAAATTGAGTGATTGGGTGCACGTAGAAGGGGCGGGGCTACTGTGTTTAAAGTTACGTGCCCTACAGGCATGAGCACTGTGGTGTGAGCGTACTGAGTGGCGTGAGCACCACTCGGAGAGGAAAAATGTTAGTAGTTTGTTAAATTACTAAGGTTTTAAAAGCTCTTGCCTTAAAATGGGTTATTTGTTAAAAGTTTTAATAGTAGGGTACATGATGTGGGGGTTTTGGATATTAAGTAAATGTGAACAACCAGAGGTTAGTACTATAAAACAGGATGCAAATAAATTAATTATAGGGATCTCAGACTATCTAAGCAACATCAATTGATAAAAAGACATAATCATTTTACAAATGTATGGAAACAAGCTCAGAGACAGTTTTCCCCAGGGCGTTTAGCATGTAAATTGAGTTCAAATAGAAGTCATTTACTCTGTGTATTATTATTAATACAGAGTGGAGACACTGAACAAAATCCAGGACCAAATGGAAATAAAGGAATTTCTATGGTACATGAAAATGTTAGAAGTTTGATAAATAAAATTGATGAGTATCGGGTTTGGGTTACAGAATTTGAATATGATATAATAGCACTTTCTGAAACATGGCTTCATGAGGGTATACAGGATAACGATATTCGATTAATGGATTATAAAATAATTAGAAAAGATAGGGAAAAGAAGGGTGGTGGGGTTTTACTTTATATAAAAAAATAATATTGGCCCCTATCAGATCATATTAGCAATTAATCATGAAGGAGGAGATGGCCTGATGATAAAAATTTGTTCTTTGAAGTTAATTGTAGGGGTGTCTTATGCCCCACCTAAGACAAAAACAAATACATTTGACTCTTTGCCAAAGATTATGCTGGACAAGATAGGAAATCATCATGTTTTAATAAGAGGAGATTTTAACTCAAATTGGTTACAATCTAAAGGGGAAAGGTTAACGAATAGTTTTACAACATTGGGATTGGAGCACATAATAAAAAATCCAACTAGAACTATGAACAATCAAGCAACAGGTTCTATATTGGACTTAATATTTGTTTCGCAAGATTTAGAGGTCTTGAATCAGGGGACATTGCCATTAAACTCAAGTGATCACAATCCAATAACATGTGTGATTAATCTAAATACTAGTACAAAAACAAATGAAGCATCATACTGGACAAGAGATTATACTAGGATTAATGAGATAAATTTTAGGAATACTTTAATAAAACAAAATTAGAAAAGGGTTTTTCTCATTCCAGATATAGAACTGGCGGTTCAAGAATTTAATGAGATAATGTCATCACGTATTCAACAGCATGCCCCAAAAGTAAAAAGGATAGTTAAAAATAGGCAATAACAGATAAACTAAAAAAACAAATAAGAATAAGGGATAGGGTATGGAAAAAAGCAAGAAAGTATAAAGAATCTGTGATCTGGGAAAAATGTAAATACTGGAGAGATAAATGTAAGAAAGATATTGAAAAAGTGAACGCCCAGTATTATCTGGTTAAATTAAATAAGGCACAAGATCCAAACAAATTTTGGAGGCAAATCTCAGACTTAAAGGACCCTATAAGACCAATTCAAATGATTAATTTAAGTGACGGGGAAAAATTAATAAAAGATCAAGAAGAGGAAGCAAATTATTTGAATACATATTTTTTGGACTTGCCTGATTTAAATATTCCTAGATCAAATAAAAAGACGTCAGAAATCTCATTAAACAGAATTAAAAGAAATATGGAAACAACTAATAAGATCGATTCTGGACCTAAATTTAGATTTAGAGATATAATGGTAAAGGAAGTTGAAAAGGAACCTAAACATTTGAATGTGTCAAAATCTGGAGGTTTGGATGACACTGAAGCCAGATTTTTGAGTTGTGGGGCAGAGATTATTGCTCCTGTTGTGACATATCTCTTTAATAGGAGTATACAATGCTCCTCAGTCCCAGGGATCTGGAAGATGAGTAAAATCATATCTATTTTTAAGGGAGGTAATAGTGTAGCTGTTTCGAATTACAGACCAATAGCCCTATTACCAATAGTATCCAAGATACTGAAAAAGTTAGTCCATGCACAATTAAGTCAATATTTGGAAAATAATCAGTTACTGACAAAATATCAATACGGATTCCAGAAAGGTAAATCAACAAGCACCACCTTATTGGATTTTAATAATCTAATAGCAACATCATTAAATCAAGGTAGATGTACGGGGGCGGTGTTTGTTGATTTAAGTAAGGCATTTGATCTTGTCCAGCATGAAGCTCTCTTAGAGAGACTATATGAATTGGGTATTCAGGATGGATCATTAAGATGGATGAAATCATATCTATCTGATCAGAGACAATGTGTGGTTTTGGGTGATATTATTTCAGGCCAGGGAGAAGTTTTTCAAGGAGTCCCATAGGGATCCATTTTGGGCCCCCTCAGGTTTAATGTTTATGTGAATAATCTCCCAAAGCAAATAACATACTGTGATGTTAGAATATATGCAGATGATACAGTAATTGTGGCATCTGCAGATAGTATGGAACAACTGACTTATAAACTGCAACAAGATATAAGTTCATTACAGATCTGGTTTAACAATTTAGGTTTATTATTAAACTCAAAAAACACAAAGTATGTTTTTAAGGGGAAATAGAACAAAAGGGGAATTAAAATTACAAATAAAACTTGTTGGGAATATTCATATTGAAACCGTTGACACTTATAGATACTTAGGTGTACAAGTTGATTCTGGTTTAATGTATACAGAACATGTACTTATACAAGTTAAAAAGGTAACTCAAAAATTAAGGATGTTAAGAAGCGTAGCAGGAAGTTTGTCTAGGAAAGTAAGGGAAAAAGTGGTAGGACAGTTGTTAGTTCCAGTTTTGGAATACGTATCAATACTGTACATGCATTCTAACATCACAGTGTTAAATAAAGTAAATCAGGTTTATTACAAAATGAGCAAATTTATAACAAGAAGTAGGCATAGGGTACATCATTGCAATTTGTATAAAAAGTTAGACTGGTTAAATCCCAAAGAGAAAAGGGCTTACATTGGCATACATATTGTCACCAAATAATAAAAGGTGAACCAAAGCACTGTTTATTTGATCATATTAAAATTAAAGGTGATAAAGCATTAACTATCCGTACAAGATCTTTTGGTTATGAGATTCCTATGTTTAGATCATATAATAAATATGGTGATATTATGCTTCAGAATACCATTGCTTGTTATTGGAATAAAATGCCTCAAAGATTGAAGGTTATTGAAAACTTACCCACTTTTAAGTGCAAAATAAGAGAATATTTGAAATCAACATGTACCTGTTTTAAGTAATTGTGATTGTGTATTGTAAATGTTTTGTATTTTGTATTGTTTGTTATTTTTTATGACAGGACTTTGTTGAAAATGGGACTGTTGTCCTAACAAATGTATTTCCTGTATAAAAATAAATTTTAAAGAAAATAAAGAATAGTAGGCTGTCTGCAGTAAACATGAAGCATTTGGAGGGGTATTGCCCCGTGGGAAGGCTCAGCTGGAGGGGCGGCAAAGAGGCGCAATTGTCATCTGGAGGGGCAATACAGACACTTGTGCTAGAATGTCAATTAGTGTCATGGGGAGTAGTAACAAGGGGATTGGAAGTGGGGAATCTTTGGGGGCACAGTAGTATCACTTGGGGGTTGGGAATTCATTGAATGAGAGTTGAGATGGAGCAGAATATGGGGAGGGGAGAGATGCTTGGAAGGTGAAAAGCATGGGGGAGGGCAGATGGGGCGGGACTAAGGGAGGTGAGTGATAAGAATTTTAAGCAAACTAGGAGGGGGATAGGAACAGTTTGTATTGTTCTATACATAGTTGTTGTTATATTTACAGATGCAATTGATAGTGCGTTTGATAATCTTGATATAAGGTGCAAACAGGGTATGGGACACTGGGCAGACCACTCTGATATGTGGAGAAGGGATGTCTGGTTGTTCCAAAAAGGAGGGAAGAGGGAAACACAATGGGTTAAGTATGGCTAGTATACAAAATATAAACATTGTCTCGTGGAATGTTAAAGGGATAGCAAGTCAATAAAGAAAACATCTCTCCTGACTGCTCTTAGAATGGCAGGGGCACGGGTGGCACTATTGCACAAAACCCACCTCACGGATGCAGAACATGCCAAACTAGTTTGGACCTGGGTGGGAAAATGTTACGCTGCATCCTATTCCTCCTGCAAGTGGGAAATGGCAATTTTATTGCACAGAAGTCTCCCATTTGAAGTTAAAAAGTTAGTTAAGAGACCCAGAGGGTGGTAGGTATGTTTCTATCTCTGGACTTGTGAATGGGGAACAGATGATATATATGCGCTGGCTGTACAGAAGTCGCAGTTCTATGTATCTTTGTTGAACCTGCTAATTAAAGAACAATTTCCTGGGCTAATCTTGGGAGGAGACTTCAACTGGACAATCGATGCAAGTATGGATCACTCAGAGGGAAAGGGGAGAACATCAGAAAATATGTATCAATGGCAAATAGGGTTAGCAGACCTGGACCTGGTGGATGGATGGTGAATGGTTAACCTTGGAGCCAGAGAGTACACATTCTATCCTAATCCATACAAGACATGGTCCCGAATAGATTATATTTATATGCCCAGAAATTGGTGTGATAGAATTCAGGATATTTTTCACAGCCCTATTCATATATCTGACCATGCTATGGTGGTCTTGAAAATAAACAGTGGTAGGAGGAGGGAGGAACCCCTGCAATGGAAATTCCCCATGTACATGGTAAAAAACAAGGATTTTAGAGACTATTTGGAAGACCAGTGGCGGTACTATGTTGAAACCAATATGGACCCAGATATCTCTAAGGTCATTTCTTGGGAGGCTGGGAAGGCTTACATGAGGGGGCTATAATAACATACTGTATATGGCCAGAGTGAAGAGACAGAAAAGGAAAAAGCAAGAGGAGCTGGAGCAACAGTTAAAAAGTTTGGAAAAAAGAGTGGCAGGAGGGGAGCAAGGAGAGGCAGTAAAGCTGCTGGCAACAGCTCGGGAAGCCCTGAATGTGATGCTCAGGGAAGAGGCAGGAAGAACCTATTTTTTCTGTCAGCACCATGAATTTGAATGGGGAACAAACTGGGTCCACTATTAGTGTGGCTGATGAAGGGGGGGTAGATGTACAACACGCATTCTGGGGGTTCTGAATAGGGAAGGACGGATGTGCACAGACTCAAAGGAAATCAGGGGCTGTTTTAAATCCTTCTATGAGACATTGTATAGGGCAGAATATAAGGGTAGTGAGGTAGAAATACAGGACTTTCTTAAGATTTACAGCTGCCTAGGGTCTCAGACATGCAGAGAGAACAACTGAGCCATCCCATAACCAGTGTGGAAATCTTGGGAGCGATCCAGAAACTGCAACAGGGAAAAGAGAATGGGCCAGACGGCTTCCCAGTGGAGTATTATAAATTATTGGGGGGTCAATTGGAGGATACACTGTGTGGGATTTTTGCAGTAGAGGAGGGAGAGGGGAACCCTAGAGTGCCTGAGACCTTTTATGATGCCACCATATGCTTACTCCCCAAACCGGGTAAGGATGAGAGCGACTGCACAGCATATAGACTCATTTCCCTGCTAAACTGTGACCTTAAAATATTAGCAAAAGTGTTAGCTACTAGATTGGAGGAGATCCTGCTGGACTTAATTTACCCAGACCAAACCAGGTTCATTAAAGGCCGCCAATCATATCACAATATGCTCCAGTTACTTAACGTTATATGGATGGCTAGTCAAGGGCGGAAGAAAGTGGGTATTGTATCCATGGATGCAGAGAAAGCTTTTGATAGGGTAGAATGGGACTACTTGTTCCATGTTATGGCCCGGGTTGGTCTGGGTGACTCTTATGTGGGGTGGGTAAAGGGAATGAATGAGAAACCTAGAGCAAGAATATTGGCAAATGGAGGCCATTCAGAGCAGTTTAGTTTGAAAAGAGGGTCGAGACAAGGGTGTCCCTTGTCGCCTCTCCTGTTCGCCCTTGCGATTGAACCCCTGGCGGTGGTGGTGTACCAGAATGAGCAGGTGGAGGGAGTGGGGGGGAGTTCTGTGCATAAAGTCACTTTATATGCAGATGATGTGCTCCTGTTTATTAGAAATCCGCACAGGTCCATGGTACCGCTATTATCTCTTAAAGATAAATTTGCCGGTTTCTCTGGCTACAAGATTAATCTGGAGAAGCCAGAGATTATGGGTTTCCCCGAAGGGGACAGTGAGGTGGTGCAACTAGGGTTGAAGGGAGCACAGAATGGGTTCATATATTTGGGGGTACAAGTTGGCAGGGGACTTGGCTCCCTATATAGATTGAACTACCTTCCTTTGTTAAAGACTATCACAGCTGACCTTAGGAGATGGGCGCAGCTCCCGGTATCATGGTTAGGGAGGATAAATTTGATTAAAATGAATATTCTTCCCAGGATTGTGTATCCAATGCAGATGATGCACCTGGGATTAACTAAGGGGGATATAAAAAGGGTAGAAAAACTGTTTTCAGAGTTCATCTGGAGGGAAAAAAGGCGGAGAATTAGTTTACAAAGATTAAAAGTGGATAGAAGTAGAGAGGGACTCAATTTTCCAGACCTTGGACACTACTATTTGGCAACCCAGCAGCAGTGTGTGGCAGACTGGGTACATCGACCAACTGTGGCTAGCTGGGTGAATTTGGAACAGAGGGGAATACCAGGGAGACTCACTGCATATTTACATAGCAAGGGACTGCAGGCATATAGAGCAGTGTGCAATTGCAACCCATTGGTGGAGGCAGTGCTAGAGGCCTGGGAATGGCTCAAAAGGCTAAAAGTGAAAAGTGAAGGGGAGACTTTGCTGTTGCACATAGCTGAGAACCCATTCTTTTTGCCTGGCCTAGAAGATGCACGCAGGTTTTAAGGAGTGGAAGGCAAAGGGAATAAGTAGTGTAGGACGGTTGGTAGCAAAGGGAGAAATGTGTACATTTGAGACAGTGAAACAAAGCCTACAGTTAGAAGGGCAGCACCTGTATCGGTACACGCAGGTCTGAGTACTTGTGGCGAAATTAGATAGAGGAGTCCGGAATAATCTGCAAACAAAGACAAAAGGAGCACTCCAGATGAAAAAAATGAACACTAAAATAGCCTTTTATTTTCTTGCCAGTAACAAATGAACCAGGAACCCCTGCCCTTGGCGTTCGTGCCTTCAAAGGGGGTATAGCTAGCAGGAGCTACAAAGACTCTTAAATACAACCTCTGACATCATCAAGTTGAGACATCAATAACCAAATTACTACACCTGTGCCTAAATGTGCTAATAAACAAAAAATAGTGAAACCTAATTGTTGTTATAACATATACATAGTGAAAAAATGTTTGTTTTATCTGTTTCTTTGTACACAAAGTCAATGAAATAGAGAAGCTGAATATCATACAAATTAATTAAACATCTTCTTTTTGTCTATCAATGTATATTCATTCACTATCTTTTATGGTTAAAAGAATACCAGTAATAAACTTATTCCTACAATAGATTAAGGTCATATTTCCATCAATCATGTTATACCTTTAGTACAGACCATATCTCTAAGGTAAGAAAGTGTATTATAACTATAATGATTCATTTTCACAGAAACATACAAAGAAATACAAGGCTTACAAACATACGAAATTTGCCAGCAGATAAAGGCCTAGAGGTCTATCAAGTCTGCTCGAATGTGCAGCTAGCACCACTTATTCTGCAGCTGCTTCTCCCTTCCACCGTTCCCCTTCATTAACCCTCCCCCTTGTCCTGTCCCATCCCCTTTTGAAGCAGTCCACTGTTCTACAGGATACCACTTCTGCAGGTAACGCATTCCACCCAGCAACCACCCTCTCAATAAAAAAGTGTCTCCTCATCTCCCTCCTGAACCTTCCTCCCTCCAGTCTCATATCATGGCCCCTGGTGTCCCTCTCCTCCCTTACTTTTAACAGCCCCTCTGTACCTGTCTTGTTTATTCCTTTTATGTATTTAAAGGTTTCAATCATGCCCCCCGTCCCTCCTGTCCTCCAGTGAGTACATGTTCAACTCCCTCAACCTCCTCTCATATGATAAGTCCCCCAGCCCCTTGATCATCTTTGTCACCCTGCGCTGCACCCCCTCCAGTAACTTAATGTCCCTCTTCAGATATGGGTGCCAGTACTGCACACAGTACTCAGGTGTGGTCTAACTAATGACCTATACAGTGGCAGAATCACCTCCTCCTCCTCGAGGATATACCTTGCAATACAACCCAGCATTTTGTTGGCCTTTGCAGCTGCCTTCCTACATTGTGCCGAGTTGTTCATTGACCCTGTAATGAGCACCCCCAGATCCTTCTGCTCCTCTGTCTGGGCTAGCTGCACTCCCCCCAGCTGGTAACTCCTCCTTTGGTTCTTCATCCCAAAATGCAGCACCTTGCACTTTTTGGCATTAAACCCCAGTTGCCAGGTTTCTGACCAGATTTCAAGCTTTGCCAGATCATCCTGCAACCCCTGCCATCCCCCTAGGTCATCCACCACCGCTCCTACCTTGGTATCATCAGCAAACAGACTGATCTTGCTCTTGATGTCCCATGATATGTCTGCAATGAATATCCCAAACAACACTGGTCCCAACACTGAGCCCTGTGGAACACCGCTCGTCACTACCCTTGGGTGTGAGAGCTCCCCACCCACCACCACCCTCTGTTGCCTTCCCTGAAGCCAGTTTCTACCCATCTCAGCAGCTTTGCACCCGCCCTGTGCCTACTAATCTACTTCTCAGCCTTCCATGCGGCACCGAGTCGAATGCCTTATTGAAGTCCAGATACAGGACATCCACTGCATGGCCCCTGTCCAGTTGCCTAGTTACCCAGTCATAGAACTCCACCAGGTTGGTTTGGCAGGATCTGCCCCATATGAAGCCATGCTGTCTGCTGTCCTGTAGTCCTTTGGCCTCTAGGAGGGCCACCAGCCTCCCCTTCAGGATAGTCTCCATTAGCTTACCCACGATGGATATGAGGCTCACTGGTCTGTAGTTTCCCGGTTCATCCTTGGGGCCACTCTTGTAGAGGGGCACCACATGAGCCATCCTCCAGTCCTGAGGTACACACCCCAAATGTAGTCAGGCATTAAATAGGTCTGCTAAAGGTCCTGCAAGGACCTCTGCCAGTTCCTTCAGTACCCTGGGGTGGATGCCATCTGGGCCTGGTGCCTTGTCCACCCTCAGTGCCTTCAAACCCTCCTGAACTCTGCCCTCCATGATTTCTCCATCTGTCACCCCTTCCCCCCATTTCTGTCATTTCTCCCCCCTTGGGTGTCAACCCCCTCTTCTCTTTAGTAAATACTGAGCAGAGGTACTCATTTAGTGCTTCTGCCTTATCGCAGCCTGCTTCCACCCAACCCCCCTCCTTCCTAATCCTTACTATGTGGTCCTTACAGCTCCTTTTCTCCCTGATGTACCTAAAGAAGTCCTTTCCCCCCTTCTCAATGCCTTGTGCCAGCCTGAGTTCCGTAGATGCTTTGGCTCCCCTTACTGCCCTTGTCACCTTCTTCGATTCTGTCAAGTACTCCTCCCTGTCCTCCCCCCTCCCTGTTTTCTTGTACTTCCTAAAGGCAGCTCTTTTTCTCCTTTCCTTTACCATGACCTCCTTGCTCAACCAGCTTGGTTTCTTAGCCCTAGCCTTCTTGCTCTGGGCCTTGCAGCAGGTTTTGGTTGCCTCCACTATCCCCAGCTTTATGGGCTCCCACCTCTGGTTAGTGTTCATACTAGATTGAATTCTGGCCAGGTACCCTTTTACCACTTCCCCCATCCTCCCAAAGTCAGCCCTCCTGAAGTCCAGCACTCTTGTGCCCGATTCCTCCCTTCCTTGCCCATATCCATGGAGCCATACTGAGAGGTGGCTCCCCTGAAAGTGTCCTCCACTGTAAGTTCTCTCACAAAGTCCCCATTTGCCAGCACAAGGTCAAGGGTATTTCCTAACCTGGTTGGTTCACTGACCATGTGCAGCAGGAAGCTGTCCTGGAAGGCATCCAGCAGTACCTGCTCCCTTCTATTCCTGGTTGTTGGGGTACTCCAGTCCACTCCTGGCATGTTGAAGTCCCCCACAATCACCACACTACCCTTCTCACAGGTCCTCCTGATCAGTTCTGCTAGTTCCCTGTCTAATTCCTCCATCTGAGATGGTGGCCTGTACACCACTCCCATTCTAAGAATCCTATTCTTGGAATCCTGGATTTGCATCCAAAATGACTCTGTACTACCCTCCTCCCCTTCCTCCCTTACACACTTCAGTCCTTCCTTCACATATAGTGCCACACCCCCTCCTTTCCCAATCACCCTGTCCCTTCGAAATAACCTGTAGCCTGGTACAGACAGGTCCCAGTCATTGTACTGGGGAGCCCATGTTTCTGTGATGGCTGCAATGTCCACCTCCCCTCTGCCATGAGCACCTGTAACTCTGCAGTTTTCCTCCCAAGGCTCCTAGCATTAAGGGTAACCACCTTCCACCCTCCCCCCACACCCTGCCCTCCTTTTCTAGCATCACCAATAGTACTTGCCATTTGTCCTTTGTCACTGTTATGGGAGGTAAGCTCATATGGTTTCCCAACCTGTGGTCTCTGCATATCTCTTGCCCCATTGCCACCCCCCACTCCTAGTTTAAATTCCCAACTTCCTCTATGTACTCCTCCATCCTCTGTTTCAACGCTTAAGGTAATCAAACTCAGCAGTTCAAATTATAACACAGACATACAGAATAAAAAGCCAAAGAAGGAGAGGAATTGGGGGGGGGGAGGGAGGAGGAAAGAGAAAAAGAAGAGAACGGGGGAAGAAAGGGTAAAGGAAGATATGAAGAATGTTTAGGGAAAATAGAAATGGTACATGGGGAAGGGGCTCAAGAGGAAAAAGTATATATAAGGAAAGAGCGGACTGGGGAAGATGTCCAAGTGTGATCACCCTTACACAACTTCCATCCAAAGAATGGGAGAAGGACCTTACATTTCAGGTGGGGATCTACAGGCATACATTCTCCATTGGACCTAGATGGGAAAAAACAGAAAAAGACTGTGACAAAACAGTTAAAATATAAGCAAATGCTGTCATAAATTTATTTCCACATTTTCTTTTTGTCTTTTAAGAATGGCTTTAAGTCCCAATGATCATTGAGTCCATCTGGTTTAACTGTGCCTAATCTGTAAATCCATTTACTTTCTTGTTTCAGTAGTTCATTGATTCTATTCCCTCCAAATTTAAGGGGCTGTTGCCAATCAATGCCCATAAATTTCATATGTTTAGGATCTGAATTATCTTTCTGAAAAAATGTAATAGAAACATAGACTTTGACGGCAGATAAGGACCACTTGGCCCACCTAGTCTGTCCATTTCATTACCTAGAGGATAAGCTGCAGATCCTATTTAACCAACAGCCTATTTCTTCCTACCCCCCACAAAAATTGCCTTATGTCTGTCCCATGCATTCTTGAATTCTCCCACAGTTTTAGACCCCACAACCTTCTCAGGAAGGCTGTTCCATGCGCCCACGGCCCTCTCTGTTAAAAAATACTTCCTCACATTGCCCCTGAGCCATCCCCCCTCTATCTTCAAATTGTGTCCCCCTGTTCTTGCACATCTCTTTTTTTGAAAGATGCTACCCTCTTGGACTTTGTTGATTCCACTGAGGTACTTAAATGTTTCTATCATGTCCCCCCTCTCTCTCCTCTCCTCAAGGGTATACATATTAAGCTCCTTTAGTCTCTCCTTATATGGCTACTCTTGCAGACCCTGCACCATTTTAGATGCCCTCCTGTGAACTGCCTCCATCCTGTCTATGTCCTTGCGGAGATGGGGTCTCCAGAACTGGATGCAGTACTCCAGATAGGGTCTCACCAACTGTCTGTACAGGGGGATAACAACTTCCTGTTTTCTGCTGGTGATGCCTCTCCCTATACATCCCAGTATCCCTCCAGTCCTCCATACTGCCTTCTCACATTGCTTGCCAACCTTAAGGTCATCTGATATGATTACCCCCAGGTCCCTTTTCATTTTTGTTGTTGTTACTACCTCCCCCCCATTTTTTAATCTTCCCCTGGGTTTTTGTTTCCCAGGTGCATTACTTTGCACTTCTTTGCATTGAATCCAAGCTGCCATACTTTTGACCATTCCTCCAACCTTGTCAAGTCCCTTCTCATCCTTTCCATGCCTCCTTGTGTATCAACCCTGTTGCAGATCTTTGTGTCATCTGCAAAGAGGCATACTTTTCCTTCCATTCCTTCTACAATGTCATTTATAAAGACATTCTAAAGGATTGGACCCAGTATTGAGCCCTGCGGTACTCCACTAGTAACCCCTCTTTCTTCAGAGTGGACTCCATTTACAATTACCTTCTGTGTCCTGTTGTTCAGCCAATGTTTTACCCAGGCTACCACCCTGGGACCCACTCTCAGGCTGGTTAATTTGACTACTAATCTTTTGTGTGAGACTGTGTCAAATACCTTGCTAAAGTCTAGGTAGGTCATGTCCACATCCTCTCCCTGGTCTACTACTTTGGTCACCCAGTCAAAGAAATCAATTAGATCCGTCTGACATGATCTTCCTGCTGTGAACCCATGCTGCCTTGGGTCCTGTGCCCCACTGGCCTCTAGGTACTCAACAATTCTTTCCTTCAGAAGTGATTCCATCACTACCACAGAGGCCAAACTGACAGGTCTGTAGTTTCCTGCCTCTGTCTTGGTCTCACTTTTGTGAAGGGGAATCACATCAGCCTTCTTCCAGTCCTCAGGTACCACCCCATCCTCCCATGATTTATTAAAAAGGGTAGTCAGTGGTGACACTAGTTCTCCCCTTAGTTCTTTTAGAATTCTGGGGTGAATCCCATCAGGCCCCATTGCTTTGTCCACCTTCAGTTTTAGGAGTTTTTTCAGAACATTTTCTTCTGTGAAAGGACTGGGATTGACTCCCCTCTCCAGAGTGCTTCTGTTAATTGTAATTGTAATCCAACTGAAGTATCAATCTTAACATTAATTATATTTCTTACATGTTCCTGTATTCTATGCTCTAATGCTCTGGTAGTTCTCCCTATATAAGGCTGATCCCATTCACATTACAAAGCATAAATCACAAAAGTAGTGTCACAATTTACAAAATCCTTCATTGTATAGCTGTGTCCTGTTACAGGATGTATAAATTCAGACCCTGTTTTGCAGTAATTGTAAATGTTGCATCTTTGGCATTTATAGCACCCTGTGGGTTTATCACCCAACCAGGTGCTCTTTTTTGGTTTGGTGAGTCTACTATGGACCAACCTATCTTTCAAATTCTGTCCCCTTGAAAAAGTGATATGAGGTGTTTCCCCTATTACAACACCTAGATTTTTGTCTGCATGCAAGATGTGCCAGTTCCTATAAATAACATTTCCAAAGTGGCCTGACCAATTGTTAAACTCTGTAACAAAAGTAACACATTTAGTAGAATCTGATACTTTTTTAGGCGCTTCCCTTAATATTTCTTCTCTTTACAAGGTATAGGTTTTATTTATGGCTTGTGTCAACATATCATTTCTATAACCTCTTTCAATGAATCTGCCTTTCATTTCTTCAGCCTGAGTGAAGAAGTCTAGATCCTCAGTGCACTTCCTGTGTAAACGAAGGAATTGCCTATAGGGGATGGAATCCTTCAGACTTATGGGATGTGCACTATCTGCCCTAAGCAGATTGTTTGTTGCTGTAGGTTTTCTGTAGTTATTTGTAATGATATCCCCTCTAGATGTTTCAGGCCTTCTAATAGTAAGATCTAAGAATTCTATACTTTCAGAATCTGTTTTATATGTAAATTTCATATTGATATCATTGTCATTCAGCCATTCTATAAATGAAGACACCTCTACTTGGTCCCTATCCCAGATACACAGAATATCATCAATAAAGCGGGTGCAAAAAACTATCTTTCCTAAGTATGGATTAGTGTTTTGAAATACACATAGTTCTTCCCATTTTCCAAGAAATAGATTAGCATAGGAAGGTGTGATACATGCCCCCATAACTGTCCCACATATTTGTGTGTAGTTTTCTCCCAAAAATTCAAAATGATTATGGGTCAGTATAAACTGTACAGCTGACAAAATAAAATCTACAAGTATATCTTCTACTATATTTCCTTTCTCTAGATAATATCTACATGCACTCACACCTTGTTCATGTCTTACTGTATGCGTGTGTATAGTGATTCAGCATCAATAGTTATCCATAACATGTTTTCTGTCCATTGTATATTCTTCAGTTTGTTTATCACATGTGTTGTGTCCTTTGTATATGAAGTCACTTAAACTACTTCTTGTTGTAGGAAAAAATCTACAAAACAATCCAGTTTATCTGTGACCAATCCAATATCAGAGATGATAGGTCTCCTTGGGGGATCCGTCATATTTTTGTGTATTTTTGGCAAAATATAGTAGCAAGGCAACACAGGGCTCTCACTCCACATGAATTTCAGTTCTCTTTCTGTTATGTCACCCATTGACACTGCTTCTTGTAGGAGGCGATTCACTTCTACCCAATACTGACTTATAGGATTCTGTCTTAAGTTTTTCATAACTAGACACATCACTTAGTAAATTCTCTACAATATTTATTTATTGTTCTCTGTCCATCACCACTATATTTCCACCCTTATCTGCAGGTTTTATCACTATTACCTCCTTTGATTCCAGTTCTCTTATTGCCTCAGTTTCCTTTATTGTTAAATTTTTGTTCCTAGGTTGTCTTGCTTTAACCAAAATTTCACCTACTTCTTGTAACACTATTTTTTCAAAAGTGGAAATAACAGGGTTAGATATATTAGGAATAAATTCAGATGGTGGAGAGAATAATGTTTTTCTCCTAGTTTTGATGTTACTGGTGGTACTCACAGCGGTGGGATCTGAACCTCTAGATCTCATAGGATCTGGATCAATCAAGTTCATAATATAGTCAATATCCTCAGTATAGTTCAATCTTTCATTGTCCATATTAGAATAAAGTTCTGTATAGTCCAAATTGTCTTGTCCAAGTGTGGTCTCCAAAAAACCCGTGATGTCAGAATTATCTTCAGTTTCCAGTCTCCTTGAAAATAAGCTTTTAATTTCAGTTTCCGAAACAGTTTATAAAGATCCACCTGAACTTGGAAGGGATTTAACTGGGGTGTTGGGAAAAATGAAAGTCCATATTCCAATAGCTTGATTTGTGTTTCTGATAATTCTATTTTAGAGATATTGACTACTTGGAATTCTTGCCTCATCCTCTCCCTCGTCCTCTCGTTTTTGTCTTTCTCAGTGTGTCATTTTCCTCCTCATGTGCCCCTCCTTGTTCTCCTGTGCCTTCTTCTCCTGTGTCCTGTGTGGGCTGCCCTTGATCTAAAAAAGGACTACGGTCCCTATTTCTGTTGTTCCCTTCTTCAAAGCGCACCTTCGATCTGCTTCTGCTTCTACTTCTGTTTCTATTGTTTCCTTTTCTTCTCCAGTCTAGAATTTTCTCTCTATCATAATCTTCCTGATCCCTTAATAATTTTTGTGTTTTTTATTCACTAATTCACTCTCATATTCAGAGAGTCTCTCTTTCATAGATTTATCCAATTCTTTAAAGGCAGCTGTCTCTTTAAATTTAAGCACTTTCTTCTTTGCTAATTCAATCTCTGTATTTAATTCTTCTTGCTTTTGTATATCAGCTTTGATAATCAAGTTAAAAAATATTTTAGAGCAAGCAAGTGCAGCTGCCAACCACTCTTCTTTAAATGGGAAACTTTCAAAGCCAGATGAAGGAACTATTGTGATTCTAAGACCTCTTGGTGCTTGCCCTAGAGATAAATATTGTTCAAGTGTTATCACATTATAAGTGATATCCAGCTATTTTTTGAGTAATCTCTCTAATTTCAAAAATGCCCTATTTAAATCACCTGGAGCTGTTCCAGCGTCATCACCGACTCTTAGTTTGTCAAAAGCCTTGCTCCTCTTTGCTGCCCAAGTCTCCGTGTGCTCCCAATCGAATTCTGGCTCAGTGTTCTCCCCAGTATCTCCAACTTGCATTTTCCTGCATTTGTTCTGTTGACAGGAAAATCAACACGCTGCTTCAGCCTATGTAGAACTTGAGAAAACTGCCTCCTGGTCCAGAAACTGGCAAAAATCTTGTCGCTCATCGTCTGTTAAACCCTCTAGAGAAATCAAGCTACAGAATCAGCTTCTCCATTTGCCGCCACTCAAAGAAGCAAAATCAAGAGTCCAAAACAAAGTTAAGAGTGGTGCACAGTTAGCGAGGGGGTGCTCCTGCCAGAAGTTGCTAACCTCAATTACAAGCAAACAAAGACAAAAGGAGGACTCCAGATGAAAAAATAATGCTAAATAGTCTAATAGCCTTTTATTTACTTGCCAGTAACAAATTAACCAGGAACCCCTGCGCTTCGGCGTTTATGCCTTCAAAGGTGGTATGGCTAGCAAGAGTCACAAAGACTCTTAAATACAACCTCTGACATCATCAAGTTGAGACATCAATAACCAAATTACTACACCTGTGCCTAAGTGTGCTAATAAACAAAAAATTGTGAAACATAATTGTTGTTATAACATATACATAGTAAAAAAACTTTTGTTTTATCTGTTTCTTTTGTACACAAAGTCAATGAAATAGAGAAGCTGAGTATCATGCAAATTAATTAAACATCTTCTTTTTGTCTATCAGTGTATATTCATAATAATCTGCAGACTGACCCAGTAGAACAGCTCGTATACCAGACCAAGAAAGACCCTAAGGGTTTTCTGGGGAAAGCTGCCAAAAGGGATAAACAAGGGTTGCCTGACATGACAGGAAATACAAAGGTCCTTTGGGAAAGAGATCTGGGGCTCAGCATATCTGAGGAAAACTGGAAAGTGGTCCTGCATATGCCAGAAGTTATCATGGTTTGTAACAAGTTCAAAGGGGCCTTTTTCAAGTTTTTGCACAGGTTATATTACCCACCAGCCATTGTGCATAAAGCACAACCCCTGGTATCCCCCATATTAAGTTGGTCCCTTTAAAGGCAACTCTGACTATTCCTCGCCTCTACCACTCAATGTGACTGCCTCTCCTAAGTAACTGCCTCCTCATTTTACCCTAGTCGAAGGTAACTTGTAACCTCCCTTATAGCTCCACTTTTTTGGCATCAGTTTCCCCCAATCTCCCCTCACCCCCACCGACACCACACTGCCTCACCCACCCCCTCCCTCCCTCTCTAATGGCACTTTCAGATATGGGGCCCTCCAGCCCATCCACCTCACACTTTTGCCATCCACCTCTACCCGCCGACAATGGCCCTTTAGCCTGCCTACTTTTTCCTGACTCCCTCCTTCCTATACTAACTATATACTGCTCACCCTGAAACTTGTCTGAAGCTGGCTTATGTTGTTTCTCTCCATTTTGGGCTGTATAATAAATGCTTAGACATCTTTGTGTTTTTAAGACTGTAACCACTGTTGAACTTTATATGTATGTTACCCTACATCCTTTGACATGGAACCTTTATAAATGAGCAGTTCCTGCTCAAAGGTATTTGTAATCCTAGAGTTTAATATGAAAAAATACATATATGGGAGGTGTGGGAGAGAAAGGGGCACTTACATTCATTGATTCTGGACTTGCTCAGTTTTGGTGAAATTCTGGGAGGAAGTGACAGAAGAGGTGGCACAGATGGCAGGCACACCACTAAGGAGAGATCCACTTACATGCCTGTTTGGGGTGGAGGTGGAAGAGGAGAAGGAGTGGATGAGAACATTGTTCATGCTGGCATGCCATTATATTTAGAATTCTTGGGTCTCCAACATTAAGCTGACAGTCTTACAGTGGCACCACTTGATGATGTGTTCTCTTGCCCTGGAAAGATGAACATTGGTTGTTAGAGATAGGGAGGAGACCATCCTACAGGGCTGGGCTCCATTCCTGTCCTCAGTGAGTGTGGCAGAGGAGATGAAGCTGAGGACTGGCCTGGGCCCGTGAAGCAGGAGATAATGCAATGGGGGTTTTGTCCTATGTGCTAGGCACATTTATGGGTGTTGTTTGGAACTGACACAATAGATTGCCTGCAAAGTGACTGCCCTCCAGGACCCCATAACATGACATAAAATAATGCAATAAGATTATATGATTTAATGCACTGTTTTTGATTTATGGAGAATATGGTTATATCGAATGTACCTGATTAATTGCATCTGTTTGTTTGACTCTTGTTTATCTGTATCTGTTTATGTGTTGTTGTGTGTATTATATATTTGAAAACCGAATAAACAGATTATTCAAAAAAAATCCTTTGAAATCACAGTTACCCAGAAGCCCACAATTCAAATGGTTAAAAATGGATTATCCCAGACCTCAATCCAGTCAGCAAATATTCTAAATGAGTATTTTGTGACCTTCCCAGACATTCAGATTGCTACTCCTGTATAAAGGAAAACTCCCTCTGATAAAAGTTCCCTACCCCAACACATTCCTAAGTTTAGGTTTAAATGTGTTTTATGTAAACAAGTGAAATATGAAATTAAGAAATGAAATCCATGAAAATCATATGGTATTGATGGCATTGAGAATAGATTTTTAAAGGATTCAGTGAGTGTAATTGCACCAGTTTTGAGAAAGTTGTTTAACTGAAGGCCTTACCAAAGAAATCTTTCCAAAGTTATGGAAAAAAGCAAAAATTATTCTGATCCATAAAGGGAGCTTACTGTCTGAGCCCACAAACTACAGGCCTATTGCTTTATTGTCGACAGTGTGGAAGGTCCTGGAACAGTTGGTGCAGAGGCAGCTTGGGGAGTATCTAGAACGGTACTCCCTGCTCTCTGTGTACCAGTCGGGTTTCAGGAAGGGTCATTCCACAGGTACCACACTCACCAACCTGGTGGGCCTGATAGCATCCCAATTAGAGGGGGGTATGAAAGTGGGTGTGGTGTTCGTGACTCTCTCAAAGGCCTTCGACACCATCAACCACTGCCTGTTGTGTGATAGGCTACTGGAAATAGGATTGTCTATAGAAGTTAGTGAGTGGTTCAGGTCCTATTTACAGATCGCACTCAACAAGTCTTTGTGGATGGACACCTCTCAAACAGTGCTTTTGTCTGGAGGGGTGTACCACAAGGTTCAATTTTAGGGCCCACTTTATTCTTAATTTGCATAAAAAATTAGTGGAAGTAGCAAACTTCTCTAAAGTTAGGCTTTATGCTGATGAGACCATCTTAGTTGCTAAGGGAAGAAATCTAGACTTAATGGAGAGGAATCTTCAAACTGATTGTTCTGCATAATGTTCATGGATTGCAGAATCTGGTTTGGTATGGAACAATAAAAAATATATGGTGTTTAGGAAGAAAGGGATGAGGGAGATTAATATTACCTTTGATACTAAAATAAAAACAAACAAAAGTGAACAAATAACTCAAGATAAAGTATACAGATATTTAGGTGTCTGGTTTGATGAACATTTACACTTTGGTTATCATATAAATGATACAATAACCAAAGTAAATAAGAGGTTAGGTGCTTTCAGGCATTCAACGTTTTGTTTGCAGAAGCAAATGAGGTCCCTTGTAAATCAACTTGTGTTGCCGGTTTTAGATTATGGAAGCCATATATATGGCTTTGCTAACAAGAAGTGTTTGACTAAAGTTGAATCTATGCATAGTAGGTTTGCAAGATTTATTTTGTGTAAGGCTTTTAATACACATAACTGCACTTTATTTGAGAAACTAGGATGGCTAGTACCTTTGCATAAAAGAAAGCTGCTATTGGCAAATCTGATTCATAAAGTACTTTATACACCAAAAAAACCCCACCTACGTGTATGAGAAGTTGGAAAAAACTCAACATCAACACAATCTACGTCAGACACGTTTATGAGAGTTTAATCCCCCAAGGTTGATAAACAAATATAACAACATGTGTTTTGCAGCTATTACATTTCAACTATGGAATTCTAATAACTGTCTGTTGTTGCTCAGGACAATGTAAAATTCTTTATGAGGGAGTTAAAGTGTGAATTGAGGGTGTGATATGTGTGTAGTGATTAGAATGAGTGAGCTACGTATGTTGCATATGTTGATCTGATTTTATGTTTTGTATGACTTGTTTTTCAGTACATGTAACCAAAACAGGACCATCTATAATATAGGACTTTTGTCCTAAGGATTTTTCATTTCAGCTTATCCTGTATAAAAATACAGATTTTTACTTACTTACTAGCACATTTGCATCTTGCATGCCTCTATATATGGCTCTGGGTATATGAAAAGAAAAAACAGAAATAATAATAAAAAAAAAAAAAAAAAGTGTTCCATGGCTTGGACACAGCACAGTTTGGTCAGGGCTTTCATCAAGAAAAAGGGACATTGCTTAACCAGGTAAAGCCACACTAAGCCAGAGATTGTTGCCACGTGCGACCTGGAAGCACAAGGAAGTTAAGTGACTTGCTCAGGATCACACAGTATGCAAGTAGAAGTTGTGGGATTCAAACCCAGATCTCCAGGTTTGCAGCTCAGTGCCCTTAACCACTATGCTGTATTGCCTGCTATTCATCAAAACTCTGTCTGTGAGATATTCGTATTTAGATTTGCAGTTAATGAATGTATAGGGTGACTAGAACAATGACATTACTGGACATGTATTAAAAGTTTTCTTTTAAAATGCAATTGTAATCTGATTAAAAATAGTTGCAAAACCATATGAACCCGATGTATAGAAAATCTGAAACCTTAGAAAATAACTCATTAATATAGTTTTAATACTACAGTATATTATCCTTGAGGTAAATGCAAGCTGAGTATCAACCATTTCATGTAAGAATAGTTAGGTTACATACTTGATTGCAATGCTTCTTGAGGGGGTGCTTTGTAACCTGAGTGGTCTGATGGTAAAGCATTATGTATAACTATCACTATGCACACTGGAAGAATATGCAGATCCCATCGTCCAAATCTTCTTCATACTCACTACATAAAGCATCTGCATGCCACATATACAAAAGATCTATAAGAATCAAAAATGACATTTTTGTATTGAAATACAATAATAATTCAATTCATTGTAAGTGAATCCAAACAGCCACTATTACACAGGTTTGACATTTCCAGCTTCCTGGTTACCTAAACAAGCTGTAACACCAATTTCTAAATTATCCACATCTAAACAAGTTATAAACTGTTCCGTATTGTGATTTGGAATTTGAGCAGCTCATATACTGTAAAGGATACATGGGCCACTTCGCCCGTTTATGACTGCTATCAGAAATACAGCTTACACCATTGCTAGTATATACTGTAAAAGCTAGAACTACTTGGTTACCATCAAATACACTAAAGCTAAACAACCTGCTGATGAATCAGCAGTTATGGCTCCACACAAGACCCGTGTGTTTATGCCACTTGATTTCTGCAGCTTATTGAATTCACATATTTATTATCTTAAGTGTGTGTGTGTGTGTGTGTGTGTGTGTGTGTGTGTGTGTGTGTGTGTGTGTGTATACATGTACACATGCACATGAGTGGCGAGGGGTAGAAATAACAATCTAATACTGATGAATTTTGTATTCTTCTATACCATGGAGAGCAAACACACCATGCATTATATGTATAGAAAGCCATATGAGAACTGTAGGTACTATTTCTCAAAAATTAAAAATCTCACAAACATTGAAATTCCGGCCAACAGCATCACTATTATACTTATTACTTGTTTACCCCGTCAGAAGTCATAATAAGTTGTGATAGGGCCAGTCAGTAAAGGAACTCTGTCTGTTCTAGTCTTCAAACCTATTGTACAGTATTCTATCCTGTCCCTATTCTGGTAGGTTGACCACCTACAAAATATCCCACCCCCACCCATTCTCTTTCTCTATACATTTTTTCTTTTCAGTCCCTTTAAAAAAAATTCAGACTGACTTAAAATGGTACTATAAATATATAAAAGCTAGCTAGCACAATGTCATTGCAACTAGCTAGCACAGTTTCATCTGTAATAAAAGAAATGCATAGGAGCTAGCTAGCACAAATATGTAAGGGCAGATATCCTTTGTTAAATGTGTGCACATTTAAAAGATGGGCCATTTTTTATTAAAATGCTGGTATGTAGCATTTAAAGAATAATATGCCTTATTGCCAGAAGTGCATTAAAATGTTTTGCTATGTAAAGGCCGGTTGTTTGAAAGAACCAGATTTAGTTGCAAAGAGAAGTTTTCTTCAATAAGGAAAAGGCTGGGGAAAGTATTTATTTTATTTTGAATTCATAATGGTATCTGATATAAGCAGCCTTGATGCTCAGACTACCCGGAGCCAGTTTACAAACAACCTTGTTTTTTAGACAGCCCGGAGCCTGGGGGAGGTTAAACATCAGTTGTAAACAACATTGTTATTGCAAACTGCCTGGAGCCTGGAAATCATTCTGTGATGCAATATCCAAATAGGAAATATGTATAACCCCCACCCCCCCAAAATTAGTTGCATAGTTAGCTGGGATCTTGCTTCTAACCAGTAGCACAGAGAGAGAATAGCAGCCAGGATCGAACACTCACCACAGCATAAGAAGCAGGGGGAGAAGTAGCAGAAAGGGATCCTGTTGCTGAATGGAGCAAGGGTGAGAGAAAGGCATGCAGTTTCCATGCCTTCACTGAGATTTGCAGCATAGATGAAGAGGGATCCAAGGGAGATTCTAAGAGACTGACTGTGTATGCTGTTAAATACCAAGTAAATGCTCCACTTTAATTATTTTGTTAATGCAATAGGATTTTGATGCTGATTGGAGCCTGAGAGAAGGGAATTCATACAGTCTTCAAGCTCACAGAGTAATTTAAAGCACAGAAGGGGATTCTAATGATGTCAAGGGAATTTGACTGTTACATCCTTACAAAATGTTGTATTTATTTATTCAGTCTAGGATTACAAGTACCTTTGAGCACCAAGCAGCTCATTTACAAAGATTCCACATCAATAGAGGGGTACAGATCTATAATGGAAAACAGACTGGTTTCACAAACAATTAAACAATTTGTATTACAAAATACAGAATAAGAGAACAGCAAATAAATACACATTAGTTTAGCACATGATTCAAGGCAGCGAGTGAGAAGAGGAGGGAATCAGGAGGGGAGCCAGATCAAGGAAGGGGAGATCAACAGGTGGCATTGCCAAGTAGCAGCTAGGATAGTAAGGGACGAACAGCAGGGAAGACAGTGGGGGTAGAAAAAGAGGGGGAGATGGGAGGGCAGGAAGGGAGAGGAGAGTGAGAGGGCAAGACAAGTAGAGAGAACAGTGGACAATGTACTGCGAAAATTTAAAGAATTATTTTATTCATCTGTATTTTTCTGTGGACCTCCATTTTGTGAAACCTCTTTTGAATAAAGCCACGCAGCAAGCGTGTTGTACCATTATGAACTGAATCAGTGTCTATCTATTGTACCCACACCCTGGGACATTTGGTGTGAGAAGTGGGATTCTGATTGGCACTCAGGTGATTGGAGTAATGTTAACCAGTTGACATCAGCCTTGGTATCCTGTTAGACAAAAGGTACATAATGGATGACCAGAAAAAAGGCTGCAGAGGAGCAGAAAATCTCCAAGGAGTGTCAACAAGTACCGATGTCTGAAGAAATTGGGGAAGGCCCACTGCCTGTTCAGGAGCTTGGAACTGGAAAGAAGATGGCTAACTGCAAGATGGAGTCTGCAAGGTCCCATGTAGAGCTGCAAGATGGAGGAAAAGAGACAATGAAGGACAAGCAGATCCTGCTGGCCTTGATGATGGTGGTTCATCAGCTATCCGAAAGTGATGGTGAGATGCAAGTGCAGTTTTTGGCAGCAAAAGAACAGATTCAGCAGCTTGAGCACACAGTACAGAAGTCAGCAGAGCAGACTAAGGAGCCTGTACCGAGGGAGGAGATCCACTTGGTTGAGTACCCAATGGAAAGAACGATGGGAGCAATTACTCCGAAGAAACTGAAGGACTATGATTGTAATAAGGCCCAGAAAATGGCTGAAGGGACTATAGAAATTGGAAAGCCACTGCGTTCTTATTTGACTGATAGAGAGGGTAAGATTAAATCTGTTACTCAAACTGTTTTTCCTGCAGGGGCTCAAACAGTTACTGCTCCTGGTGCTGGGGACATGGGTCCAGTCAAGCCATATTACATTCACAAAGGTGGTGAATTATGGTGGAGGCATTAAAACCCTCATACGGACCAGATGGTGGAACAGTATGTAAGTAAGGCACTATGTTCACAGGTGCTAGGGGCACCACATGTAGACTCTCAAAGAGGACACTTAAACAGGTAAAGGATGTTAGCCTGCATAGTGTCAATGTGGTATTGGGCAGGTATTTACAGGCAGCTGTCCATGTACAGTAAATCCTGTGAGGCTTGCCATCGAAGAAGGAATAGGGCCAGGGTTGTTACCCTGAGTAAAGCAAGTGCTGTCGGTAGTGAAGAAAGTACCAGGTGGACACAGGTAAAGGATTTATCTGTCCAAAAGGAAGAGAGCCTCAGCTTATGGACTCTGGCTGAACAATATGGGCAGAATGGATTGGTGGGGGCTGGGTATCCTCCTTAGTGGGAATCCATTCTGGAAGGAATTTTAAGTAGAGTCATAGGCTGAAGTATGGGAACAAAATTAGGAATGTGTATAAATTAAATGAATAACTGTTTAGCAAGAGCAGGTTAGCTGTCTTGCTGGTTTAAAGGTTAAGAAGTGTCTTGAGGAAATAAGTTTAAAAAGTCCACTTGGGAAAGTTGGGAATGAGATGACATTTCCTGAAGCTAGATGGTGGGAGTAGCACACTGATAGCACCCTCCTAGGAATGAAGTAGTGCTATAGGGCTTTGGTAAAAGTGCACACCCCTGGATTGCGATGTATCAGCAGGAGGCAACATATCACAGTGACTGACCGGTAGACCAGAGGGTAATGCTGTGAGCACTAGTGTTGTATGAGTGACTCCCTCAGCTGGGAAAGTCCCATCCAACAAAGGAATACCAATGACAGTAGACTCAAGCACTTATAAATAAATGTAGTAGAAAGCTGAAATAAAAAGTATCCCTGCTACAGAGTTGAAAGGGATTAGGAACTTACTGTGGTTCTATATTAAGTGGAATTCAGCATGGGTGGTTCCTGGGTTTCCTGTAGATTTCAAGAGACCCATATATGGATAATAACCAGAAGAACACCGACTTTGGGAACTCAGCATGTTGCTGGAGCAGAAGACAGTTCTTAAAAGGTTGTGGCCACTCTTAAGCAGGAAAATGGGGTCCAGAATTTACCAGGGAAGGTTAACTAACATCTAGGATAATTCCTAAGGTAGTCGAGGAATTTAAGGTAGCCCAATTTAGTGAATACACATTGGGTTACCTGTTGTCATAGTATACAGTAGTTGAAATAAGGCTAAAAGAAGACAATGTGGACAAATGACCAATGGTTTAGGGTCGAGTCGTATTAGAGTAGATGAGAAGTAGAGGTCACCCAGGCTAGCCATAGAGATAGTGATGCCATCCTTCATTTCTGGGTGTTCCTTGAGAGTCAATGCTCCTTTACAGGTCTCTGCAGACACATTCAGTAGAAGGATAGAGGGTTAAAGCTAGTTGTGAGAACAAAGCCCAGATATGGCTCTACAATGGTACCCTCTTGAATGCTGAAATGTGGCAAGACAGGCAGGGGGCAGGCCTGATGGTTAGGACAGGTACATCTGGACAAGGTTGATATCCCAGGGAGTGGAACCTGGACTGACTGGGGGAGGAGCTACAAAACCAAGAGGGCCGAGTGAGGAATGGCTGTAATGACTACAAGCTCTGTCTCCCACATGGTGGGCCATAAAGCAACATGTCAATCCAACATGGTGTTCTTATTTAAATGGACAGCAAAAATAAAGTGTACTGTTTTATTGAACCAGTAATGGTCAGTGTATTAGAGTTAACCAACATAGACATTGTTTAACATGTTCAAATATGTCTAAAGCAGTATGCCAGGCAAAGGACACTACTGAACACTTTATGCAGAAAAAGGAAAAAACAAACAAGGAAAAGAGTGAGTGAGGGATGGATGGACAAGCTAGCCCAGAGCTGATGACAGGTACGGGCTCTAAATGGATGGGGAGAACGAGAACTCAATTTAAGCAGTTATAACTATCGGCCAACCTAGAAACAGTTTTGACAAACTCTGTGGTTCCTAAGCTTGTATCTCCTCTACTGCTTACACCTAAAAATCAAGGAGCTTCCACAGCTGTATCGCTCAGCATGAATAAGTTTGCAGCTCAGCTAAATCTGGCTACCCAGCATCAGCGTTCGAAGACAGAGAACATACTTAACGACACTGAAAATGCCACATCAACAAGCTCTGTACTGGATAACCTGACTAACCTACAAACAGAAACCGCAGCACATTAACAGGTTGATTTTTTGGTTGATAGAAATGTATCAATGAATGAAAGTGAGGGTGTTTTTCAAGTTACTGCACATAGTCAAAAGCCTTTAACCAAAAAAGCTATTACTTCACCTTCAATCAGATATAATCAACCTAGCTCTCGGAAGCTGCTCCATGTCAGTTTGCACCTACATCAGATGCAGCTGCTACACAACATAACAACCTGATTGTTAATGAAGGGGATGTCGGTAATACAGTACCACAGAAAAGGTAGCAGAAACCAATATAGAAGCTACAATAGCATTACTAACTCAATTCAAAAATGAGTTAAAAACAGATATCCAAAAGGGTTTCAACATGTTAAACTCCTCTTTACAAGTGCTTAACAGAATGGTCTCCAGGTTAGGAGAAAAGATGGCCATACTTACCCTGCGTACAGACTTAATTAAAAACAGAATCAGTGCCATCAGAGATAAACTGCACCCATTGCACAAAACTGTGTCTGAACAAGCAGAACAGTTACAACACCTGAAGAAACAAATTATGGAGCAGGAAGACCACTCCAGGAGAAATAATCTAATGCTCATATGAGTCCCAGAGGGGATAGAAGGCCACGGGGACCCTGTGTCCTTTTTCGAAAAATTTCTCACAACCGCAATGGGTCTGAGATTTCCAGAAGAGAAAATTCTAATTGATAGCGCACACAGAGGAGGTGTAACAAGAGCAGCAGCAGAAAGTACCACACCGGTTAATTTTGAAATATCTGTATATATAAAACCTCAGTACTATACAGACAAAGAAACAATATTGAGGAAGGCCCATTTGGAAAAATGTCTGCAGTATGAAGGGACCAAATTCTCTATTTCCAGATTTTCATGTCAAAACTGTACAAACCAGAACATCTTTTGATAAAGTAAAGGCAATGTTGAGAGACCTGGGCATTAAATTTGCCCTCTTACTTCCTGCCAGACTCAGGTTTTTATGGCACAGGTGAATGCAATACTTTACCAATGCAAGTAAAGCAGAAGCTTATTTACTGTCTCAAGCAAATCCTAGTCAAACACCCCATAACTCCGAATCACAGAAAGAGTTGCAGAATAACAGCGCTCCTAGGCCAGAAGACCAAGATAATAAAGAACTATCAGACACGGAATGGACTACTATTAACTCTAATACAGTATATAGTTGGGAGTGACAACCGTTGGAGCAGAGAACTATAGAACAAAAAACTGTCAAATATGACCAAAGAGATGCCCTCTGTAGAAAACCCCACTGATTTAATATAAAACTCCAAAGGATCTGATAGATTCTAACACATAATCAACAATGTGAAAAATGAATAGAAGAAAGGATTGAACTTTATTTGCTTCCTGCATATGTGAATTGAATATGAAGTAAGATTTACGGGAGACTACCCAAAGACTATGGCCAAAATACCTTTCTCTAACCCTGTGGAGGTTAAGGTTTATCATTAATAGACTAATACAAGAAGATCTGGAGACACAGTATCTGGAATGAATACAACTTAAATTTTATACAAACAACGGAAAGAAAACTTCAATGGATGGTCTTCCATTTTATTTTTCTTATCCCTCCTCTGCAGGTGAAGACTTCTATGGATACAGTCCTCGACCAATAAACAAAGCAACAGCATAAAACACTTATAAATCAATGTGAAAAGAGGAATGGAACAGAAGGGCAGAAGGAGTAGTTAATAAGTAAGTGAATACGGAGAGCAAGCCCTCATGCTAAAAATCTCCCCCAACCCTGGTAAGGGCCCATTCTTTCTCACCGTTGCCTATATTCCCCCCAGAAAGCAAGACCTCACCATTCAGGCACTTGTTGACTACCTCTCTGGCCTACCACCCAAAATGGTGGAGCCCTCACACTAAAAATCTCCCCCAACCCTGGTAAGGGCCCACTCTTTCTCACTGTTGCCTATATACCCCCCAGAAAGCAAGACCTCGCTATTCAGGTGCTTGCTGGCTACCTCTCTGGCCTACCACCCAAAATGGCCCAGATAATTGTTGGTGACCTGAATATCAACTGGCTCTCTGCCACGGCCTCCCAAACCAGAGATATCTTTGCTGCCTTTGACGTGTCTCAGCTTGTCATCACCTCAACTAGATTCAACCCCACTACTGGCACCAGCACCCTCCTGGACATCACCATTACCAACTGACCTCAGAGGGTGCTTGATATCAGTGTATTTCCCAGCTCACTTAGTGTCCACTCCCAGGTCGTATTCTCTTGGTCCGCTACCAACAGCAAACCTGCACCACAAACCACCAAGCGACATCGCGTACTCCCAGGTGGCCTGAGTCACCTTAAACTGTATCTCTCACAACTGGATTGGTCCCCAATCAGGCTTGCACCATCCATAGATGAGGCATTGGATTTTTTTCACTCATACTTTTAGCACTGCCTGTGACCTCTATGCCCCCTTCACTAGAAATCGCACCAAAAAGCAAAGAACACCCTGGGTTACCCCCTCCCTCCTTCACAAACTTAAAATGAGGGACAACCCATGGCACATTGCCATGGAATTTGGCAAGCCAGCTGATGAGCAAGCGTTACAATGGAGGCGCCAATAATTGTGTAGGCCACGTTAATTGAGCCAAAGCCCAGTACTACTAATCCGCTTTGTCTCTCCTGGGGTCGGCTAGGAACTTTGGGATAATGTAAAGAGCTGAATGGAAATCCTGCTCCCCACCCCCCTCTCAACTCTCCTTTAATGGAACTGTCTGCTCTGACCCCCTTGGCATTGCAGACTGCCTAAACCACACTTTCTCAGACCTGAGTTCAGTCATGCCCAGTAACTTCTTTGACCCCATCCCAGTAGCATTCCTGCCCACTCTCCAGAGACCTCCTTTCTATCTATGTACCATCTCCCCACTGGAGGCTATACCCCTGCTGCAAAAAGCCGTTAGTAGTAACAACCCTGGCACCAACCTACTGGACACTAGGCTACTTCGTCTGATGTTGGATGCTATCCTGGTCCCACCTACTGAGCTGCTCAACTGCTCTCTGTGCCTGGGGCAGTTCTCCAGCACATGGAAAACTGCCATCATCACTCCCATCCTAAAGAGTGGTGATCAAGCGACCCAGAGTTACTATTGACCTATCTCCATCATCCCCCCACTCTCTAAGGCCCTTGAAAAAGTAGTTGCCAACCAGCTTGCCGAATACCTGGCCATGCACAATATCCTATGTCCTGTACAGCATGGCTTTCATGCAGATCACAGCACCACAACCACACTACTTGAATTCTCCAACTTCCTGCACTCTGCTCTTGATGCCGGAAGTCCTGCCGGTGCCATGTTCATTGACCTCTCCAAGGCCTTTGACACAGTTTGCCATCTCCTCCTGCTTGACTCCCTTAGGTACTAGCACTAGCAAATGGGCAGGAAGGAGGGGTTGAAGAACAATGGGGAATAATAAAAACTGCCATCACAGAGGTAACAAGCCTTTGTGTGAAGCAAATTAACAAAACGAAACGATGTAAGAAACCACTATGGTTCTCAAAGGAAGTGGCAGTGAAGGTTCAAGAGAAAAAGAAAGCATTCAGGAAGTACAAGGATTCACAGAAGGAGCAGGACAGGGAACTGTATCAGTTAAAGCAAAAGGAAGCTGGGAAGGCAGTCAGAACAGCAAAAGCCCAAACCGAGGAAAAGATAGCCAACTCAGTTAAGAAGGGGGATAAAACCTTTTATAGGTACATCAGGGAGTGAAGAAAGACCAAGGGAGGGCTAGTGAGGCTTAATAAAGAGGAGGGAGGGTGGGCAGAGGGTGACTGTGAAAAGGCAGAGATACTAAACAAATATTTTTGCTCAGTATTTACAAAGGAAGTGGTGGAGGTACCTAAAACAAACAGTAGAAACACTCTGGATACAGAAGTTGATTCTGGCCCATTTACAGAAGAAAGGGTTCTGAAAGAACTCTTAAAACTGAAGGTGGACAAAGCAATGGGGCCTGATGGGATTCATCCCAGAATTCTAAAAGAACTAAGGGTAGAACTAGTGACACCACCGACTACCCTCTTTAACAAATCATGGGAGGATGGGGTGGTACCCAAGGACTGGAGAAGGGCAGATGTGATTCCCCTTCACAAAAGTGGGAGCAAGGCAGAAGCAGAAAACTATAGACCTGTTAGTTTAACCTCAGTGGTAGGGAAAATGATGGAATCACTCTGAAGGAAAGAATTGTTGAGTATCTAGAGGCCAGAGGGCTCAGGTACCAAGGCAGCATGGATTCACAGCGGAAGGTCATGCCAGACAAATCTGATAGATTTTGACTGGGTGACCAAAGTAGTAGATCAGGAGGGCTGTGACATGGCTTACCCAGACTTTAGCAAGGCATTTGACACAGTGCCACACAAAAGATTAATATACAAGTTAGCCAGCCTGGGAGTGGGTCCCAAGATGACAGCCTGGGTAAAGAATTGGCTGGAGAATAGGACACAGAGAGTAATAGTAAATGGAGTCCACTCTGAAGAAAGGGGGTTACTAGTGGGGCACCGCAGGGTTCAGTATTAGACCGGGTCTCTTCAATGTCTTTATAAGCGACATTGCAGAGGGACTGAGGAAAAGTATGTCTTTGCAGATGACACAAAGATCTGCAACAGAGTTGATGCACAAGGTGGGGTGAAAAGATGAGAAGGGACTCGTCAAGGTTAGAGGAATGGTCAAATGTATGGCAGCTTAGATTCAATGCTAAGAAGTGCAAGGTAATGCACCTGGGAAACAAAACCCAGGGGAAGAGTACACAATGGGGGGTGAGATACTAACAACAACAACAATGGAAAGGGACCTGGTAGTCACATCAGATGACCTAAAGGTGGGAAAGCAATGTGAGAGGGCAGCAAGGAGGGTTGGGGAATACTGGGATGCATAGGAGAGGCATCACCAGTAGAAAACAGGAAGTTATTATCCTCTGTACAGACAGTTGGTGAGACCCCATCTGAGTACTCAGTGCATTTCTGTCGACCCAATCTCTGCAAGGACATAGACAGGATGGAGGCTGTCCAGAGGAGGGCAACTAAAATGGTGCAGGGTCCGCACCGGAAGACATATGAAGAGAGACTTAAGGAGCTGAATATGTATAGCCCTCGAGGAAAGGAGGGAGAGGGGGGACATGATATAAACTTTCAAGTATCTCAAGGGAATCAACAAAGTCCAAGAGGGTAGCATCTTTCAAAAAGAGGTGTGCAAGAACAAGGGGCACAATTTGAAGATAAAGGGGGCGGCTCAGAGGTAATTTAAGGAAGTATTTTTTCACAGAGAGGGTTGTGGATGCATGGAACGGCCTTTCGGAGGAGGTTGTGGAGTCAAAAACAGTGGTGGAATTCAAGCATGCATGGGACAGTCATGAGGCAATTCTAGGGGTTGGGGGTAGGAAGAAGTAGGCTGCTGGTTAACTAGGATCTGCAGCTTATCCATTAGGTAGGGAAATGGGCAGCTGGGTGGGCCAAGTGGTCCTTATCTGCCGTCAAAATCTATGTTTCTATGTTAGGTGCCTTGGTTTCTCCCCTGGCCCCCTTGCATGAGTCACCAGCTACCTCTCTGCCAGAACTCAGTGTGTAAAAATCAATAGCAGCCTATCTGACACATGATCTGTCTGCTCTGGGGTTCCCCAGGGCTCCATTTTAGGCTCTCTCCTCTTCAGTCTCTACCTCAACTCCCTCCCCTCTGCCTGCCCAAGAAAGATCCTCCTCTACGCTTATGATGCTGTGCTGTTCACCTCTGACCCCAACCCCAACACACTCCGGGCCACCCTCTAACAAGCTTTTGATAGAGCTGAGCATTGGTTCACATCATGAAGGCTGGTCCTGAACCTAAAAAAGACTAAAGCTATGCTTTTCTCACATCACCAAAGCAAAGTCAGTGGTGCCCCTCTCGTGATACTGCCTAGCACACTAACCCAGTTGAGCAGGTTTCCTCCTACAAGTATCTGGGCACTACCTTTGATTTGGCACTCTCCTTCCATTCCCATATCAATGCCCTTTCTGATGCCACTAATGTCAGGATTGGACTGTTATACCACCATAGGGACTGCCTACCACAAGAGGCCGTTAGATTGGCAATCACCTCCTCTGTCCTGTCGCTAATCGACTATGGGCTGCCCATCTATGCTACAGATGACAACACTGCACTTGCAAGAATCCAGCTCTCTATAAACAAGGCCTACAGGCTAATGCTGGGAGCCCCTAGGTGCACCTATACATGCCTGCTGTTCTCCACCACCAACTTGCTCAACCTTGAAGAAAGACTCCGCTTCCAAACCTGCCTTCCTGTGAAAAAGACCCTGCTAGGGCTCTCCCCTCCTGGAGTTGCCACCTCCCTACAGCATGCCTCCCCCTCAGTCTCCACCCACAGCACTGTCAAAACCTCCCTTATTGTCCCCAGGGTAAGGACCTCTATGGCCCAGAGATCCTTTTGCTATCGGGCTCCCTCCTGGTTCTATTCCCTCCCAGCCAACATAGCTCACTTCACTAAGCTCGGTCCTTTCAAGGTCTCCCTCAGAAGTGATCTGACAAGCACTCACTGCTGCAACTGTACATAATCACCCACCTGCCCCTTACCCTCACCCCTAGGCTGGGTTTGCCCTGTCTACTTTTGCTGTATATGCCTGGGTCTCAGGCAACATCTGCTGACTAATGTAATAAAATATCTCTGGTTGCTACCTGACATGGTACTCATGTACCTATATTATGACTACTGTGATCTACCTATTACTAAGATTGTACCACCAGTGAATTCCTGTAACACTGGTTGCTTTTTTAATCTAAGCATTATGTACTGTACTGTTTTGCTTGCTGTGATGTATTGCTCTCTTGATGAGGTGGCTTTGTAAATGAGTCTTTGACTCAAAGGTCTGTAAACCAGTGATCTAATAAATAAATAAAATCAATAAATAAAATAAATAAATACAAAAAGAAAGGGGAGTGATAACAGAAACAGATGGGGAAAGAAAAGAAAGGGGAAAAGGGGGTCAGGTAGAAAAGGGGAAAAAAGAGGGGGTGAGGGAAAGGGGAAGGAAGGAGGGAAAAAAAGAAAAAAGAATAGATGTTGTACATTAATTCACAGAATGTATGTATTAGAGGGGCAAGGTCTCTTGTAGTAAGTGTCCTATTGGTGTTGGGGGCTAGTAAGGTTGATACAGTCTTGCAGCTACCTCTTCTAATGGCATTCTGCAGATGGATTAGGGACTGGGGGAGGGAGGGAAGGGAGAGAACCATTTAGTATATATGTATAATAATTATTGTTGATTTGCTCATACTAAATATTTCACTCCTTAACAAGAACACATGTATTATATTGCAGGGTTATACAATATGGGATTGCAAAAGGAAGGAGTATTACATGCTGTACCAAAAAAGATGGAATGTATTACAATATGGTTCTACCTCCAAACACTTAGGGTGGGAGAGAGCTTCTGTATGGATGTGAGGGGAAGGGAGGTTGAGGGAAGGGAAGGGAGGTAGGGAAATAAATCTCCAGTGCCTATAGCACCTGAGGAAGGGTTTTTTAGGCTACTACACACACATGGGAGGGTCTTCTTTCTTATGTATTGGGAAATTTATTGGGATTGTTTATATTACGAAGACAGAAGGCAAAACATGCAATCAGGTGATATAAATATCAAACATGTAAGTAGGGAAAACATTTTAAAATGGTGGAGAAGAAAATCAAAGATCAATTTTATTTGAATAACCATGGATGAATACTTAAAAATTATATCTTGGAATGTAAAAGTAATGAAAGACAGGATGATCTTTAATTATGTTGACAAACAAAAGGTAAACTGCTTAATGGTTCAAGAATCACTCCTTACTCAGGAGGAATTTCTGTACCATACCAAGAGATGGGGAACAGGGATTAATGCCCCATATAGAAACAATTTTAGAGGGGTAGCAATATTGTTCAAAAAAATTCTGGTGTTTCCATTAAAAGCTCTACTATTGATAAGGAAGGAATATATATATTATATGTCAGATCTCTATATCTAGACAGACATCCAGATCTGCACTGAGTAGTACGGTATGGGCTGCAAGCCCATTGGCTCATGCTGTGAACCAATGGGCGTGCAGCCCTACTGAGCTGTCAGTCAGTGGGTGGCGGTGGCAGGCAGGTGGGTGCTGCCGCCTACCGGCTGACGGGGAGCCGGGCGGTGGGGATCAGTACGGGTGGGGTGGGGGCACACTAGACCACCAGCGTAGTGGGGGTATTTGATGAGGTAGTGATGCTCACGTTCGGGCAGCGATCGGTCCACTGGACCACCAAGTATAATGGACTGGGGGGGGTGCACTTACAGATGCCCACGATCAGGCTCAGTGCTGTCCACTGGACCACCAGGGATATTAGACTTGGGGGGTGCGCTTACAGATGCCCACGATCGGGCTCAGTGCAGTCCACTGGACCACCAGGGATATTGGACTTGGGGGGTTCGATTACAGATGCCTGCCATGGGGCATGAGGGGAGGTGCCGCCAGGTGCGGCAGGAACTTGGGTGGCTACCCACAGGTGGCAGCTGCTGTGTTGCACCCTGCAATGTGGCAGCTCACCTGTGGGTGGCCATCACTTGTTCCTTTTTTTCCTGGTGTAACTTTATGCAGGCACAGGTGGGGGTTGTGCATACATGACTCTGCACATCCCGGGCTGAATATCGGGCTGTGCAGGTTATGCATGGGTACGCCCCCCCCCACCTGTGCCTGCATTCATTACTGATGCGGTCCAGCACATCGGGATTTGTGCGGCACATTTTTCCCTTTTAAATATCACACTGGGGGCACATCAGTGGGTTGTGCATGGCGCAACACTGTTGCGCCATGCGCAACCCTTTTGAATATCTGGGCCTCTGTGATTACAATGGTGTACAATTGCAGCTGCTTGGCAGGGCGCTAAAATTAACAGATGCAAATGCATTATCATAGATGAAAGAGTGAACTTTAAATGAAGTGAACATATTCTATATTACAGTATATTTTAATGTACTACATAGGACATACTGTATTATACACCCCACCAATTCAATCTGATGAATCCTGAAATTAGTTACACATGTCCAAGATGTATCAATTCTAAAGGGACATTGGAACATATGTTATTAACCTGTTCAGGACTCGATATATTTTGGACAAAAATATTAACAACATTGAGACTGGCAACAGAGATACCACTGGTTAGATCAGTTGAATGTATTATGTTTGGCAGTGGACTAGCATATAAATCTTGTACTCCCTATCAAAAAAACCTTAGCAATATTGGGAACAGTTAGTGCCTTCAAATGTATCCTTCTTAAATGGAAGGATTGCCAACCACCTCTGTTTCAGGTATGGATGAACTTTATGGTATCAATCCAGCAGATAGAAAAGGTATATTACGTCCTTACAAAAAGGTCAAAAAATTTGATCAAATATGGACCAAATTTAATAGCATAATCAAAACAACTAAAATTCGAGATATGTTAAATTAATAACTTGAGTAAAAATACAGATATGTAGTAAAGCAGACTAACAATGTGACAAGCCTCAACTCCCAATAAAATTCATCCATTCCAATTTACAATTATAGGGACTCTAATTATTCCCTTCAGTACATCAGACATGTAATGGAATAGTATTATATTTGAACATGTTATAAATGTAAAATCAACTCTGGAAAAGATTGTATTAAGATTTTGCCTTTCATTGTAATACAACAATACTGAAAGAAAAAAAAGGACAAGTATATTTGATGATATACAAAAGGGTCCAAGATAAAAAATGTTTGTATTATTAATAGGAAAACCCACATAGGATTAGGTAGGTGGGAATGTGATCAGACCCTGCATTGGGGTAACACTCAGAGTGTCTACCCTTAGGTGCCCGAAGCAGTACTGAGAGAAGTAAAAGAAGAGATATGTGAGTTTCTGTAGAGGATGGAACCTAAGGAAAGGGCCCCTACTTAGTACCAGCATACTGTATCTGGTGGGGGTGGAGTGGGCAATTACCCGCCCCAGGTAAATGTACTACATGATGTCAGTTCAAATAGATTGTACAGCGTGTGACCCTGAGGGTGTGAAAAATGTTTGTTAAGCAACAAAGGTTAAGGTTAGCAGTTGCTTAGATGAAGGAAACCAATGCTTCCCTGATGGTTTCCCTCTTAGGCAAGGGGAAATGTGGTAGGGCCAGTCATCCTACCTTAGCAGTAAAGAGGCTCTTTGTCTGTTCTATTCTTTAAACTTGTTGCAGCATAGAAGATAATGGATGGGCAACAGTGAACAATGATGTGTTCACGTCAAGAGGTTGTCATAAGAACCTAGAAAACATTGAGAGCAAAGCTCAGGATATTTACTGTTGTCATGAAACCTTGAGAGGTGAACTCATCATTGTTGTTTACTGTGGCCAATCTATTGTCTTTTATGGTGTGTGGGCAACAGTTAAACAATAATGGAGCACTTCATGCACATTTTGCACTGTTTCAAACTTTGTCTCCCCCCCTTCCCACTCCAAGCTTCCAAGTTCCACTCCATCTTGGTCACATGCTCTCACACAATTAAACATTTTTTTTTTAAATAAAGCATCTACTGTTGTATTAAGGAGTCCATGGTATCTATGCCCATCTTCGTTGCCATGGTACTCCTGGTACTGTGGATTTTGACATGTTTCATCAGCATCTCTGGGACAGGAGTTGGCAGCAGCAGTGCATGTTGGTATTCCATGTTGTACCATCAATGTGACGTACTCAAGATGGTACAACATCCTGATGTCAAATTGATGGTGCAACAATACTGGGAAATGATTGATTTCAGTGAATAATAAGCCTCTCACATATACTATAGTATCCTATTTTCTGTTGCTCTATCCTATCCCTGTTCCGGCAGGCTGGCCACCTACAGACCCCCCTGTTCTCTTTCTCTACACTCTGTTTCTTTTCAGTCCCTCTAAAAAGAATTCAGACTGGCTCAAAATGGTAATATAAATAAAAAAAAGTTAGCTAGCACAATGTCATTGGGTATAAAATAAAGATATAAAAGCTAGCTAGCACAGTTTCATTTGTTATAAAATAAATGCATAGAGGCAAGCTAGCACAATTTTGTTTGTCAATATGTAAGGGCAGATATCCATTGTTAAATATGTGCACAGTTTAAAGATGAGCCATTTTTGGTTAAAATGCTGGTATGTAGTATTTAAAGTATAATATGTCTTATTGCCAGAAGTGCAATAAAATGTTTTGCTGTGTAAAGGCTGGATGTTTGAAAGACCCAGATTTAGTCGCAAAGAGAAGTTTCCATCAATAAGGAAAAGGCTGGGGAATATACTTATTTAATTTTAAATTCATAATGGCATCTGATAGAAACAGTCTTGGTGTTCAGACTACCCAGAGCCTCCATATCCTGCTTCTGACTCTTCCCCTTTCTCCTTCTACACCATCTCCCCTGATGAAGCTTGAATTGCCCTCCTCTCCTTTAACCGCTCAAAAGGTTCCTCTCCAGACGATCTTGATCCTAAACTTCTCTACCTCTCTGCTCCCACTATTGCTTATCCTCTCTCTTTAATCTTAAACCTCTCCTTTACATCTGCACCAGTTCCCACTTCCTGGAAGCATGCCATTGTCCTTCCCTTCCCCAAGGGCGGCGACCCATCTGCTCCTGGAAACTATCTCGCTCCTTCCTACCCTTGCTAAACTCCAAGAACACCTGGTTCTCTTCCTGCTTTCCTCCCTCCTTACTGACTCCTCCTCCTTCTTCACCCAGTTCCTATCTGGTTTTTGGAAGAACCATTCTACAACCACTTCCCTCCTCAGGCTCACTGATTCCATCCTTACTGGGATGGATGATGGCCTGATTATCTCAGCCATCTTTGTCAACCTTGCCAAAGCATTCGACACTGTCTCCCATACTCTGCTTCTTGACACTCTCTCTGCAGCAGGTTATGCCTTGTCTGCTACAAACTGGTTTAAATCCTACCTCATTGGAAGAACTCAATCGGTAAGAATCTCCAACTCCACCTCCCCGCCACTTCCTATCAACACTGGAGTCCCTCAGGGCTCAGTGCTTGGTCCCCTTCTCCATCTTCCTTAATGACCTTCCTTCAGCTTGTTCCACCTCTTCCATCCTTATGTACGCCAATGATACTGTCTTGTACAGTTCTGGCAAAAACTCTGCAGCTGTGGAAACCAGCTTACAGCATGATTTCAGTCAAGTTAAGCTCTGGTTTGCCTCCCACCAGCTCTGCCTAAATGCCAAGAAAACTGTCTCTGTGACCTTTAGCACCAGGCAGAGACTCTCTAGGCTCACTGGCCTGCCCTTCTTCCACACCCTCGATGGGACAACCCTTGAGAATACATCCTCATTTAGATATCTTGGGGTCTGGTTGGACCAGTACCTCAACTTCTCTGTGCATACTGACGCCATCCTATAGAAATTGCACCCCAAGCTTGCTGCCCTGTACAGAAATCATAGTTGCATTCCTGTGACTGCGAGGTGTGAACTTGTCCAGAAGATGATACTTCCATCTTTGACTACTGTGACATAGTCTACAGTACTGCTCCCAAATCTTCACTGACCAAATTGGATGCTCTTTTCAACTCCTTCTGCCACTTTGCCCTTGACGCTCCCTCTCATACCCATCACTGCAAACTCTAACATGCTCTTGCCTTCCCTCCCCTTTCAAACAGGCACCTCTCCCACTGTGCTAAGCCAACCTCCAAGTTCTGGCTTGGTGAACTCCCTACCTATTTATTTATGACTTTGATAACTGGGTGAGTGCACTGATCTCAGGGACTGTTTTCAGGCATGACCCTGGCCATAACACATGATGCAGAGCGACAGTGGAGTACAAGGCAACAGTAATATACATGAAACAGATTTGAAACAAGCAACAATAGTAAGCACAATATACAGGTTTGATGCATAGCTCAATTTGAGAACAGTAAATACAAGGTTTCAATATCGGACATGAGGAGATTTGGTACTAAACAAACAAATCGTAGGCACAGTGTACAATGTGTGACTGCATCATCCAGTGAGCAAGTAATACACAGAATACTCAGTAAAAAATATATATACAATATGTACAGGCAAGGAAGTCAAATATTACTGTGAAAAATACAATATAACAGTTGTAGGCAAGAGAGTTGACTAGTGTGGGTAGGTGGCTAACCCCTAGGCTGGGGAGTTGACTAGTGTGGGTTGGTGTCAGACACCAGGGAGCAGCGGCAGGATGAGTTTGCCAGGAACCAGACTTTAAGGCAGGACTTAAAACTGGAGTGTGTGTCAATGGAACAGAGTTCATCTGGTAGTTTGTTCCACTGCAAAGGGGCAGCTGCAGACCAAGCTCTGCTACCCATGTTGGTGGATACCCTAGGAACAGCTAGAGGGGGAGTACCATTAGAGCGGAGGTTGTGGAGGAGCATTCTGGTTTTCAGAAGGGCAGTTGGGGGGGATTCTGGAGCCATGCGGATGACATTGTCTACATGCAGCAAAGGGCTAGGTCAAAGCGACCTTGTAGTGGTAGCCATCCAAGGGTATTATAGAGAGTACAGTGGTGGGTGGAGAACGGGGCCAATAAAGTAAAGTGACAGGCACTGTTGTAGGCAGTGGAGAGTTTAGCCATGGCAGTAGCTGAGGTCCTGCCATAAATAGGGGAGCAGTAGTCAAGAATAGGGAGAAGATTACCCTGGACAATGGCTAGTCTGGCTTCAGGGGTAAAGTATTGGCTGAATCTATAGGCGGCACCTAACTTTTGATGGAACCTTCTGACAAGGGAATTTGCATGCTCAGTGAAGGTGAGGGAGGGGTTGAGCAGTACTCTTAAGTATTTGTAGGTGTTGACATCCTCCAGGGCTGAGCCGTCTGGGGTGAGAATGCATAAGGGGGCTTGATTTTTAGTTTTGGCCAGAAAGGGCTTGGATCCGAACAGCATGGATTTAGTTTTTTTGGCATTTACTACGAGGAGGTTTTTTGAGAACCAGCTGTGGGTCGCAGCATAGTTGTGCAAGAGAACTGCAGAGATTGCGGCCGTGGATTTGTCACTGTGGAAGAGGGCAAGGTCATCGGCATACAGGAGAGAATGACAGTTGAGGCAGTTGAAGGGAAGCACAATAACGAATAAAGAGAAAAGCAGGGGACCCAGGATTGAGCATTGAGGGACCCCCACAGAGATAGGAAGGGAGAGGGAGAGGGAGCAGGTTTGACCAATACACATGAATTGTGAGTGATCGGTAAGGTAGTTAGTGAACCAGCTTGTGACTTTCTGAGAACAACCAAGGAGGCTAAGCTTGAAGGTAAGAAGAGCATGGTTAAATAAGTCAAAAGCCTTTGAGAGGTCAATGAAGACAGCCCCGGTGGCTTTACCATTATCCATGTTAGACAGGATGTGGTCGGTCAGAAGGGCGAGGGCAGTGGCAGTGGAATGATTCTTGCGAAAGCCATGCTGTTGGTTGCATAGGAGGGTGTATTTGCCTATGTACTCAGTGAGCTGATTGTGGACTGCTCTCTCGAGTAGTTTACTGAGATGAGGGAGGATGGATATCGGATGATAATTATCAGAGGATTTGGGGTCACCAGATTTAAGAATGGGGATAACCTTAGCTATCTTCCATGGGTCAGTCATGGAGGAGGTGGAAAGGGCAAGGTTAAAGACAAAGGTGAGTGGCCTGGCAATCACTGGAGAGATCAGCTTAAGGAAAACTGGAGATAGCACATCAGATCCTGAGGAGCCATGGTTAGGTAGACTTTTGAGTTGCTTCACTGTGTCGTGTATGGAGAGGGCTTTAAAATAGAACCTACCTCTCATCCTTCCTCTCCTCCCTTCCCCCTCCCTCACATTCCCTTAGATCTAGTGACATGCACACCTTGATGGTCCCATGCCACTCCACCCTCATTGGCCAGGCTGGTTTTGCCCACTGCTTCCCTAAAATCTAGAACTCCCTCTCCCCCCAGATACATCACTCCTCTTCCACCTACTCCCTTAACACTGCCCTCCACAATTTCCTCTGTTTCAGCTGTTCCTGCTTAACCATCCTTAATTCCTTATTCCTAGTTCCTCCCAAATAACTCCCCACCCCCTTGCAGGGTTCTCAGCATCCTGAAGAGGAAACAGGTTTTGGCTGACTTCCCTCTCCCCCTCCAGCCCTCAGCTCCCCTTTCAGGGTCCTCATCATTCCAAAGGGATAATTTTTGGTTCTGGCTGTTTTTCACCCTCCCCAACCCCTCCTCCTTTCCTACTTTTTTCTCCTCATGGTGCCTATAGTAATGCCCCTCCCTACTTCTATTACAGCACTCGTGTACTGCCTCCAGCCTAGTTCTTGATGTATCATTGCACCATGATTGTTCTGTCATATTATGTACTGCGTGTAATACTGTATCACTCTAAACTGCAGACCTTGGTCCCCCTTCTTTTTACATCCTCAATACTGTAGGTGGCAGAGCAATAACAAGCATACCTGCCACCACATTTGCCTGGATCTCTACCTCATCTTCGAGTCAAGTAAAAACAAAAGAAAAAATATCTAAACTACAGAAGGCGCACCAAACACTCAACCAAACTTCAAAGACTGTACCTTATAGCCTAGCCCTCTTGCTACTAATGCTATCGGGAAACATTCACTCAAACACTGGACCTAAGGAGGTAACTCTAATAAATGGGCCCGCCAAACAGAGTTCCATTACACTGGCCACTATCAACATCTGTAGTCTCCGCAACAAAATTGACACCCTCAAAGTCTGGGTGACCATGAACAACCCAGACGTACTCTCCATCGTTGAAACCTGGCTGTCACCCAACGTTTCGGATGCAGCAGTTGCTTTGCCAGGATATATGATCTATTGACTGGAGAGATCCTCTAAGCATGGTGGGGGCTGCACAATATACTTAAAAAATAGTATTAGAGGGCTGGCATTACCTCAGGTGGACCTCGGATGCCCTGCACAGGCACTAGCTGTACAACTGCTTCTGGGTGCACACAATAAAACCCTCACTGTATTCTCTATCTATATACCACCTAAGGACTCAACCCCCAGCCTATACAGTATTCTGGACCATCTTTGGGAGGAAAAGCACCTTGCTGAGACAGCAATAATGGGGGACTTTAATATAAACTGGCTGTCATTAGCAAATGGAGCTATAGAGAATTTTTTAGCATCCCTACACCTCACTCAACTAGTCAGCTCACCCACCAGGATAAACTATAAAACAGGTACTAGCACCACCATTGACTGGATCATATCAAGTCACCCTGATCGCATCTCTAATGTGAGAGTTTACCCTGACTCCATCAGTGACCACTCCCCTATCACGTGTAGCTGGTCAAATAAATTCCACGCCCCCCCACCCCCTAACCATCAACAACCGAATGTTAAAGCGTGGGCATCTAGATCTACTGAAGCACCAACTCCAGTCCCATGACTGGTCCCTCCTGGACTCTGTCAGTGACATCAATGTTGCTCTTGATCACTTCATCAAGGTTTTCAATATGGCCTGCGACACCCATGCTCCATTTAGAAAGATGAAGGTCCATGGAACTATTAACTCCTGGATTTCACCAGAACTCATTACCAAAATGAAACAATGTGACCATCTCTGGCTCATTGCCAAGTCAACAGGGAGGCAGCATGACTCTCAGGCGTACAAAGTGGCCAGAAATGCCTGTACAAGGGCGATTCATCATGCAAAACAAAACCAACATAAAGAGCTTCTGTCAAACTCCTGGGGTGACAGCAGGAAATTCTGGGCAAACATAAAAGACATCACGGGCAACGTTCAGAAGGTCTCTCCGATTATATTAAATCTTGAAGGCAATCCCATTACCGGCCCTCTCTCAATTGCAAATACTTTTAATACTGCCTTCACTAATCTATCAGAGGTTCTCCCTAAAGACTTCTTTGAAGATGCTCCCCGATCGGCTGCCCCGTGCTCGGATGGAGAGAAGTCTGATCACCCTCCATTCTACATCAAACAGGTCTCTGCCACCCAGGTCAGGAAACTGCTATCCAAAGTATTGGGGAAAGCCAGACATAGTTGGGACTAGCTGAACCTCGAACTTATTGCACTTACCCTAGAAGAAGTTCTCCTACCCATAACTAAAATACTCAACCTATCCCTCACTCTGTCCCAGTTCCCAGAAATCTGGAAATCCGCACTGATCACACCAGTGCACAAATCAGGTGATCGCATGGAACCTAGCAACTACAGACCAATATCCATCCTTCCTCCATTGTCAAACGTTCTGGAAAGCATAGTAACCAACCAGCTTTTGGACTATCTTGATAAGTACTCCCTGCAATGCACACAGCAGCATGGCTTTAGGAAAAAGCATAGCATGACTACAGCTCTGCTAGAATTCACTTGCTTCATCCAACAGTCCATCGACAATAGCAGTCTGGTAGGAGCGGTGTTCATAGACCTTACTAAGGCCTTTGACACCATGAATCACAAACTCCTCCTTGACCAGTTCACAAAGACTGGTCTCTCACCTAGCGCACTAAAATGGATCAGCAGCTACCTTGCCAGCATGTCACAGAGGGTGAAGATTTCAAATTCCATATCGGAACTGCACTCTATCAGATCAGGCGTACCCCAAGGGTCCATCCTGGGATCCCTTTTGTTTAGTATCTTCCTAAACAACCTACCAAAGGCCTGTCATTTAAGGACCCTCCTTTAAGCAGATGACGCTGTCATTTTTGCAAGTCACCCAGATCCCACTGTGCTTGAAGACAACCTACAACGTGGGTTCCTTGAAGCTGAAAAATGGCTCCAATCCCACAAGCCAGTTCTAAACTACAAAAAAATAAAACTTATGCTGTTCTCATCCTCCCGCCATAAACACAAGTCACATGCCCTCACAGTTAAAAATAACCATGGAGCCCCCATTGAACAAATCCAGCACTTCAAAAACCTTGGAGTAACCCTGGACTGCCACCTTACCTACGAGCCACACATTGATATTGTTGCTAAGACGTGAATGCTAAACTAGGACTGCTCTACAGACACAGACAAAGTCTGACCCCAGAAGCACTAAAACTTGCAATCCACAGCTCGGTACTATCTGTTATTGACTACGGCTTGGTTATATATGGAGCTGCGACAGCTACATCTCTCAAAAGACTAAATACTGCCCTAAACAAAGCCAGTAGACTTATCACTGGTGCCGGCTACCTCACCCATACTTGTGATCTATTCACCCTAACTGGCTTCTCAGACTACAAGACCACATCAAGTACCACTCATGTATACTTGCCAAGCAAGTGGTGCTTGGAACCTGCCAGCGGGCATCGCCAGTCTTCTATCAAAGCCTCAAATGTCGAGTCACACCCAGTCCTCTGTCTCTGAACTCTTTCATGTTCCTAGGGTTTGGACTACCCAATGCCAGCAATCCTTCCCATACAGAGCTCCTAGCTGGATGAATGGCCTGAGCTGTGAACTGACTAGCATACCTCAACTTACCCAGTTCAAGCATCTCCTGCATCTGCACATCTTGAAGGAAAGTAAGTGTACCTGCTTTAATTAGTCATGCGATTTGCACCTCATCTGGCAACCTGCATTCCCCATCCTCCTCAACAAGGCCCCCTGGCTGCATCCTTCCTCCCCTGCTCAATCGCCTCTCTCACCCTCCTCCCCACCTGTCACATCCTGACCCTCCTACTCTGTCCCACTAACTCGCCCACTATGACCCCTGACTGACTCTTTTCCACACCTTTCTTCCTCCCCTCTTCCCTCCCTCCCCCACACCTCACCATCTCCTCCCTCCTGTCACCTTCTCCTTCTGTGCTTGCCCCCGTTCCCACCCATTCTACCCCTTCCTGCCTCATTCAACATGCATGACAATGCCACCCAGCTGCACCCCCCCTTGTTCTCTGTCCTGCTGCTACTCTACATCCCCTGACTCACCCTTCCCGAGTTCCAAATGGGCCCACGTTTTCGCCTATAAAGTTCTAGAATGCCAACTATGTATCTAATTGCAATCATCTATGTTTACTGTGTATTGTGCTGTTCTACTGTTTGCTGTATTTGATATTATTTGTACATGTTATTGTGCTTTATACTCTGTTTTGTAACCCCCTCCCCATTATTGACGTGGAACCTTTGTAAATGAGCTCCACTGTGCTCAAAGGTATTTTCTCATCCTAGATTGAAATAAATAAATAAAATAAAATAAATAAATAAACAAATCTGTGAACTCTTCTTGTTGTAATATTTTACAAGCTGTATTGTCTACCGTGCCCACACTGTTGCATTACTTGGCCTACCTGGTCACACACAATTTGTACTACTCTTCCATTCATTTCATTGTATAATTCTGTTTTCTTTATCCTTCATGTTACCCCCTCCCCCCAGGTCACACCATTATATGAGCAACTTATTGTTCAGTGTGCCTTCCTGGTGAAACATTTTAATAAATAAATAAAAAAGTTTACAAACAACCTTGATTTTAGACAGCCTGGAGCGGGGATAAGCAGAAAACAGTTGTAAACAACATTGTTATTGCAGACTGCCTGGAACCTGGAATCCTGCTTCTTACCAGAAACACAGAGAGAATAGCAGCCAGGATCAAACACTGACTGGAGCATTAGAAGCATGGGGAATGTAACAAAAAGGGATCCTGTTGCTGAATGGAGCAAGGGTGAGAGAAAGGCATGCAGTTTCCATGCCCTCACTGAGATTTGCAGCACAAATAAAGAGGGATTCCAGTGAGATTCTGAGAGACTGACTGCAGTATGTTGTTAAATACTAAGTAAATGCTCCACTTTAATTAATTTTTTTATGTGATGGGATTTTTTTTTTAACTCCGCTTTATTCAAGAAGTAAGAGAAGCAAGACATACATGAAAAAGTGCATTCACATGTATAGGAATAAAAAACAAGAAAATATGTCCAGATACCATTACAATAGAATCTATCCATCTCTAACTTAATGATTCCGTCCATGTTACCAAAAAGTCCATGCTTAAAAAAGGTTGCTGTAAAGAAAAATTACAGACATAGTACTTCGGGTATTAGAGCACTAATTTCAGGTAGGTATTAACCAATCTAGATGGCATCAGACCTAAATCTAATTTATGGTAAGTTAGGAAAATGTAACTGTTAAAGAAAAAGAAGGAAATCCGTAACTAGTAGACAGGATAAATGAAACATTAAGAAACAGAACCAACAAAGAAAACCAGATCCCAGATGGTGCGGTAAATAAACATGGTAGATGTGGAAAACAACAGGGTGCACACCTCACATAAAGAACGTCTGGCAGGGCCCAAGCAGATTGTCCCAGTAAGGAGACCAACATATAGAAAATCATAATTCCCCAGTACCTCTACTCCATTTGAGAGCTACACATATAAAAGCAGTCCTAGGCCACCCATAAAATTAAATGTTTATCTAAAGTAAGACGAAGCTGGGCCATAATTCATTCCATAAGTTGTGCTTGTGCAACCTGGGTCTTCCACTCATCCAGTGCCAAAGGAGCAGCCACCCTCCATTTAGCAGTAATACATTTACTAGCAATTAAATATAAAAGGACATAAAGTCTTCTCTCCTGTCTAATTACAATTTCTTTAGGAGGCATACCCAGAATCATTGTTTGGAAACTGTGAGACAGAGACCTGCCCCACAGAGTATCCAACACTTTTTGAACCTTCAACCAAAATGGGGCAATTTAAGGGCACAACCAGAAAATGTGCAAGTGAGTGCCAGGAGAGCCACATGCCCTCCAACACAGTGGACTAAGATGAGTGCCAAAATGTTGTGTAATAGTGGGGACATGAAAGAAGCATGCCACAAACTTCCAGAGAAAATTCTCTCCATAACAAAGAGGCAGAGGCCTGCCATCCCTTCCAAAGCATTTCCCAACTAGTTCCCATAACTGGCTCACCTAATTCTAACTCCCATTGGGTTCTTATGTGATCTGACAGATTATTATGAGAGTTAGCATTAGATGATATAATTGTGAAATCTATTTCCCACGCACTCATAATTTGGTGGCCAAATATAGAAAATCTTCTAGGAGGGTTAAGGGTTGAGTAATATTGGTTAAGCCTACTGTAGTAAGGAGATGATGTCACAACTACAGATAGCGGTAAAAATCATTGGCACAGAGGCCAAAGGTATCTCTTTTTTTTTTTTTTGTGAACTCTGTTTTTCCTCTTCCTCACCGACTACTGGAGCATCTCTCAGGCAGCTCGCTCAACCTCACCTCCACTGCCAGCCTGAACCTCTCCCCTGACTGAGGAATCAGGTGCTGGGTCCCCCCCTCTCCCAAGGCCCTCACAAGAGGAGGTGGGGGACCTCGGATAGTCAAGTCAGGGTCAGGGCCAGCACTGGGCATGTGGGCTTGGCCACTGGAGACTTGCTGTTTCCTCCCTGGAGTTGGGGTTTTTCCTTTGTGTTGTGCCCAGGGGCGTGGATGTGCACTGATGTCCAGCACGCAATAGACATGCTCCCGCACTCATGCACAGCATGTCCACTCATGCCCCCACCCCACTCTATGTGCCCCCACCTGCTGAAATGCCCCTGGTCTCCACCAGGAGCTGCTGGTGCAGTGAGGGCACTACCCTTTCACCCCAGGAGAAGAGAGGAGAGGAGCGCAGTCCTCCAGACGCTTGATCCTCTCCTTCCCAGGCCAATCCCCAGTCACCCGAGTCCACTCCCGAACCTGGGTCAACAGTGTGGAGCAAGGTGTGGTGTCCAGTGCCTCAACCCTCAGTGCCACTGGGCCACCATCCAAAGGCATCTCGACGGTGTTCAAAAGTGACCAAGTTTGTACCTTGCACCAATTGTTGAAAATGAGTGAGAGTCTAGTCTGTCTACAAAAGCCTAAGTCCATTCTTGGGGGAAGGAAATCAGGATCTTCAATAATTATGGTAAGAGGGCCTGGGGAGGTAGGAGTACCTGTAAGGGGGTGACTTTTTGAAGAATCCTGAATGTCCGCTTTGTCCATGGATTCAAAATCTCCACAAGCCTAGTGGAGGAGAGTTTAATGAACGGCAGGGCATATAAAGGGGTCGGTAAGGATGATGAGTTTTTCAGGTCATAACATCTGGAATTTTCCCTTTGCTTAACACAGGTAACCAAAGGAAGCATCTGGCCTGCCATATAATACTCCCAAAAATTGGGCAATCCCAGGCCGCCCTTATCCTATGGTTGCTCCAATAATTTAAGGGCTACTCTACAGCACCTACCTTGCCATAAAAACTGCAGAAGGGCTCTGTTAAGGGTACACCAAAAGCGACTTGGAACTGAAACAGGGAGGGTCTGGAACAGAAACAACAAGCATTTGTCAATGCCGAATGTTGCTTGCTTGTATGTGCTGTGTAGGTATTTGGAAGTCAGTGGAGTGCAAATATTGAAGATTTGCAAACTTACGAGCGTGCGTAAGAACTGCACAACGCACACTCGTAAAACAGTAATTTTTAGGAAGTTTGTCACCAAATTTTCAACATAGCCATTTTAAGACCTCTGCTCATGAACAGTGTCACTGTGATTTTCTTAAATGTGTCCCATACAGTGAGTTAGCACCTGACTGCACCATTGTGGCTTCATGAAGTGATACGTTTTAGGCCCGAAGATGTGAAAATAAGCTGTACTGCTCATAAGAGGTGTGGTAAAATGAGAATGTTGAAAATCTGGGTGAAAATATTGAAAATTCGCAAACTTACTGACGTGCGTGGGAACTGCATGGCATGAGGCTCAGTAAAACAGTCATTTTTAGGATTTTTTTCACCAAATTTTAACACAGCCATTTTAAGACCTCTGCTCATGAATGTCACTGTGATTTTCTTAATGTGTCCCATTACAGTGATTTTGCATGACTGCGCCATTGTGCACTACATGAGCAGAAACATGTTTTGGGCGAGTTGTGAAAATGACAGCTATACTGCTCATAAGGAGGTATGGTAGAAATGACAATGTTGAAAATCTGGAGTGAAAATATTGAAAATTAAATGAACTTCTGAGGGTGCGTGGGGAATTGCCTGCTTACCTTCTAAGCTAGTCATTTTTAGGAATTTTTCCACCACATTTTAAAATAGGCTTTTGAGAGCCCACCTTATGAACACTGGCAGTGTCATTTCGTTAATCAGTGCCAAAGGTGATTTTGCACAGTGACTGCGAAATCACCCTTCAGGCCCGATTAATGCCATGACAGTGAGAGCATTCATGAGAAGGGGTCCCAAAAACCCCATGTTAAAAATTTGGTGCAAAAATTCCAAAAAATGGCTGAGATATGCAACAAAGTTGAAAAAACCCTATTTATTACATTATACAGCTTATCGGCATTTCCTCAGTTCGCGGTCGGCTTTGAAGAGTGCAGACGTGTTTCCGGTCCACCGAAGATTGTCGCCCCGGAGTCCGGAGGTAAGTATGGGGTGAGGGGGGTGTGGGGAGGCAGGGTGCGCAGTGGGTGGCACGGGCAGGGGCAGAGACAGCGAGGGACCATTTTTGTGTTTCAGGGTTTGTTTGTTTTTTTTAAAAAAGGACGACGACGTGGGATGTTTGCCATGCTGGGGTGGGCTCCCAGTGTGGCACAAGGATGGCTGTGTGGGGGTGTGGAGCCGATGGGGGATTGGGCACCCCCGTCAGTGATAGCATCTGTTGCCACGCTGGGGTGGGCTCCCAGCATGACACCCTGTACTTCCGGGGGAGGAACAGTGGGCCGGCAGAGTTAAGCATCCCCGTCGGCTAGGCGATGTAGCCAAGCTGGGGTGGGCACCCAGCCTGGCATGTGGAACTCTGTTTGAGGGCGCAGCACAGCCGACAGGGGATTGGGCACCCCCATCAGCTATACAGTGTGTGCGTGGGGGGGCGAGCATGCAGTATGCGTGCGTGTGTGTGTGTGTGTGTGTAGGGGGAGCGTGCATGAGCAGGCAATATCTTATCACTGCTCACTGAAGCGTAGTACCCCCTTTCAACTGTACTCCACTGCATTTTCGACTGCTGTCATAGACAGCTCCAGCAGCCATTGGAGAACTGCGGCCTTGCCTGCAAACACAATGACTGAATTGGAAGAGGGCTGCCACATCTCCACAAACTCAGATGATGGCACTATGTTTCTTGCACATGCGTGCAAGCAACATAACAAATGAGGGAGTACATTCATCTTCAAAACATTAACCCGGCCAGCCAAAGATAGGGGGAGATGGGTCCATCTTTGTAAATCTGCCAACATTTTTGTAAGGAGGGGTTCATAATTCAAACTGAAAAATCAGTGAAAGGCTGGGGAACACTTAATCCCCATGTGATGGGATTTTAATGTTGACTGAAACCTGAGAGAAGGGAAGGCATACAGTCTTCAAGCCCACAGAGTAATTTAAAGCACAGAAGGGGATTCTAATGATGTCAAAGGAATTTGACTGTTAAATCCTGACAAACGTACTGTGAAAATTTAAAGAATTATTTTGTTTATCTGTATTTTCCTGTGGATCTTTGTTTTGTGAAACCTCTTTTGAATAAAGCCATTCAGCAAGCGTGTTGTACCATTATGGACTAAGTCGGTGTCTATCTGTTGCACCCATGCCCTGGGACATCGGTAAGCAGCCAATGTTGATAACATAGGTTTTGACAGCACAACTCATGTGCAGTATTGCAAATATGAGGTGTATCTGCTCTGTGTACACTTCACCTGAATTACATATTTGTCTTTAACAGAAAAAAGACCATTTTAAAAGTGTGACAAATGACAACACACTCCATGGTGTGCTATCATAATGGCATAATGCACTTCTCAAGTAGTTATGGCACTCAGCTGTGCTTTGTGCCTATGAACCACAAGAAGTCCAGTACTGGCCATGCTGATTCATTTATTTGAAAATTGGTATCCGGGAAAGGCACACTGAGCTGAGGTTCATTTCCAGGTGTGACCCAGGGAAAGAGTTACAGGAGGAAGCAGTGAAACACAATACAGCACAGTACATGATACAGATGAAGTGCAGACACTATAAAGTAAGAATGTTTAATGGTTACAAATGTCGAAAAGAATAAAGTACAAATATGTTGTGCAAGTACAAGTGCACGTTGCAAGCTGAGACTGACATCATGACAGTACTAAGGCAGTCAAAACAGTGCACTAGGGAACAGTAATGCTGAGGAGAGTTAAAACCCCAAATACCAAGATCATAATGGGGGATCTTCTATGGGAAACAGGTGCAGATGGGTGGAGGGAAGAGTTGCAGCTGACACCTAAGGGACTCTAAGGAGGTGAAGAATGGATAGAGGGAGCTGGTTCCAGAGTGATGGCAAGCAATAGGAGAAGGCAGATTGTCCAGCAGAGGAACTGGGGTGAGGAGTAGAGAAGGTCTGATGGTCCAATGAGTTGAGGGAGCATGGAGCAGGAGGGAATGGAGAGAAGAGTGCAGAGAGAAGAGTGCAGAGAGATAGGATGTCAAGGAGCCAAACCAGTACTTGGAGCTGAAGGAAGTGCCATGTGACTAGCAAACTGAAGGTAGAAGGAGGATGGATAGGAAGCAGTGGTCAGTATATGGAGGAAAGTTAGTCTCTAAGCAACAAAAGGCATTGCAGAGGGTGTCCAGTCTGGCTAGGGAAGTGGAGGGAGCTGTACCACAGACCATGTCTGTATAGTCAAAGACCAGGAGCACCATTTTGGTGACCACCTCATGGCAGACTGGCCAGGTAGACATTCTGGGCTTGATTTTAAAAAGCTGATGGAGGGCTTGTGTCAAGCCCTGTATCTAAGCCATTTTGGCACAGATGTGCAAACTCCTTTATACAACTGCACCCAATTTTATGTGTGACAGTTGTGACAACTCCTCACTTTACAGCAGCTTGTGCCAAATATTTGGTGCAAGCCCCTAAGGTCTCCAAATGCACAAGTCAGACCAGGGCAAAGCTGGTCTAACATGCAGCATTTGGCCCTCAGGATTGGAAATCCAAATACTACAAGCTCCGTGCGCCACACAAGCAATGCACAAGGGGTTTGCGGCATTCTCTGGGCTCTGAAAATTGAGTCCTCTGTGTTGCAATACAAGGCACCAAGCTTAGGGCAGAGTTTTGCATGGATAGCATTGATGTGGGCTGAGAAGTCCTGCTTACTTGTCAAGCCACATGCCGAGGTACTTGAAGGATAATCCAAAGATACCAGTGCACCCGCCTCCACACACACAACATAGCATATTAAAACGTTCCCCTGCCAAAAATGGCTATATTTACTTTGAGCTCCATGTGAGGAGTAGGTTTCCTTGGTTTCAGACTGGAATTCCAGTATGAGTAAGCTAAATCACCATCGTCAAGGTGGGACCCTTGATTTAGTCCCTAACTTTCCAATGCCTCAATTGCTAATGTGACTAATTGGGTCCTTTTATACACTGTGCTCCCATCAAGGATCCTTGATGGAAGCACAGTGTATAAAAGGGACTAAATCAAGGGTCCCACCTTGATGATGGTGATTTAGCTTACTCATACTGGAATTCCAGTCTGAAACCAAGAGGACCTACTCCTTACATGTAGCTCAAAGTAAATATAGCCATTTCTGGCAGTGGAAAGTTTAAATATGCTATGTTGTGCATGTGGGGGGGAGGGTGCACTGGTATCTTTGGATTGTCTTTTGTATGCCACAACCAGGTAGCACCCCTTAGAGAAAAAATGTGAATTCTAGTGTGTGAAGCAACTTAAAAGGTTTGAGAGTGCTATTTTGGATTTACTTGAAGGATAACACTGCTTCAAGAGGGGAGCCACCCAGCACGGTGAAGACCGTATGCCATCTCACACTCAGCACATCTGTGTTAAGGGTGCTCATGGCTGCTGCACAATATATGGTCATACCCATTGTGACATAGTGAGAACAAATATCAGCAGCTAAATTATCATTACTTACTAAGGTGTCGGCGACTCATCATTCAGTGGCCAGTTACCAGCCAAGTACTCACAGAACGGTACTTGAATTATGTTTCTATTCCGGCAATTCTTGTGGAACATAACATGAGTATATGTACATGTAACTCCTTCCTGCTACATCATCCCTGAGAGCATTCGCACCTTATGGCAACATAAGCATTCTTCTTCTTATGAAGGCATGGTAGAACACTGTTGACAATGACACCTAGTAATTAAAAGAATAACTGCAATTGAGAACTGAGATGCATTTGCATTGTTGTGGAGCAATTTCATGTACAAAGGATGTAACAAGAGCATTAGGACCTACATATAACCCTCCCCCCAACCACATTCTTTTGGAATGACACCCCAGTCCTCCCACCCAACTCAGTCATGGTACCTAATACTAGCATTGACAAATGATGCAACCAGAGTCACTCTAACTTGGACTGCCCTTGTGTCAGCTGGACTACAATGGCTAGTTTATACTCCAGTATCCGCCCACCTGGATCAGAATTAGTAACACGCATACTAGCTCCCTCAAATCCCCATGCACACCTTAGCAATAACATCCCAGAGACAGTTTATCATAGATCGTCCCTTGGTTGTTTCCAGTAATATGTCTTACACTAGCTCTCCCTCCACATACCTTGCTTATTTGTTTTTTGGTAAGCGGGTAAGTACAGTAGACAGCTGAATGCCTATTTACAGGTATGACCCAAGAGAGTACAACTAGACACATGAAAAACAATCGACAAATAGTTGAGCAAAAATCAAGTTACATAGCTACAGGAACATCAAAAGCATAACAGTGAATGTTACAGCAAGGTAGCAAGTAACAAAACAGTAAAAAATTATTATGACACTAAGGGCCCAATATTCAAAAGTTTGTGCAGCCGCTAATGGGTCTTTGCCTGCACAAACCAGGGTTTGCACTGGATCCCCATATTCAAAATGGGCTGTTGCATGGGCAAAGAGGGTTGGTGCCCATGCAAAACATAATGTACGTGTGCGGCAAGAGGAGGGGCATGGCCATGAATACTTGTATTACTCTATATTCAGCGGCTTTGTGCTGAGCAAAAAGGTTTAGGGATGGCCTTTTGCGCAGCGCAAATACCACCAAACAAAACCCCAACTTAACTCCAGGGAACCCTAGTGGCTGTTGAAGGTAATGTAGCCACCTAGCTGGTAGTCCGCTGAGGGAGCACAACTGCCCCTTGTGGTCTCTGGCATCCCCCCCCCCCACTGAGCACTGTCCCATACTGTTAAAAAATTATCCATGGTGTTAGGGGCCCCGATTGCCATCCCATTCTTACCAAAAAAAAAATACGGAATTATGAGTACTCTAACAGTCGATAGCTGCTCCATACTATAAAAAAAATAACCCTAGTGCTAGTGATCCCCCTCCCTCCGATTGCTGGCCTATAATGTAGAAATATATATCCCTGGTGGTAGTGTCCCCTCCTCCAATCAGTCCCCCTCTCCAATCACTGGTCCATACTGTAGAAATATATATCACCGGTGGTAGTGGTACCCAATCCTCCGATCACCGACCTGTACTGTAGAACTACATACCCTTGGATGTAGTGGTCCCCCCCCCAATTACAGGCTTGTCCATACTGTATAAATATATATCCCTGGTGCTAGTGGTCCCTCCCTTCCCTCCAATCCCCAGCCCATACTGTAGAAATATATATCCCTGATTGTAGTGGTCCTCTCTCCCTCTGATCGCCAGCCCATGCTGTAGAAATATATATCCCTGGTGCTAGTGGTCCACCCCTCTGATCACCAGCCCATACTATACAAATATATATCTCTACCCTGTCCTATAAATAAATGGCATGCTCCCTGTCTGGACATATGGTGGCAAACCGAGGAGGTGTGAGGAGGGCTGAACCAGTGGCCATATGCACTCGCAGCACCAGGGAGGGATTGGGAAGGTGATGGGGGTGGGATTTTGGTGCCGCAGTGTGAGGGACACTTAGGTGCCAGGGATTTCATGTTACCACTGTACAGGCCACCAAATGGGAAGGAGGGACCACTAATACCACTGATACTTTTTATACAGAACAGGTCATCAATCAGTGGAAGGGGTGGCCACTAGCACCAGGAATATATATGTCTACAGTATGGCCCGGCAATTGGTAGGAGACCACTAGCACCAAGGATATTTTTTTACAGACTAGACTGGTGATTGGGAGGACCACTACCACAAGGGATAGCTATATGTCTTGGACCATGCAATTCGGGGGAGGGGATGCTGCACTAACCTGCATTGCTACCCATACAAATTAGCCCATAATTGACATGTAAATAGACCCTTAGCGCCTTGCAAGTCCAATGGGCTCATTTACATAGGTCTCTTTGAATATTGAAGATAGCACTCTGGCACTAGCCATTCTAGCAGTATACTTTGGGACCAAATTCTGTTATCCTCCACAAATTATGGAGGGGGGGGAGAAGGGCGCAATACAAAATCCACACAAGTAGACAGTTCTTCTATATTCCAATTGTCTTATTCTTTTATTATAAATTTTGGCTCAAATCCTTTACGTTTCACCAATAAATTATTGGCTACCTCAGGAGATGCCTTTTGAAAACCTTTAAAAACATAAAACTATATAAATATCCTGTCTACATCACTATAATTATTATACATACAATGTGCAGTTCTATTGGGTAATGATAGGTCACTTACATCTTTAATACTGTAATTCAATATCTTCTACTTTAAATTGACTGTAGTCACTATAACTTCTAAAATAAAACCAAAAAAGTCATAAATGTAACTGGTTTAGTCATTGTTCTAACTTCACCATCTTAAGTGGTCACAATGTACAACTCTTTTCATTTATATTTAATTTATATGTGTTTATGACAAAACACTCTTTCTTGTGATTCCCATACTCATTAAATGTCAAGATCATATTATCTATACATATTTTAAATTTATTATCTGTTCAAATCTTGTTTTCCAGCACATCATTATTTACAATGCTTTTATAGGCCCCATTCATGGATTTTGTATTGCCCTTCTCCCCATAATTTGTGGGGTATAATAGAATTTGGTTAGAGGAACACATCTGAAGAGGCAGCAGAATCAAGGACTATAAGTATTAAACATCTACATTTCCCGTGGTTCACCAGGACCCCGTCCTGGACCATTTTTTAATATACTTTGGGAGCCCTGTTGGGGCAGCCCTAAGTGGCGTAGCGCTGCACTGACATGGCCCTATATATAGTTAAATAGCACTGGTGCGCTATTCAACTGAATATAGCATCCTCGGGAACTTGGGCAATTGCAAGCTGCAGTGAAATTTTGGCACTGCGTTTTGTGCAGTTTTGAATATCGGAACCCCCAAGTGTCAAACAGTACATTAACATAGCCATAGAACGTTAAACTAGTGGGTATATTAAGTATTATGATACCAAGTGACAAACAGTACCCTTAATTTAGCCATAGGCAAGTAACAGCAGGGTAGGCACAAATTTGCTCTAAGCAAAGACTTGACTAGACTGGGCAGTTTGACTGTTCACTGTAGAAGCATGTTTATTAAGCAGTGGGTGGTGGGTAATGTTATGTGCAGGTGCAGGCCACTGATAGATATAGATGAGCTTTCAAGGCTGACAGGGCTGGAGAATTACAAATGTTGGTACTGTAGGTAGGAAGAGCCACAGCATTGGGGCAGAAGAGGAGAATGCCTGTTCACCCATTTTGTTCAAGCATTTTGGAATAACCTGGTAGGTGGTATCTGTCAACCCGATCGAAGTGAGTAGGTGAAGCAAACACTGTGTGTTAGTGAGACAGGGGTGGTAGGGAGGCTAACCCGAGAAGCTTGGAAAGAAAGCATCCTAGGACATAGGAGTGTGATGCAGAGGGGGAGAGCTGGCCCAGAGAGGAGTACAGTGAGTAATCATGGGTCAGGTGGGAGGAGGCAAGGAAAAAACAACAGATGTGATTGTAAGTAATGTCCCATTTATATTGTGAGGTTTGGGGGGCACTAGTGAGGATACGTGAGCTGTATTGGAGGGAGGACCCAGGAAGGAGTATGCCATGGGATATAGCCCTGTAAACATCTGGAGTAGAGAAGTGATGGAAGCAATAAACCATGCCAAATCTGGAATTTATGAACTTGGTAATAGCAAAGATATGGGAGGAGAAATGCAGGACAGAGTCTTGGGTGACACCAAGGTACTTCAATTCACTCACAGTGAAGAGAGGAATGCCATCAGAACAGCAAATAACCAATGGACAAGGATGGAATGCTCTATGCACATTAGTTCTGAGTAACATAGCTTAGGTTTTGGTGGCACTGAGAACTAAATTGTTGACCCTGAGCCAGTTTTTTATCTGGGTGAAATTGGTGTTTATCTGAGCATTATTTGACCTTAGCAATGACAACCCTGTCCGCCAACCCAGACCAGCAACGGAACCATGGGACCAGTATTGACTTACAACAAAATCATGTTCACTATACTCGGGACTGTCTCTAGGTCAGCTGAACTACTATGGCCCAATTTAAGATCCCCTATCACAGCAGCTGGAATAGTATTAGGGACACAGAGATTAGCAACACACACACACACGCACACACACACACACACACACACACACACACACACACACACACACACATTCATCAGCAATCGCATTCCTGCTCACCCACCCAGACTAGCCATGGGACACCGATGTAACTGGAGTCACTGTACCCTATACCAGTCCTGGCTCAGCTAGACTACTGTGACCTAATTTATACCCCTCCATCTGCCCACAAAGATCAGCATTTTGGACATACAGGCTACTCCCCTCAACACACCCATTCAAAAAGTCATCTCTATCCACCCACTCAGAAAAGCCATGGGCAAATATGACAAGCACTGACAAATGATTTAACAAGAGTTACTCTACACTGAACCATCCCTGTGTTAGCTGGACTACACTGGCTGATTTTAGGCTCTCCTATCTGCCAACCTGGACAAGCATATGGTAAACACAGATTGCCCCCAACCCTCACCCATGCCCCTTAGCAATTACATCCATATCCACTCACCCAGACCAACTATGGGACCAGTGATGTCAATCTATCATGGACTGGCCCTGGGTAGGCAAACCTACCATGGCATAATTTAGACTCCCCTATATGCACTCCTGGATCAGCATGTGAGACACACAGAATAACCAACATTTCCCCCACCCCTAACAAATGACATCCCTGTCCACCAACCCAGAACATATGTCCACTGAACTGGCAATGAACACAAAAGTAACCAGAGTCACTTTACCATGGACTGGTTCTGGGTCAGCTAAACTACCATGACCTAATTTAGAATCCCCTATCTGCCCACCTGCAGTAACGACATTTCACCAGAATCATAGGCGTTGCAAAGCTCCTCTACCCCTCACATTTTATATAAATGAATGCTAGGGAAACCATGTTTTAGGAGTTTCTAGGGGTGTCAAGGGACATCATATGGATTACAAAGACATTTTAGGGACCTAAATGATGCCCATGCCCACTTGTATGAACTAGTGAGGCACACAACTAGCTCACCCACACCTTAGCAATGACATTTCTGTCTGACCACCAAGACCAGACATCGGGCCACCAATGTAACCAGACTCACTCTACCCTAGACTGGTCCTTGATCAGCTGAACTACAATGAACTAATTTAAATGCCTCTATCTGCACACACCACCATGCTGGACACACATACTATCCCCCCCACACCCCTTAGCAGTGATATCCCTACCCACAAACCAAGACCAGCAATAGGACCACTGGACCTGCATTGACCACCAACATAAAAAGAGTCATTATAACCTAGACAAGCCATAGGTCAACTGGAATAGCATCAACTACTTTCGGCATACCTTGTCTGCCAGCATGGTCTATTAGAGTTAAACGCCCCTAACAATGTCATCCAGGTCCACTAACCTGTTAAAGCCATATGTCAGCATGGCTAACTTTACCAGCTTGTGACTACCCTGACAGCCCACTAGAACCAGCCTTGGGACACAAAGGCTTTTCATCCCTAGCAATGTATATGCAGTCAGCACACAAAGAAAGTCATGCTCTTGCGATGTAATGGTACTACTGCAAGATAGCAAGTGCTGTATTCAGCATGTCAGAATACCCATAACTTACATTTTTTCAATAATTTGTAAGCAGTGACACAAACCCCTTGTACCACACAACTAAATATGCATAAGCAATAGGCATACTAAATATAAATAAAGCAGAACATTTCAGTCTAAATAAAATACTAATTTTTGAAAACATGTTCATGCTCAGATGCATTATTACACAGCACTACTTTTGACAGATTACCTCCATATCCATATAATCACTAATGTGATCAAGATATCATGTGTCAACATAAACAGAAACAAGCAATTGATTCAAAGGAATTTGATATATTATGCATACTGCTCATCAACAGAGCCATGTGTTTTCATCTACCAACCACTTCAGATGAATGAGTATGGTTGTCCTTCCCTGAGCTTGCAAAATCATCAAATGAGCATGTTTCAGGGGCTGCAGCATTGTGCCTTCTAACAGGCTGAAACACATAGGGCCTGACCAATAAGGTAAAGTCCAAATGAAGGTCTAGATCATTGAATTCATGTCCGCCTTCTGCCATTGTTAGATAAGGCCATACTGCTAACAAACTACAGCATCAGGTCTGTGTCACTCCAATGACATCATTAGGAGGTGTTCTGAGTGACTACTCATTATCGGTTAAGCATCGATTGGCACAAAACCTGAATGTTCAAAATCAATAAAATTAATTTAAAAAATCCTGATAGAATTAAAACAATAATGAATATTAACATCTCTGGCAACATCACTGCATATCAGAATGACAGATAGATGAAATCAAAATAAAAAAGGGTTAGGTATCCTTTAACATGCTTCAATATGTCAGTTTGCATCATAGTCCCCCTCCTTCACCTCCCCCCTTCCTGTGCAGAATGATCTACCCAGCATTTCATGAAAAAGTTAGAACTCTTCAGAAGCCTGAGGATTTCTAAGATCTGTCCAAGCCTCATTGCTTTGAAAAACGTAGACATTTTCAGAACATATAAATTCTTGGACCCCTCAGCTTTTTTTAGCTTTGCTGAATCTTGAATGTCTAAGAATAAACATTGTTGTGGGAAACTCTTGGACTTTAGTATAAGGAAGGACTTAGAAGAGGAAATGTTTGGATACTCATTTACTTTTTAGTGGTTGGTGAGAAATTTAGTGCAAAGTGAAATGAATGGAAGAATGAAAAAGGTGTGTATAGTTCATAGGCAACAAGAGGGAAAGTGTAGTTTCACTAGTTACAAAAAATAGTCTCTATAACATTCAGTTGGTTGTTATAAATTTCTAATTGTATCTGACCATTTTCTGATTGGCCTCAAATGCACTTTAATATCAAGAATCCAAGCCTTAATAAATGTGTATTGTTATGAGCTGAAGGGTTATAACTGCTGCCTCTGAGACCATGGAGGCAAGGGTCGATTCCTGGGTCTGACATGTGCCTGTAATTCAGTTTACAGATAATGTCCCCCACAAGCCAGACAAGATATTACAGATTAAAGTAGCTTACATTTCAGGATGCATTTGACAATCGATCTTTAAAAAATATGTTTTAAAATGTATGAGAGGAGCAGCTTCAAACTGTTGATGCTAGAAGTGAAAAAACTTAGACAAAACCTCCCCAGAATAACTGAGGCTACTAATGGGAAAAGCTCAGAAAATCTAGCATGAACAGTGAGAACATGTATATCACAGCAGTGCAATTACATACAGTTCTGGTTTAATGGTACAAAGGGAAAAAACAGATCTGTAAGACAAAGGATTGCAGCTTCAGTCTGGGCTATAAACAATCTTACCTAAAGAAATTTGAGGTACAGAAAACGTTTTTTTAGCAAGCTACTGCCATGGCTTAGCAAAGCTTTGACTGAGACTTACAAATAATATAATCTTTTCTAAGAAAATCCAAGTGCCAATACCATTGTAGCTTCTCTAAGCTTTTTCCTCTCTTGTAAATCAAAGGAAGCATAACTTTTTCCAAATCAAATTTTTTCATGAAGCTCTGGACATTTCCAGCCTCACTTTTACACAGGTGGGATGTGGCTAAAATTAGGCAGAATTGCCTAACCCTCTCTTACTACTGAAAAAAAAAATTAAATATTAATAAATAATAAAATTTTGTTCCATTGATGAGACCTTGTGAACAGGACACCAAGGATGACAGTGCTGAATCAGTAATTCTTTGCATGATCCTTCCCTTGGTAAGTCTACTAAATGGATATACAGTACATACTGTTATTTGAGATCTTCTATAGCAACCCAACAAAGAAAGGCTGGTAGTGGTGGTCACTGAAGCCATAGCACTGGTGGCAGTGTTAATGGTGGTGGAGGAGATTGTGATGATAATGGTGGTGGAGGAGATGGTACCGATACCACTGGTTCACCAGAGTCATCTCAGCAGCACCACCAGCAGAATGCACTACATATTAAAGAAGTGGCAGAGGTGATTCTCACACAAAAAGTGGACATATTTGAAGGCAATAGATTAGGCACACAATTTGGCATGGCAACGTTACTGGATCCCATATTTAAATATATGTGTATTTCCCCTGGACATATCGATTATATCAAGCAGAACCGGATGTATACACTTCAAATGAAGCAGCCTAAACAATGTGAAGAATCAGCCAAGAATCAATCTCTACCTACTTGTACTGCTCCTTCTCCTTGGTTGAATTTGTATGCTTATATTGCTAAGCGTCAGCAAGACAGCATGAAAGATGACTTGGATAGTGATGGTCCAGAGATGGCAAAGAACATTTGGGAGCTTTTTTGACACGGACTCCCAGCACCACGCAAACATTATGGATGAAGATACAGACATCCCACCAGAGTACACAATTGAGGCTTATCTAGCAGAACCACTGTCTAGCCTAAGCAGGGAGCCCATCAAATTCTGGCAAGACAGGAAAGTCATTTGACCTGCACTGACTAAACTGACTTTGTATTTTCTCAGTTGCCCTCAAACATCCATTGCTTCAGAAAGATGTTGCAGTACTACTGGTGATATCACCTCACCACATCATTCCTCCAGGCTAGATCCCTAGAATATTGAATTCTTATCATATCTCAGACTGAACTTACCTCAGTTCAGCTTCAGCTGCTGTATCTATTTGATCACTTCCATATCAAAGAAGTCACATCTGCTGCTATTGTCACTTCTGTACTTCCTGCTGACAAGTCTTCCTTGACTCCCAATGGCATTGGCAGCACTACTGTCTGGCTCACCATTCCCAGTAGCACTGCCAGCTCACGGATGATGTGACACATACCACAACCTCAACTCCTGCTTAAGGCAGTACAGCTTTTGTTAATGCCATTACCAACAAGTTTGAAGTGATCAGGAGTTATGTGCTGCTCATATCAAGTCATTATGTCTGGTTCATAGCTCAGTGCTTGTGCTACATACTGTAATTGGATAATGAAGGTTTATGCTTGGATACAGAGGCCAGATAGGTAAGTAGGACATTGCCCATCAGATATGCAGCAGTTCGAATTGATCAGTGCTTAGGTACTTTGAACATTGTTATACAGTCAGCAATTACAGTACAAATGAGCTGGATAGTCTTATGTAAGGTGCTTAGATGCTCGAGCTGATAAGTAAAGTGTTATGATTTGGTATTGGTTTGGCCTTACTCTGTATCCCACCGTAAAGAATGCTTAGTCCAGTAGTTTGAGACCTCCCTGGTGGGATAAGAGTGCCGGAGAAGGAGGAGGTGTCAGGGGAGGATGGAGGGTGAGTGTGACTTGCTCTAAGCAGAGCAGATGTAGCCTGCTAGTTTAAATAGGATGTGGGGGAGGAGCTCTTCCCCCACATAACTTCAGGTGATAGCCTTTCATTTATGTGTGGTTCATAGCTCGGTGCTTGTGCTACATACTGTAATTGGATAATGAAGGTTTGTGCTTGGATACAGAGGCCAAATAGGTAAGTAGGACATTGCTCGTCAGATATGCAGCAGTAGGAATTGATCAGTGCTTAGGTACTTTGAACATTGTTATGCAGTCAGCAATTATAGCACAAATGAGATGGATAGTCTTATGCAAGGTGCTTAGATGCTTGAGCTGATGAGTAACGTGTTATGATTTGGTATTGGTTTGGCCTTACTCTGTATCCCATCGTAAAGAATGCTTAGTCCAGTAGTATGAGACCCCCCAAAAAGAATAATATCAAATGATTATCTCCTCCAACTCCAGAGAGTATGACCAACAGCACACAGTAGAGGAAAAACCCCCTTTGGGGGAAACCTCTGAGGACCCATGGCTACTGACCCACCCATCCTTCGGTGCGTAGTAAGGGAGAATAATCCTAATTAACAATATTAAGCTAATTCGAGTTCCAGAGTTTGAGATTCTGATCCATGAAGTGAAGCTGAATAAGTACAAAATATTCTGTTGGTGAATGTAGTAGCATCCTTCTAGCTAATCCTAGTCCAAAAATCCGTGTCCAGAGCAGAATGGTGGGAGAATGGAATCCATGGTTGATAATAATGATTTGAAGCGTCAAAGTTACATTTGTGAAATGTTCCGGCAGTGAGGACGGCTTCTGCAAGGAGAACCAGTGACCAAAGGCTAAGTGTCCATGTCCAGAGTAGGAGGAAGATAGTTTGTATTCCTCTTGGCAAGCTTCGTAAATGCAGGCCTTGGGGATGAAACACAAGAACTGGGCACATGCTGCGTGATCTGGAGAGGGTGGAGCAGTAGGAATCTCTAATCTGGAGTGGAAGCAAGTAAGTAAATTAGGTATAGATCTTAGTGCGAATATGTAGACATAAGTTAAATGTACCTCCAGATCCCAATGGAGGAGTAGGTTGTAGAATACGGAATCGGTCTTGATGAACCACTAGGCCCTGTAAGGGCGAAGCAGGTAATTTGAGCAAGTAACATAAATAGGTGGACCTATACATAGGTCAGTTGTAGTAGTATGTAAAGCTGCATGATGCAGATGTAGTAGCAGGAAAGTAGTATTGCACAGCTTATGTATGGTATATAGTGAGGGGTATGAAGAAATGGTAATAGCACGGGAATCGAAGAGCTTTGTCTGGTGACCCAAACGGTTGTGTAACAATGTTGATATCCACGTTTCGAAAGCCAGAATGGTACATTAGCTAGAATTGACTCGGTAAGAATATTCTGATGAGTCCTGAATAGTCGAGCTTATGAGTCATAGATGGTGATAACTGAAGAGGCTGAGTAAAATGAAGTAGCATTGTCACTGGGTCCAAGAAGCCTTAGAGCACAAATCTGGATATTGAAGGTCTTCTGGATAAGCTCAACTAAGTGTCCTGGTAAGAGTGTAGTAGTAGTAGTTTCATATGACTGAAGCTGCAGGGCAGAAGCATCCAAAGAATAGATGACAAATGGCTAAACAAATCCAGATGTGAGTCCATAGTAAGGCAGATCCTAGGGCTGGCTGACACGGAGGTAGGTAGGCTTAAGGTAGAATATGTGAACCTCCAGGTCCCGAGCTGGGTGAGGCAGAAGTAGAGTAGAGGTAGTTAAACCCCCCTCAGTCCAATGGGCAAAAGTAGGTCATAGAAGTAGGCGATTACGGTGCAGTAATATAAGAGCAAAGGACCTCCGGGCCCGTAGGGGTGCAGGTCTGGTGAAATGCGATGATGAACCTCCGGCTCAGTGGGGCGAGGCAGGTTGCAGAGCAGTGGTAGATAATGTAATGGAAATGTCGAACTGCATGCAATGCAGAAATAGCAGTGAAGTAGTGAGGAATAAATTGAAGATGGTATTGGTATTGTAATGGCAGCATATCCTGAGTCAGTTAGTGCGGAGTAGTACTGTAGTTTTAAGGCAGACTTAGGAGAGCAGAATGGTGCTGTAGATTGTCATATTCTGAAGAGCGAGGATGGTAAGGATTGCAGTGAAGAGACCTTGGAGAAAGAGTTGGCAACTCGATGAGAGGTAATAAGCATCCTAAAAAACTGCAGATCTATGTCTTAAGCATAAGCCATGATAAGGAAGGCAGTATGAAACAGTAGTAGTAATTCCGAAGTAGTTGAAGAAGTATAGCAAGAAGCATCCTAGGGAATTGAGGTGAACGGTCGATGTAATCCAGAAGTAAATCCAATGGAAAGAAGAAGCATATCCTTGACAAACGGAAGTCAGTATGTACAGCAAGGTGAGGGCTGCAAGGTCCAGAATCCAAGTAGTACAACTGAAGGCAAGGAATAACTGTCAATGCATCCAATACTGAGAAATAAGAGAATGGAGAGTAGCAGCTAGGCTCCATGAAGGCTAGCATGCGCAGCTGGACCACACGTAGGTCAGCAGGTAAAGTAAGTAGAGAGTGGCAGCTAAGCCCCACGAAGGCTAGCATGCATGGCTGGGCCACACGAAGGTCAGCCAGAAATTAAGATAGTGATTATAAACCAAACAAAGCAAAGCAATGTAGGAAGCATCCAGAGACATGGATGTAAATCCTGGACATAGTCGGCTAGTAAATCCAATAGAGTACAATGGGTCCTGGTCCTATGGAGAGATACAGGCAAGGTGAAGCTTCAGCAACTAGAACTCGAGTAGCAAGACTGAAGGTGTCTCATTCCGAGTTGTAGCCAATCCTGATGGAAAAGCTTAGGTGAGAGTCCACAGGAAGGAGTTGGAACAGTGTGAGGAATGCAGTGATGGCACATAGCTGCAGTGCAGGACTAGAGTCCAGGGCCAAAGGCCAGGAGCTGCTAGGTCTGAACGTTAGTATAGTAGAGTATACGGTCTGCTGCAGTACAGAAGAAGAGCAGTGCTACCACAGGAACCATAGGTGTGCCGGTAATAATCCTAGGATTGGAACAAGCTAGGCTTCCCCGCAGGCAAGCAGTAGAAGCAGGCATAAAGCAATGGTAGGAGAAAAATCCAAGGCTGTCAATGCCAACAAAGGTGGCAGTAGCAGTGAAGCTGCGAAGCTGTGCAGACTGCAGTACGAGACATGGTTCCAGACAAATGGAATGCAGATAATGCACAGCACTGAATAAATAAATATTGTGACTAAGTTCCTCCCATATATATGTGTGCAATGGAAGTCACCAGACATATCAGATATGCTACCCGAAGGAGCTTGCAGGGGTTCTAGTGAAAATGTCCAAGGCAGGGTCCAGTGAAGTAGAAGTAAATAGATCAGTGTTAGGTAAACGAAATCCCAGTTCTAAATGAATACAGTTTAATGCTTCCAGAGCCCCTTACTCACTCAGTCTTACTCTCCTTGTGAAATAGGAAATGGCAGGCAGACTCCACATACATAAATTGTCATGTAGCTGCCACAGGAATCAGTTCAGGTTAAGAAATAGGCAATGCCGGCTAATGCAGGTAATCCTGAAATGATGTGAGTCAATAGTACGGGGACAGGTAGCTGGAATGCCATAATGAAGGCGTGGAGCTGAGGATGCCAACCGGCGACTATTGGAGGCAGGGAGTAGGAACGTAGGCTGAGTATAGGAGGCCAAGCAGAGGAGGAAGCAGCTGCATATGAGCTGCACGAAGCAGTCCAGGAGTCGAGCAAGGAATCAAGGAAACAGCATGGCTCCACGGCCGGAGAACACAAACTGCATTGTTGCATGGAGTGGCCTCTCGGAAAAGAGGAGAGACCCCTCAGCAGCCACACGAGTAAGGCGCAGTCATGCAAGGGGTAGGCAATAGGAGGAAGTGAGCAGAGCTAGTGAGAGAATGAAGGCGGTAAAGAAGTGTGGCATGCAGGGAGCAACAGCAGCAAGAAACCCCCCCCAAAAAAGCAAGAGACTGGACAGAGACAAAACGGACGGCAGCGAGCCACAGAAGGGGGTGGGGAAACAAAACCGGCAGGGGGCAGGGAGGAAAGAAGGGGGGGCAAAACAGAAGAGCAAAGAGAGCAGCCAAACCGGCAGCAACACGCCAGCAAGCGCCAAGTGTGACTCGCTCTAAGCAAAGCGGATGTAGCCTGCTAGTTTAAATAGGATGTGGGAGAGGAGATCTTCCCCCACATAACTTCAGGCGATTGCCTTTCATTTATCAGTTAAATAAGACCCATTACATAGCCCAATCCACTGTCAGGAGACAGCGACCCCAACGCCAAATGACTCATAAGTGATGGCCATGCACAGATACACAAGTTCCTCAGTCTCATGACCTCATGTAGTCCATTGACTATTATAAGTTGGGTTGTCAATGAGCAGAAGCTGTTTTAGTTGTTACTTCAGTATAATCAATATAAAAAAACTAAAAAAAAATGTTAATGCAGTAGAATCCTCTTAAAAGGGACAGCTGGGTTCACCTCAATGCAGCCTGTCCCTATTAACAAAATACCATTAATTTAGTGTTAGACTAATCAGAGTTTAATCATAGTTGACTTTTTTATTGTTTCATTATGGTTTTCTTAATGCATTCAAATAATTTTAAAAAAACTGTATGTGTGTTCTCAATTTTAGCGCAGTAGTTATCCTGCAAAATAATTGGTTAGAGCTTCTTTAGGTTACATGACCAGAAAGACAAAGTTTCATTTGGTTGGAGTACAACTAAAACCATGGTTTTCAGTAGGTGATTTATGATGAGTCAGGTGTGAACTGTTCCTATTAAACAGAATTATAGTCCCCATTAACCACTTATATTAACATTTTGCTAATAGAACAGTGAAACTGTTCCATGAGAAGTGTCCCTTTTAACCAGATGTCCCTATTATCATTGTTCCTATAAAGTGGATTGTACTGCATAAAAAAAAAATGAAACCAAAACGGAAATCTCAACACCCATGCATGGTGAAAAATTGGAAAGGTATCTCTAGTGTCCAAAATGTATTGCCTTTTAATAAGTGTTTATTTTCTTGGATGCATGATTTTTGGGGGCGGTATTATAAATTTGGGTTATTATGAATTTGTTAAATGATGAGACCAGTCAGAAGGTAGTAATTGGTGTGGATGTAAAACAGAGACAAAAAGGAGGCAAGCCTTGAACTCAACAATGAAAACAAACAATTGGAGTCATGCACAAATGCAGGCTGGATATGTGCAAGAGGCGCATACCTAGCCCACACAGCTCCACAACCCTGGACATGCATGTGGTGGCCAGTATGCATTAATGCTGGCCACCGCAAGGTGCCTGTCCATGCCCCCCCCAGCATGCTGCTGTTTGGGGGCAGATCGTAAGACACAGGCAGGCATCTAGGCAGATGTCCATCCTGGTCCCCTAGTGAATTCCTTCTCTACACAGAGTAGAGATTTGTAGGATGGCTGCAATTTTTTAAAATGCCCAGAGGGCATGGAAGCAGGGTAGGGGTGATTCTTCATCCCGCTGCAGTCAGAAGGTATAATTGGGGGGAGTGCACAACAGATGCAGCAGGATCTTCACCCCCTCACCTGGCGCTCCACAGCTTTGTGAATGGCATGGATTATGCCTTGTCCCCCAGACATGGCCCTGTACTGTCCATGCACATATCTGCATGGTCAGGGGATTGAGTGTGGAAGGGGTGGGTGCCCCTTCCATAAATGCCACCTGGGGTCTGGGGAACCCCTGGTGCATGGCATTCCAGATTTGGGTTGCCTATGTGCCGTGGATATGCCTTTTCATGCATAGACCACATGTACAATAGCTCTGAGACTAAACTGGGGTGCAGGAGTCATGCTTTTTGTGGACTGTGTCACACTACCACAAGCCATTATCCACAGGAGATGCATGCCAACAGCAGCTGCCAGAAGAAAGCTACAGTAATTCATATCCATTGTTGACCTCAAAGCTTACCTCCATATGTAGTCTATTTTACTATATGCCAAATAGTATAGTGGGAGCCAAAGTGGTTCGGTCGAATTGGTGAAACCAAGCCAAATTTTCATAGCCCAGCTTGAAACCAAATTGAAGTAGCTGTGACCCCCTTCTCTCACTGTTGCCGGTGTGTGGATCATTATTCCATTTTCCTGTCAAGGAGTTAAACATTCAGTGAATTACTTTCAGTAGTACTTAACCCCAAGGCCAATGACTTTTCTTGTGAGAGTTGCTTAAGTGACATTAAGCTCACAAATGTTATTTTTGTTAACAATCAGGGTAAATATAAAATATAGGTTGTTTTGTTTTTCATGCTGGCATGTGCTACACTTGCAAAAGAACCTGTGTTCAAGTGAAATAAAAAAAAATGCTCCTCAGATAGTTGGTTTGGTGTGCTTTGGTTTGTTTATTTAAAATCTGGTAAAACCATGAGCAATAATTCTCATTTTCATGGGTAACCAGACATAGCAATAAAAATTCATACAACACAAAAATTTCAATATGTATAAAACATGTGAGAAATATCACAATTAATCTCAACACAAAAAAAATGTACAAAGCAAAGATCAATGCAGTTGCAGCACTCAGACGTTGATAAATATTTTTACAAGGTTGTGCTGCAGGTAAGTTTTTTTCACTGCTGCTCCTTGCCTGCTTTTTCAGGCACTGACAGTACATTGATGATGCCAAATGGTCCAAAAGGATGATTTTTCAAAGCCCCCCTTAGATTGGTGCATGGTGCACTAAACCCTCGCTTGCAGTAAACTCCGCTATGCCAGAGACCCTGCACCAGATTTTAGTAGAAATAAGATCCCAGTGCCTAAGTCCCTTAGTTTGCAGCAAGCCATCCCTTGCACTACACATATGACACATGGGAAGGGTTTGGCAGAGGCCACCACAGGTGTGCAGTGAATGCCCATCTCACAGCACAGCTTCTGCACTACAGAAGTACAAGTGGATTCACTGGCAGCAGACACACATTGCCATACTGTAGCAGGGCATCAGTCCCATGGCAGTGAAGCATCATAGCGAGACATGTAGGTGGCACATAACCATACCTGGGTCACACAGCTGGAGCAGTCCCCTTGTCCCTGGGATCCTGACACTGGTGACTGGCTGACTGGTGGCTGTGCAAAAGCAGGTCCCTCCAACAATGGATTCCTCCTGTACTTCTTGATGATTATGTACCTTTCTGCACACTAGTGCTATGTGTCCTAGTGTAGTCATCCCTGTATCACTGTGCCTGTCCATCTCACGGGTACTAGGGCGTCCCACGCACCTGACCAGGAGACCATGGGGCATGTGTGGGCATGGGCAGCCAGTCATGACAGGTAGGCATGGGATCCCTACCCACCCAGCACAGTCTGGTGGAATGGCACATGGGCTGTTACACCAGCGCTGGGCTGGTCTAACCTCCGATGGGCCTGTGGCCAGCAGGGGGCTTTGGGGATAAAACAAAAAAGGATACTGCAGCTCCGCCCTAGTGCAAGCCCCCTTCTACCATGGTGCACCCCCATCTCGGCTGCAGGGCTGGCTCAGGGCCAGTTTGCTGCAAGGGCATCTGATTTTGATGCAACCAGCATTCAAAATTGGGATTGCCTAAAGTTTTGATGCAAAGTTTCTGTTTAACACAGGCACCTTGCATCAATATCGAGGCTTTGAAAATTGTGCCCCAAGTTTCTAATTATTTCAGCCCAGCCCTTCATGAAAAAAAATTCCTTTAACACAATGTAATAATGCATAAACATATAGTAAAAGGATTCATGTTTATGAACCAAAATACTCAACAGTACCTTTTTTACAAAGAGATATACTGTGCTGTGACTAAAATGCCATCATTCCATTTCCCACAGAGTGCTGTGATTCCACGCACTCAGGACAGAGACAGCAGTAACGAAAACACAATTTATTTAATAGTACACTTTAACATTATATAGTTTTTAAATACAGAGTATTTTGTTGTATCATTGCCTCAGCAGTGAAAATAGCAAAAAGCACTTTTTAGATTTACAATGATCTTTAAGTAATTAGTCAATAAAAACAGAACTCTTTTGTAATTTTATTGGTTGTAGTAGTAGTAGTAGTAGAAGTGTCAGCGTTCATTTAGTATTGCACCCCTCCCCGGAGGCTCAGGGCACCTAATAATCTTCAAACCAGCATACATTCAAATCAACATAAATAAATGGTAAACACAATAATATAATGATAATAATGAGAAAAATAATATAATAATGCAAAAATTAATAACTTTAAATAACTTTATTTGTTGAGCTCAATTCAGAATGTCAAAGCACTTTGCAGAAGTACAAAACATAAAAAAAAGTTAAAATCAATAATTAAAATACTGACACACCATATCAGCTGATTAATCTGAAGTAATAGCAAAGGCAAGATTAAATAAATGGGTTTTCAGTGCTGTTTTGAAGCTCTCCATGGTCAGGCATGCTCAAACCCGACGAGGTAGAGAATTCCACAGGGTAGGTGCTACAAACGCAAAAGAACGAGACCCAGATGTCTTCAGTTGAACCTTGGGAACCTCTAACAATCTCTGGTTGGTGGAGCGCAGTGGATGGAGGGGCAATAGGGGTGAAGAAGCTCTTCCAGGTAACTCGGACCCTGTCCGTGTAGGGCTTTATATGTCAGCAAGCTGACCTTAAAGGTGATCTGCCATTGCACTGGTAGCTAGTGCAGCACATACAGCACAGGAGTAATGTGGCTAGATTGAGAAAGCCCCATCAGTAAAATGGCTGCCACAGTCTGCACCAGCTGCAAACGGCAGATATCAGGCCTTGGTAGCCCTAGGTAAAGGACCTTACAGTAATCCAAGCGAGAAGTCACAAAGACATGGATCAATGTTGGGAGGTCATCGGGTGGAACCAGGTGCCTAATCCGGGTGATATTCCTCAGATGGTAAAACGAGGTCTTGATGACAGATGACATCCAAGGCTTCAGGGTCAATCTCTCGTCAAGAATAATGCCCAAACTACACACCCATTCAGAGGTCCTCAGCTTGCAGCTTCCCAGCATCAAACCAGATGCTAGCCCTGCTGAAGACCCCTCTACTCAGTGACTCAGATCCACAAGCAAAACCTCAGTCTTGTCAGGGTTCAGCTTCAGCCAACTGGCACTCATCCAGTCTTGAACCTCAGATAGACAGCTGTTAAATACTGAGAACGCAACACCCTGACTGGGTGTAAAGGACATGTACAGCTGAGTATCATCTGCACAGCAGTGAAAACTCAGTCCATACTGCCTTACAATGTCCCCCAGCAGCAATATGTACACCGTGAAAAACATGGGGGCAAGCACTGAGCCGTATGGGATGTACGTGGCAGGGAGAAAGTAATAAATCTCTGACACTACTCTCTGAAATCTGCCAGTGAGGAAAGCATGGAACCATCTGAGGACTGTACCAAACAGTCCACAGACCAGCTGCAGGTGCTCAAGCAGTACTCCATGGTCCACAATGTCAAATGCCGCCGAGAGATCAAGGAGGACCAAGATGGTACAGCTCCTCTGATCTCTCGCGACAAGGTCATTGAACACCCGAACAAGGACAGTCTCAGTACTGTGCCCTTTTCCTAAAACCCGACTGGAAGGGATCATAGATGCCATGGATGGCAAGAAGATCCTCCAGCTGCAATGCAACCACCTTCTCAATAACATTACCCACAAAGGGAAGGCTAGAGAGAGGCCTGTAGTTGGCAAGACAATCTGGATCGAGAGAAGATTTCTTAAGAAGGGGGATCATCACTGCCTCCTTCAAGGATTCAGGGAATTCCCCAGTCTCTAACGAGCACCAGACTATCTCAGCTAGAACCAAGCTGATGACCACCACACACACCCCACAGGGAGGCAGGTTGGGCCGGGTTCAAACTACAATAGGTCAACCGCATACTCTGGATGATTCCCATGACATCCAAGATCACCACTTGGCCAAAAGTCGACCAATCAGACCGAGGTTCTGCGACCTCCTACTGGTCACTGCAACCCCCATTAGAGGGTGCCGAACAGATCTTTGTCCTGATGCTGGCAACCTTATCTGCAAAGAATCGAGCAAACTCGTCACATTTATCTTGTGACAAGGCTCTCTGCGACTGCAGACAGGCTGGATTGCACAGTCTGTCCACAGTGCGGAAAAGCTGAGCCGATCGATTCCATGCAGCAGAGATCTCCCCAGACAGGAATTCTGTTTTCTTACTGGAGATCACTGATTGATAATCCGTATAATGTGCCACCAATCTAAGCCTGTCGGAATCAGGGCCAGATTTCCACCAGCATTGCTCTAGCCTACACCCTACTCTCCTCATCTTCTTCAAAGTCCCATCAAAAAATAGAGATCAAGGACGAAGGGAGAGAGGGCGAACCCGGACAGGAGCTATGGAATCCAGAGCTACCAGCACGGCCTTAACTCTATGACTCAAATACTAAGCACTTTACAGTCCAGGAGAGGGTGCTCAGAATGTTGCTGCCATGTTCAGTGTAAAGGGAGATTCAAAAAGCACAGAAATAGAGAGATTACAGAGAGGTTAAGCAAAGGAGCGAGGGTAAATGACTTGCTCAGGGTCACACTGGGCCCTATGCACCAGGGCTGCCAGCTAACAATAATCTGCACTTCGTTGTCTTGTGGAGGTACATGCCACAATGCCATCATGCAAGCATAAGCAAACCAGTGGGATGTGCAAAGCCCTGGTGTCCCCATACTCCAATGTGCAGCTCAGCAATCTTGGTGGGGGTGGACATGTTGGTGGTGCTTGGCTGAGCACTGGGCTTTCACTCAGAAGCCCAGCTCAGCCACCCAGTGGATCACCTACTGTTTTCCCACAAATGATCCTGGGATGGTGTAGGCCAGTTGTTGACTGCTATATCCCATAAACATTGGGGACTAAGCTGCTGTTGCCACTTGGCTCATGCCCTGCCTATTGTGGTGGAGGGGATGATCAGGATGGGTTGTCATGGGCCTGTACTGTTCAGTCATAGCTGTCTAGCCATCAGTAGCATAGGGGCAAGAAGATGCAGAAGTACTTACAGCTGATGTCTCCCAGCAGTAGTGTACACACACCTCTTACCACCCTCCACCACATGTAGGTGACTTTGTACATGTTGCATTGTACAGCCACTCCCCCACCATCCTGCCTTCCCAGCCTGTGAGCAGAGCTATGCATGACTGCTGAGATCATATGGGGAGTGTGTGTAAGTCCAGTGGCACATACCATTGTGCATGTCACTGAGGCCCATGTAGAACCCTATTGTGCAACAATTGGTCTTTAGTTATGTTTATGCACTGCACATAACAGCGTGTAGCTGTATCAGTACCCGGTCACTATGTCGTGGGGATTGCAGCGCAGCAAAATCCAGACTGGTAAAATAGCAACTTTCAATACAGCTACTAGGATAGTATAGCACAGGTAACATTAGCGCTATCCCTGTAGCTGTTGGCCATCAAGGAGAAAAGGATAAATCCTCTCCTGGGTGGTATGCTGCCATGCAGCTGCCATGGTGCAGAGGGAAGGGCCACAGCCAGTGGAAGGTGGCAAAATGACAGTGGACTGGGGTTCAAGTCCCAGGACATTTGTTTCTTTTTGTTTAGAGTTTTTCTCCCCCCTTCTGACTTACATTTTTTATGTGTCCAACCCCACCCTGCACTTTTAGGCCCCCACCCACAGTTGTCCTGGTGGGTTCCCCCTACCCTTCCTCAATGATTCCCCCCCCCGAGGTTCCTCCCCGTCCCTGAGTTGCCTGCCCCCTGGAGGTGACTACTTATAGTTAGAGGGTGTGGGGGATGAAGTCCCCATAAAGGGGGGTGCAGGGGGCATAGCCCCCCACAAACACACAATGTAACTTTTTGTTGTTGTTTTCTCTATGGTAGTGCTCGGTGTTTTTGCTGAGTGTTACCATTCATTTCACTATTTTTCGAGTGCTGTTTTTGACCACAATGTATTTGTTTTTTATTTCTTCACCTAGTGCCAGCAGTACCCTAAGGTTTAGGAATGATTATGCATGATTTGGAAGAATAACATGATAAAATGCAGTTAGTGTCAAAATTACTGTAAGTTCTTTGCATGTTTGTGGCTTTGTGCAAGATTTTTATCACATACACAAACTGTCATTTTATTGCATGAATAAACAAGCACAAGTCTACTGCAAGTACACACACAGTTTTTGCAAGACCACAATTTAAGTTTTAAAAACAGCCAAATAATCTGCAAGTTTAAAATGTAGTGTGGAACAAAATATTTCTGGATTTCGTCTTTGAAAGAATAGTGCCAGCAAAAATCTTGTACTTACACTAGTCAAGAATCATGCAAGCATAAAACATAGTGTTTAAGGATTTTGGAATATAATGGAGAGTCTGCAAATTATTGCTGCAGGAGGTGATCTGACTGAGGCCACTGACCCTTCTGACACTTGAGCTGGCAGCTATGGAGTTAGGTATGTATGGGGTTAAGTGGGCAGTTAGGGGGTTCTCGTGGGGTGGAGCACAAGCTGTGTACAGTACAAGTCACATTAAACTGGTTGTCCAATGAGTTGCTGTAGCGTTTCTGAGTTGCATACATGTTGCTGGATCCAGTTCAATGCTTTGCACAAACTGTTTCTTAGGAGTTAAAACCCAGTTTTAGATTGTATTGTGACTGGACTGGTGATGCATTCCATCTGAGTTGCAAAAACATTTTACAAACATTGCTCTTGAGCTGGTTAAGCATTGAAAAATAAGGCATTGTAGATCCTCTTTGCTTCTCTCCTCTGTCCAGAATTCCCATCCTTCCAGCCTCATAAAAGCAGTGTAAGGGAATGGCTGCGCATAGGGAACTCACTGTCCCACTATGGGGAACCATCTTAGGAATCAAGAAGGAATTTTTCTGGTTTTTCCCATGTGGTTTTCTGGGGGTTTCTCCTTCTCTGTCATGGTAAAAAGAGTTTGTAGGGTAGGTTTTACTTATAGGATGTCACAGTAGTGTAATACATGACAGCACAGTAGTCTTGCAAGGTCTGTACAAAGAGGGTAATAGGAAATCACACATCTCCTGCTGACAGCTGACCCCAAGGTTGGCAAGAGGTGACATCCCTGATGGCTGGAGTACCCCCTGCGGGGATTAATTGGAGATATAGCCTCTTCAGGTATAGTTCACAGGTGTAGCGCAATCCAATGGGGGAGGTGCATATCACACAGCCCAGGAGAGCACCTGTATGCCTTGGAGGCTGGGGTTCTTTTAGAGGTTGTACCTATTTGTTGGATCCCTTGGGGTAAGGGGATGGCTGAGGTATTACAAATTTGGATTATAGGTCTTCCTCTGACTCCCTTGCTGTGCACATCACGCTAATAATGTTGTAACCTGGGTTATAGTTTGACTTTAATAAACACATGGCTGTGGCCATTTTTCTTGCATATGTCTTAGTCTGTTTGGGGGAAAGGAGAGGTAATGTGGCCTTCTAAAACAATGACACTTTGTAACAAACATTTGTCAATGGCGAATGTTCGCCGTTTGCCCTGCTGTTGTACCGGATCTTGCTTGTACACATTTTTGCTATATATTTACCCAGGATAGACCAGAAGAAATGCAACACCTCATTTTCAGTGGTGTCCTGCTTTTACACATTTTTAGATTGTATTCACCCAGAATAGGCCAGCTGAGAGGTAATATCTAATTTTCAGCGGGAACCACATTGTGACCCAACCTTATGATCAACACAGGTGGAATTTTTTTAAATTCCATCCAAGGGGTGATTTTTGCAGTGCGACTATGAAAACAAGTTTCAGGGGATTTGAAAAATGACACCTGTCATGTTCAGGAGGTGGGGTAACACAAGGGATTTGTTGAACATTAGAGGCCAAGATCTGCAAAAATAAAGTTATGAGTAAATGTTGGAAAAATCAATGTTTCTTCATACCTTAGTTGTTTTTTCACACTTTGACCCAAAATTTTCAACATAGGCTTTTTATCACCACTCCTTCTACACATGACAGGTGTCATTTATAAAATATTGACCGAAACATCATTTTGCACCACAACTGTGAAAACACATTTTAAACAGGATTTAAAAAATGACAGCTGTCACATTCATGAGATGGTGTGAAAAAATGGCTATACTGAAAACTGGGGGACAAAATAGTGAAAACTACTAAAGTTATGAATGTGCATTGAAAAAGTTCAATGTACACTCATTACGTTGCTGTTTTTTCAATATTTTTACCAAAAATTTTCAACATAATCTTCTTATGACCCCACCTCATGAAAAAGGGTGGAGAAAACTTTCAAATCCTGCCTGAAAGGTGATTTTGTGCCACAAGTATGAAAACACATTTAGCCAGCATTTGAAAAATGACAGCTGCTACATTCATGAGATGATGTGAAAAAATGGCTGTGTTGAAACCTTTGGGTCAAAATATTGAAAATTATACAAGCGCGCTTTGAAAAATGTCAATGCACATCCATAACTTTGTTGTTTTTAAGTATTTTTAAGCCAGATTTTCAACATAGTCTTCTTATGACCCCCTCCCCTCATGAAGAAGGCCAGAGAAAATGTTCAAATCTTGCCCAAAAGGGGATTTTGCACTGCACGTGCAAAAACACATTTTGGCCATGATTTGAAAATGACAACTACCACATCCATGAAAAAAAATGGCTATGCTGAAAATTTGGGTGAAAATATTGAAACTTACTAAAGTTATGAGCGTGTGTTGAAACATTTCAACATACACTCATCATTTTTTTAATATTTTTATCCCAGATTTTCAACATAGCCTTGTTATGACCCCACCTCATGAACAAGGGGGGGAGAAAGTGTTCAAATCCTGCTTGAAAGGTTATGTTACACAGCGACCATGAAATCACCTTTTGGGTCAGATTTGTACAATTTCACTGCATTTTTCATGAGTTAGGGTCCCAAAAAGTCCATATTGAAAATTTGGGGGAACATATTCAAAAATTACCAAGTTATGAGAACAAATTGAAATACATTGAACTGCATACCTAATTTCCTCAGTTCCTGGTATGGTGTTGAAGAGTGAAGATCAGTCTTTGGCCCAGAGAGGATGATGGTGTTGGACCCCCATAGGTAAGTATGGGGTGGTGAGTGCTGAGTGAGAGGGTCAGGTGTTGGAAGGGTAATGACAGTGGCAGCAGACATCAATGGATGGTTTTGTTTTTTACAGGGTGTATAAAAATAAAAAAGTCTACAAGGGACAGTTTTCTTTACTTCAGGTACTGGCACTGGGGATTGGGCACCCCAGGTCTACAATAATGACATGAGTGATCATAGCACTGTGTTTATGCTGTATCAGGACTAGACTATTGCTGTATCTGCACATGGCCAAGGGCTGTGTTAGGCTGGCAGCAAGTTGTGTGTTGGATCTGGCTATGCAGGAACATATACATGTCTTTGCCAGGAGACACTGGGGCCTGCACATCACTGTACCTTTGCTCCATGCTCTGCTGTGTGTACAATGCTCAGTGTTGTTCATCCTCCCCATTTTCAGCATGTACCATGATGGACAGCAAGAGGCAAAGAAAGAGGAAGTTCTCAGAAGATGATATGTTGACCCTGGCCCAAGCCTACGTGGCCAGTGAGAGCCTCGTGAACTAGAGGAGGGGGAATGATGTCCAAAGTGAAAAATGCCTGGTCCCAGATCATAGAAGCTGTAAACTTGGTGAGCAGAAGAGGCTGGACAGTAGAGAAGGTCATGTAGTGGCTCATGGACCTCAAGAGATGAACTAAAGGGGTGATAGCCCAGGCCCATGTAAACCTCCAGGTCGCAGGTAGTGGCCACAGCTATGCAGTGCCCTTAGCCCTTGCCAAGAAAGTGATGGTTGTCACCTTGCAACAAATGAAGGTGACTGACATCCCAGGAGGTTGGTTCAAGAGCCAGGACAAACTGGCACAGACTGAATTAGCCCCATTACATTGGGGTTGTGTGTGTACATACACCAGTGGTCCTGGCATTTGCATGTCAGTTCGCGGGAGGAGACATGGACCACGGCTGAACCAGCAAAGTGTACAGGCACAGGATATACTGCACAGATCCACAGTCTATGCACACATCCTACTGCAGCCCTATACATGCATTCTGCATGGTTCACAAGACACCATGCTCATGGGACCTCATGCTTAATGTCCTGTCTGTAATAGTGTAACTGTTTGCAGAGTTGTACTAACCCACCAGGATGCTATGACATTGCCATGTGTTCTCCCCTCTTTTGGGTTTCAGGTCACCTTCTACCCTCTATAGTTCCTTGCAGTTATAATCTTTTTGTATTACATATTTGTGGCACTGCAGGTACATCTAGGAGGCACACACAGAGCTAGTGTATCACATTTAAGTGGAATATTCACATGTATTTGTCACCCTGGGCCCTGCACTATTGTTTTTCCATGTTGGACACTGTATCTACTTTGCAGTTGGGGCCCCAGTACCCCACCCCAACTCTGCCTGTTGGAGATGTTACATAATGAGTGTAGACCACTTGGTGGTATCCAGGTATCCTAGTGGTGGGGCTATTTGTGGCGTAGTCACTTATTGTGCCACATGTGTGTCATATACTGTGTGATCACTGTTAATGGAGTGTGTGATGGGTACAGCACTGCATGGGCAGCATGTGTGATGATACACAGTACACTGGACCTGCATGCTGCCATGCTCAGCACACAGGTATGTACATTACTCTTCAATATTGCTCTCTTCTCTTGACAGCCTAGTCCATGGTAATGAACACTGTCCTACATGATGCCCCAGGCCCATCTTACCAGCATCTGCCCATGAGTCTCATCCATGCTGGGACCAGCACCGACTCCAGCAGGGTGGAGGAGGACAAGTACGATGATGACCATAACAAGGCATTTGTGGAGGAGTGGAAGAGAGAGGGGTTCCAGCTTATACCAAGAGGGTTGCCCATCCCTGCTGGCCCACCTACCAGTGGGTCCCTGCCATCCCTGTCCACGTTATGGCAATTGCCATGCAGCATCTGGCCACTGCCCCTAGCACAGCCACTTCTGTGCCATCCCAGGACCCTGTCCCTCGCACAGCCACCACCCTGCTGCTTCAGGACCCTACCCCAGCATGGCCACAGCCCTGCCTTTCCAGGCCAATCCCAAGGTGCAGCCTCTCCTGGGCCACCCAAAACCCAGGAACCCTGTGCAGCGCCAACCTCAGTGCAACCCAGGCCCACACAATGGGCCAGAGTGCAGCCTAACCCTGTCCTCTGGCACAGCCTACGCTGGCAGTACAAGGCAGCCAACAGACAGCTGCTGTGCACCGTGGGGGCCCAAAAGAGCATGCAGACCAAAATGGGCTGCATACACCACATGGTGTTTGACCATGAACAGTACGCGAAGTTTTGGAGTTGTGGAGCACATGGTGGTCTTGGAAAGAACTGATGGTCCCTAATGACTGCCTTGGGTGGAGTTACTGCCACCATACTGGAGGCTGCAGCCGTGGTCTCTGGCACCAAAGGTGCTAACTGCAGCACTGGCCATTCCAGTGGGAAGAGCGTCACCCCACAGAAGATACCCTGACATCAAGCCACCCCACCCCACACCACCCCACAGTGTGGGCAGCCGGACACCCAGGACACCTTGCATGCCGTCACATGGTGGCACAATGCTGCTCACCCCTGCCCATGGCCTTCTGTTCTGAGGGGTCAGAACCCACTGGAACTGTGGCTGTGGATAGCTAACACAGTCCCCACACCCATTCCACCCTTGAGTGGATGATGACATCCCCCCGCTACCCTCTCAGATACAGAGCTTGTGCAACACTCGTGTCTGTGGTGGCAGTACAGATTGCATCTAGGGTGCCTGTGTTCACCCAGCCCTAACCCAAATGTGCCACCTCATGTCCCCCTCACAATACCCATGTTCTCCCCTACCTGGATGGCCTGTCATTTTGTTCATCCCTCTTTGTGGACCCCATTTCCTGGTTGGCATATTATTTATTTTCATCTCCCTGTCCGGATGGCTTGCTATTTATTTTATTCCCCTCCATGTGAACCCCTCTGCCTGGTTGGCATGTTATTTATTTTCATCCCCCCCCCACCTGGATGGCTTTCTTTTTATTCTCCCCCGTGAACATCTCTCTCCTGCCTGGTTGGCATGTTATTTTTTTCACCCCACTTTACACCCTCTGCCCGGATGGCTTGCTATTTATTTTCTTCCCCCTCCCTGTGAACATCCCTGCCTGGTTGGCATGTTATTTATTTTCATCCCTCTTTATGCCCCCCACCTGAATGGCTTGCTATTTCTTTTCATTACCTTTTCTGCACCAACCACCTGGATGACTTGTTATTTATGTTGATCCCTGTTACATCTAGCATGTTATGATTTTTGAATACATTTTTTTAAAACATTACAGTCTCCTGTGTTCTCTGTACTCTGACCATCACACCATAGGGTTCAGTTTCATGGCCTCCCCAAATAGACCTACCCCTTTGGAGATGGTCCGGTACCACCTTTTAAGGAGAGTTACCCCAGATGGTCTATCAGTGGTGCTAGATGTATTGGGACTGCTGGGTGAAAGTGCAATTCCAGGGGACCTTGTATTAGCCTATAATAAGGCAGTGGGAGATGCCTTGGACTTAATTGCTCCTGTTCATGTTCGACCACTCACTCTTCACCCATGGTCCCCTTGGTATGATGGGTTCTTGAAGGAGCTGAGGCGGGTTGGTCAAAGGCTGGAGAGAGCATGGTGGAAGTCCGGCCTGGATGCTGACAGGCTCAGATTGATGGAACATTATAAGGGCTATCTATCAGAAATCACCTGTAAGAAGGCAGAGTTCCTGTCCAGGGAGATCTCTGCTGTGCAGAACCAACCGGCTCAACTTTTTCGAACCATTGACAGACTGTACAATCCAACATGTCTGCAGTCTGGAAGAGTTTTTTCACAAACTGAGTGTGATGAACTAGCTCGGTTTTTCGCAGATAAGCTTGCCATCATCAGGTCTGGAATAGGTCCAGCTCTCTTCATGAGGGCTGCAGAGGTTGATGGGAAGTAGTGAACACCTGGTCTGTCAGGACGGATTTCATGGATATTGTGATGATTGTCCAGACTCTGCGCCCAACCTGTTGTAGTTTGGATCCGGGCCTTACCCCCTCCCCTTTTAGTGGGATGTGTAGATGTTATCTGCCCGATCTTAGCTGAAATTGTATGGCAATCCTTGGAGAGGGGAATCTTTCCAGACCCCCTAAAGGAGGTGGTCATTTGACCACTCCTTAAAAAACCCTCCTTGGATCCCATTGATCCAGATAACTACCGACCTGTCTCTAACCTGCTCTTTGTGGGGAAGGTTATTGAGAAGGTGGTTGCATTGCAACTGGACGATCACCTTGTAACTCATAATGTCTATGAAGCTCTCCAGTCTGGTTTCAGAAAGAGGCATAGCATGGAGACTGCCCTTCTTTGGGTACTAGATGATCTCCTAATGGCGAGAGATCGAAAGGCTCGTACCATCTTGGTCCTTCTTGATCTCTCAGCAACGTTCAACACTGTGGACCATGAGGTGCTTTTGGAGACCCTGTGGTTCCTTTGTGGACTGTCAGGTACAGTCCTCGAATGGTTTAGATCATTCCTTATTGGCTGGTCTCAGAGGGTGGTCACTGGAATTTATTCCTCTGATGCCCTTCCCCTGTCCTGCGAGGTGCCGCAGGGCTCCATATTGGCACCCATGTTGTTCGCAGTGTATAAGCTGTCATTTGGAGATATCATGAGGCGATACAGCTTGAGTTTTTACTGCTATGCAGATGATACTCAGCTGTATATGTTCTCTGTGCCTGGACAGGTTGATGCAATCTCTATGCTAAACAGCTGCCTCTCTGAGATCAAAGACTGGATGAGCTTGAGTTGGTTGAGACTGAATCCAGATAAGACTGAGGTGTTGGTTGTGGATCCAGGCCACCCAGGGGTGGGTTCTGGGGCTGGGCATGTGTTGGGCCTATGGCTTGATGGTATCCAGTTCATTACCTCAGATTAGGTGCATAATCTGGGTGTCATTTTTGATGACGGCTTGATCCTGAAGTCTCAGGTGTCAGCTGTAGTTAAATCCTCATTTTATACCTGAGGAATATAGCCCGGGGTTAAGCACCTGATTCCACCAGGCGACCTTCCAACATTGGTCCATGCCTTCATTACCATCCATCTTGACTACTGTTATGCCCTCTACCTAGGGCTGTCTGCGGTTGACATCCGCTGCTTGCAGCTAGTGCAGAATGCAGCAGCCAGGCTGTTGACTGGTACTTTCAGGACCAGTCACATTACGCCTATGCTGTGCAAACTGCACTGGCTGCCAGTTCAGTGGTGGATCACCAATAAGGTAGGCTTGCTTACCTTTAAAGCCCTACACAAACAGGGACCCAACTACCTGAAAGATCTCCTGACTCCCTACTCCCCCAATCGCCCTCTCCGATCTGCCGACGAGGGATTGCTAGACATTCCCAGGGTTTCTCTTAAAACATCTGGAGCTCGTGCTTTTTCATTTGCAGCACCAACCCTGTGGAATTCTCTACCTCATCGGTTAAGACAGTACCTGACCATAGGTAGTCTTAAATCTATGCAGAAAACATTTATTCTCTTTGGCCATCCCTGATTGATAGGTTTTAACTAATTTATTATGTCAGCTGTTTTAATATTATAATTTGTATCATATACAGTGCCTTGATTTTGAAAGGCGCTATATAAATAAAGTTTGCTTTGCTTGCTTGCTTGCTACTCACTGTCTGTGTCCAAAGAGGTCTGCAATGAGGCAGGCTCAATACTCCCGTGACCTGCTAACCATCCTGTGGTCACACCTGTCAAGCTGCTCCTGCATCCCCTGGTCCACTGGCTCTGCATCTGCTGCATTGTTTCTCTCTGGGGCTGGCATGCATATCCCATGGTTGGGTGCCACATTGTGTAGTATGCAGCAGGTAAGGAATATGGCACCGGTGTTATGAGGGGTGTAGTGTAGGGCACAACCAGAATGGTCAAGGCACCTGAACTGCAGCTTGAGCATGCTAAAGACCCACTCAATGACATTGCATGTAGCGATGTGTGCTGCATTGTACCTGTCCTTTGCAATGGATGCAGGGTGATGGACAGGTGTTAGGAGCCAGGGATGCAGGAGGTAGACACTGCCCCCTGTGTAAGTGAAGAGAATTGGTTAGTGACATCAATAGATGCTAGGGCATGGGAGGCCTTGGGCATATATTCAACAACAAGGTGCTCACTAGGTATATTCCTGCCTTCAAACCTCTAGCACAGGATGGAATTATGCCAGATAAAGGTATTGTGGGCGTTGTTTTTTAGTTATTTATTTATTTAGTGATTCGGAAAAGACCTTTGAGTGCAAGCTCTTTTACAAAGGTTCCACGTAATAGATTGCAAAACAAAGTACAATAGGAGAAAGCAAAGGTACATCACAAGGAACAATACAACTTGGATTCAGAATTTGCAGAATAACTCAAAACATAGGTACAAGTTAAAATAACAAGAAACACACTTTATGAGGGTGGGGGGTGGAAAAGCAGCCACAAAGTGCCTTGTCAGTAGATCAGAGGGATGGGGATAGCTGGCAGTGGAGTGAAGAAAGGAGGTACAAGAAAGAGGTAGGTACTACGGTGGAGATGAAGGGTGAGGGAAAAAGGGCGATAAGGTAAAGGGAGAAATTGGGGGGTGAGGGGAGGCTGAGTGGAGAAGACATGCTAGAGTAAATGGTGGGGTGCGAGGGGGCATGGTCAGGCAGCTTGCATTAGTACTAACTGTTAGGGAAACTCATGGGACTAGCAGTTGGAGAGGGGGGAAGGTGGGGTGGCAAGTACCGAAGGAGCATGAGGTGAACTGATTGCTGAGGTAAGTCATGAGAAGGGACAGAGGGAGGTGGTACCTGAGGCCTGCCTAGTGCTTGCTGGGGGGCAAAGAGAGCAGGTGTGGCTGGACTTAGGGGCAAGTGCACTTAGAGAGTGTTATTAGGTGCTGTTTGAGGTCAGTTTTGAATTGGGCCAGACAATTGGTGGCCAAAAGGTGCCTGGGGAGTTCATTCATCCACAGGGTGCACAGTAGACAAATGCATGTTGCCCAAGCGAGGTGCAACAGAAGGGGATAGCCAAGGCCCCTCTAGTCCTCCCCCTGGTGACCTGTAATGAGTTGGCCACCTTGATCAAATTGCCTACACAAGGCAGTATTTTACCCAAAAGAGCCTTCTTCCCTAGGATGCAAGTCTGGAATTTGCCCGTTTCTTAATGACAGCCAGTTTGCACATTCGTGCAGAGTACAGGTGTGCATGCTACGCTCAGCATCCAGGGTGAGTCTGTAAGCTTTGTTGAGCGCAGTCTGAACCCCCTTGAGTGCTGTATCCATTGCCCCCCCGTGGACCACTAGTCCATAGTCAATAGTAGATATGATGGAGCTGTGGACTGAGAGGTGGAGGGCCCCCAGAGAGAGAGAGGTATTGCCTGTGCCTGTACAGGACACCAATCTTGGTATTCATTGTCTTGACCAGAGAGTCAATATGGCATGCAAATGTGAGATTATCATCTATTATGACCCCCAGATACTTGAACAAGTGGACTTGTTCCAGTGGCTCACTGCATGAGTTGGAGATGATAAGTGGTGGTGCTTATTTTTGTTGTGGGGGCTGGATGTAAGCATGGCCTTGGTCTTTCTGTAGTTTAGTAGCAACTTATGACTACAGAACCAGTCCTCGAATTTGGAGGAGTTCTGCAGCTGAGATTGTAGGGCAGCCTGAGATGTGCTGCTGCTCAGGAGCACAGCATCGTGTGCATATAGTATGAGTTTGTTGTCGCAGGCTGTGGGAAGGTCATTTAAGAAGAGGCTGAAGAGTAGGGGCCCCAGTACTGATCCCTGGGGTACCCCTAATGATATCTTTCTTGTGCTGGATACTGTTTGCCCAATTTTGACACATTGATTTCTCCATATCAGGTAGTCTTGGAACCAGCAAAGGGCATTGGGTGCCACACCCATGTTTTGCAGTTGGGTCAGTAACAGGGGGTGGTTGACTGTATAGAAGGCATTGGTGAGGTCAATGAAGACAGACCCCACCAGTTTGCCTTCATCCAGGGCCTTATGTGCATAGTTTGTGTAGTCCAGCAGGGCAGTGGTGGTCCTGTGATTTTGTCTGAAGCCATGCTGGTTGGGGCATAGTAGATTATACATGGTAGTCAATGAGTTGACCCGCCACAATCTTTTCCAGTGCCTTGGACGGGGGGGAAGAGGATTGAGATGAGTCTGTAGTTGGCTACCAGAGACTTGTCACCTCCTTTATGCACTGGCATAACTAGGACCTGCTTCCAAATCACCAGGAATTGGGTAAGAGCCAGGGACTTATTGTACAGCGTGGTAATAGGCACTATAAGAATGTACAGAGTGAGGGATAGAGGTTTCTTGTCTATCCCATCACTGCCCAGTCTGGTCTTACCTAGTACTTTCTTGACCATAGTTAGGGCCTCCTTCACCATCACCCTTTTAAAGTAGAAGGTCAGGTGAGAACACTCGGTAGATACATTGTTGGAATGGTTCAAACCAGGTTGAAAATTGGCAGGTGGTAGCACTGGGGTAAGATTGATGAAGGCCTTTTTGAAGGCTTCCGCAATAGCTCTAGGGTCTGTAGTGGGGGTGTTACTGATACTGAGCAGCTGAGGGTGCTTCTTGTCCTCCTTTCCAAGGATGCTTTTGATATTATCCCAGAATCTTTTCCCATCACCCCAAGAATTGCAAAGCTGGGCCTTATGATAGCTTTGGCGAGCCAGATTAGCTTGGTGCAGCAGTTTCTGGGCCATTCTGTAACACTGGTAGTCATGCTTACTACCTGTGTATCTGGCCTTCTCCCAGAATACGTCCCTTTCTTTCAGGTGGGAGAGGAATTCCCCATCAATCCAGCCTTTGTCAGGGTACTGATGATGCGCCCTGTTGCATCACACACCACCTGGTAGTTGATGGAGTAGAAGCCTTTCTATTCACATAGGCCTCCACCACATTGCCTGCAGGAGAACGGATGGCAGCATGGGTGCAGTTAATAGCACCCAGTATGGCTGGCATATGCGCAACTTGACGGAATGGCTTCTTGGTTGCTGTTTACTCTGCTGGTGTGGTGGGGAATATGATGAACATACAGCTGCATGAGCGTGGGTCTGTTGAGTCAGTACTGACCCACAGTTTGTTCATTACTGGGGACTTTGATTATGACTCATGGATGGTGCTGTCTGTTTATAGCATAGTGCCTCCAGGACTAGTGCTGGGGCCCATGGGAGACACTGACCTGCTCTTCATTCTTCACGACTACCTGCATCTGGTACACGGTGTGTGCCATTTGAGTTTCAGGTGTCTGTGTGCTGCAGTGCCTCTCCCCACCTCTGGGGTTTGCTCTGCTTTTTATAGACCTTATTTTGAGCTGTGCTAAATTTTATTTATTTATTTATTTATTTTATTTATTTATTAGATCATCGGTTTACAGACCTTTGAGTTAAAGACTCATTTACAAAAGCACCTCATCAAGAGAACAATATATCACAGCAAACAAAACAGTACAGTACGTAACGCTTTGATTAAAAAAGCAACCAGTGTTACAGGAATTCAATGGTGGTACAAGCTTGGTAATAGGTAGATCACAGTAGTCATAGTATAGGTACATGAGTACCACATCAGGTAGCAACCAGAGTTATTTTATTACATTAGTCAGCAGATGTTGCCTGAGACCCCAGGCATATACAGCAAAAGTAGACAGGGCAAACCGAGCCTAGGGGTGAGGTAAGGGGTAGGTGGGAGATCATGCGCAGTTGCAGCAGTGAGTGCTTGTCAGATGGCTTCTGAGGGAGACCTTGAAAGGATCAAGCTTAGTGGAGTCAGCTATCTTGGCTGGGAGGGAAATGAACCAGGAGGGAGCCTGATAGCAAACGTATCTCTGAATCATAGAGGTCCTTACCCTGGGGACAATCAGGGAGGTTTTGACAGTGCTGCGGGTGGAGACTGAGGGGGAGGCACGCTGCATGGAGGTGGCGACCCCAGTGGGGGAGAGCCCTAGCAGGGTCTTTTTTACAAGAAGGCAGGTTTGGAAGCGGAGTCTTTCTTCAAGGTTGAGCAAGTTGGTGGTGGAATACAGCAGGCACGAATGGGTGCACCTAGGGGCTCCCAGCATTAGCCTGCAGGCCTTGTTTATAGAGAGCTGAATTCTTGCAAGTGCAGTGTTGTCAACTGCAGCATAGATGGGTGGCTCATAGTCAATGAGTGACAGGACAGAGGAGGTGATTGCTAATCTAAGGGCCTCTTGTGGTAGGCAGTTCCTCTGGTGGTATAACAGTCCAATCCTGACACTGGTGGCAGTAGAAAGGGCATTGATATGGGAATGGAAGGAGAGTGCCGAATCAAAGGTAATGCCCAGATACTTGTAGGAAGAAACCTGCCCAATGGGGTTTAGTGTGCTATGTAGTATCACGAGAGAGGCACCAATGGCTTTGCTTTGGTGATGCGAGAGGAGCATAGCTTTGATCTTTTTTAGGTTCTGGACTAGTTTTCGTGATATGAACCAATGCTCAGCTCTATCAAAAGCTTGTTGGAGGGTGGCCTGGAGTGTGTTGGGGTTGGGTTCAGAGGCGAAGAGCACAGCATCATCCATGTACATGAGGATCTTACTTGGGCTGGCAGAGGGGAGGGAGTTGAGGTAGAGACTGAAGAGGAGAGGGCCTAAAATGGAGCCCTGGGGAACCCCAGAGAGGACAAGTCATGTGTCAGATAGGGTGCTATTGATTTTTACACACTGAGTTCAGGCAGAGATGTAGCTGATGAACCATGCAAGGGGGGCTGGGGGAGAAACCAAGGCATCTGAGGGAGTCAAGCAGGAGGGGATGGCAAACCGTGTCAAAGGCCTTGGAGACGTCAATGAACACGGCACCGGCAGGACTTCCGGCATCAAGAGCAGAGTGCAGAAAGTTGGAGAATTCAAGTAGCACGGTTGTGGTGCTGTGACCTGCATGAAAGCCATGCTGTTCAGGGCGCAGGATATTGTGCATGGCCAGGTATTTGGCAAGCTGGTTAGCAACTACTTTTTCAAGGGCCTTAGAGAGGGAAGGATGGAGATAGGTCGATAGTTACCTGGGGTCGCTCGATCGCCACTCTTTAGGATAGGAGTGATGATGGCAGTTTTCCATGTGCTGGGGAACTGCCCCAGGCACAGAGAGTGGTTGAGCAGCTTGGTAAGTGGGACCAGGATAGCATCCAACATCAGATGAAGTAGCCTAGAGCCCAGTAGGTCAGTGCCAGGTTTGTTACGACTAACATCTTTTTGCAGAAGGGATCTAGCCTCCAGTGGTGAGATGGAACATAGATAGATAGGAGGTCTCTGGAGAGTGGGCAGGGGCACTACTGGGATGGGGTCAAAGAAGTTACTGGGCAGGGCTGAACTCAGGTCTGAGAAAGTGTGGTTTAGGTAGTCTGCAATGCCAAGGGGGTCAGAGCAGACAGTTCCATTAAAGGAGAATTGAGGGGGGGTGGGGAGCGGGATTTCCCATTCAGCTTTTTTACATTATCTCAAATGTTCCTAGCTGACCCCCAGTAGGAGACAAGAGCAGATAGGTAGTACTGGGCTTTGGCCTGTCAAATGGCCCAAGTACACTTATTGCGCTTGGCGTTGTACTCTTCCCTGTCAGCTGGCTAGTCAGATTCCATGGCAATGTGCCATAGATTGTCTCTCATTTTAAATTTGTGAAGGAGGGAGGGGGTAACCCAGGGCATGCTTTGCTTTTTGGTGCAATTTCTATCAAAGAGGGCATAGAGGTCACAGGCAGTGTTAAAAGTACTATTGAAAAAATGCAATGCCTCATCTATGGATGGTGCAAGCCTGATTGGGGACCAATCCAGTTGTGAGAGGTACAGTTTAAGGTGACGCAGGCTGCCTGGGAGTAGGCAATGTCACTGGGTGGTTTGTGGTGCAGGCTTGCTGTTGGTAGTGGACCAAGAGAACACGACCGAAGAGTGGTCACTAAGTGAGTTGGGAAGTGCACTGATATCAAGCACCCTCTGGGGGCGGTTGACAATGGTGATGTCCAGGAGGGTGCTGGTGCCAGTAGAGGGGTTGAATCTAGTTGGGGTGGTGATAAGTGGAGACATGTCAAGGGCAGCAAAGATATCTCTAGTTTGGAAGGCTGTGGCGGAGAGCCAGTTGATATTCAGGTCACCAACAATTATCTGGACCATTTTAGGTGGTAGGCCAGAGAGGAAGTCAGCAAGTGCCTGAATGACGAGGTCTTGCTTTCTGGGGGGAATATAGGCAACAGTAGCGTGGCCAGTAGCATGACTCTAAACTATTGAATATAGTGCTGTGTTGAATATTCACATCACTGTCCCCCTTTTCCAGTGCTGCATGCATTCATTTTGTGGTTGAGTGCTGGTACTCCTCACAGGTGCAACACAAATGGCCGAATACAGCATTACGGCTCAAACTTCAGATTGCACCAGCACAAGCTGATGGCACCAGTTGCAAACCTTTTGAATATGGGTGCCACATTCTTTTAATAAATGTAAAAAATATGCAAGAATTGATCAGGATTATTGCTTGTTTGGCTGTTTATGTACTATTTTGCAAGACACTTGAATGACTGTGTCACTGGCTTAGCAGGTTGCATGCTCTCCTCCGGGGCCAGAAGGTTGCTGGTTCTAGTCCCATATGAGGAACATGTAAAACAAATATTATCTTGCAGTGACCTCACACACACTTTTTTGCATCTTATGATATTGGCAAGGAATGGTTCCTGTATGAATTTTTCATGTAAGGAAATGTCACAATCCTTACATATGCCTTGCATATATAATTATTACATAAAAACTTACACAGTACTGTACCTTGCATATGGCTGCATATATCCTTGCATGTTGTACCAGTCAAAATATTTACAAAGTTCTTTTTTTTTCAGTAATGGTAGTGTATAGGGCCTGCAGTGAGTTTGTAGTTGTTGTGGGACTCACACCTGGTTCTCCAGAATGTCAGCACTGTTTTCTAACTAGTAGGCATATATGTTCCATAAGAGACAAAGGCTATGGCAATAAGATAACATTTAAGATGGATATACATACCTTGAGCCAACCTGCTTTCCAAACTAGAGACAAGGCTTAAAATACATCATGGACAAATTACCAAAATCAGGGGAACAGCTTGAAAAATGGCAATATCAGCTCCTAATGCATGTTATTGTGTGTGGCTTATTGAGAAAAGCATTTCTGAAGGAGAACTAAACTGCAACAGTAACATCTGACGTAATTTTATGTTTCACAGCCCTACTCTTTGGTGACAGGAATGCCAAATTTAGGAGTGACTGAGAAAAGTTTGTTGAGAGGTATACGGGTATAACATGGTGAGAGGGTAAATTTTGGGAACCTGTTCATTAACATATTTCCTAAGTCATTACATGTATCAGGCAAAGCTCTTGGAGGAATAACCCCTTTGGTAAAGGACTTGCACAGGCTCACAAGACATGTCTTTGATTTTTAATTATTTATTTATTTTATTTTTATTTTAGTCTTTGGTAACCGGGTAAGGCCCACTAGGCACAAGTGCCTGTTTTCAGGGGCGACCTGGGAGCACTGGGTGGTTAAGTGACTTGCTCAGAGTGACACAGTATGCAAGTGGTTAGCAGCATATTCCCTAGAGTACCTCAGACTAGTGGCACGCTGTTGTTTCATTGTGGTTAAATCAATTTCTGTACCACCAGCTATAAACCAGAGTACCTAGTGGGGAACAAATGAGCGACAATTTCAATAAACCGGAACTTAGGAAGGAAGATTTTTTTTTTTCAAACGGAAATAATAAATCAGTGCTTTCTTCAGAGAATTACATCTACATACAGTAATAACTGGCTTCTGAGGGTTTCTGTTTGACATAAAGACAAACTTCCCTTCATGACATGGTGTATATCCTTTCTGGGAACATGCAAAGGTTGTGGAATAAGATTACTGGAAGGAATTTATTACACACTCTAAGTAAAAATAAAAAAACTAATCAAACCAAAGATTTTACCCTACTTGGAATACTAAAACCCAATAAAAGCAATCAGAAACACATCTTCCTGCCCATGTCATGTATTTCAAAACATTTCCAAACTAAACAAAGCATGTCCTTTCCAAATCTCTAAATTATTACTCATATATACTAAGAAATTATGTCACTATAAACTGAGTCCCTGGCTAAACAAAACTTTTTTGTAGGCCATCCTATCACTATTCAGACCTCATAATGGTATGACACATTTTGTAGAAACCTTATTGCAAATGATTCCAATCAGGTTTAGCAAAAGGGACATACTTTGTTAAATATTTTTATTCAGCATGCAATATTTGTTTGCTTGATGTTCATATGTTAATAATAATCTGAAAACATGTTACATCATCAAGGTGATCCCCATAGCAGATATTTAAGTTTCTTGTGTAGATGAATAGAACATCCCTGACAGTCTAGTGTTCCCTGTTCAATCACCTGTTCCCCACACCAGTGATAAATTAAGCAATAATGCACAGCAAGGTGTGCAGTATCAGGAGATATTGTCCCACCTTGAGTGCATTGTGAGGCACAAGACCATAGGGCAAGTGCATTCAGCCACCTAAGAAGAGATGATATCTTATGATATTGTGCACCTTGGAGTGTATTAATATTATTATTACAGTATTATTATTATTAAATTGATCCTTTTTTATATTTCTAAAATAAGCATCAGTTTTAAAATAGTTTTAATAATTTTTTTTATGTGTAGGGGTACAGTTTTAAAAGACAGATCTTGATGGGGGCATGGTTAGCAGCCAAAGGGATAGCACACTTTTTAAATATTTTTCATTGCAGCATTATCAAATAACAATAATACAATAGTAATATAATTTATACAGTGCTTATAAAAATGTGCATATTATCATCATATCTCTTATGTAGATCAAGTATGCCAAAAGTAATAAATATTCTAATAAATAGGGGTACCAGAGGGAACATCAATAAACCGATGTGTCATGCATTCAGAGTATTAATTACAGCTTCCCATCCTTGACTGCTTTCTGCAAAGACAACCATAATTCCCAATATTTGCTTATGTGCTTACTTGTGTAATAATATTTTTTTTCAGTATGCATACTTTCAAGGAAAAGATTTCTCCATACAGTAATTCCCAAGTTGGTGCTATCTGGTCCTTCTATAGTCTACCTATACGTCACGCGGCATTAATTAGTGACATATTCAAATGCTTCTATCCTGGGCCTTCAGATAGTTTCTGATGGGACATTGTCTCCAAAAGACAGAGTTCATTCTGTAACTCAAATGTTGTTATACCATAACTAAAAGGGCAAACTCCATATTGGGAAATATAAGGAGAAATATAAAGAGTAGAGATAGAAATCTGCTGTTGCCTTTGTATTTATCCCTGGTGAGGCCGAGTTTGGAGTACTGTGCCCAATTTTGGTCACCCTACAATAGGACTGAGGTTAAGGCACTAGAGAGGGTGCAGCATAGAGTAACCAAGATGATTAACACAGTAAAACATTTGAGTTATGAAGAACAATCAGAGGAACTTGGGCTGTACACTCTGGGGTATCGTCGCTTAAGGGGTGATCTATGTTTAGTTACAAACTTTTTATTAATATGAATTTCTGGAATTGTTTGGACTTGAGGATGAGAGAGAACAGGTACAATACTAGGGCACACATATTATAGTTACAGGAAGAAACAGCTGTGAGGAAGGCATCATGGTTCAGTCAAAGGTTGATCAGCCTATGGAATTCTTTACCATGCATGGTGGTTGGTAGTGGGACCATGGAGAATTAAAAAAAAAGATTAGATGACTACTGCAATAGAAAGATGATCAGGAGTTATTGTTATTAGTTGGCAAGCTGTTATGGGCATTTTCCTGCTTGGCTCGAATTTACCTATGCTACCTATACCTATCCTATGCATTAAAAATGCTATTACAGCAGCAAAGGATTATTTTTCCCAAAAATATTAGAGTAGGACATGTTACTATTATATGGGAGAGAGCAGCAATTTGTTGTTTACATCTGTAACAGAATGGTGATAGAAAGGGATTGAACTTGCTGAGAAGGTAAGATGTATAATAAATTCTTTGGAGTATATAAAATAGAATTTGGTTTAACCTGTTATTCATAGACAGTCTCCATGATGAGCATATATTGTCTCATTCTTCTGGTTTATGTGTACCTGTAGTTCCTCTTTCCATTTTAATTTTAAATTGTTTAGACTTCCTAATGAAAACTCCAAGATGGGAATTGTTTTATGGAAGATATGAACTGTTCAGCAAGGATGGGCTTCATTTTAATAAAAAAGGCAGCAGACTATTGGGAAATGCATTCCGTACAGTCATTAACAAGAGTAATTTAAACTAAGTGTCATGGGGAGATGGATGATGTATATTGCAATTTCCTATTTAAGCCCTCAAGTGGGGGAAACCCTACAGACAGTCAGGACTAGGAATAGACATGATCAGAAAACAACTAAAACTTTCCTCATCAATGCACAAAGCCTTTCTAACAAATCAAGTGAATTAGAATTATTACTTAAAACTGAAACTATAGACATCTGTGGGATAACATGGTGAAGGGAGGATGACTGGGGCACACAAATCACAGGATATAACTTATTCCACAGGGAAATTAAAGACAGGGGAGTGTCACAGTGTACTTAAAAGATACACTCATAGCTAATGAGTTACAATAACCCAAGGAGATTGAAAAAAACATTGAGTAAATATGGGTTCAAGTTAATATTTCCAATAGTAGGGCTATTACTGTGGGAGTTTGTCACAAGTCCCCAACTATGATCAAAGAAGAAAATGACAGATTTATGAAAGTATTGACATATATGGGATCAGATCCTAGAACTTTGATCTGGGGTGACTTTAATTTGCCACATGTAAATTGGACTAATCACTTGGGGAGTAACACCCTTGAGCAATCATATATTTATTTTGCCTTAAGCAATGACATGGAACAACATGTGAGACACAGTACAAGAGGTTCAAATATACTGGAGTTGGTATTAACCAATCCAGATCATGATTTTATAGAATGTGAAGTTAAAGGACCACTAATGAATAGTGACCGCAATATGATACAGGTTAATATCAAGGGTAATTGGAATACACAGACTGGCATCACTAACGTCAGGTGTTACAATAAGGCCAATTATGAACGTATGAGATATGTCCTAGCCTCCTGGGACTGGAAAAAAAAAACTCCACAGTCTTTCATTGGACAAGATGTGACTTACAATAAAGGACCACTGCATTATCGAATTTGTCCCCGAAGTAGTTGAATACGCAAACATGGTAAGATACTATTTTGGATTGACATGAATATTAAAAGAGAGATATGAAAGAAAAACAAGTCATACCAAAAGTTTAAGTCAAACCCCTCTAATAATAACTGGACTAAATATAAAGACAGATTGAGGAGGACTAAGAATCTAATCAAAAAAGCTAAAAGGGATGCAGAAATTAAGTTGGCAAACAAAACAAGAGATAACTATACATCTTTCTTCAATTACATTAGTGGACTGAGGGATGGACAAAAAAGCGGGTCGACTATCCTCTGGTGATGCATTAACTGGGGATGAAAATAAAATGGCGCTACTGTTTAACTCTTTTTTCTAAGTGTCTATCAGGCTAAAGATGACAGTGATTTCCCTATGGAAACATCTTCTTTAGCTACAGATATCCCCTCATATTATTTCTGTAAGTGCTAATAAAAAAAACTAGATCAGATAAAAATATTTAAATCTCCTGGACCTGATAATATTCACCCCAGATTCTAAAGAAGCTTTCGAGCGAACTGGCGGGGCCGATAGCTATGTTATTCACAAAATCTATATCTCTTGGCAGGATCATTCCTGAATGGAAAGAAGCTAATATTGTGCCAGTACACAAAAAAGGCTTGAGACATGATGTCGGGAATTACAGGCCGATTGGCCTGACATCTGTTCTGGGGAAAATTTGGGAAATATTTGTAAAGGAATTCTTGGAAAATCATATTAAAGGAAATGGATTAGGAGGCTCAACACAGCATAGCTTTACAAAACAAACATCCTGTCAAACCAATCTCCTTCACTTTTTTGAGCTCATCAGCAGTGCATTACATAATAAGCTCCCTGTTGATATTATTTACCTACTGTAGACTACACAAAGGCGTTCGATTTAGTTCCCCAGAAAGAACTTCTAGAAAGAATTATTAAAATGCATCTTTAGCCCTAATATCATCTGATGGATTAGTTCATGGCTAGACAACAGAAAACAACATGTCATGATAAAAGGGTATAGTTCAGATTGGTGGGTCCCAGAGTGATTCCTGCTGAGGCCAACCTTATTTAATATATTTATGTCATCTATGTCAACATCAACAGCAACTTGGATATGCAAGTCTATGGATGACACAAAGCTTGGAGCTATAGTAGAGAATGATGAAGCAAGTAATAAACTGCAGGCTGATCTAAACAAAATAGAAACATGGGCAAAAGATCATAAGTTATTCTTCAATGAAGAATAATAGTGTAACCCCTAGGTGGCGCTATCCTATGTGCTATTACCCCTGCCTGCATGCCTAGATACAGGTTGAGGGGCCTGGGCTCTTTGAATGGGTGCCTCCACCTGGAGGATTGGTTTGAGGGTAGCGTAACTGCTATGGGTATAGCCCTCCAGGACACAATAACCCCCTGTAACCCATCTAGTGGCTTAACAAATTCAGTAGGTAAACAATCACATTTAGCGTAGAAATACAGTATTGAGCCCACACTGGTCACACTTACCAACAGGGCTGGATCAACTGCAGTGGTCCTGAGGACCCCCTGTAAAATAAGGTCAGAGATAGAGCAACCAAAGAGCAATGCAATATCCCCTCCACAAATGTACACTGTAGCCAGATTGAACGCTGAAAGAATAGAATCTGATTTATTCGGGGAAATTTCACAGGGGGGGGCAGTAAGTCTAGAAGATGATTCGTTAGTTCTGATCTAGTCAGGTTTAAACAATGCATGCACTAAGAGTCCCTCTAGCAAAGTCACACACACTCTGGGTACCCAGTTGTTAAGCAGGCTAGGCTGAAGCATTGCCTGGGGTAGGCTGGCATTGCAGCTGTTGTTGGGGCCCTTAGGAAAGAAAACACACAACATGCTCTTTAACCTAAATTTGTAATCCAGAGCCGGAGGGCTCAGTCTCTTGCAATTACCCAACAATTAATCAGGTGGCACACAGAGATTGAGCTTTGTTGCAGGGAGCTACCCTGTTTGTACTCACTCTACCCAGACTAAATGAGGATCTGATGAAATAAGACCTGTGGAACAAGCTGGATGATGCTGGAGGTGGATTCCCTCATGCTTCTCATTGAAGATGCTCATCTTCAGGATGCAGAATCTGCTTAACACTGGCAAGAAGCATGCAACCCGAACATTTCGAATTACTCGCCACGCAAACACTTTGCGAACTTAAACACACTTAGATGCAAACTCTGTCCTTTTCTGGTCCTTCCAGGCAGGATGCTGGCTAATCTGCTTTTCCCATATTTATGGAACAGAAGACCTGCAGCTGCAGAAACAGCAGCTACTCAGGCTGGAACAATTTGGACCCATGAACTGATGGCCGAAAAAAATCTAGGCCAGGCAGGCCTAACCCCTGAGAGCTGGCAAGCTCCCCAGAGGCATACACACTAGCTCTTGGGCTGTCTCTCCAAATCTGACCTTTTTCAGTAGTTACCCCCTTTTATATGGGGCAGAGTTTCTGAGATCTTATTGGCTGCCAAATCTGTCTTGAACAGTTTCCAGATGGTGATTGGCCTGTGTTTTGGTGCCTAGAAATTGTCCCAGTTAATCCCCCATAAACCTCTGGCATTGTCCCAGGCACCCCCTTGTTTAATCCTGGCTCCTGACTGGTGGCAAAGCACTAAAATGGTGGCTGCAGTGTAAGTCCAAGCAGTCCCAATCAGTGTTCCCCATGGATTCAATTCTGGTGTAGCCAGACATTTAGTATTTATCCCACAATGTCCCCACATTTAGTTAGCCCCTACAGTCCTTTCTTACAAGAGTCCACTCTCAAATAAATAACTGGTTCTATTAGGGAGTCACTACTCCCATAACACAGTGCACCCAGAAACACACAGCAGTTCATGAATATTAACAAGGGCATCCTTTGCCCTAACCTTTGCCCCTTAGCCCTTTGTCTGTGCGCTAGAGGCAGCGCTCATGGCAGCTGCCGTTTATTTAATTAAAAATATTCTCTCCTGATTTGCTCTGTGTCCCTGGTGCTTGTTTTAACTTACACTGGGAACTACTGAGGAGGCACAGAATCAGCTTTTTTGACCACAACAGCGGTCTAGTGCACAGGGTGCCTGCATGAATGTGTGAGCGGCAGTCTAAAACATGCCAACTGCTCGCAGAGGAATTTTCCAGCCCCACCGGGCTTATTTAACAGGGGGAAGACTGGGGAAATGGCAAAGTGCCGTGGAGGACAGGCAGACACTGGAAGACAATGGGAGACACCCAGAGGCATAACAGGTAAGCCCCCTAAATGGGGGGGGGTGGCGTTACAATAGAATGTATAAGTATTATATGAATAACACCGAACTTGGTATAACTGACAGGAAAAAGGATCTGGGAGTCATTATAAACAACATACTATCCTTCTGTGATCACACGGTGGTAAGCCAAGTTTACAGGATGAAGGGATGTATTTTTAGGCATGTACAAAGCAGGGAATAGAGGTGTGGTAAGGCCCTACATGGTGCGCTTAGTGGGCCTCACCTAGAGTATTGCTGCCAGTTCTAGGCACCATACAAAGCAAGGAATGTCTCATTGTTGAAAGCAGTCCAGGGTAAAACAATTTAAATGATAGCTGACTTAGGACATTTGTCATATGGTGAGCATTTGAGGAAGCTGGGGCAGTATTCGCTTGAATACAGGTGTATAAGGGGAAATTTTTGCTTGGTGTATAGGCCTTCAAAAACGAGGATTTGATGGAATGTACATGTTTAGAAAGAACACATCTAAACAGAGAATTAAGAAGGCATGAATTCTAGCCTAAGGGTGAGAAATTCAGAACCCATATAAGAGGGAGTTGGTTTAACCAAAGAGTGGTTTCACTGTGGAACTCGCTACTTGAAAATATTGTAAATAGCCCAATGATGGATGAATTCAAATCAGCAACTGATAGATACTTATGTGGGAGTGATGACCAATGAAAATTGGCAAGTTGAATATAACCTCACTTTATTACTTTCATCACATAATTTTGCTTTCTTCCTTGGTTCCCCCTTTTCATATAAACTTTAAGATAATGTAGTTCTATCAACATCTGCAAATATTTTTAATAGGATAGCAAGTGGAATGGCTTGAAAAATATAAAGCAGCCTTGTAAGGATGTTCATTTTTACAGTACTTACATGTTCCAATAATGTTATTGGGAGTCCTTTCCATTTAATAAGGTCCTCACCAATGGCTTTAATTAATGGGTTCAGAGTATATTTTATTGATTTGTGTAATTCATTTGTTAGTTCCACTCCTAAATATGTAGTTTTTGCTTTTTGACTTTCTAGTGGGAACTTATTATATATATATATATATATATATATATATAAAAGGCAAAAACTCAGTTTAATGCATCAGTTAGGGTTGTTCCACAGCGACAAAAGTGAAATTCGGTGTTAGGGTTGAAAACCCCTTGCCTCCCAGCCTACCCCCAACCAGCAATGGGAGTGCGCATTGGGTCATCAGCCTAACTCTCACCCATCACATGTGTAAGAAGCAGAGGTATGGGAGAATGGGGTGAGAGTTAGGACCGAAGACCCCAATGCGCACCCCAATGCCGGTTGGGGGGGTGGACTGGGGGGCCCAAGGGGGGTTTTCAACCTTAACACCAAATTTCCTCACTTTTGTCGCTGTGGAACAACCCTAACTGATGCAATAAATTGAGTTTTTTGCCTCTAATTTCCCTTCTTTTTGAAAATGATAACGAGAAATAGTGAAAGTAATGCGTCGGCAGGGCTCCCGCCAAGTGATGTCTTGTGACATAGTAACAGGAACAGCAATGGAAACAGAAATGCTAACAGTAGAGCACATGGTAATGCAAGCGTGAATGAGAACAGAAAGGGTAACACACACGGTGACGTAGACGGGAACGGTCCGCCACATGATGTCATGTCACATAGTAACATGGTACCTGCAAATGCAAATGGTAATGGGCATGATGACGCAAAGCAAAACACAGAGAGAAACAGTACTGTAGACGCAAATGGTAAAAAATAATGGAAACACAGGCACAAATGAAAATGCAAAGGATAACTCACATGGTGGCGTAGACGTGAACGGTAAGTGAAACGGGTACGGAACCACAAACAGAAATGGCAATGGTAACAGTAATGTAAGCGCACAGGCTGATTTTCTCCAAAAGCTTCATAGAGAAAGACAGTGAGTACAAAGAATGTATGCATAATAATGGGTCTCGGAGCAGAAAAAGGAGTTGGAATACTAAATTGCTTATATCTCAGGAACCGTACGACATAGAAAAAACATTTAAAAGTCATATGATTTATGACTTTCCTGGCTAGTTTTTATACTTAGCCTGTCGCTAAAGTCTTTTTCTGATGAAAAGTCCGTATTTCGCACCGTTTCCGAGATACGGGCCCTGAAAGACATGGCGAACGCCGTAATGTTATTCTATGGGAAAAAAAGAGAAGTTCGGAGTGCCATAACTTTGGCTCCCTGTAATATGTTTTCACCAAACCATGAAAAGGCACATCTGTGGGATGTTGGCTGTCTTCCCTCCAAATTACAGCCCAAAAGACCAAACCCTTATTTTGCAGCAGGGCGCCAGAGGCTTGTTGCAATGCGTCGGACGCCGTAATGTTATCCTATGGGAAAAAATGTCAACTTTGGAGTGCCGTAACTTTGCCACCATGTAATATTTTTTCAATGAAACACAAAAGGCATATCTGTGAGATGTTGACTGCGTTCCTTCCAAATTTCAGCCCAAAACACCACACCGTTCTTTTGCAGCAGGATGCCAAAGAATTGCTGTCATTTTCCCACAGCCTATAAAAGTACTGTCACAATTTGCGAAAGCTTTCGCAAATTCATTCAACAGTGTCACAAGTGCAAAAGTACTTTGCAAAAGTACTTTTTCCAGAAATGTGAAAAACATATTTCTGGGGTGTTTTACCCCAAAATAAAGACATGGCTAGCATCCTCAGGGTCTGACTAGGTGAATACAAAAAGAATTAGGTTGCTAGAGGGTCCCAAATTTAAATGCCAAGCATTTTACTGATCACCAACTGAAAACAAAATGGCGGATTTGCGACAGTAAAAGGGCCATTTGCGAAAGTAAAAACTGCATTTGCGACACTGTCCAACTTTTTGTTAACTTTTCCCATTGACTTATAATGGGAACTTGTTTTTTGAATAACTTTAGAACTGTTTAATATTTTTTCACAAAATCTTCAAAAGGCACATTGAGGACCCTGGCTACATGTTCCCTGAAGATTTCGGATCAGTTGCGCAAACCGTGCGACCTGTAGGCACGACCGTAGAATTCCAAAAAAAGCGTAAACCCAAGTGCAGATCACGCTTAATTACTCCACAACCATATATCCGACCAGTACAAAACTTGGCAAATCCCAAGGTGTGTGGGTCTTGATTGTGTATTCCAAATTTCGGGCAAATCCATTGAATGGTTGCAAAGTTATTAAGGTGCAAAATTTTAGGTTTAGCATGTAAATGGCTCCTCAACCATAACTATGGTAGCACTACCGTGCTACCATAATATATAAATATATATATATATATATATATATATATATATATATACAGTATATATATTTTTAACTTTTTTCCTCTTGGGTGCTGGCAGGTAGGCTATGCCCCCTTGGGGGCTTGGTTCTCTGCCACAGCCCCGCTGCCCTGACTCCAGGCTCTCCCAGTAATCCCCCATGGATATACCCTCAATGGCAGAGCCAGAGAGAGAGGTCCATCCTACACCCTCCGAAGCACAATGTGCACAATGTGCTGTAGTACAACATGAGAGGGGTGCTGCACTTCTGAGGTGTCATCTTTCGGATGAGACGTTAAACCGAGGTCCCATCTGCCTGGATTGGTGGTAGTTCAGGTGGATGTTAAAGATCCCACGGCACTTCTCGAAAAGAGTAGGAGAATTTCCCCAGTGTCCTGGCCAAATTTTCCTCATTCACTAAAAATACCACCAACAGCTTAATCTGGGTCAAGGTCAGTTGGCATTCATCTGTATCTCCCTCCCCCGGGTCATGCCTGAAAATAGGCAGGATCTGTCTAGTGTGCTTACCCGGTCAACAAAAACTAAAAAAAAAAAAATAAAATATATAAACAAGCCAGATCCAGAGGAAGCCAGGGCCAGGTGCAGTGCTGCAACATCAAGGAGCCTGCTAGCTCCACCACTTTTCTGTTTTCTCCCCATACATCCCCTTCCCCCTCGTGGCATGAATATGTGCATGTGGAGGCACACACACCACGTTTCCACACTTCTGTGTGTCCCGAACTCTGGCACTGCCCTCCAGCCTCCACTAGGGTGAAACCAAGGAACAGGACAACAGTCCTCCCTGGTACAGGAGAGCAGTCCATCAGATGCTCAATCCTCTCCCTCCCCTCCGATCCCCAGCAACCCAAGGTCGCTACCGACCCCGGGTCACCGGCGTGGCATGAGGTGTAGAGTCCAACGCCTCAACCCTCAGTGCCACAGTGCGGGCCTGTAGGAACTTATCTTGAGTTATACAGTAATATGTTGAATGGATTAAGACAGCTTCTGATTTATTCTCATTGACATGAACAAAGTCACAATCCCGCGTGCTACAAGAGTCCAAGATAGGTGCAATTGCCAATAATGAAGGCACAAAGTCCAAGGATACAGTGCACTCAGGAACTAGAATTACTAGTAGAACTGGTTGTGAAAATTAATAGTCAACCAAAAAGGAGCCAGTAAAGGTGCAGTTAGATTTATTTAGCCAAGATTACTGAGCCATGGCTGTAACCACCGAGCTTCGACTTGGGAAGAGATTTCATCAGGGAAATCCCCATGCACCTTTACTGGCTCCTTTATGGTTAATTAATATTTTTTACCACCAGTTCTACTAGTAATTCTAATTCCTGAGTGCACTGCATCCTTGGACTTTGTTCTAATTCACAAGATATCCTGAATATTTACCATATTCTTTGGCCTAGTGCAAAACAGTTTCCAACTCTTTTTTTTTGTGTGTTATCAGTTTTAACCCCTATGTGCTCAGGGCACAACCACTCCTTCAGGACACCAAGGACTCCCACACCCCTCCGATTCCACCCTGAGCCTCCTTACCTCACATAGCAGCCATCAGGGTAACCCAGCATATCCCTTCACTGGACGGGTCCCTCTCTTCCGAGGGGAAAGGCACCAGGGAGGGGGCCAGCACACTCTCAATTGGCCCCATGCTGCTGAGGCAGAAATGGCTCGTGGGAGGTCTTCTGGAGGTGTGGGCAGTCTGGCAGCCGTCATCTGGCTGAACCCCAAGCGATTTTCCGGTTTTCTTGGTCCCACAGCTATTGACGTCCTCTTGCAGTGCTCTCGGTCTCCACCGGGGGCTGCTGCAGAGAGACACGTGCCCAATACCCACCCCAGAGGAAGACAGCAGTCCAATGGACACTCAATCCTCATCATCCCCTGCCAGCCTACAGTAATCCGAGTCCGTTCGCAAACTTGGGTCACCAGCGTGACTCAAGGTATGGCGTCCAGCGCCTCAACCCTCTACGCCACCAGGCCAACTCCAACTCTTTTTCAGGATTTTTTAGATACAGCAAAATGTCATCTGCAAATGATGTCATTTTAAGGTTTTCATTATTGTTATACTGAGAGCATTCTGCTTCTTTTGATTCCTTAATTGCATTGGTAAGTGGTTCAATTACAGTATTAAGGTGAGCAATAGTGGGGATTAGAAGCATCCTTACCTAGTACTGTACCTCTAGATAGTTGGAATCCCAGATATTTTCTTTATTGGATTATGGCGCTGTTTTATATGACTATGCTAATAATGACAAATTGCATAAATTAGATATTTTGTACAATTGCTTGGCTAGGTTAATTCTGCAATGCCTGAAGGACACACATCATTGCCAAATGTACAATAGTCTAGGATGGCTGTCTCTGCCAGAGAGATGCCAACTTCATAAATTTACACTGGCATACAAAAGGGTCTTAGGTAAAATTCCTACCTATTTGACTGAAAAACTGCAGGCAAGAAAAATAAATACTTCACTTAGAAAGTCTGCTTATTGTGAATTAGTTGTCCCAAAGATAAAATTAAAAAGATAAATGTATTTCTTTAACCACCTGGTTCCCTCGTATTGGAATAGTTTACTTCCTAAATTTCGACTGCCGGATGCTAAGTTTCCACCTTTAAATGCTGTAAAGCAATGGTTTTTAGACAAGGCAGCAAGTCTAGCAAAAGGCTGTTTTGACTGATTCAGATAATGATATTGTATATAGAATGCACTAATATAATTTAATGTACTGTACCTTACTTATGTAAGCTGTGTATATGGTATATGTGTAACTTATGTGTAATGTAACTGTTTTGTATAAAGATCCCGGGTCACCATTTTAAATTAGTTCTACTCAATGGTCTAACCCTTAATAAAATAGAATGAAAAATTAAATGAAATAATGGTGATACTGTGCATTTGATCAGGACCCTAGCTTCTGGAGTACTGTATATTGCCTTAATCTATGAGAGGCACTTGTTTACAAAGTTAATTGAGTCCTGAATAGAGAATACAAAAAAATTACTCACTGTAGTAATGTTTCTTCCAGTTGGATCCCTAACTATGTTTAACAACAGCAATCATTCCCCTTAAATGAGCAGCCCTGGAGATTTAGAATTTTATGCAAATGATGGAACTTTAGAATGAAATTAAAATTCCGCTTTGTGGTCATGCTCACCCCTGTCCTCTAACGTCAGATTTATTTCTAAAGCTAGGGTGAGCTGTGACCACTAAAATTAGCTGAATGGCTGCCAATATTTCTTAAAATTTGTATAAAGATTTTTTGGGGAAAGGTTTGAAACAAGGCAGAACAGACTTATTTAGTTTGAAAAAAAATAGTATAATTCAGACCACTGAGCTACAATCGTAAAGGCAGTGTAACAAGTAATGCTCAAGCACATAACAAAGAAGGGATTCTTGTCTCAACCTTTTACCAGGTTCCGGAAGGGGAAGTAGGGATTAGGGCTTGTTAAACATAGTGAGGGATACGTTTGGAAAAAAGAACATTACTAAAGTGAGTAAATGAGTTCTTCAAACCTCAGCAGTCCCTCACTTATGATTAACAACAGCAGACTCCATAGCAGTACCAAGGGAGGCTAGGCACAGAATGTGAAAAGGTTCTGCAAGACAGTAGTGCCAAAACTGGCATCCCTTCTGGATTGTATGTCCAGATAGTAGTGCTTTGTAAAAATGTGTATGGTTTTCCACCTAGCTGTTTTACAAATTTCTTGCAAGGATATACCCCATGAAGCTGCCACAGAGGCAGAGGTGCCTCTAATACAGTTGACCCTGAGACCTCTTAGTGGTAATTTACCAGCTTTGTCATAACAGAACTGTATGTGGGAGACTATCCAGTGAGAAATGGTTCTCCTGGATGCTGGTTTGCCTTTCCCTACTTCACCAACAGTGGCAAACAATTAGATGCTAGTGGACTTGACATCCTTTGTGTGGTCCAGGTAGTAGCTCAGTGCCCTTTTCACATCCAGACAGTGGAGCTTTTGCTCCCCAAAGCTGGATTTTTCTACAAAGGAAACAGGAAGGGCAACTCACTGATTCAGATGGAATTCATACACCACTTTTGGGAGGAACTTATTGTTTCTCCTTAAGACTACCTTGTCCCTGTTTTCTGGGTGACATATCTCAATGCAGCAGTGGCCATGGGCTCAAAAGGAGTCTCCATCAGTTAAGCAATGCAAACATTCAAGTCCCATAGGTGGAGAGAATCCCTTACTGGAGAATACATGTGAGTAGGCCTTTGAAATATTTTTTGAAAATGGTATGTGAAGCCACTGGCTTGTCTTTGCCTGCTGATGCATAGGCTAAAACTGCTGCCAAATGCAACATCAGGGTTGAGGGCCTTAGACCCAGAGACTGGAGGTGGACTAGGTAGTCCAGGATTGTAGACAGACCTGTGCAGAAGGGTTTAATCTGACTATAGGCACAAAAGATGGAAAAATCTTTTCCATTTTGAAACATAAGTTTTCCTTGTTGCTGGTTTCCAGAAACCCTTAACACTTTCATTACTTCTTCAGAAATATTTAACATGGAGAACACTAGCTTATCAATAACCAAGCTCTGACATACAGATTCTCAGGTATGGAAATGTTATCCTGCCCTGAAACGTTGTCAGCAGACTGTATCTTGGAGAGGGACAGGAGCATGGAGTACCAAGTCTGCCTGGCCCAGTCTGGAGCTATGTGAATCATTGTTGCTGACTTCCTTTTCAGTTTTATCAGTACCCTCAGTAAAAGTGGGAATGGAGGGAAAGCATATAGAAATTTCCCTGACCAGTGGAGGACTAAAGCATCATCTGGGACTTAATCCACTGTTAGGAGTCTGCAACAAGAGAGTGAGAGCTGATAGAGTGGGTCTGGCACAAAAGAGTGGGAGATTGTTGTTCTCCCAGGAAGCATGCAGACTGATGGTGGGATACTCCCAACATAGATCATGTAGAGAATATAGAGCAACAAATGGGTGGGAGCTGCTTGTTCTCCCAGGAAGCAAGCAGATCTATGTCGGGTGTATCCCACCATCGGAACACTGTTGCCAGCACCTGCTGGTTCATGGTCCATTCACGATTTCCCTGGCTGATTCTGCTCAGGGAGTCTACAGGCACATTGTATTTTCCTGACAGGTGTACTGCAGAGAGCTGAACCTCTAGGGAGTAGGCTAAGTTCCTGATTTTTATGACTTATGTGCACAACTTTGAAGACCTTGTTCCTCCCTGCTTGTTTATGTAATACATTGTTGTGGTGTTGTCTGTTCTTATCTGGACATACTGACCTTTGATCTGGGAGGGAAAAGCCTGCATTTCCAGGTACCCTTCCCTGAGTTCCAAGAAATTTATGTGCTCTGGAGTCTCCTGTGTGCTCTGGCTGCACTCCCAATAAGGTCCTCCAGGTGGGCACCCCAACAGAGGAGGAAGGCATCTGTTGTCAGTATGGCTCTGGGGGATTGTTGAAGGAAGTGAACTCCCTGTCTGAGTTCCCTTCCTCCTTCCACCACCCCAGTGCCCTTAGAATGTTTTGGTTACAGGAACCAGCTTGGACATACTGTAGTGTCCCATCTTTGAGACCAATGATCCACTAGGTAATATTGAATACCTGCCATTTGGAACCTGGCCCCTAATACCACAACAGTGGAAGAAGCCATGTGTCCTAGTAGCCATAGAAAGCCCCTTGCAGGTCTTGGCTGACCTGCTTTGAATGATTCTGCAGTTGAAATCAGATTTGCTGCCCTTGCTTGAGGGAGGATTTGCCTTCCCTTGCAGGGTATCTAGTTCTGCATCAACAATATCCAGAATTTGAACTGGTTTGGTATGTAACTTTTGAAGGTTTATGAGGATGCCCAAGTCCTCCAATATGTTCTGTGTTAGCAGAGTTGAGGACTTTGCTTCCTGTGGTGTTTTTCCTGAGACCAGTCAGTCATCCAGGTAGGGAAAAACCACCACCCCTTGCCTTCTCAAATGTGCTGCCACCACAGCTAGACACTTTGTAAACACTCTTGGAGTTGAGGTGAGGCTGAAGGGAAGGGCTGAGAACAGGTACTGGCAGCTCCCTTGCCTGAACCTGAGGTACTTTCTTTGACTTTGTCTACCTGGCATGTGAACATAGGCATCTTCCAAATGCAGTGATCCTAGCCAGTCACATACAGTATTTGCAGAGGGAACTGAAAACACACAAGGTAGCACTCAAAAAAGAAATATAAAAAATGACTTACAAATGCAAAAATGTTGCCATCCAGTCAGAGATTTATTATGCTAAATGACCACAGCACTGATACCCAGCACTTCACATCACTGGTGTGATGCTTTGTCAGAGAGTAGGGCTGTGGGGCTATGGTGCTAGGGTCAGTGATTTATTTAGACAATTTAAGGATACATACATTCAATTTAAAATCTGAAACCTGCACTCAATAGCACATCAAATTAGATGCTTTAAGAGAAGTGTGCTCCAAAAATATCAAACCAAATGTGCTCCCTAATTAATACCAAAGTGAAACCGAAAGAGCATAGCAAACGTGTTACATGGCAGTGGGAAACATCAAATACTGGCGTGGGAAAAAAGGAAGAGAAAAAATAAAAAAGCAACACAAGAATATAGAGATACTATTTATTGTGTGCATATACAGGGGGCATGCCTCAGATAGCTAGTGTTGGAACCCACTCAGGAGGGAGCAATCTTAGACCTTATACTCTCAAATGGGGGACAGTGAGAGGATCTCAGATCTAGAAGTGGGTAGCCATCTGGGAACAAGTGACCACCAAGCAATGTGGTTCATGATAAACTCAGCTGTAGAGTCAAGCCATACAAAAGTGAGGGTACTGGACTTCAGGAGGGCTGACTTTGGAAAAATTGGAGAGTGCCTTAGAAAAGCACTAGCAAACAGGCAAGAAGGAAGGGTTGGGCAACAATGGGGAAACATCAAAACTGCCATCACAGAGGCAACAAGCCTTTGTGTGAAGCAAACAAATCAAAATGAAGAAAAAAGCCACTACGGTTCTCAAAAGAGGTGACAGGGAAGGTTAGGGAGAAAAAGATAATATTTAGGAAGTATAAGGAACACAAAAGGAGAAGGACAGAGAACTGTACCAGTTAAGGCAGAAGAAAGCAGGAAAGGCAGTCAGAATAGCAAAGGCCCAAACTGAGAAAAAGACAGCCAACTCAATTAAAAAGGGGGATAAAACCTTTTACAGGTACATCAGGGAGCATAGAAAGACAAAGGGAGGGATAGTGAGGCTGAATAGAATGGACGGTGGGTGGGCAGAGAGGGACAGTGAAAAAGCAAGGATACTGAGTGAATATTTCTGCTCAGTATTCACAAATGAAGAGGAGGGGGAGGTACCTAATCCAATTAACAGAAGCACCCTGGATAGGGGGGTTGATCCCAGTCCTTTCACAGAAGAAAGGGTTCTGAAAGAACTCCTAAAACTGAAGGTGGACAAAGCAATGGGGCCTGTTGGGATTCATCCCAGAATTCTAAAAGAATTAAGTGAAGAACTAGTGACACCACTGACTACCCTTTTTAAAAAATCATGGGAGGATGGTGTGGTACCTGAGGACTGGAGGAGGGTGGATGTGATTCCACTTCACAAAAGTGGGAGCAAGACAGAGGCAGGAAACTACAGACCTGTCAGTTTGACCTCTGTAGTAGGGAAAATGATGGAATCACTGCTGAAGGAAAGAATTGTTGAGTACCTAGAGGTCAGTAGGGCACAGAACCCAAGGCAGCATGGATTCACAGCAGGAAGGTCATGTCAGATGAATCTAATTGATTTCTTTGACTGGGTGACCAAAGTAGTAGACCAGGGAGGGGCTGTGGACATGGCCTATCTAGACTTCAGCAAGGTATTTGACACAGTCCCACACAAAAGATTAATAACCAAATTAGCCAGCCTGGGAGTGGGTCCCAGGGTGGTAGCCTGGATAAAACACTGGCTGGACAACAGGACACAGAAGGTAATAGTAAACAGAGTCCACTCTGAAGAATGGGAGGTTACTAGCGGGGTGCCAGAGTTCAGTACTGGGTCCAGTCCTTTTTAATGTCTTTATAAGTGACATTGCAGAGGGATTGGAAGGAAAAGTATGCCTCTTTGCAGATGGCACAAAGATCTGCGACAGGGTTGATAAACAAGGGTGTGTGAAAAAGATGAGACGGGACTTGGCTAGGTTGGAGGAATGGTCAGAAGTACGGCAGCTTGGATTCAATGCAAAGAAGTGCAAAATAATGCACCTGGGAAACAAAAACCCAGGGGAAGAGTACATAGTGGGGGTAGTAACAACAACAAAAATGGAAAGGGACCTGGGGGTAATCATATCAAATGACCTTAAGGTTGGCAAGCATTGTGAGAAGGCAGTAGGAAGGGCTGGAGGGATACTGGGAAGTATAGGGAGAGGTATCACCATCATAAAACAGGAAGTTGTTATCCATCTGTACAGACAGTTGGTGAGACCTCATCGGGAGTACTGCGTCCAGTTCTGGAGACCCCATCTCCACAAGTACATAGACAGAATGGAGGCAGTCCAGAGGAGGGCAACTAAAATGGTGCAGGGTCTGCAAGAGAAGCCATATGAGGAGAGACTAAAGGAGTTTAATGTGTATACCCTTGAGGAAAGGAGGGAGAGGAGGGACATGATAGAAAATTTTAAGTACCTCAGTGGAATCAACAAAGTTCAATAGGGTAGCATCTTTCAGAAAAAGAGATGTGCAAGAGCAAGGGGACAGGATTTGAAGACAGAGGGGGGAAGGCTCAGCGCAATGTGAGGAAGTATTTTTTCACAGAGAGGGTGGTGGTCACATGGAACCATCTTCCTGAGGATGTTGTGGGATCTAAAACTGTGGGAGAATTCAAGAATGCATGGGACAGACATAAGACAATTCTTGTGGTGGGTAGGAAGAAATAGGCTGTTGGTTAACTAGGATCTGCAGCGTATCCAGTAGGTAGGGATATAAGCAGACTAGGTGGGCCAAGCAGTCCTTATCTGCCATCAAAGTCTATGTTTCTATGTTTCTATAGATGCTCTATGTTGTATATATGTATACCAGTCTGTAGAAAGCACAGTAATGTCATGCAACCCAATTAATAAAGACAGGAGGGGGTGAAGACAGAGAAGTTAAAAAGATAATGCTACTGTATAGCATGTGAACACTTGATATCAGAAGTCTGATAGTGTACAGTATATTATACTGGCAATTGGAGTGAAAAATAATAAAGGGAACAGAGGCTAGGTGGCATATAATCTGTCCATGCCAAAAATTGACGTGCATAGAAACAATATTCAACCCAAAATTAAAATAATAGAAAAAATAAAAGGAAATGTGTGTGGGGGGCACGAGATTGAGAATCTAGGGATACATGATGGGTGACTGTCATATGTGAAATATGAGCATGAGTGCAGAGTAAGCATTGATAATATCACAAGCGGTGAAGCCACGAGTGATATTATCTCTGCTTACTCTGCACAAATGCTAATATATTTCACATATCACATAAGTCTTGGAGCTGTCTTTCATTGTTGTGACGTGTTTCATTTTAGTTGGTTGGATTCCTGGTAGCTCTGTAATGCCATTCACGGAGATATGCTGTTATGTTATTTGGCATTTTAGCATTTGGTGTTTTCTGCACGAGGAATATGTGGTGTTTCATTTAAGTTAGGTGAGCTCAGGTGTTACAAATTAGTTTACAATGCTGCTGCTGAAGTTGGGGAGTGTCTCAGGTGACATATTCGGAGTGGATAATCTGGGTGATGATGTATCTGGAAGCAGGTTTATTTCAGATATCACACTCCAGGTATGTCACATGGAAGTTATTCAATGGGAGTGAGTTTAAGTGGTTTTATCATATAGTGTATACTTTCACCCCTATTGTATAAAAAAAGTACTGCTGAGAACACCACAGCTGAAGTACTGAAGCAAAAAAAACACGGGGATGGGAGTGGGGACGAGAGCAAGGAAAAAAAACTCTAGAAAAAAAGATGCATTACAATACAAGAAATTGTATAGGAAGATATAAACATACATTTACATTACAGGTATTGGAAAGAGAAAGAAAAGCTGGAAAGGAAATATAAATTAATAAGTTAATGGTCATGATGCTGAAAAAAAATCATCACTAGAACTTCAAAGAAGACCAGAAAAATATGCAACATAATTCTTATTATTTCAGTTCAAGGTCCTTGTAAAGTACAAGAACAGAACTGAACACACAGAGAGGATCCTGTCTTGGACAATCTTAGTGGAAAACACAAGGATCAAAGAAATGGCAGAATATCAATACTATCATTCAGACTTACAGCCATTGCTCTTAGTGTAAAAATCCATTTAGAGTCACTCTGCATAAAACACCACAGCCTGTTACCCCCACAAAGATTAGATGGTATGTGTTCAGTGCCAATGAATCTGAAATCTGTTGGGTTATGATTGTGATAGGTGGCAAAAAGTATGCCAACAGGGGTGTCTGGTTCTGTTTTGGAGCGCAAGTGTATGTGCTCCAGCATCCTTTCCTTCAGTGCATGAACAGTACATCCAACATAAATCTGTGGACAGGATCAGATCAAAGCATGAACAACAAACGTAGTCCAACAATTATGAAATTGTTTGTTGGGAATGGTTTTGTCCAGTACTGGATGCCTGAATATATGGTCCTGGATGCAGTAGTGACACACACTACACCATCCACGGGGAAAACAGCCAACAGGTGGTGGTGGCATCCAGTCAGGGTGAAGATCCACTGATGGCTTTGGGTATAAACTGTTAGTGATCAGATCTCCCAAATGTTCCTCCTATGGGTGATTAGAAACATAGAAACATAGAAGTTGATGGCAGATAAGGACCACAAGACCCATCCAGTCTGCCCATTCCTTTTTCTACCTTATAAATGTGCCATTGGCCTTTGCTCTGTCAATGGCCTATCTATTCATACTCATTTGTATTGCTCCCTTATGCCTATCCCATGCCTGTTTGAAGCCCTGCACTGTATTCATATCCACCACTTCCTGAGGTAGGCCGTTTCATGCATCCACCACCCTTTCTGTGAAAAAGAACTTCCTTACATTACCCCTTGATCGGCCTCGCTCTAGTCTCATACTGTGTCCTCTTGTTCTGCTATTTTTCTTATATTGAAATATGATAGACTCTTTCACCTTGTTAATGCCCTTAAGGTGTTTGAATGTTTCGATCATATCACCTCTCTCCCTCCTTTGCTGTAGGGTATATATATTGAGCTCCTTTAATCTGTCCTCATATGTTTTCTGATGCAGTCCCTGCACCATTTTGGTTGCCCTTCTCTGGACTGCCTCAATTTGGTTAATGTCCTTGTGAAGGTATAGCCTCCAGTACTGCATGCAGCACTCTAGATGGGGCCTAACCAGTGTCTTGTAAAGAGGGATTATTACCTCCCCTCTTCCAACATGTGATACCCCTACTAATACACCCTAATATCCCCCTAGCCTTAAGGGATTCTAGGGCAGTCCTGAGGTACTTTCTGTGACTGAATCTGACTGGTATGTGAAAAAAGGCATCTTTCAAATTCACTGACCCTAGCCAGTAACCTATTTGCAGAGATGGTATCACTGAGCCCAGTGTTATCATTTTTAATTTTTTTTTCTTTAAGTACTTTTTCAGATATCTCAGGTCTAAAATGGATCACCACTCCACATTTTTCTTGTGGATCAGGAATTATCTGGAGAAGAATCCCTTGCTCCACTATGTGTCAGGTAGTTTTTCTGTGGCATTTGCTTGTAGTAGTTTCTTTACCTCCATCTCTAATAGGAATTGTTCTGTTGTTGTGTGAGGATGAAAACCCTTCGTGTTTTACAGTTTAGGACACTTTCTGAACTGCAGGGACAGACCTTGGTCCACTACTTCCAGGACTCACCTGTCTGTGGTGACTTTGACCATTTCTGGAAGTAGTGGGCCAGCCTTCCCCCCACTGGCAATGGATGGGTGACATAGGAAGAGTTATCAGGGGTTTCATTTCTGCTGGGGCTTAGGGACTGGAGTTACAGCTGCACACCTAGTACCCTTCTGCCCCTGCCACAACAGTAACCTTTTTCTGTAGGGTACCATAGTGGACATATGTATGAGGGAAGTATCCCCTACCCCTACTACCCCTGCCATAAGGCCTGTAGAAAGTAAATGTCTTTTCTTTCTCAGTACTGCATTACTCTTGTAGGTGGTTTTGTACTCATCCACATTTTTTCATATAAGCCTTTGCTTTGTCACCAAAAATAGAATTTCTTTCTAAAGGAAAATCCATTGCTTATGTCTGGGTGTCCAGGGATAAATTCATGGTTCTAAGCCAAGTAAGCCTTTTTAAGGACACTGCATTGACCATAGCCCTAGAGGCAATGTAATTTGTTTCCACTGCCATGTGGAACTGGTACTTTGTAGCATATATGGCTGATCTAGCTTTGTCAGCCATGTGCTGTGCTAATTCACTGGTAGGTTATCACTCAGTGCTGGTACAGAGTGCCATAATGCCTTCTGGATCTGAGCTGTGTAAGTCAAGTAAGCTGCATACCTGAGGAACAGGGAAGCTGATGTGCATGTTTTTTTTCCCATACAATCTAGCTTTCTGGAATCTTTCTCAGGAGGCTGAGATGATAGAGGCACTTTGGCATTATCACAGGTGGCAGTCAGGACCACTCCCTAATAATAAGGGGAGAATAGAGTACTCTGCACCCTGCTTATCCACTTGATATTTTTTTCTCAGTTTTTTTATTGATACCACCAGCTGAAGTGCATGCTGACATGACTTTGTGGCTTTTTGAGGGATTTGTGAAGAGGAGCAGCAACCTCCTTTTGGGGACTAATCCCATCATATCCATATATTTTACTTCCTATGTATCCGCCTCAGTTTTATGGGGGGAAAGATGAGGGTATTTACCATATGCCTTACAAAGATCTTGTGAGAGGTATAGTCCTCTGAAGGCCTAGGAGGAGAGCCAAATTCTTGCTCAAGAGAACTGTCTGGTTCTGTGGCTTCCCCTTCCTCCTCTTCATAGTAAATTTCAATATTCTCCTCCAGAGGCATTGGGAATGGAACCTGAGCCTGGGAAGGGGGCATGTATATTCATGAAATTCCCCATCGCTTGAAAAGTCTGGAGAAATTGCCATGCCTTTGTCACATTCTTTAACGAGGGCATTTCTTTTAAGTCAACTGACAGCTCCTTTCCTTTTTCAAGAGAAAAGACAAAGATATGGTTTTCTTTTTTTCTGACAGACACCATTTCTGATGTCTGTTCAGAGGCTGTTTTATTTTTAATGGGGTGAGGGTTCCCCCTTTGGACACCCTAAGTTCTATACCATCTTTAGCAACTTTAACTTTCATTTCTGTCCCCTCTGACAGGGACTGCTGCATACTCTGAGGTGCTGGAGCCTCATCTGAGCCTTTTGGTGACGTGGAGGCAGACTGAGAAGCCATAAAGTCTTCTAGTTTTCTAGCCTTTTTCTGTTGTGTTTTAGAGCAAACCTTTTTACAGAAATTACAGTTTAACAAAATTGTGGTCAGGACCCAGGTACCATAAACAAAGTTTGTGGCAGTCTGCCTTTGGCCGGAGCTGAAAATAAACCATATAATTTGTAAAGCCTCTAGGTCCTGTCTTCTTTTTAGATCTGTCAGTCATGCCAAATAATGAAGACCTTAGAAGATGTTTCCAGTTCTCAGTCTTAAAAGATACTAAGACAGTAAGCCCAAATAATGCTAAAAAAGGGCTTAGGTTCATAGGTTAGTTATAAGCTGAGTAGACAATTTCTTCTTATATGCTCAACACACTTTAAAAAATCATACCCAATGATTTTATTCTCAATGCAATAGTTTTCAAGCTTTATTTTTAATTCATTTACTGTTCTATTACCTACAATCTCAATGGATAGTTTATTCCATACTGAAACCACTCTCTCTGAGTACCAACTTGCTCTTGTTTTTTGGTACAATTTACTTGCTCGTTAAGTTGGAGCACATGAGATCTTGTGTTATGTTTAGATACTTTTAATTCTAGGCCTACATTATGCCAAAGGTCAATGTTACTAAAAGCTCAGAAGAGCAAGCACAAATCCCATCTCATCCTTCAATATTCCAGGGTATTCAAATTCAGACTCATCAGCATGACCTTATGTAAGAAATGTGGTTCAGTTCCTCAAATGAAAACTGCAAATTTAAATTTCCTCAAAAGAGGTTCACTAATGAAAAACATCAAAAAAATGATCTTGGTTATCAGAAATGTGGAACCGAGTGAAATTTACAGTAAAGCCACAAAGCGGTTATACAAGAAATAACTTTTTATTAAATTTTCATCATGTATATAGTGGTTCCCTCAAAGCAGGAACCACACCATCGAAAGCCTTCTCTCATTCCAGGGAACTGATCAGGACCTGGAGAAATCTAAGATATACACAGCACAATCAATAAATAAATAAATACCATTCCTCAGTTTACTCAGTTTGTTATAGACATAAGTAGGCATATGCCCATCGAGAATGTCTCCCACTCCCTGGTGAATAAATAAGTCCCTATTTACAGCCCACTTTAGATATTTATCTAGCCTGGATTTGAACACAGTGAAATCGCGAGCTTCAACCATTTCTTGGGGAAGTTGGTTCCAGGTCTTAACTGCCCTGACTGTAGAAAAGAGATCTCTTTTACAGATATTTACTTTAGGGATAATTAGTTGCCTGTGGTGACTTTTTAGATTTATTTTACGGATCACAAACTGGAAATCACATTGTGTTGATAGTTCAGTACTTCGGAGTATAACTAATGCAGAGTATCAAAACTAAAACACTTAAACACTATTATAAATTAAAATAATAAACCATAAACAGGCCAGAAGTGTAGAGATTACTTTGGGGCAACTGCTTTCTTCAGGAGGAGAAATAAAATCTGACGTTAGAGGGCAAGGGTACGCGTGACCACACAGATGAGTCTGAGTCTGAGTTTAATTCCAAAGTTCCATCATTTGACTAACATTTTAAATCTCTAGGGCTTGAGGAATGAGTGCTTTTGTTAAACATAAGTGAGGGATTTCTAGGGTTTGAAATATGGCAATTCTACCCTATCAAATGCATTTTTTTGCATTCAGGAACATCACCATAGCATTTTAATCCTTAACCCTATGAATAATATTTAGGGCAGTTCTAATATTATTATGTATCCTCCTTCCTTCGATGAAGCCTGTTTGATCAGAGTAGATATTAAGATGCTAGGACTATTTCTAATCTGGCTGCCAATATCTTAGTGAAAATTTTATAATCTACTTTGAGCAGAGATATTAGTCAATATGATGAACAAAGTTTTGGATCTTTTCCCTTGTTAGGGAAAACCAGTACTAGGGCTTTGTCGAGGAAGAAAGGAAGGAAGGAAGGAAGGAAGGAGCATATATTCTAAGAAATTAAATAGTCTCAACAGATACAGTGCAAATATTTTATTAAAAATTTTATAAATATCAGTGAAGTATCCATCTATACAGTACTTGCTGCCTTTCCTGCTTTAAGTTGTTTAATAGCCGACTATTTCAAAAGATGTAATAGATTTATCTAATGTGTGTCTTTTTTCTTTTAATTTTGGGATATCCTTAAAAATGTTACTAGTGCTGGTACTTCTTGTGATTGGTATCACGTTCTATAATACTGCTCAAATTCATATTTTTTTTTATTTGATGTCACGGCTTAATGGGATTCTAATTTAATTTCTTCTGTGTACCTTTCCAATTTTTCTTTTTCTAATAAATATGCTAATAACTTTCTGCTTCTATCAGATTGTGTATAGTGTTGTGTTTTTGTGTAGAACTTCTTTCATTCTTCATGCTCATGTAGTATTTTATTATATTTGTGTCTTACATTTTCAATTTTTTTTACATGAAATTATCTGAGCTAGAATGTTTGCATATTTAATTACTATTCCCATCATATATGTTTTATATGTATCCAAAATAATATTTTCAGAGACTTCCCCAGTTAAAGTATTGTTGGAGAATATTTCACTTTCCTTTTTATGTTTGCTTGCACGCATGTGCAAGAAACATAGTGCCATTATCTGAGTTTTCCAGAGGTGTGTCAGCCTCTTCCAATTCAGTCAGTGTGTTTGCAGGTGTGGTCACAGTGTGCCAATCACTGCTCCAGCTGTCTATGACAGCTGAAAATGCAGTGGCATACAGTTGAAAGGGGGAGCTCCACTTCAGTGAGCAGAGCTCCCCCCCTCCACAGCACACACACACGCACGCACACACACTGCGTGCTCATGCACCTTCCCCCTCCCCCCACACTGTACGGCCGACGGGGGTGCCCAATCCTCCGTTGGCTCCACACCCCCCCAAAGCATCCAGGTGCCACGCTGGGAGCCCACCCCAGCATGGCAAAATGTTTTATGGCCAATGGGGGTGTCCAATCCCCCGTCAGCTGCACGTCCCCCCCAAGCATCCTGGTACCACACGGGGAGCCCACCCCAGCATGGAAAAATGATGGTATGGCCGATGGGGTGCCTAATCCCCTGTCGGCTCCTGCCCCCCACCAACATCCTTCCAGCTGCCATGCTGGGAGCCCACCCCAGTGTGGAAAATGTCCCTCATTGTCTTAGGAAATAAAAAAAACCTGTAAATAAAAAAACTGTCCCTCAGCGCTTCTCCCTGCCCCTCCCACAACCCGACTCACCCACTGTGCACCCTACCTCCTCCCCCTCACCCCATACTTACCTTCGGAGATCGCCACGATTCGGCCGACCAGGAACACGCCTGCACTATTCATAATGACCGCAAAACTGAGGAAATGCCGTAAGCTGTATAATGGGCTAGATAGGTTTTTCAACTTTATTGCATATCTCAGGCATTTTTTGGAATTTTTGCACCAAATTTGCAACATGGGGTTTTTGGGACCCCTTCTTATGAATGCTGTCACTGTCATGGTGTTACTCGGGCCTGAAGGGTGATTTCGCAGTCACTGCGTGAAATCACCTTTCTGGAATGATTAATGAAACGACACTACGAGTGTTCATAAGGTGGGCTCTCAAAAAGCCTATTTTGAAAATTTGGTGGAAAAATTCCCAAAAATGACTGTTTTAGGAGCGCATGTTGCTCAGTTCCTACGCACGCTTTCAAGTTTGCAAATTTGTAATATTTGCACACCAGATTTTCAACAGTGCCATTTTACCGCACTTCCTTATGAGCAGTACAGCTACCATTTTTCACATCTCGCCCAAAATGTGTTTCCGCACATGTAGCGCACAATGGTACAGTCAGTGTGCGAAAACAATGTTTGGGACAGATTAAGAAAATCACAGTGACACTGGTCATGAGCAGAGATCTTAAAATGGCTATGTTGAAAATTTGGTGACAAAACTCCATAAAATGACTGTGTTACATAGAAACATAGAAACATAGAATTTGATGGCAGATAAGGACCGCTTGGCCAACCCAGTCTGCCCATTTCCCTACCTACTGGATAAGCTGCAGATCCTAGTTAACCAGCAGCCTACTTCTTCCTACCCCCACCCCCAGAACTGCCTTATGACTATCCCATGCATGCTTGAATTCCACCACTGATTTTGACTCCACAACCTTCCTCCGGAAGGCCGCTCCATGCATCCACAACCTCTCTGTAAAAATACTTCCTTAATTACCTCTGAGCCGCCTCTATTTTCAAATTGTGCCTCTTGTTCTTGCACACCTTTTTTGAAAGATGCTACCCTCTTGGACTTTGTTGATTCCTTGAGGTACTTGAGCGTTTCTATCATGTCCCCCTCTCCCTTCTTTCCTCGAGGCTATACATATTAAGCTCCTTAAGTCTCTCTTCATGTCTTCAGTGCAGACCCTGCACCATTTTAGTTGCCCTCCTCTGGACAGCTTCCATCCTGTCTGTCTTTGTGGAGATTGGGTCTCAGAACTGCACAAATACTCAGATGGGGTCTCACCAGCTGTCTGTACAGAGGGATAATAACTTCCTGTTTTCTACTGGTGATGCCTCTCCCTATGCATCCCAGTATCCCCAACCCTCCTTGCTGCCCTCTCACATTGCTTGCCCGTCTTTAGGTCATCTGATATGACTACCCCAGGTCCCTTTCCATTTTTGTTGTTGTTAGTATCTCACCCCCATTGTGTACTCTTCCTTGGGTTTTTGTTTCCCAGGTGCATTACCTTGCACTTCTTAGCATTGAATCTAAGCTGCCATACATTTGACCATTCCTCTAACCTTGCCAAGTCCCTTCTCATCCTTTCCACCCCACCCTGTGCATCAACTCTGTTGCAGATCTTAGTATCATCTGCAAAGAGACATACTTTTCCTTCCAGTCCTTCTGCAATGTCGCTTATAAAGACATTGAAGAGGACCGGTCCTAATACTGAACCCTGCGGTAATCCACTAGTAACCCTCCTTTCTTCTGAGTGGACCCATTTACTATTACCTCTGTGTCCTATTCTCCAGCCAATTCTTTACCCAGGCTGTCATCTTGGGACCCACTCCCAGGCTGGCTAACTTGCATATTAATCTTTGTGTGGGACTGTGTCAAATGCCTTGCTAAAGTCTAGGTAGGCCATGTCCACAGCCCCTCCCTGATCTACTACTTTGGTCACCCAGTCAAAGAAATCTATCAGATTCGTCTGGCATGACCTTCCCGCTGTGAATCCATGCTGCCTAGGGTCCTGCGCCCCTCTGGCCTCTAGATACTCGACAGTTCTTTCCTTTAGAAGTGATTCCATCATTTTCCCTATCACTGAGGTTAAACTAACAGGTCTATAGTTTCCTGCTTCTGCCTTGCTCCCACTTTTGTGAAGGGGAATCACATCTGCCCTCCTCCAGTCCTCGTGTACCACCCCATCCTCCCATGATTTGTTAAAAGGGTAGTCAGTGGTGTCACTAGTTCTACCCTTAGTTCTTTTTAGAATTCTGGGATGAATCCCATCAGGTCCCATTGCTTTGTCCACCTTCAGTTTTAAGAGTTCTTTCAGAACCCTTTGTTCTGTAAATGGGCCGGTATCAACTTCTGTATCCAGAGTGTTACTACTGTTTGTTTTATGTACCTCCCCTCTTCCTTTGTAAATACTGAGCAAAATATTTGTTTAGTATCTCTGCCTTTTCACAGTCTCCTCTGCCCACCCTCCCTCCCCTTTATTAAGCCTCACTATCCCTCCCTTGGTCTTCCTTCGCTCCCTGATGTACCTATAAAAGGTTTTATCCCCCTTCTTAACTGAGTTGGCTATCTTTTCCTCGGTTTGGGCCTTTGCTGTTCTGACTGCCTTCCCAGCCTCCTTTTGCTTTAACTGATACAGTTCTCTGTCCTGCTCCTCCTGCGATTCCTTGTACTTCCTGAATGCTTTCTTTTTCTCTTGAACCTTCACTGCCACTTCCTTTGAGAACCATAGTGGTTTCTTACATCATAGTGTTTTGTTTATTTGCTTCACACAAAGGCTCTTACCTCTGTGATGGCAGTTTTATTATTCCCCATTGTTCTTCCACCCCTCCTTCCTGCCCATTTGCTAGTGCGTTCCTTAGGCACTCACCCATTTTGGCAAAGTCAGCCCTCCTAAAGTCCAGTACTTTTGTCTTTGTATGGCTTGACTCTATTGCTGTGTTTATTGTGAACCATACTGTTCGATGGTCGCTAGTTCCCAGATGGCTACCCACTTCTACATCTGTAATCCTCTCACCATCTCCATTTGAGAGAATCAAGTCTAATATTGCTCCCTCTCGAGTGGGCTCCAGTACTAGTTGTCTAAGGCATGCCCCCTGTAGGGCATCTAGAATAACTGCACTCTTCAAGTGGCAGCTGCAACTGCACTCCAGTTAACATCTGGCATATTCAGATCACCCATCAGCAATATCTCCCTTTTCTGCCATTCTAAGTATACTTTCTATCATTTCCTGTCCATTTCCTCCCCTGAAGGGGTCTGTACCAACCCTGCACGTATTGTGGTGCCATTGCCTGTCTCCAAATTTACCCACAGTGCTTCTTCTCCTCCCTGTGTACCTTTTTGTTCTGTTGCTTTTATCCCTTCCCTTATGTAAAGAACTACTCCTCCTCCTCTTTAACCCTCCCTGTCCCTCCTGTACAGAGTGTATCCTGGTATGTTTATGTCCCAGTCATGGTTTTGTGTGTACCATGTTTCTGTGACTGCCACGATATCCAAATGTTCTTCCTCCATCAAGGCCACTAATTCAGGAAGCTTGTTACCCAGACTATGGGCATTAGTACTCATTGCTCTCCATTTTTTGATGGCTTTACCTTCCAGTGCAGCATCCCCCACTGACCATTCTACCTCTGTCTTTTCTCATTTAGTACCCTGTTTTGTAGGAGAGGCTGGGATTTTCCTGCTGCTTGTCAGTGCCTCCCCCTTTGACTAGTTTAAAAGCTTGTCAATGAAGCATTTAAACCGATTGCTCAAAAGACTTGTTCCCTTCCTGGACAGATGCAGACCATCCTGCCAGTATAGGCTGGTGTCCCTCCAGGTGGAACCCCAGTCCCCAATGAAGCCAAACCCCTGTGCTCCACACCATTTTTTCAACCATTCATTAAACTGCATGGTGCCAATTACCCTCGCCTCCCCCATGCTTTTGACAGGCAGCACCTCTGAGAAGGATACTGTGTGTGCTACTCATCTTAGGTCCCTCCCCAACTCTGCAATGTCCTCCTGCACTGCTCTAATCTCATGATGAGCCAAGTCATTTGTCCCTAGGTGGACAATTACATCCAGCTCGGAATCCCTTGCAGCTGTTCTCGTGATCCTGAGGATGCGCTTCCTGTCCCTCCAAGCCATGGCACCAGGCAGGCACCTTACTTCATTTTTCTCATCTCTCCCCAGTTCTATACCCCTAATAATTGAGTCCCCCACCAGGAGCTGCTTCCTTTCCCTTTGGTATCCTCTGCCTCCTTTCTGTGGGCCTCCCTTGTGACAGTTATCATCAGTCTTCTCTGCTGGTACACCCATAGGGGAGCTATGCTCCCCCAGAATGGTGTATGGATTGTGGAGTGGAACAATTGACTGGGTGTGCCTCTGTTCCACCCTCCTCACCCTCCCTGAGCCCACTGTGGTCCAACTGCTGTGCTTTCTTTGCAACCTCTGAGGTAGTGGTGGTGGTGCTAGTGCTCCCTGGATGAGGGAGGTTCCCTTCTACTGTCCAGTGTGGCCTGGGGGAAGGTTTCCTTGCTACTGTCCAGTGTGGCCTGAAGACGGGCAACTTCCTCCCTCAGGGCGGATAGTTGTCTGCAAATAGGGCAGCATCTCAGCCTCCAGAAAGACTCCCGGAAGACCGCTGCCCCACAGCCATTACATTGCACTATTCCCCACATGTTTATCTAGTTTTTTTTATTGTATTTGTATGTGTGCATGCGTGTGATTTGATTATATAGAAATATATATATATTATACAACGTGTATGCTTATATTATCAGTGCAGTGTGCTAGAGAGGATATGACAGTGAAATGCACCTTGCACTCGAGGAAATGATGTCAGAACCTCAGGTATAAAGGAACTATTTCCAGGGGTGCGTGGGGTGAGGGGTGGGAAGGGTTGGGCCTAAACTGTGTCCTCACAAAACAATCGACTAAAAGCTCTCACCCACCACTGCGATGACTGCCTTCCTGTCAGCAAGATACCCTACACAACAATTTGACAGAGAAAGTACCCTGCTAATCAAACAGAGAAAAATCCAGACATCCGAGAGAGAGAGTTTAGTTACAGATAATTCGTCCAAAATAGTATATTCCACGCAGCTTCTCAGTTGTTCCCAGCACTCCTGTACACAACCTGGAAGAAGATGGACTTCTGGCTCATACGAGTCAGCATTGTGCAGTTTCCACGCACTCTCGTAAGTTCATGAATTTGTAATATTTTCAGTCCAGATTTTCACCAGTGGCATTTTTCCACACCTCGTTATGAACAGTATAGCTGTCATTTTCCACAACATGGCTGAAATGTGTTTTCACACTCTCAGCACAGAAATGTGTGGTCGCTGTGGGAAATCATTGTTCGGGACAGATAAAGAAAATCACACTGACACTGTTCATGATTGGAGGTCCCAAAATGCCTGTGTTAACAATCTGCTTTAAAAAATTCCCCAAACTAGTTACATTACGGGTGTGCATTGCACAGTTTCTACGCATGCTCGTGACTTCACCAGTTTTTTAAGATTTTCACAGCAGATTTTCAACATTGCCATTTTTTACACCTCCCCATGAACAGTACCGTTGTCATTTTTCACATCCTGTTCGGAATGTGTTTTTGCACCTGTGGTGCCAAATGCCATAGTCACTGTGCAAAATCAGTTTTCAGCTAACAAACTGATATTGCCACTGTTCATGAGGTGGGGTCACAAAAAAACCATGTTGAAAATTTGGAGCAAAAATACCAACGAATGCCTGAGGCGTTAGCGTTTCTGACCATAATGCCCCACCCTGTAGAGAATGACAGGCATCAGGGGTGTGACTTGGGATTCTTGCCTGTCATGCTCATACCATTCCACCCCCACCCACACCCTGCAGCCAGTGAGAAGCATCAAGGTGTGCCTCGGACTCTTCGGGCCCAAACTTCACCCCATTCTCCTATACTGCACCCATCTCACCGTATTTCCTGATGGAATGGGGTGCGCATAAGGGCCAAAGACCCCAAGGCACACCATGACACTTGTCAGTATCTGCAGGGTAGGGTGTGGTGAAATGGTGTGGTCGTTATGCCTGACAACCCAAAGACACACACCCAATGCCTGTCACTCTCTGCAGGGTGATGGTGGGGTTGGCTTCAGTTCAATACTTCACTGCCATTCCTATTATGCAACTCTGTAACTTCTACACTACCAATGCCAATGCCAGCAAGCAAACATTCGGCATTGACAAATGCTTGTTAATAGTATTCTGCAATGCTTGATCCTTTGGTTGTAGCAGGTTACATTTTTAGGCTCTATATATGGTGGTGTCCCTTGACACAAGTCTAATAAGCAAGGGTGAGTGATCCAATATAATCACTGGTGTATAGTACTGTATTTAATATCTAGGAGGTCATAGTAGATATTGTTAGAGCCAAACAATATATTAATACATATGTCCTGCATCTTGCTGAATAATAAAAATATTCTTTAGAAGTAGGGTTTTAACTCTCCATAAATCACATAGTGCCAAATCCACCATTCTATTATTTATAAATTCAATTGTTTTATTTTTATCTCTGTTTTTAGAAGTAGAGACTAATTTTGAATTTAAAATTAAAACCTTTACAAGATTGATATATCCGTCAAAAACTCCAATACATTCTAATTCTGTCAGCAGTCTAAGGATTAAAGCAGCAGTGCAACAAAAAATGTTTTTCCAAAAAAAAAAAAAAACTAGTTTTGGTTACAGTTAAAAATATTAGTATGCCTGTCAAATGTACTTGTATATGTACCTCCTATGCTGCACACCATGAGTCTTTTGTTTTACTTTTTCAATCCTAACCTTTGCCAGGCCTACAAGGCTATTTCTATGCAAAATGTGGTGGCCCTCTTTTTTTCTTGCAAAAATAATTCAGTTCAGACATTTATAAAATATTTAAATTTTGGTGGAATTAAAAATGATACCACCAAATAAAACTGGAATATGTCTGGTATCTTTTATAGTAAAAGAAAAGGTATGGTCAGATTTGTTGCCTGATTTCATTGCACTGATGCTTTAAATTAAAGTCACCTCCTATAAGGAATAGTTTCTTTAATTTGGATAACTTGAGGAAGAATTCACTAAAAAAGGCAATTTGCGGATTATTCGGTACATATAATGAAATTATTTCATACAATGAGTTTTTATATTCCAATGACAGAATGACGTAGTTTCCCTGTTGAACACAATAACATTTCTCTGCTTTTAATTGTAATCCCTTACTACAGTAAATAAGATTGATGTTCCACATGATTTTAAATTCAGTACAGAGTAATAACTTTTCACTGCTCAAATGTCCAGTTTCTCAGCTTCTTTCAAGTTCATATGTTTTTTCAGAACAAGTCCAGCATCGATCTTATTATTTTGAACATATTTAATTAGTTTTTCCCTTTTGACAGAAATGCAGAAACCATCAATATTCCACGTCATTACTTTTAAATCCCATATTATGTTTCTTCAAAAAAGATGTCTCGGCCCCATTGACCCCTTCAAAACAGATGAATTGACTACATAAAGAGAAAACAGATTAAAGTGTCTCAAATAACCACTGATAACATTTATTACTATTTTAATAATTATTACTGTGTCCTTTTGAATCCCTATCCCCTTCTCACATCCTAGTATACTCCCACTACTGTACCTATATGATTACATAGGAACAGCATAAGTAATACCCCTTTTTGTGCAAGACAGTGCCTATCCAACCAGACAGGAGAAGATCAGCAACCCCCCTCATCCATTGTCATATACAAATTCTTGTACTTCATATCACTTTTTAGGCAGAAATTTTCAGTCATAAATCTGTCTACAGCTACCAACTTCTGCTATCTATTCGTCACTTAATTACATGAAGGCAACTGCATTAGTTATTAAACCATTATTCCAGTTATCTCCCTGTGTAGAAAAAGATTTTCTTACAAGTAGTAGGTCTAAATACATCTAAACCAATAAGGGAGGGAATGACTAAAGGTTAAAATAACCCTGATACATCAGTTTAAAGAAAATTTGGTTAGAATTAGTTCTTGTCAGTGTCTCAGGGTGGACTTGATCCTGTATGCCAACAAAGTCTAATGACTGTGCATTCTATAAGAGCTTTCATTTACTTATGTATCACCCCAGTTCTTGGCAGGCTATGCCAGTAGTTAAATGGGATGAGCAACCAGCTCCCCCTTTCTGAGCTATATAGCAGCTCTTCCCAGCCTCCCTCTGAAGCATTTTTTCTTTGCAGCCAGAGGCTCTGCCTGACCTCTGCCTGGGCTCTGCACCTCCCCCCCTGCTGCATTTGTCTCCTGCCTCCCTTGTGCTTGAATTTCTGCTGGCTTCTGCTGGGCATTCTGCCTGGTTTGTGCTTCTCCTGCTCTCGTTTAGTGTTTGCTTCTGGCTGCAGTATATCTGTGCTTCCCTCTCAGCTGTTTGTTTCTGCTCCCTCCAGCTCCCATGCTGTGTTTGCATTTGTTTGTTTCTTTTGTGCTTTTCCAGTTTTTCTAGTGTCCCATTTATTTTCTACTTAGAAAGCCTCAGTTTACCTGCAATTGTTATCTGCATGCTTCAGCTCAAACTGCTGTTTTCCTGCCTCTTCTGTCTCCTTGTTTTTCCACCTTAAATGTTTGCACCTGGTCTAGACTTCATTCTGCTCCCAGCTAGTTTCCACTCCCTGCTGTGCTATGTTGTTGTTCAGTAATTCCTGCTGTGCTAGGTTGTTTCTCAGCTACTCTGCTCAATTCATTTAGTCAGGTCTGCTCAATTCATTCAGTATTGGTATTCAGTGTGCTCTGCTCAATTCATTCAGAGTTTGCTCAGTCAGGCAACTACTACTCCAACTTTCAGTTTTGCACTGCTCTAGTATATTCATATTGCTGCATTACTGTACTGACACAGCTTACAGCTGCAGGCATTTTAGCAGTATATTTCTGAATTTAATTATTCCGACCCTTTTAGTCATTATTTTGCCCAACTCTTCACATTACTCTGGCAGCTTGCTATCATATGGCTCTGTTCTTAATGTGGACTTTGCCTGTAAAAGCACCTCCATTTTGGGGGTCCTGCTCTACCAATTTTATAGTTGCTGTTTGATCTCATGATACTCAGCTTGTGGCTTCTCTGTTATTCCCATGGCAGGGGACTGTGATGTCACAGCAGGGCATTGTGGCTCCAAGTAGCAGGAGCATGCTTTTATGTTAGCTATATGATTTGCCCTTCTTCTTTGCCTACATGGCTTTTCAGTTATCCATGCATAAATACATTTGACTCGCAGCCTACATGTTGTTCAAGATATTCATAGTATTTCATTACTGCTTTGCAAATACTTACTGCCTTGCAAATGCTCCTTACTGGATTAACCTAACTCTGCCTTAATGGCATTTCAGGTATTCATGTGAATCATATCAGTTCACTATTCATGCTGAAGCCATTGCAATCATCTGCTAGACTCATCAATTCCTTTATGCTAAACCTCATTGATTCAATCACTGGCATCACAGCCTCTCACTATCTAAACACCTACCTCCTATGCCTTCATTAATTTGACTTTCTTGGTGGAATTGGTTGGCTTTCTTTCTGCTGGTTGCTACTACAATCACATAGCTCATGCTGCAGCCTCCTACCTCTCCCAGGCTGCTGGATTCACCCAGCCTCCTCATCCCTTATCTGCTACCTAATCTACAGATGCTGGCTTTGGCCAGCCTCCTCATTAATAACCTGTTACCTAATCTACAGCTGAGGAGGCATGCTAACCATGATCATTACCATTTCTGGCTCAGGGCTTATCCTGCAGTCAATGGTCTCACTTTGCACCTAAGAAGTCTGCATCTTGAGCATGAGAAACTCAGGGTGGGGTCCTTCTCATCTGAACCATAGTGGGAATGTCCTCACTCCTGGCAGAACTTCAGTCATCTAACTCACTGGTAGCACCTCTTGATGAAGAATTTAAGACTTCAGCTGCTGAGGGTTGGGGCCTCATCAGTCAGGGGCCTCTTTAGCTAGCTGAGCAGGTTCGGAGGCACCTTCTAAGGGTATCTAGTCAATTCAGTGCAAACATTACAGTGTAAACAACTCAGCGCATCAAAGTTAGCTAAAAGCATTACCATTAACAGTATAATATGGTATTCTGTTACTGCAGCAACTCCGGCACAGCAAAGACCACCACAGTGACAAGAATCGGGCAAAACCCACCCATCACTGTGGTAGTCTGTGTGCCAATCAGGACTGCCTCACTGGGTGTTTGCCTCCCTAGTCCAACTTGGATTTATAATCCTAGAGACTGGGGGTGTGGGGGCTCAGCCCCCCTATTGTGTGCACTGACATCTCTGTGGCTACAATGCCAACAGTCAGCATTGCAGCCATCGCTGTAGGCCATGTCAGTGCTAGTGCTGTCAAAGCACTATAGGTAAACCGTATAATACAGAGTAAAACCATTTTATCACATAGAGCTGCAGCATACCTCATTTTAGAATTTAATGGTGACAGCCGTGATTCCAGCTATTTGCATAAGCGTTGTATGAAAATTGTACTTTTAGTTGTACTGACCCCTTTACACTTTGCAAACAGGAAACCCAGTCTAATTGGTTACCTATTTTCCTGAACCGAGGACAGTTATGCTGGCCAATTGTCCTCATGCAGTCTCACTGTACATGCTCCCCAGACTTTTCTACACACAGATCCAGTGGTTCCCAACCTTCAGCACAATCCAAAATTAATCCCTGACATGAAACCCCCTGCTAGTCTGAGCCGGTATCATGGCAGCGCAAGCAATTAAGCACAAGCATTTCATTATTTTAAGGCTCTTTTTTCTTGAGAAAAGACAGTAACTCTTAGGCTTGCTTGTGGCATACAGCAGACAGTTACTTACTGAGAGTGCAGGTTAAGTCCCAGAGCCAGTCCCTATGAAGGTAAAGTTCTTCAAGAAACAGCTAGGATGTAATCAAGAATGTCAGCGCTTATGCAGCTCCTATTCTTCTTCCATTATAGCTTTACATAATGTAAATTGAAGTAGGGGAATATCCAGTAGATCAAGTGTGGAACTAACATCACAAAGATCCGATAATGTGAGGAGCTGCAGGTAAAGATGATATTGTAGACAGGGAAGGACATGTGGGAAATACCCAGAATGGGAGCTTGGAGAGACAGCCTCAGAGAATCATGCTGCCTTGAATAAATCAGGAAAGAGTTTTTGGAGATGTGCTGAAGAGAAAAACTCCAGCCACACCTGAAAGGGGGAATTAATTCATCAGCGTAGGTTTTGTTTGTGATGCACTGACATTCGAGTTAATTGACTAGCGCTGATATTACATATGGTGATTTGACAGTGCTAATAATTACCGCAATTAAATTGTTTGCGCTGAGATGACATGGAACCCCTTCTAAGCTATTCTCCCTATGACCACCTCTGGTTCACCCAGTTTGTTCTTAGATCGGTAGGCCAGCTGAGTGCCTCAGCAGTAATCACTCTCTTTCTTCCACCTTGAAGGTGGTACCACATCATGTATTCCATGTTGCAGAGGTATCTCACAATCCTGCAAGGCATTTCCATTAGAGGGATAGTGTGACAGTTGTCCCCTAAATTGGAATAATTTCCATCCCTTGGATTTGCCTTCAAAATTGCAGCAGCAACACCATCACTAACCAAAATACCCTAAAGCCTAGAGGGAAAGCAAACTAGGCCTTGGATCCTCAGAGGTTTCCTCTTTTGAAAGTCTTTTTTTCCCTCTCCTCCATACCAAAAGTCATAACATATAGTTAGTTGTTAACAGTATATTCCCTAGTTTTCTTAAGTAGGTTCTGCTGTTGGTTGGAGATGGATGGTGGCCATACTCATCATTCCTTCTCTTCTTCAGAAGCCCTTATGTCATCAGTGCAATCCATCTTAATCAGTGCAATCCTGACAACCTTCACATCTTATTTTCTTTCTTCAGCTGTCTCATTGCTGTCAATCTGCATCTTAACCTCACAGTCAATGTTTACTGCTTAATACTCTTTTTGGGGATCCTTCCTAAGTTACCTTTAGCCAAGGGAATATTTTCTGCATTACCTCTAGGGGTGGAACCCTCTTCAAGGATTCCTTGCCTTCAGTACCCCTACAAGGTGGTAATTCCCTGTGGAATAGACAGTCTGAATTGCCAAACAGTTATCACAGTTGCTCAAGCATTATAACACTCTGGTTGCATAGGCCCATTGAATTGGAAGGCTATGCCTGTAGTTCAATGGGGTGAGCAACTAGCCATGACCCTTCCTGAATGATATAAGCAGATGCCCCAAGCCTTCCTATAAAGCATTTTTTGTTTGCCCCACCATCCTCCCCTCCTTCTTCTCCTCCAGTGGCACGCCTCTTTCCTCTGGAGTCTCCTTCCTAAGGTAAAGTACCTTTAGCCAAAGGAATCTTTCATGCTGTACCACTATGGGTAGAACCTTCTTCAAAGGTTCATTGCCTTCGATACCCCTACAGGGTAGTAATTCCCCATGGAACAGACAGTGCAAGCAGTGAAACAGTTATCACAGTTGCACAAGCATAAAAATACTCTGGTTGCATAGGCCCATGGAAAGTGAATTATCCATCATAGACAATGGTTCTGGATGAACTTTGAAACTTCAAAAAACATTTTAGACAAATAAGCTAGCTACGTACTGATTGGATTAAGCTTTTTTTAATTCTCTTTTTGCCCCAGCTTCCCCTAGCCCCATGAGCAGAGTTCGTCCTGCCCCAGCTACTGACCCCCCACATGCTTGGGACTGACCCTTCCCAAATGGAGCCACCAGTGGTGGAGTTAGAAGGCCAGAGGGGTTGACACACTGGATCCAGCTCATTAGTGGGGAGCTGAGATTTTTTTCTGTTGCTTTTTTCCCGGGGCGGGGACATGCAATGATGGCCAGCATCTAACCCAGCCTCCACTGGGGGTCCACGTTGTGCCAGATACTCAACCCCCCTCCCCCAGAGTAGGAGAGCAGTCCTACGGATGCTCAATCCTGCTCTCCCGAGCCAGCCCTCTGACACCCGGATCTGTTCCTGTACCTGGGTTGTCGGCACCACAGATGGCCGCCATGCCTCTGCGCCAGCAGGCCGGCAATTGGATTCAACTTTAATTCAGTCCTTTCTGGTGCTTGTTGTCCCATCTGGCTGGTTAGCTTAGTATTAGTTTTATCTTGGTGTCCTGGTTTGCATTTTTGGCTGTGGGAGGGCTTGGAACGTGAACTTCACAATATTTATTAGCTCTGATTATTTTGTGGAGCTCTGTCCTCCTCTTCTGAAATTTCCAGGCCAATAATGTCTTCCATATTCTTTAGCTTAAAGAGTGTTGTCAAAAGTAGTCTGTCTCCCCTTTTAAAAGTGTTCAAATGTTTGACATTAAATGCTGAAACTTGGTTTTATTCTCCCAGAATGCATTTTTATTGGGTTAAACACATACCTTTTCTTGTGGACATTGGACTCAAGGTCAGGGAAGACTGAGATCTGTTTCCCTTGGAAGTAAATGCTGGATTTTGTAAACCAGTTTAAGTATATCTTCCCTATCATAATATCTTGGAAATTTTACATAAACAACTCTGGGGTATTTCTTGCTTGTTTGTGGATGTCTGGCTGGAGCTTTGTGGGATCTCTCCAATTCTATTCTATTTTCTTTTGGATCTTTTTGTAAGGATATCTGTAGCTATCATTCCATAAATGAGAGAATAGTATTTCCTTATGTTCCTTCCTGGATATTTAAAAATGTTAAATTATTTTTCCTCACTCTCAAGTCCACATCTTCCAGCTTGTCTCTCAGTTCTTTCATCCCTTTTATGCTTTCATTTGTTTTTGCTTCCATTTGAGGCAGATGGTCCTCCAATTCAGAAACTCTGTTTTCTAGTTCTATCATTTTTGAGTTCATATTCTTTATCTCAGCACATGTTGATATTACAGCTTTAGCTATTTGATCAATACTTCAGTTGATGCCACTAAACCCTTTTGGGAATTTCAGGCAGGATAATGTTTAATTCAGAGTTAGTTATTCAAACATTAGTGGGGATTTTTTCCCAGTTCTATTTTATGCTCCCTGTGCCTGTGGTGGTATACCACTTATCAGCCTTTGCAATCTCCTTGACCCCTCCACACTTACTGGGAGACCACTTTGACCTACATGGTGGGACACCCTTCAGTAGCTAGAGGGGAGAGAATAATGATATGCTAATCCATGGCCCCAAGGAGAAAGGAGAGAGAGACCAAGAGCTGGGATTCACTGTGCTGCAGCTAAGGGGGGATTCTTGTTTATAGTGTCCCTGGTGATGTGGATGTGCAATGACAATAGTGGCATGCAGCATGCACTCCTGTATGGTGTGTGCTGATGTCTGCCATGGCTGCCAATCCCCAACACTGCTGAGGCCCTCATGCGCACTGACTCCTGGTCATCACTAGGAGTCAGACCATTGCCCAGTGCCTGCTCCCACCCCCACCAGAGAAGAAAAGCTGTCCAATGGACACTCAGTACTATTTCTCCTTAGCCAACCCACTGATGCTCTGGGTTCACTTCCAAACCTGGGTCATCAGTGTGGCTTCCAGCTTCTGGCAGGATAGCCAACTGAACCACGCTGTACAGAAGAGAGACACCAGCTCAGTTAATTTGCTCACACACTTGAGGTGCATGGAAAAGCGTTAAAGTAAACAACTGCTAAGTTAAAGTAAAAAGGAACAAAAGTATCAGGAAAAGAATCAGGGCATGTCAAAACAATACTGCTGAGTATGGGAAATTATGCAGCACTTCAAAGAGGAAACAGCTGCTTCGGGAACAAAGACACTGACAATGCTGCATCAAGCTCCTGAAAACAACGTGGAGGCCAAGGAACGGAGCTCAGAGGAGTCTTTAATTTCAGAAAAGGGAGGTTGAACTTTTATTTAGGAGGAACAAGTACATGGCACATTCTATTTTGGAGCTGCTAATAATAAAAGTTTAAAGGATAATGTACCCAAGACAGACACAGAAAAGCAACATTTAAAAAGGACACAGGAATTAGAGGTAAAGGGTGAACCGAAAAGTCTGAAAAAGCAAAACAAGAATAGAAAAAGCCTGCAAGATTCGGGGAAAAGGTTTAAAAAGAAAAAATTATCAAACCTAGAAGATTCAGAATGAAAACCACATATATTTAATTTGGCTCAGTATCCCCCAGTCTTTCTGAATTCCCCTATATGTGTTTATAATATCTTCACTAAAGGGACCAAAGGTAGGGGGAAAATATGGAGATCCCAATACTTACAGAAATGGCCACTACAGCTAAAACAAGAGGGACTAAAGCATTTGATAAAACAGATAAATTTGAGAAAGGAGACAAAGGGGAGAAAGGAGAAATAATGAATTTTGTAAACTTAACAATGGAAGAAACTGGAGCCATGGAAAAGGAAGATAGCAGTCAGAAGCAAGAAAAGGCATGAACAGAACAGATATCTGCACAACCAGATAAATAAAAAAAAGACAAAGCACACAACACTCAGCAAACAATTCTAAAGGAAAGGAAGTGAGGCTTTCATTTATTAAACATGGCTGTTACATCCTTGACACAAAAGTTCACAGAGGTGGTAGACAAGTTGGAAAGTCTATCATTAAGAGCTAATGAATGTGAATTAAGACTAAGTAAAGTGGAGGACAATCTATCAAAAATAACACAAAACATGGAAAGCTGTAATAGAGAATTAGAAACACTAAAATTAAAAGTTGAGGATCTGGAATTCAGATCAAGAAGATGCAATTTGAAAATTAGAAGTCTTCTGGAGGGTATAGAAGGCTCAGACCCAGTTAATTTTTGTGAAGAGATGTTAACAATAGTTCTGGGCCTTCAGTATCCAGAACAAAAAATTGAGCTGGATAGAGCTCACAGGGCATTTGGAAGTAGGGATAATTTGGGAAGGCCCAGGTTCATGTACAATAGACCCATGAGATATCAGGATAAGGAAAGAATTTTAACCAAAGCACATGTGGAAAAGGGCCTGACATTTAGAGGCATAAGGCTATGAGTATATCCTGATCTGCCATCTACAGTTTTTGCCAGGAGAAAAAGTTTTGATAAAATAAGAGACAAACTGTGGAAAGAAGGGATCCCATTTTCATTGTTGTACGCAGCCAAACTCAGAGTGAATTTAGATGGAAAAATCATATTCTTCCATTCACCAACAGAGGTTGAAGAAGCATCGGAAAAATGAACTAGATACACACCAGAACCACCCCCTTGAATTATTCAAGCTCTTCAAATGGCTGACATCATGTATAACACAGGACATTGGAGGGGGGGGGAAACTCCATTTGATATCCCCGCTTTCTCTCCCAATGATATAAAGAAAAAGAATAGAATATAGAAAGGATATAAAAGTATGCATAAGGGAACAGAAATAAGAAAGGGGAAAAGTTGAAGAGCTGGCAGATCCTCTCCATGTTCCATCTGACCATAGGTATAGACACCTCAGAATTGGGGGCAAGCCCATTTGTTTTTAGGGCATCAAGGGATTTAGTAACAAAGGCTGGGAAAAAGTAAAAATGAATGAAACATCTAGAAAAAGGCCTCAGGGTATAATGGGTTTTAAATGGGGGGGGGGTAAAGATAGAAGGGGGAGGTGGCAGGGAGAGAGGGAAAAAATAAAACAAAAAAGATTCAATAGGAAACAGTATTCCAGGCATGGGTGCTGGAACCTGAGAAAAATATAATAGATAAAAAAATTATTCAAACATCAAGAGAATGGGGACACAAAAAAAAGGAGGAAATGGGAAGCAACCTAATTAGTAAACTCATTATGGAGTTCAAAGCTCAAAATCTGACAAAACTATCTTTAAAAGGAGGCCAAAGTATGGGGAAATTAGGGTTATTATATACTATAAATGAGTAATTTTAAAATTATGACATGGAATCTGAACGGATACTGGGAAATAATTAAGATTAGGAAAGTGGTAAAAATAGTTAATAAAAGAGGAATAGACTGCCTACTACTTCAGGAGACACACTTTGATCACAGAGATGTGAGCTACTTTGGGATTCTTTTCCGGGCAATAGAGTACTGTACCACCTTCTCTAATAATTCCAGAGGGACTGTAATATTTATTAAAAACACTTAAATCATAATATTATAAAAATATTTATTGATCAGAATGGTTGGTATGTGATAACTTGAATTTCTACACATGACAAGTATTTAATGTTAAGTAGTATATATGGTCCTAATAATGAAGACTTGGCTTTTTTCACCATCTTCTTTCTTAATTTATCTCAGTTCAATTCACCAATTTTACTGAAGGGAGGTTTCAGCTATACTAATAGTTTAATAGACAGAGCTCCAGAATCCCCTGAAAGGAAAAAAAAAAGTAGTAGAAATGGTAAAAAGTTATGAGGAAGATTTGAATCTGGTAAATGTTTTTCCTTAGGTATCAGTTCCCAGCCTTAAAGAAATATTCATATTACTCAAAGGTTTATAAAACCTATTCAAGAACAATGTTTTTTTATTTATTTATCAAACACTAGCCCATGAAATAAAAATGATTTCTTATGAACCAATCAGGGTTTCGGACAATGCCCCGTGCCTTCTAGAAATCAAAATGAGCAACCAGAGTACACTGAGGTGCAGAACCTGGAGGTTTGATAACACACTGTAGTTTGATATGAACTTTAAAGATAAAATGGAAGATGAAATTAAGTGGTTTTTGGTATGGAATAACTCTCAGGAATTTGACATTCAGATGATCTGGGAATCTCTAAAAGTATACTGTTTTTTTTACACTAATTTTTCCTTCCGGCCACGGTCAGCAGGGGTCTCTCTCAGACATCATGCAATGGCACATGGCAACCCTGCCTCGCATCAGGCCACACTACTTGCATGCTGCCCAGTGTGCTGCAGTGCTCCCGGTCTCCACCAGGAGCCGCTGGCATGTCGGGACTCCCCCGATCTTTCCCCGTGGAGGAGAGCAGCCCAGCGGGTGCTCAATCCTCACCCGCTCCCAGCCAACCCCCAACGCCCAAGTTCTCTCCTGAACTTGGGTAGCTGACATAACATGAGGTGTGGTGTCCAGGCCTCAACCCTCAGCACCACTAAGCCTCTGAATGTATACTTGAGTGGGTGGGAGATGGCCCAAGTGGGTATCAGGGAAAAGAAAATGAGTGCAGAAATGTCTGGCCTGGAGAGGGAACATTCCTCAGCAGAGGAAGACCATGCTGCTTCAGGAATGGAGCAGGCTAGACTGAAAGTTCTTGCTATAAGAGATAATGTGAAACAAATATTACAAGTACAGGCAGAAAAAGTCATGTATAGAACAAGAGCAAAGTATTATTTTTATGCTGATTTGCCAGATAAGGTCTTGGTGTATCAACTGCAATGTAAGCAAAATGCTAATAAATTGATGGTATTAGAGGGGGAAATGGGGACATAACCCATAACCCATAATGTGGATGAAATACATGACATATTATGGTAAGTTATATACCTCAAAGGGGAGGATTGCAGAATTGCTAATTCTAAACTATTTAGGAAGCTTGGGGCTGCCAAAAATCTCTAATCTAAACTTGGAGAACTTGAATAGGAATATTACAGTAGAAGACGTGAGTACTGTAATTAAAGATTTTCCTTATGGAAAAAGTCCCAATCCAGATTAACTATGATCTGAGTTTTATAAAAAAACATGTCTCAAACTATTTCTCCATTACTGAGGGACTTGTATCAATGTTTCCTAGGTGCAGAAAGAGTTCCTCAAACCTTTAATAAATCTGATATAATATTAACTCTTAAAAAAAGATTAAGCCCCGCCAAGCACTGTAGTTTCTATAGACCAATTTATTTGCTTAACAGCGATTATAACATTTTTGCAAAAAGCTTGGCAAACAGACTGGCTACAATTTTGCATAAATTAATCCATCCAGATCAGGTGGGGTTTATAGAAGAAAGACGGTTACACCACAGTATCAGGAAGGCTTTTAGTATTATACAGTCTTTCTCTGGTACAGACACTGCACTTTTATCATTGGACACAGAAAAGCCTTTGATAGAGTGCAGTGGCCTTTTCTGATAGAAACTTTGAGGAACTTTGGGATAGTAGGTAAGTTTCAGAACTGGGTCCAGTTAATCTACACAGCACCCCAGACTAGAGTGAAAATGAACCAGAAGATTTCTCAGCCCTTTCCTTTGCTACAAGGGACTCAGCAGGGGTACCCACTCTCCCCACTATTGTTTGCTCTGTTCCTGGAACCACTGGCAGTTAAAATCAGAATGCAAAAAGAAGCACTGGGAGTGGGGGTAAAAGAGCAGCCTTATGTAATAATGCTGTATGCAGTTGATACAGTACTCTACATTCCCTCACCAGGCCAGACATCACAGACCCATTATTAAATAACATGGTAAGGGAATTTAGTGTTCTCTCAGATTATAAAATTATCTGGGGAAAAAGTGAAGCTTTATACTTGGGAGATCCATGGAAGTTATCAAACGCCACTATAAAAAGTATAAGATAAGATAACATTAAATATTTAAGCAATAAGGCATGACAAGGTGTGTGTTATCATGTAATAACATCACTCCTGGGGTGAGATGAAGCACGAGGCAAAGCCAAGCGCTTCCACCACCCCAGGAGTGATGTTATTACAGGATAACACACACCTTGGAATGCCTTATTGCAATTATACAATGGCTCGATGTTATACAAAACAAAAATAAAAATAAAAATGTTTTTAGTGAGGCAGTATATCTTTGTTTCTGAAAAAAAATCCATATCATCCTCCAAAAAATCAACACAGCAATGTTATTGTGTAATATCATCACTGTCTCAGGCACACACTGACCAATCAGAGTCCAGGAAATGTTCTTGCCATTGTATAATTAGGAGTAACCTAGCCCAAGACCATCAGAAAGTGATACAGTTAAATTATGATCCTTTGATAGAAAAGATAAAGCTGGATTTGAAAAAATGGCAATATCTCCCCCTGCTATTGATAGGAAGAATTAACATAATGAAAATGAATACACTTCCAAAGTTTTTGTTTTTGTTTAAATCTATTTGAATAATTTTAAAAGAAAGTTTTTCTTAGATATTAAAAATTGGTAAGAAAATTCTTGTGGGTGGGGAAACAGCCCAGGATTGCCCTGAACAAACTGAATCAAAGTATAGAAAAAGGTGAACTAGGGTGTCCAAATGTTTGGTCATATTATTTGGCAGCACAACTGGAAGTAGTATATTACTGGTTCCATTGTCTGGAGGATAGAGCGACATCAGGTTTTCAAACAGTGAAAAATAAAATAAAAGATATGGATATGAAAAATTCATTAATGAAAAATTTAGTAGATGCAACATATTATAAAATTTGCTTAGAAAAAACTAAATCAACAAATCATGCACGGAAAATGTTCCATAGGGTTGTGGGCAGAGTAGAACACTTATCTAGGTATACACCAATATGCTTAAAGTTGGACCAGCATAACATTCTGTGGTGATTTGCATATGCAGCCCATGATGCTTTGCATTGTGGGGGCATGTGTGATATTGTATTTTCTTGAAACTTGGCTTCCCAGCCAAATGCCCTTTGGAGTAACCCTTGCCTCAGTGTTTGCGCACAGAGGTTCTTTGTCCAATATATATTAATGCCTTCTTTACACCCTCAATTATGGATAGGATATTTACACGATGATATATGGAAAGGGGAATTCATGAATTAGAGGATTTTTTTTGAAAATGGAAAATTCATGTTCTTTGGAACATTTCAACAGAAATTCAGAATTCTTGATACCCAGATATTACAGTATATGCAAGTTAAACATTTTATATTAAAAAAATAAAAACTTACTAAGCATAACAGATTCACCATTAAAATAATTAATATTATATCTAGACACCAATAAACATCTGATATCTAAATTACATTTGGCACTAAGAGAGACTAAATTCTCTCAGTTAAAAAATACTAAACAATCTTGGGAAAAGTATTTGCAAAGGCCCATCTCAGAAGAGCCATGGCTAGAGATTATTAATATGGACAACCTCAAAGTGAAAAATAATAGGTTATTGCAAATCCAGGTTAATGTTATTCATAAAACTTATTTGACCCCTGCAAGACTGAATAAATTCAATAAATCTATTCATAAGCTTAGTCAGAGATGCAGAGCAGAGAAGGGAACTCTGGATCATATGTTGGCTAGTTGTAGGGAGATTAGGACATATTGGGAATCAATATTTGCTATGTTTGGCAAAATTCTTGGATACAACTTCCCATCTGGCACTGAAACTGTGCTATTTGGTATAAATATATCACCAGATGATGATCAGAAAAACTTAAAGAAAGCCGGCCCAGTGGTGTGGAGGGCTTAAGCATCCGTGCCTTACCTCCTGCCATGCTGGTGGTCCATGTTCATGGTACAAGCAGGACACCGGGAGTCGGCTGGGAAGGGAGAGGATTGAGTATCTGAAGGACAGCTCTCCTCTCCCGGGAAGAGAGGACAAGCACCCCCACAGAATCACCACCCCCAGGTGGAGGTTTGCAAGTGGTACAGGTGTGTTGGGTGCTTGGAAAGGGGAGGGTGCTGCAGGACTTCCGCTGACATGTGCACACCTCCAAGCACGCATGTCTGGCTGTGTGTGCCCCAGCAATAGGGAAAGGGAAGAAAACTGGAGGAAAAAACCCCGGTGACAAGATGATGTCAGACCCTCTGCAGGCTCTGCACCCTGTGACTGGACTGAAGATAAGTCATGGTGATACTGGGGTGACAGGGCTTGGGGGGGGGTTGGCTGGAAGGGGGCAGCCGGAGACAAAAGAGCACAAATACCTATATGGAAAAAAAAAAAGAAAAACTTTAAGGGATTGTTTAATACTGGATTATTAGTGGCAAAGAAAAGCATACTACAATATTGGAAAGATGTAGTACCACCAGAGTATACAGAATGGATAGAAAGGATGCTAGATTATAGCAGGATAAATAAAGCATTATACCTAACAGAAGATGCATATGGTAAATATGAGGAAATGTGGTCTCCTTTTCTAATTAACTTAATACTTAATGAGAATAAAAATGCTTAGCAATGATGAGGAGCTAAGTCTTCATGAGCATGTACAATGACTGAAGCACCCACGCTCTGAGCAAAGGAAAAAAAAACTGGGTCATCTGTGCCGCAGGCGGTAGCACTACTGCTGCACTGGCAGGCTGGGTCTTTGGACATTACTGTTACCTTTGTCATGTGTGATAGCTTTAAATTTAAGGATTTCTTCCCTTTGTGCTTTTGGTTCTTGAGCCAATTTATAGCTGAGATATTCATGATTTTTCTGTTTATTGCCTCAGTTTCTTTCTCTAGCTCATTATTTGATTTTGTATGTGGCTCCATTTTACTTTGTGAGCTAGAAATGTGGCATTGAAATGTATCCGTCTCAGTATTTTTATTTACTTTATTTTCAGGCTGTTTACATTAACTATTTGTGAAAAGAGCTTTCAGTGGTTTTATGGCTTTTACCTCTGCTGGGGACTTAGACATCAACAGTTTTGTTTGTGCTTTTTGCCTGTCTATAAAACTATGGTCTGTAATGATCTTATTACTCTTATTTGGTAGTGCACTGTAGTATAATGATCTTGTTACTGTTATTTGGTAGCGCACTGTAATATAATGATCTTGTTACTCTTATTTGGTAGTGCACTGTAATATAATGATCTTGTTACTTTTATTTGGTAGCACACTGTAGTATAGTGATCTTGTTACTCTTATTTGGTAGCGCACTGTAGTATAATGATTTTTATGTGTAAGGTGCAGCTTTAAAAATAGAGCTTGCTGGGGGTGTAGCTAGCAACCAATGGGATAGCACACTTCTGGCACTCTACAGGGCCTTCGTTCTATTATTTAAAAATGCTGATTTTTTAGCAACAACATTTACTGCAAATTGCTGGTTTGCAAGCGGTACAGGTACTTCAAATGGATAGCCATTGATAACTTAACTCTGATAGTACCTAAGATAGAAAAATCACATCTCTCACTGTTAGGGAAGTTGTGCCAGACAGCACAGCAGGAGGTCAGCAAAGGCAAGTTGGCAAAACTGCCGGATGGTGGAGTGCAGGGCATCCTTGCATCTATGTCAGTTGCAGCAGGGGAACTGACATTAGGGGAGGTGATGAATAGCATAAAAGAGCTACAAGGATATGCAGATAAAACAATTGATTCTTTCAAAACAAAAGTGACCCTCGTCAAAACAAAAAATGGATCTGGTCACAACAGAGGCCTAACAAGCAGTGACCATGGTGAATAAATCTACGACTGCGCTTGCCAGCATGATTCAAACAAACAACATTTTTAGATTACACCTTGAACATTTGGAAGGTGGGTTGTGTATGTCTAACCTGTGATTTATGTCCATACTGGAAGGGCTGGAAGCAGTGGACTGTGCCTGCTTTCTGACTGACCCAATTGGACAACCCTGGGGTCAAGCTGCAGGGGCAGATCTTCAGGACTTATAGAATCACCCCACATCGCAGACTGACAAACACAGAGCTTCCTAGAACACTGTTGGCAATCACAGGGAGACTTCACATTCAAGATCCTATTCTGGCAGCATCCAAACAGCCTGGACAATTGCTTCTGCAACATGGAACTGGGGTTTTCTGCTTTCCAGACTTGATTTTTTCAACTTGTCAACTCACCAACATAGAAAATCATTTGATGCAGTATGAGCTGGCCAGAAAGCATTAGGAATCTATCTCACACATGCTTCAACTGCTTGCAAGACTCAGGATAACTTACAGTATGTGGGCAAGACTTTTGTATTCAGTGAGCCTGAGGAGGCTGGTAAAAAATTCAATAAAATAAAGGGAGAGTTTGCAGGGCGGCCACCTGAGCTTGAGTCCAGTGCAGATGATTGATATTTAGATTCACATGTAGTTGTTTGTTTAGAGACTGATACCCCTAGATGTTAAATCTTGGGTTGAATTGCTATAAACATCGTGATCTTTTTGTTTATTTTGTTTATCTCGCCATATATATTTACTAACAATGTAAAACCAAACCAAACGGCTCCACTCCACTTAAGCAGCTGCCAACAAAAACATGTACTTTCTGTGGCGTCCTCATCTGACTTCATTGTTGCACTTTGCAAGTTGCTTTTGTGTTCTATTTGGATTAATAAAACCTGGATTTTATTAAAGCAGGCAAATCTGGACTTGCTCCTTTTATAACAGAATGTGTTGCTGAAATGTGCAGCATGCCGACTTTTCCTCGGTAAGTAATTTCATTAACAATGGAGACTCCATGCTGGTTATCTACTTCCTAGCACTAAAGTCGCTGATGGGGCATTTTCAACCCTCTAGATAAAGATTGTGGGCTCCAAAATGGCTGAGGATGCATCCTTCTGAGGGCTTCTAGGCACAAAATGTACCTTGGCTCCCAACCACCACAGGCATCAAGGAAGATTCAGGTTGAGCACTCCACTGTGGCAGATGTATATGGGTGAGTGCCTGTTGCTCTATAACACTAAGTAAGTATACTCATTTATTTCACTTCATGGATAGGAGTTTTGGTTTTATGACCTGCTTTATTGCCTGGCGTCTGTAACTCTGTTTGCTAAGTGAACGTATTGCTCAAAATTCTTTCAGTTTAGAAGCTTCAAGTTAATGATAATGCTCTCAAAGTTTTAAAGTTGTAGTTAATCTATGTTCTACAAATGTTGGTGTTCAGTTGTATGTGGGTGGTAAACAAAGAAGCTTGGGATTTTTTATATGTGCTTACCATACTTTCTGGTATTCAGGGACCCAAAAGTCATTGGTTGAATTCTCAAGTCTTTGTGCTCAGGGACAACTCGGGGGACATTATCGAGACAGTCTTTTCCATTTAGTGCACATGGTCTTGCCGCAATATGATTACTTCTTTTATTTACAGCTGTTACTTTTTCCATATTGCCTCCAATATCAAGTAATACTGTTCATTGTGAATTGAATCCTGTTATAATACTTGCTTTATATTAATTGCTGTCTTGGAAACAAGATATCTTTATGTGTATGTTTTACAGCATGTGAATAAAAATAAATAAAAAATAGATCTTACCGTGATTATGTATTCTTATGTGTCCCATTAGGGGATACTAGGTAGCAACTGGACTACTGGGAGCCTGGAACCAAGATGGCCAGCTGAGAGGTGCTGTGTGCTGAGTGCCAGAGGAAGCTTTCCAAATACATGAATTCATCTGCCTCCTACTAAGAAGCATAAGAACATAGAATCTGTCAACAGAAGGAATCCTGTTGACCCTTTGTGTCTGTCCAGTCTGACCTAACTAATGTTGAATGAGAGAGCTGTACAGGATCTGCACTCTCCCATTCCTGCTCCCTTTCTGGTGTGGTATTTACCAAGTCCTTGTATCTGTTCCACCCTTGTTTGAATCCCCCACTGATTTTGCACAGACCACCTCTTCCAGCAGCCTATTCCACCTCTCCACCACCATTTCCAGGAAAAAGTACTTCCTGGTATTTCTCTTAAAACTTGTCTTCTGCAACCATCTTATAGATGCCCCTGATGTTTGTGTTTGCACTGAATCTGAACAATTCCCCACCATCCACTTTATTTGCCCCATGGAGGTATTTGTATGTTTCATCGTATCCCCTCTTTGCCTTCTCACTTCAAGCATGTACACATATAGATCTGCCAACCTCACCTAGTACAGCTTTTCATGCTGTCCCTGAAGCATCTTGGTTACCATTCTCTGCACTGCCTCCTCTCTGTCCCTGCTCTTCCTTAGATGCAGACTCCAAAACTGTACATAGTACTCCTAAGTAAGAGTAAACCAGTGACCTACACATTGGTAGCAGCACCTCCTGTCTCCTTCTGGCAATTCCCTCACTACACACCCCAATGCCCTATTTGCCTTACCCACCACCCTACTGCATTGTGCTGATGCCTCCAGACAGTCTGAAATTATTACTCCCAGGTCCTTTTCCTCTGTAGTGCTTTCCACTACTACCTGCCTTATTCTATATTCAGTGTTAAAATTGTCTGCCCCATGTGCATCACCTTAACGTTATACTTTAACTGCAGTACTTTTGACCACCTTTCCAGTCTACTCAGGCACTCTTTGACACCCTCCTCTTTATCCATCTGGCTACAGATCATGGTATCATCTGTGACAAGGCCTGTCTTGCCCTGAATCCCTACCCATATGTGACAGATAAAGATGCTGAAGAGGACCAGTGCCAAGACTGATCCCTATGGCACCACTAGGGAGCCTCCTAATCCCCAAGAACTCCCCAGTAACTACTATCCTCTGGGCCCTGGCACTTAACCAGTTTCCCACCCACCTAGTATGTTTGTCCCCTACTCTGAGGTTCTGCCTCTTCTTAACCAACCTTCCATGTAGGATGGAATCAAAGGCTTTACTGAAGTCAAGGTACAGTATGTCCACTGTCCTGTTTCTTGTTATGCTGACTGCCTATCCCTTGTCCACTGCTTTTGTTAGCCAACCATAAAAAATCAATAAGGTTTGTCTGACATGATCTACCCAATCACTCCCCAGTGAACCCATATTGTCTTTTGTCCTGCAGTCCATTTGCTTCCAGGAAACACATTAACTTTTCCCTTATTATGGTCTCCAGCAGTATACTCACAATAGATGTTAGACTGATAGGTATATAGTTCCCTGGATCATTCCAGCTCTGACTCTTGTGTAGAGAAATTTAATTAGCTGCCCTTCAGTTCCTGGTACTATCCCTGTCACCAGTGAGCTACTGAATAGATCAGCTTGCAGTTTAGCTAGGACCTGCCCCATGTCCTTAAGCACATGGGGATGTGGCCCTAGACTTATCCAGTTCAAGTGCACCTAAGCTCTCCAGTATCCCTTTAACCAAAATGCAATCCACATTGACTCCTTCCCTCCTCCTCCTCCTCCTCTGCACTGATGGCACAATTAGGAACTGGTTTCTTGTCTTCCACTGTGAACACCGAGTAGAAGCATCTGTTCAGGATGTTTGCATTAGCTTTGTCTTCCTCATCCCACTCCTCTATTTGCTTCAGTCTGACTATTCCTTCCCTTGTCTTTCTCTTCTCTTCTCCCTTATGCAGTTCTCACTTCTGTGTCAGCCTTCGCCCTCCTCACTACCCCGTTGGCCTCTTTCATTCTGCTGTGAAACTCCTTCCTGCCCCACTGCTTGGTTTGGTCTCCTTGCTACTTGCTGATAACTTTGGCCGTATCTATGCAGCTGAGTACAAATGACAGCTTGAAAGAGTTAAGTACAATTTCCATTTTGTGATTTTAGTTGTTACATTTGTTATTTTTTGGGGTGCTCAGACTCATTAGCTTTCAGGGATTCCTATGCCCTATAGTAGAGTTTGTGAGATTCAGCAAATAAATCACTTTTTTCAACTTCAGCTCTGATACTGTATTTAACTAATCACTCCCTTCTGACAATATTCAATCCCTGCTCTGTCTACTCTCCTTCTGAGCCCTGTACGTCTCACTAAACATGCTCCAACTATAACTGGAGGAACCAGTCCAAAGTTGAGTAAACCATAGCAGGAAAGAGACCAGGAAAAATCACAGGATGTCATGCTGCAAGAGATACGGCAAGGTTTTAGTACACTAAACAAGGATAAAGGCTCAGCTAAACTGGCCATCTCTGAACTTGCTGGCAAACTAGATTATCACTCAGTTCATACCACAGAGCTGGAATCTAGGATCAGCTGCATTAAAGATGAGGTACATCCCTTCCAAAAGGTGGTGGAAAGGCAGGACAAAGAGCTGAAATCTTTACAAGATAAAGTTAAGTATTTTGAAATGAGATCATGTCAGGACAATGTCAAACTGGGAAGTATCCCTGAGGGTAAAGTGGATGAAGACTCCTCCATTTCTGCAAAACATTATTGTTAGAAGCACTTGGCCATAAAAATCCTCATAACAGGGCCCCTCATAACTTCCCAAATCACAATGTAAACAATAAGCCATGTTTTTTCTTCACTATACCACACTATTATCATAGAAACATAGAAGTTGTTGGCAGATTAGGGCCTCCAGGCCCACCTAGTCTGCCCTACAACCCCTACCTACTGTGCTGTTACATGCCCTACGGGTCTCGGGTTGCCCCCCCAAATACCAGTATCCCTCTATGCCTATCCCATACATTCTTAAATCCTGTAATTGTTTCTGCCCCCACCACCTCTGCTGGCAGGCTGTTCAATTTTTTCACCACCATATCGGTGAAGAAGCACTTCCTCATGTTTCCCCTGAACTTTCCTCCCTACAACTTCATCTTGTGCCCCCTTGTCTGTGAGCACCTTTTTCTTTGGAAAATTGTATTCTCCTGTACTTTATTCTTCCTGTGAGGTATTTAAATGTTTTGATCATATCCCTTCTTTTCCTCCTCTCTTCCAGGGAATACATATTCAATTCCCTAAGCCTATCCTCATAGGGTTTGTGACGTAGCCCCTGCACCATTTTAGTTGCCCTCCTTTGAACTGCCTCCACCCTGTTTATGTCCTCTTGTGGATGAGGCCTCCAAAACTGGACACAGTGCTCGAGGTGCTACCTCACTAATGTTCTAGTGGAATTATTACCTCCTTTCTTCTGCTGGTGATTCCCCTGCCTATGCAACCCAGTATCCTGCTAGCCCTTCCTGCTACCTTGTTTATTGTTTATTGTAAATATTCAGAAAGACCTTTGAGTCAGGGACTCATTTACAAAGGTTCCACATCATACATAGATCAAACAGGACAGGACTTATGATACAGAGAAGAAAAAAATACAGTACATAACAAAGTAACAAATAAGAATAATAATAATAAAAAATAAAATTAAAAAAACCCACAGGTTACACGGTTGTTTCATGTAGGTTTAACAGAGATTTAGGTACTTTAGCACAGCCAGGAGGAAAGAAAAAAAAACAGATTCTGTCGGAGGCCGATTGTCATGTTTCGTAACTGCATTGTATTTTTTTTTATACATTGACCTGCTAAATGGTTTGTTTATGAGGACTCAGTGGCAGATCAGGTATCAAGGGCAGTCACATGTATTTGAAGCCTGCAGGTATTCTTTTAGCTTTGATTTATATGGGCCCAGCCTTCTTTCATCAGTAATATGGACAGGGAGGGAGTTTGTCCAGGACGGGGCCCTGGAACTGAAAGTATGTTGGTATTGGGAGATCCGGCCACGGGGTACCCATAGTAGCTGCTTGCTTGTGCTATGGGTTGTTTTGCCTGGTGGAGTTGGGAGGATAATTTGGTGCAGGGAGGGTGGGGTGAGGCCGAGTAATACCTTTTTGGTCATAAGGCAGGTGTGGTATCTGATTCTGCTATCCAGGTTTAGCCAGTTTGTGCTGCTGCTGTAGAGGAAGCAGGAGTGAGTGAAGCGATCACATCCTAGGATGAGGCAGCAGGCTTTGTTGAGCACAAGCCAGAGTCTACTTAGGGTTGTGGAGGGCACAGCACTGTATATTAGGATGCTGTAGTCTAGGAGGGAGAGGATCGAGGAGTTAACGGTAAGCTGTAATGCTTCAGTGGTGAGGCAGTGTTTGTACCGGTAGAGTACTCCAAGTCTGGAGCTAAGAGCAGTTGTTAGGTGTAGGATATGTTGATTAAAGCTGAGGGCGGGGTATAGTGTGATCTCTAAGTATTTAAAGTTGTATACTTGTTCTAGGGGGGTCTGATTTGTAGTGAGAAATTTGGGGCACAGGTTTTTGAGTGGGTTCTGAGGGTGGGCGAATATCATGATTTTAGTCTTATTATAGTTGATAATAAGATGCTGGGTGGTGAGCCAGTCTTTGATTTCTCAGAAGGAGTGCTGGAGGGTTTGGTGGAGTTCAAGGGGGGCCTGGTCAGAGGTGAACAGGACTGCATCATCCGCATAAAGGAGCAGATTTCTGGGGTATGTGGATGGGAGGGAGTTGAGGTATATGCTGAAAAGTAGGGGGCCAAGTATGGAGCCCTGTGGGACACTGGGTCGGATAGGGAGGCACAGTGATAGGACAGGGCCTACCTTGACTATCTGCGTCCTATTAGAGAAATAGCTGGAGAACCATTTTAGGGTGTCATCAGAGAAACCCATGTAGGCCAGGGTGTTTAGTAAGAGGGCATGGTTTACTGTGTCAAATGCTTTAGATAGGTCCACGAAGATGGCACCCGTGAGGTGGCCGTGGTGAGTGGACATGTGAAGTAAATTCAAGAAGGGCGGTAGTGGTGCTGTGGCCCTTATGAAAACCATGTTGCTGCCTGGATAGAAGATTATATTTATTTAGGTGTTCAGAGAGTTGGTCGGTGACTATGAGTTCAAGTGCCTTTGACGGGGGGGTAGGATAGAGACGGGGCGGTAGTTATTTGTGGATGTTCGGTCACCACTTTTATGGATAGGTGTGATATAGGCCGATTTCCAGTGGGTGGGGAATTTCCCTTGGCAGAGGGAGCAGTTTAGAATGTGGGTGAGAGGGGTCAGGACCTCCTGGAGGGTGATGCGGAGAAGTCTATGGTCTAGGGAGTCATGGTTGTAGTGGTTTTTGTTTAAAGCTTTAATAAGGTAGGGTTTTACAGTCTCTGGTGTAAGGACACGTAAGTAGAAAGGTGGTGCAATTGGGGTGTGGGAGATGATACGGTCCGGTGGGGGGGTCGAAGAAGTTTGTGGGCAACACATGGGTTGAGATCCGTGAAAGTGGCATTTAGGGCAGCGGCTATGCTGGCAGGGTCAGTGGAAAGGCTACCATCTATGAGTATTTGATCAGGTGGGAGATTTGGGCCTTTGCCACAGAGTTCCTTTATGTTCTCCCAGAACTTGCGCCCATTTCCCCAGGAGGAGGTTAAGGTGGTTTTGTAATGGTTAGCCTTGGCGGTGCGAATGACCCAGGTGCACTTGTTTTGGGCCTCCTGATAGCATTGCCTGTCCTGGGGCCATCGGGTCTCATTTGCCAGATGCCATAGGGCATCACGCTGACGTAGGAGGCCTTAGAGGTGGTCCGAGAACCAGAGGGCATTATTCCCCTTGGTCATAGTTTTGGTGAAAGGGGCGAACTTGTCACAGGCTGAATTAAAGATGTTGATAAACAGTTCGAGTGCGTGATCAGGGTCTAGTGTATTTGTAAGGGGTGTCCAGTCCCAGTCTCTGAGGTGGGCCTTGAGAAGGGGTAATTTGCTAGGCCCTAGTTTACGTAGTGTATTTATTTTGGGCGCGGTTTTGAGGGGGGTACCAGACCAGTTACAGAGTACTGGTGAGTGGTCGCTTAGGGTGTCAGGGAGGACTTTGGAGCTTGTTATTTTGTGGGGGAAGTTTGTGAAAACAAGGTCCAGAAGGGTGGATGTTCCCATACGGGTGTGTAACTGGGTGGGTGTTTTGATGACCTGGATGAGATCGAGGGCAGCAGCCTCATTGATGTAGAGTGCAGCTGTTTTAGCCAGCCAGTTTATGTTGAAATCCCCCACTAGTAGTTTTTCTTGTTTTGGGGGTAGGGTGGCGAGGTAGGACATGATGGCTTGGAAGGCTAGCTTCTGGTCTCTGGGGGGGGGCATAGGCCGTGGTCAGGAGGAGAGGGGAAGTAGACCTACCTAGAGCAATTTTCAGGGTGAGGGCCTGAGCCCTGGAGGTTAGTACAGGCAGGGGGAGAGGGTGGCCATTGAGGGAGTCCTTGAGGTAGGTAGCACAGCCACCCCCTCACTTTCCCATATGGTCGGTGCGATAGAGGCAGTATCCAGGGAGGTTGACTGCCGAGTCAGGGACAGAGGGGGAGAGCCCGGTTTCAGTCAGGGCAATGATGTCTGGGTTGTTCTGGAGTACCCAGCCCTGAAAGGAATCCCATTTTTTTTGTAGGCTGCAAATGTTTAGTGAGGCAATGCACAGGCCATTTCTATGGGATGGGTGGGATAGTGTGGCAAGTTGGGGGCCTGGGTTTGGGTGGACATTACCTGTCAGCAGAAGAAGAAGAATGAGAGACCCGAGTCAGTTGCGGTTTGTTCGAGCAGCAGGTCTTCGGCATTTATGCTGTGTGTGGCTGATGGTGGGTATTGGCAGTTTCAGGGTAATGGTGGCAGATAGGAGGAGCAAATGGGGGTTGGGGGTTTGTTGTGCTGCAGATGTGGAGGGAGGTTGGCAGGAGAAAGGAGGGCTCCATTGGGTAGCTTGCCGTGGGAGATGACAACCAGGGGTGTGGGTGGCGATGTCTATATGTGAGTTGTAGGGTGGGGGAGATTGTATGGGTTGGTAGTGCAGGTGCAGTGTGGGGGCAGGGCTGGGAGTGCCAGCTCATATGCTGACAGTGTGTTTCAAAATTTTGCCCCTTTTTCACGTTATGAGTGGGGGGGGTGGAGGAACTTACGTAAGTTGCAGGAGTAGAGTGATGAGAGTAAGTGGGAGCATGGTTGGGTTTAAAAACATGAGGAAGAGTGTGTGACAGGACTAGCAAGAAAGGCAGAAAAGGAAAAAAGATAAAAAAAAGAAAAAAGATGGGAGGCCTCTAGTGGTGGAAAAAGATAAGTTGCAGATGGGAAAGTGGCCTAACAGGTTATTTTATGACCATGTGATCGAAAACAACCTATATTTGGATGCTGGAGCCAAGGGGTGGTGGTGGGTGATTGGAGCGAGCATGGCGTTCGGTGGGGCAGAGCCAGCGTGGAGCACAAAGCGATCTTTGTAAGCAGCTCCTGGTTAGTACCTTAAGCTCCGTTGAAAAGTCTGATGCGATAGATGTGTGGGGGGAGGGCAATTTCTTGAAGCCCTCACGACCGCTGGTGAGCTCTGGGGAGAAAGAAAAAACAGCCAGGATTAAATAGGGCTCCCTTGTCACATTATCTACCTACCTTGAGATCATCAGAAGTCATCACTCCCAGGTTTCTTTCCTGCTTGGAGCACTCTGATTTTGCCCCCACCAGATGGTTTGTTGCTCCTGAATTTTTGTGCCCCGTGTGCATTATTTTACACTTTTTTGCATTGAAACCCAGTTGCCAATCTCTTCATCAATCCTCCAACTTCTTTTGATCAGCCCTCATTCTATCCACTCCCCCTGCCCTGTCCATCCTGTTGCAAAGCTTAGTGTTATCTGCAAACAAGTATCTTTTCCCTTCTAGACCCTCTGCAATGTCACTAATAAAGACATTGAAGAGGACTGAGCCCATCACTGATCCCTGTGGAACCCCACTGGTCACTTTGCCCTCTGCAGAGTGATGCCATTTACCACTACCTTCTGAGTCCTATTATCCAGCCAACTCTCCACCTACTTCACTGCCTTATTACCCATCCCCATGTTCCCCAGCTTGCTTAACAGCCTTCTATATGGAACAGTGTTAAAGGCCTTACTAAAATCCTGGTAGGCCGCATCCACTGCCCCCGATCCACCTACTTGGTTACCCAGTTGAAGAACTCAATGAGGTTAGTCTGACATGACCTCCTTCCAATGAAACCAGGCAGCCTTGGGTCCTGCAGACCATTGGTAACTAGGTGATCCATACCTCTCAACCTCTTGCCTCATGAATCAGGGACAAGGCCTAAAAAAATGAGGGACAAAGACCCCAAATCAGGGACACATCTTAAAAACTGGTACTATTCATTCAGAAAGCTGATGGAATAAAGTGATTTGTGTTAAGATACATTTTCTGAAGAGGAACAAGTCTAACTTTAATGTTTGATATTATTCTGTGCTTTTAATCCCTACTGTTCTGTCACAAAAAACACACATTTTACGAGGGACAGAGGAATATTTTGAGGCCAAATCAGGGACATCCCTGAAAATCAGGGACATTTGAGAGGTATGAGGTGATCCACTATCCTTTCTTTCAGTAGTGTTTCCATTACCTTTCCCACTACTGAGTTCAGTCTGACTGGCCTGCAATTCCCTGCCTCCTACTTGTTTCCACTTTTGTGTAGAGGGACTACATCAGCCCTCCTCCACTCGCTGGGTACTGCCCCTGTTTCCAATGACAGGTTGAACAGGACAGTCAGAGGTTCTGCCAGAACCTCTCTTAGTTTCCTCAGTATCCTGGGATGTACCCCATCTGGTCGCATTGCCTTGCCAACTTTTATTGCTGCTAGTTCCCTGAGGACCCTTTCCTTTGAAAAAGGACCTGTGGCCATCTCCTAGCATCCTTCATGCCTTTATCCCCCATTGCTGACCCATTTCCTGCCCCTTCTTCCATGAAAACTGAACAGAGGTATTTGTTCAGTATATCTGCTTTTTAGCAGTCATCCTCCACACTACCCCAATCCTCTCCTTTTGGTTCCATGTGATAACGGTGATCATGGAACAGCGATCTCCTTTTGGGCGAGTGTACATCACCAAAAACATTTTTAGCGATGTACTTTCACGGCGAACAGCAAGAGATTTCGAGTTTCTATATTTTGCCGGGGCAAAAAAAGACCCCCCCATGCAAAAAACACAAGCGCGCCCAGAACCGAACCCGGCACTTTCCCAACCCCAGCCTGCCACCAACCCACCACGCCACACAGACAGCTCTGCAGCCAATCACCGAACTACATCCCACAAACCGTCCCTCCCCTTCCGCCCATTGCACGGCGTGGTCCTCACCCCCTGTGTGTATATGTACGACATCCCATCACTATATTCGCCACCCCCCGGTCTGGTTGGCCCCTGCTATGTAGCCCTGTGCACAGGCACAGTGATTGAGTCATCCTTTTTGAAAATGCTCAGTTGCGGTCACCTTGTACACTGGATACCTATCCATTCAGTCTCACTATCCTTCCCCTTGCCTTCCTTTTTTCACTGATGTACCTGTAAAAAAGTTTTGTTGTCTTTTACCACTGAATTTACTATGTGTTCCTCTGTTTGTGAATTGGTTTTCCTAACTGCCTTCCTTTGCATCTCTTGGTACCTCTCCCTATCCCCCTCCTTCTGCATTTTTTGTATTGTTTAAAACGCCATTCTTTTTGCTTTTTCCTTATTCGCTTCCTTCTTTGAAAACCACAGTGGTCTCTTCTTTCTCCTCCCTTTGCTGACCTACTTGACACAGAGTTGTGTCACTAATTCAATCCCTTCTTTTGATAGTTGCCTACTGTTCCTCAATCCCAATCTTTTCCTCTGCGCCCACCAGTGCACTTTCCATGCATTTTCTCATTTTTCTGAAATCAGCCCTTCCAAAGTCCAGGTTTCTTGTCCTAGTGTGACTTCATTCCGCCCCTCAGTTATATCAAACCACACTGTTCAGCGATCACTGTTTTCTAGGTGCTCCCCTACTGTAACCGCTGCTACTCTCTCCCCATTTGCAAGTGCTAGGTCCAGTAGTGGCCCTTCCCTGTTGGTTCTGAGACCAGTTGTTTGAGGAATGCCCCCTGTAGGGAGTCCAAGATGTTCCTGCTCTTGGACGTTGCTGCCATGGGGAGGCTCCAATCCACATCCAGTAGACTGAAATCCCCTACCAGCAATACCTTTCCCCTGTGTGCCATCCTTTGGATTGCTAACATCATCTCCTTGTCTATCTCCTCCCTCTGTGATGGTAGTCTGTATATTACCCTTTCTCCTTTCCAGTGTAACCCACAGTATCTCCCCTCTTCCCTGCTCCCCTTGAATCTCTGTGGCCTTTATGTTGTCTCTCACATAAAAAGCCACCCCTCCCCCCTTTCCTGCCTACTCTATCCCTCCTGAATAGAGTGTAATCTGGTACCTACCACCATTTCCCATTCCTGGTTGTCATTACACCAGGTCTCTGTGATGGGTACAATGCCTAGGTCAGCTTCTGCCATGGTAGCCTCACGGCCACCTGTCTTGTTGCTCAGACTTTGGGCATTTTCACACATAGCTCTCCAGGATGTGATATCACTCCCCCTCATTCATCTCTTTTACCCCTCCCTATTTTGTCTACATTCCTTATCAGTACGAATAGTAGTTCCTTCCAGCCCCCTGTCTACATGTTGATTTGTGCACTCTGTTTGTCTAGTTACCTTGAGCCCCCCCCCCCGTGGTTCCTGAGCTCTTGGGAGGGGGGATCAGACTCTGTTACCCTTCCACTCTCCACCTCCCCCCATGGCTAGTTAAAATGCTTGCCAATTAAGCACTTAAACTGTTCACTGAGAGTTCCTTTTACATAATGCTAGGATGGAACAAGATTTAATGATACTGGGATTAAAGCTTCAATTGTTCCTATATAAACCAAGAACACACCACACTGTTTCATTCCATTTTTGCAGGATAGCACTATATAGCATTAGGGCTCTGTGGGACAGAGCCAGGTCTATTTTTAATGTTTCTAAACTTTGGAGTACCTCGAATACACAGAGGATACATCACCGGGGGTTCTGTTGAGCTGCAGCACAGAAAGTGACAGCAGTATTAGCAAAGGGAACAGCGCTTAGGAAAAGGTGGTGATTTATTTAACTAACTGTCCAGTCTCCATTTCTGTGATCTTATAAGGGCATGTCAAATGAGTTTTCAGCTTTTTTAAGAAGCTATTTGGACTAATTTTATGGCAAGGGAACTGGAACCAGCCTACTGCTGCTTCCAGTTCCATGCTACATTAACCAAGAACACACCACTCTGTTTCATTTCATTTTTGCAGGGAGCTGAATAGCACTGCATCATTAGGGCTCTGTGGAAAAGAACCAGGTCTATTTTTAATGTTTTTACACTTTGGAGCACCTCAGATGCTCCGAGGATACATCACTAGGGGTCCGGTTAAGCTGCAGCGTAGGACGTGCCAGCAATATTAGCAAGGGGAACAGTGCTAAGGAAAATGTGGTAGTTTATTTAAGTAACTGTCCAGTCTCCATTTGTGTGATGTTATAAAGGCACATCAAAGGAGTTTTCAGCTTTTTTAAGAAGCTATTAGGACTAATTTTATGGCGAGGTAACCGGGAACCAGCCTACTGCTACTCCCGGTTCTATGCTACATAAACAAAGAACACATCACTCTGTTTCATTCCATTTTTGCAGGGAGCTGAATAGCTCTGCATCATTAAGGCTCTGTGGGACAGAGCAAGGTCTACTTTTAAAGTTTTTAAACTTTGGAGCACCTCAGATGCACCTCGGATACATCACCAGTGGTCCGGTTAAGTTGCAGCACAGGAAGTGTCAACAATATTTATTTATTTATTGAATTTTGATGACCGGGTAGGCCCACTGGGCCCCAGAGATCCCTTTTTCAGGGGCGACCTGGGAATAACAGTACATGAACTAACAGACAGTGATACATATACAGGTTATAGGCATACGGCAGTCATACAAATAAGTGAGGCAGAGCAGTATTTTCTATGGGTTACATATGTCTAACTAATAGGCTGTTGTTCATATGATCATGTGACAGTCTTACAAAAGAGTGAGGCAGAGCTGTAATTTCTATAGGTAACATATATCTAAGAGCCATCAGAGAAGTTCTGTGTGGGGAGGAGGAGTTAGTGCTACCTGTTCTGGGGTTGGAGATTTACATGTGGTAGAGTGAGCTGACCCAGGGTCATTGTTGAAGTGTCTGGTACCATAGCATTGGCATTTGCTCATTGACAGCAGATGGATCTTGAGTCTAGTTCGGAAACACGGTACTGAAGGGGTTTCTCGCACCACCAGTGGGAAGTTGTTCCAAAGGGAAAGGGCAGCATGTAAGAAGAACCTGCCTTAGTCCTGACCTTAGGCACCTCTAGTAGCATTTAGCCTGTGGACCTGAGGTTGCACAGGTTACTCTTTACAGTTAGGAGTCCATCGAGACTCGGGGGAGGCGTGGGGTTAATTAGCTTCTTTGCCAGGCAGAGTACAGGGTGCCTGAGGTGAGCTTCGAACGATGGCCAGTTGAATCTCATTAATGACTCGCACTAGTGGCTCCTTGAGTGGGATAAGGAGGCAAAGCAGACCACCTTATTGTATAAAGTCTGTAATTTACCATACTCCAGCTTTGCAATACCCTGAAGGACCGGGGCAGCGTATATTAGTGTTGGGAGTAGAACACTAGAGGCTATGGCAGTCCTAGCTTCGGGAACAAGCTGTTCCTTGAGCTGGTACAGTAATCCGAGTTTGCTATGGATTACTTTGGTGACTTGGTCTACATGTTGTTTGAAGGTGAGACCTTGGTCGAGGGTAAGGCCAAAGTACTTTGTGGAGGAGACCACTTCCAGTTTGTTGCCACCAGGGACGTAAGTTGGAGTAATTGTGATCTGTCTTGTCCAAGGGCTTTAGGTCCGAACAACATGGCTTTAGTTTTGTTGGTATTAAGGACCATTTTGTTCTTGATGAGCCATTCCTCCATAACGTGGATATCCTCTTGGAGGGATGTACCTAGGTCATCCAGATGGTCTGAGGCTTTGTAAATCACAGCATCATCTGCATATTGGATAACATTGCTGCTCCCGCAGTGGATGTGCAGTTCATTTACAAACAGTGAGGACAATAGGGGCCCGAGTATAGACCATTGGGGTACATCCTCCTTAATGGACTGTGGGTTGGAGAGTTGTCCTGCCACCTGACCCTCGGTGTGCATCCAGAGAGGTAGCTTTCAACCCTTTTGAGGGCATGGGCGTCAAGGCCTATGTGGAAGAGTTTATGGAGTAATAATCTGTGATCCACCGGGTCGAAGGTCTTGGAGAGGTCTATGAAAATCGCACCTGTGTTGGATCCAGAGTCAATTTCTCTAAGTACATCAGTAGAGAATTTAGTTAGGCAGTATCAGTCCCATGTTTGGCTCTAAAGCCGTGTTGTGACGGGTACAGAAGCATATGTGTCTCTAAGTATTCCCTAAGTTGGGTATAGACTAGTTTCTCCTGGATTTTTGCCAGGGTTTTACAGCAGGGAGATAGGCCTGTGGTTCCCTATTGGCTCCACAGACCCACCCTTGTGATAGGGACCACATGAGCCTGCTTCTACAGATCGGGGACAGATCCTTCTAGAAAGGACCTGTTAATGAGCCAAGTGAGCAGCCGTGTGAGTGCCGAGGCACAATCTTTAAGCAGTTTAGTTTTGATTCTGTCTGGGCCTCCTGAACCTCTTGTTTTCAAGGTTTTTAGGATGATCAGGACCTCTTTCACCTTTGCGAGCTGCATGTGAAAGAATGGGCGGTCAAGGTTTGGGGGATCCTGAGGAGAGGACTGGTTGTTGGGCACCGAGGGCCCTGCCTTATGTTTGTCTGGGTTTGTGAAAAATGTATTGAGGGCTTCAGCAATTAGTGCCTCATCATGCAGTACCTGCCCATTCGCCGTGATAGGGCCTGTGGCTGTCTTTTTATTTCCCTTAATCGGTTCATTGATGTGGGACCAGAAAGTCCTCGGGTTGCTGAGGTTTGTTTTCTGGAGATGATTGAGGTATGCCTTTTTCGCTTGCTTGGTGGCCTGTTTACATTGGTTTCTGAGTGCCCTGTAATTTACCCGGTCTGCTGGGAGTGAAGAGCCCTTAAACTTTTTCCAGGCTTTGACGCAGCCAGCCATAAGGGCCTTTAAGGAGGGGGTAATCCACTTATAGCAGTTGCCTTTTACTCAATAGGTTTTATTTGGAGCCAGGAGGTCTGCAGCCCACGTGATAGATCTGTTAAAGAAGTCAACTGCCCCTTCCAGGGTTGGGAGACTTCTTAGTGGACTCCAATCTAAGTCACCTAGAAGGTCATTATAGTGCTCCGGAGAGAACTTAGAGTAGTCCCTGGAGGTGAGTATTCTGGGTGGAACCTTGTCCGTCCTGTTCTTCCAGCCACATAAAATGGGCGAGTGGTCACTGAGAGCATTGGCCATGGTACCAGCAGATTGGAAATTTTTGGGGTTAGATACTAATGCTCTGTCAATGGTAGAGTGACTACCCATTTTGTAGTTCAACCTGGTGGGTAGGCTGATAATCTGGGCAAGGTTTGTCTCGTGTAACAGGCCGTTTATAGAGGACCTAGCCTCTTTGGCCCAGTTTAGATTGAAGTCTCCCAGGATGATGAGTTCCGATGCAAACTCTATTGTTAGGTTTTTAGTGAGTGTCTCAAGGGATTGGAGAGCATTCTTAGGAGGACTATATACGCAACCTATGTTAAGGTGTTTGGCACCACCAAGGGTGATCCTTATGAAGATAGTTTCAGTTTCAGGGGGGATGGTTACTTTCAGGCAAACAAGGGAGGAGATCAGGGTAGCCTTCACGTAGATAAGTACCCCGCCCCCCCCCTTTCTGGATTCTGTCCTTACGGTAGCAGACATATCCTGGGGCAGCGATTTCATGGTTGAGAACCTGAGGTTTTAACCAGGTCTCAGAGACAGCTAGCACATCTGGATTATAGAGGGCTAGCCACGCTTGCACTTCGTGAATTTTGGGTCGAAGACTACATATATTCATGTGGGCTAGCCTCAAGCCCCTAGGTGCCATCCAGGTTAGGTCTTTTGAGGTGGAGATAGAGATGTTATCTACACCTGGACCCCGGTTGGGTTGAATGTCACCGGCTAGCAACAGCACAGCTGTGAGCAGGAGACGGAGAATAAAAGTTAGGAGTGGAAACCTAATTTTCTTAGGTTTATAGGTAATTAGGAGGACAGACCTGTAGCATATCCCACTTCTAATGAGTTTACAGGCAAGTAGGAGGGATACTTGCAGGGGGTGGGCAGTAATAGTGACTGGTCTGGTGCATGGCAGGTCTGCGTGGGGACTGGGTAGAAGGGCCTTGTCTGCCAGCAAGCCAGTTGACCCAGAGCACTGTGAAGATATACAGGCTGGCGAGGAGGAGACCTTTGTTTGTTCTGTGTTGGCCCGACCTCCCGGTCATTAGTGACCCCCTGATTGGCATTCTAACCTCAGGTTGCGTTATCTGAGTAGTCCTGACTAGACCTAGCAGTACCAGGATTTAAAACTAACAGGTTAAGTACAGGCTAGGTGCAGTGGGATACCAGGACAGAGCACAGTCTTGAGCCTCTGGGGAATAATCACTGTGCAGAGAGTTTTACTATCTGAGTTTTATATCCCATTCAGCACTAGCCCAGCCTTCAGAATAATAGTTTTCTAACTTTAATTACACTGTTTGTCTATATTGTACTGAACAGTAGGAGTAGGATCTGACAAAGACACCCTGTGACTGTAATTCTGACTAGTAATAAACAATATGCAGGAGCAGTACCTCCGGCAATTAGTAGGACTAACTGACTAGTTAATTGGGAGAAAAACAAAATCACTTGTACCATTCAAGGTAAAGTTTGTTAGAGGCATCACTTCTGTAACTTAGGTTTTCAACAATTTAAACATTTAGTCCATGATAGTTAAATTTAAATAGCTGCCAGAGGAGGCAGACCACTCTTTGTGCTGGATTAACCTGGGGATGTTTTTCAACACAGGAGTAAAGTGATACGTTGTGAGAGAGGTGCTCCTCCCCTGGCCATCCCTATTGGTGTAGGGGATACTGAGGGGGCGGAGCTACCACATATTTAATGGGAGGAGGAACGGGGCAGGTGGGTGGGAGTTTTTTCAAGGCAGCAGTATTTTGGTCTCTGGAGTAGCTACGTGGGAGGTCCACTGGACAGATTCAGCTGTCGGCACCTCTACCCCATGGTTCTGGTCCTTTTAGCGGTGGAGCAATGGGGGGACCTGATGCAGTTCGTCTCCCTCACCACCCTAGCGGTGCAGTCTGTCTGTGCGCTGAGAGGGGAATCAGCCTTTATCAGCTGGCTGCACTCCATCATGACCCCTCTCAGCGAATGGGCTCAGGTGCCATTGTTCAGATTCAAAACAAAAAAGGCGCCAAAGCAAACAAAGAGCTCAGGATGCAGTTCGGGATCTCTCAGCTTCGGTGGATGATTTGGGTGCAGGAAAAGTCTATTTTTTCAAGGCAGCAGTATTTCAGTCTCTAGAGTAGCTACGGGGGAGGTCCGTCGGACAGATTCAGCTGTCGGTGCCTCTACCCCGTGGTTCTGAACCTTTCAGGGGTGGAGCAATGGGGGGGAACCGGATGCAGTCGGTCCCCCTCGCCACCCCTAGCAGTGCAGTCTTCCAGTTAGGAAGGGGAACAGCATTATATCTGGTCTCTACCAGATATAAACAGGACATGGTGACTGTCGGCGAGCCCACCAAAGGCTACACAACTAAGGCAAACAGCTTAGCTGTGTCTGCTGTGTCAGCCAGGAAAGAGGGGGGATTAGGGCAGAATACTATCGACTGGAGGTAGGAAATCATATGTTAAATATAGAGGCAATATAATATAGAGGCAAGATATATAGGTGTTCAATTCCCACACCTGGCACTTGGGTTAATATCCAAAGATATGGGTGATTAGGGTGCCCTAATTCTTGTATGTCAGTTCTGTACTTGGATCATCCTATATTGGCAACACAAAACTCAGATAACCAAAAACAAGGATGAATTCCACTGCAAGTCACACAATAATTAGCAAACAATTGCTGCTTTTATTGTGTTAAACACAATTATAAATGGGGCAACAGTTCTGTGGCTTTCATCACTTCTTCAGGCCCATACAACAGTGTTGATCTGTCTAGTAAAACTATATTCCTTCATCTCACATCTTGTAAGTTTATTCCATCTCTTTCTTTTCATCTCCCAGTTTTACTCATAGAAACTTGCTGTCTCCCCTATCTTGGGACTTGACTTAATTCACCAGACAACGTGGCTGCAGAGGTCTCAGTGTCTCCCTGGATATAGGAGTAGACAGAGCAACACTGTTGTATGGGCCTGAAGAAGTGGTGAAAGCCACAAAACTGTTTCCCCATTTATAAGTGTGTTTAATACAATAAAAGTAGCTATTGTTTGTTAATTATTGTGTGACTTGCAGTAGAGTTCATCCTTGTTTTTGGCTATCTGAGACTTGGGTTAATACCCCAATACTGGCACTGTAGTGCAGCATGAGGGAAGTGCTGCACTTTTGAGGTGTGGACTTTCAGATGAGACATTAAACCGAGGTCCCATCTGCCTGTTCTGGTGGTAGTTCAGGTGAATGTTAAAGATCCCATGGCACTTATCGGAAGAAGTAGAGGAAATTTTTATTCAAATTCAAAAACAAAACATCACAAGAAAAAACTGTGCCTAGTATATTAGAACATATTGAAAATAAAAACCAAAAACAAAAGAAAACTTATGGGTATTAGTATCATACCAATAACAAAAGAACAGTCCCCTTACAATACATTCAAAACACACTTCATGAAAACATGTAAAAAACTAAACTTAGAGGGCAAAAGAAAACATCAAAAACAGAATAAATGCAAAAAGGCATGGAAAGAAAGAACTTCAAACATCAATGCTAACCCACCCAATCAATACCCTCCCAAGATAGCATACACCATTCTGCTTCCTTCACATCCTTTTCTCTAGCAAACACACCATTCAGTTCAGCCTGTAATTTAAACAAGAGGTCAGTTAAGGTAACCTCCTCCCCTTGTAAAAACCTCTGACACTGAACATGCCAAATCACCCATTTAATATAAGTGAATATTACATATACAGTGCCTTACGCCAGGACAACCATGGTTCAGATAAATGACCATATAGCAGCAGCATAGCACATGTAATTTCACTAAAGCAGCTTGTATTCCAAAAAGCATCAAGATGCTTCAACAGAGATTTAATATAATAACAGCTGAAAAATAAGTGTTGCATTGTCTCTATACTTTCAGCACATTCTGACTCTAGACACACTCATTCCACCATTATTTTGTGGTCATGATTCCCCCTAATGTTTAGTTTATCATGACCACACAACCATATCATGACCCTCATTTTGGGGGGAATCCTAATTTCCAGCATACATTCTAATAATAAAGAACAGTCAGCAGAGGGACTTACATGAAAAACCAGATACTCAAAATAGTGTTTTCTTAATATAGCAGTATAAAACTGCTTCCTGGTTACCCCTGCAAACTAACTAAGCTCAATTTTCCACAACCTAATATATTTTAAGCAAATCTGAACATAGGAAGGAAGACCTTTATCCAAAACACGCCACTTCCCTTTCCCCCATGCAGAGAAAAAACCTTCCTCCCAAAACTGCATTGCCCTTGGGCCCACCCCATCTCTGTTACACACTAGGGGTCTAATATTAGTATAAAACAATTACCAAAATGGAAAATCAAAGGAAGAATCATATTCAGAGCACCCTCTTTACAGGGCCTATAAGTATGGTTCAGTTTAGCTGGATTTAACCAGCTTCCCCATAAAAGCTGAAAAAATAAACTTAAAACCTTTGTATGCATCCCAAAAGACAATGGGAATATATATTAAGTGTACAAAAAAGGGACAGTATAAAAGATCTTAATAAATAAATTATTTTCTTCCTGGTCTTTTTCCAGGATTTCCATTTAAGCATTTTAAACTGAGCAGCTTCAAAAGCAATGTTCCAATTCAACTGTGCAGAGTCTTGTGTTCCAAAATATACCCCTACGATCTTAACATCCATTTGAACAACTGGAATGGAAAAATACGGCACTATAGGTGCTCCTCCTAACACTACAGCAGTACTCTTCCCCATGTTAATCTTTTATACCTGTACTTTTCTGTCTATCTAAAAAAACCTGTAGAGCCTGTACACCAGATTCTAGATCTGCTATGGCTACAACACAGTCATCTACATTAGCAGGGATCTTATTATAGACATTCCAATTCTTATGGTTGATTGGACAAATGTTAGCATCTACCTCTAACTTCCTGAGCAAGGTATCCAAACCAAAAACATATAAAAGTGGGCTAAGAGGACAGCCCTGGGGCACCCCATTATAGATATACATAGGGATACCCAAGTAGCCATTCACCATGGGTCGTACCTGGGCCTCCCTATATAACAATTTGACCAATCTGATAAAAGCTTCTGGTATCCCATAAAATTCCAAAACATTCCACAAATAAGCATGTTTAGCAGCATCAAAAGCTGTTTCCTGATCTATAGAAAATAAATATCCATCCAAATAATTATCTAAACCCTGTTCCACCACCTTCCTTACAAAAATGAGATTTTGTGAAATGAATTGCCCAGGCACTGCACATGTCTGAGTATCCATTATCAGAGTCTTCACAACCCTTTCCAATCGGGATGTCACTAATTTAGCTAATATTTTATAATCTGATGTTAGCAGGCTAATAGGCCACTAATTCTTCATTTCAGATCTATACCCAGATTTGAAAAAGAAATCATAATCCCTTCTTTTATGCTGTCCCCTAGGCTCCCCACATGTGGGATGGCTAAAGAACATCTGTCAACATAGGTGCTAACTGATCCACAAACATCTTATAAAAATCATAAGGGATGCCATCACAGACTCGTGCAGTTTTAGGTGACAGCTTTAGTATGGCTTCCTTCACCTCCTCTTCTGTAAAAGGTGTCACCATCCTTTCCCTATCACCAGCCGGTACCTGTGGAAACCATACACCATCCAGCAAAGGTTCCTGATCCCCCTCCTTTTTGTCCTGAAATTTCCTCTGGATATAATCCTGAACTATGTTCTGCATAAAAGAAATGTCAGACACTAAATTACCTGAAACATCCTGTAATGATGTCATAACCCTTTGACCTACTCTATGAGCCAGAGTGTTATATGGGTTGACCTGTGCCTTAGTCCCATGGGTACAAAATGTTTGATTCATATCTAAAGCATGAACTGCCTCATATTGGTAAGCAAACATTTCCTCTTTGACCCTAAAAAATTCAGAAGCCAAATCCAAACCTGAAACTCTCATATTTGTTAGAAGTTTCAAATACATGGCTCTCAGACTAAGATACCGTACTTCATATAAATCTGTTTTACTACTCTGTCAGAGAGATGCTGCTATAAAACCTTCAAATCATGTTTGGTATCCTCCCACTATCCCATCAGGCAATCATATAAAAAACGTACTTCATGTCATGCTTTTATGAGGAACAGCACTTCTTTTTTATATGATCCTCTTCCAATAAGGACATGTTCATTCTCCAAAAACTATGCCCCATGCAAGGCAATTGACCCTTCCCTAGAACAGCTTTAACCACCAGATGATCTGTAGTCACCAATGGTACTACAGAAACACCTTTAACTCCAGTTCTTTCAGACAAAAACCAAAAATCTGTCCTAGAGGACAGAAAACCTTCATAAAAGGTATGTGCTGGTGTAACCTCTAAAACGTCATAAACATCCTGAAGTCTGGAATTACATAAGATACTCTGCAATAAATTAGTGTCACAATAGACTTTTTCTGTCTTCCTACCCCAATCCTGTCTGGTCAAATCACAATTGAAAACCCCTCTCCCACAATATAATTTTAGAAGTAAATAAGAATTGTTCTATTTTCCAAAAGAGTTGAGTCCTCTTGTGGTGCAGAGGACTTCTCAACAATAAGCTGACTACTGGGATAATGCTTTGTGTTTGTATCCAGTAGAACAGGACCAGTGGTGGGGGGGGTTCCTGCTCCTCTGGGGCAGTGCTGTAACTGGGGGTAACTCTGCTGTACGAGCTGAATCCCTGCTAGATGGGCATGAAACCATAGGGCCAGTAGTTACTGCTTGGTCTTCAAAGTGCAAACGCTCCTTCTGAGCAAGTGCAACATAAACATCTTGCTCTGCCCTTACAGCCTGATCCAGGCTATTATGGGATGCCCAAGAGCAGGTGCAAAATATATGCCTCTGCTCATCACATAAATTGCAGTGCATAGGAGGTACACATTGAGCACTGATATGTCCCTCTTCACCACATAAACAACATTTTTGCTTATCACAAGCATTACTGAAATGCCCCACATCCCCACAGCAGTAACAAGCTTGGGGTTGACCTGGATAGAAAATCACACCTCTGTCATGCCCCAAAAATAAACAGTTAGGGAGATGTTGCACTACCCCTTCCTCCTGTCATAAGGTAACTTTGTATCTCCATCTTCCTGTCCAGAGGTGTTCATCATCCAGTATAGGTTCCAGATATCCCTGTATAGAGCAATGTTGTTTCAACCAATATATAGTGTCAGCCACATTGACTCCCTCATTATGAAACAATACATTTATCTTTTAAAGGAAGGCCTAGTACGGGGAATAGCCATGAAAGGTTTTCATAAACCAGTATTTTTCAAAAGATAGTACTACTTCCAAAAACGTTCCAGACCCGATGGATGTTTAAAGCTAATGTCAAAAAGCGTATCACCAGGCATGTGAATAAGTGCATATATTTCATATGAGTAGTACTTCATACTATTTTTCAGAAGGGCCTTCCCCACAAAAAGCCTATCTAGAATATCATCAGAGGCACTCCTGTATTTTAGATGCACTGCATTCCTCCTGGTATCTGGCTCAGAAGGTAATCTCACAGATTCAGGGGAAAAGACGCTCCTTCACATTCATGCACCAGATATCTGTACTACTATGGTCTGTAGGAGCCCCAAATTCATGACAGGGCTCAGGAGGGGCATGCTCAGTATGAGCCAGGAAAACAGCAGGAGCTTCCTCCAGCAGTTGAACCCTTGTTTTCTCCTGGTCAGGGTTCGCCACTTCCAAAGCAACATCCTCCTCTTTATCCCCTTCCAGCTCCTTTATAACATTAATGAGATTTGGAGTATCCCCAACAACTTCTTGTGAAACACCCATAGCCTCTGTATGTAGTGGCTGACCCAGAGGTAATTGTGCAAAAAGAACCTCATTCCCATCTTAAGAGGAGACTGAAGAAAGCATAGCACCTAGAGGTTTAGCAGCCCCCCCAAAGGTATGTGGCAAGTTAGCATCCCACCCTGTACAATCCAAAGACTTAACCCACCCTGTCTGTTCCAAAGCATTGGCCACCCACCCAGGAGTATCGATCGTGAGGCCAGCAATGGGTCCTGTAAAGACTGCTGAGGCCTGGGGCTCTTCAATAGAAGTTACACCTTTGGGAAGCAACTTCCCCTTCTTTTTTTCTTTCAGGGCTGCAAGCTTCACCAAAGTCTTCTTCCCTGGATTCACAGTAGTCATGCCAATATTAAATGTTACATTGGGCAGCTGTATGTTAGGGGCAATAGGCAAACCCACTAACACAAGAGTTGCTGCCTCACTAGTTTGTCCCGCACAAGAAGACAAAACAGAAGATAACTGTCCCGACATCCCAGGCACAGAAATGCCCAAATTACCAGTAACACACCTTTTTTACCCAGATCAGTTTTAGTCACAGTACCGTTATTGTGAATAGGCTCCCATGCCTCACCATGCTCCACAACTATAATTTCCTCCAAAACATTCTCTCCTGCGATATTGGCCAAATTTCCCTGCATTTCCAGCTGGAGTATTTCCCAAGCACACATCGTCCATCTCCATTCTTCTTCCTCTCCGAAAAAACTTGCACTGAAGCCGATCCTTCTGTAATGCGAAATGGTGTTCCTCCTCCAGCAGCAACCTCTGGATTTCATCCATTGCAAGCATGCAAGCCACTCTCTCTGTCGTATGACCAAAACTGCTCTGAGCTCCGGTAAGTGAAGTCTTCTCCCGGTCCATGCCGCGAAGCGTCTCCGGTGCTAAAACAAAACCTTCTTCCACAGCGTCCTCAGATGTGGTCTCTAAAGGCTCTGAGCCTGGGGAGGAGATCTGCTCCCCAGGCTCTCCCACAGTCATGCAGTTCACCAATCATACTGGACTGGCTATTTCAGCACCAGTCTCAGTGCCCCCTACCAAAGAGTAGGAGAATTTTATTAGAAAGAAAAACAATACATCACAAATGCAAAATCATACAGAAGTCCAAGACCAAAGAAATATATGAAATATAAAAAGAAAAAATGTCAACGATAAAAAGAGATGGTCAGTAAGACACCAAAAACATTCCTCAATATACAGATCATACAGCTTGTAATTCAAACCTTGACCAATACAAATAACTGTGAGACAAAGATTAGAAGAAAGTCAAATTAGGCTATCCATGAAATATGTTTCCAATAACTGCTAAACAGTTGTCTATCAATGGTATCATATTCCAAAGTTTTCTGCCTGGCTATGGCCTGTTCAATTCGCTTAATTAAGACTGTATTTGGAAGTATTGTATGTTGTACAGAATACTGACACCTAGCTTGCCACATAAAATATTTGATACAAAAAAAATTAGAGCTAAAGTACTCGTATGGTACCTCCCTAAGAAACCTGTGTAGTCACCCAAAATTAAACTTTGATAAGAGATGTGATGAGCTATGCCCCATTTCCACCGAAATGCTAGATCTGCTCACAGTTGCTCAGAATAAACACACTGTAGAAAAAAATGTTCTTGTGTTGCCACCTGACTGACACATTCAGGCCTAATGCATTGCCTGTCCATTATAGGTCTATGCTTCAGGTTACCCCAAACTCCTAACCTGCCGTGGCAGCTAAGCCATTGGACATCCCACATATGTAATGGTATTCTTTTATCCATTAAGGTGCGTAATGTTTGAGAAATCTTGGTGGGAACGCAAAAGGAGAACTCTACCTGTACAAAAAAAATATTACCCATAATTCACCATAAAAATGTTTCCTGGAAATATCATGCAATTGAGCCTTGCCCAATTTCCATTCCCTGAGTTTTTTAACTGCTGAGACTGAAAAAGCTGGTGCATTGTGTATGGAATTTAACTTAGGTGTGCCACCACCCTCCCATTTAGACATAAATGTCTGAAACAATGACTGAGTCCAAGTCGTCCATGGATGATGGTCAGGAAGGAGATTCACTTGAAATGAAGCTATCATAAAAAAAGAGCTATAAAAAACCAACAGATTAATCATCCCAAGCCCACCCTGTGAAATCTTCAGGTAAGTAAAGGCTCGCTTTATGGGGTTTAACCTACTCCCCCATATCATTTGAAAAAAAACAACTGTGCAACCTAGTTTCCAGGGAAAGTAGAATAGGAAAAACAGAACAGAGATATAAAAACACTGGTAATAAAAATGTCTTAATTATCATAACTCTCTTTTTTTTTTGAAAATCCCCAAGCTTTCCATTGTTGAACTTTTTGCTCTCCAACAACTAGGTGTCTTTCCCAATTCTGCTGAGCCATATCTTCCCCCCAAAATGAAGACCTAAGATTTTTACTGAATTAGAAACAGGAATACACCCTATACTCTGTGTAAGCGGAGTCCTGCCTACTGCAAGACTGACGCATTTATCATAATTTAGAATAATGCCATTTAATGTCAAAAATTGTTCAAGCGTCTGAAGTGTAGTGTGTCCGGAAGGGACATCATTAACCAATAAACATATGACATCTGCACAAACTGACAATTTTTGAGATGGGATACTCAATGACAGAGTCAGGCCACAAATTTCTTGATTATACTCAATTTCTCAAATAACAGGGTCCAAAAAAAATGCATACAATAGAGGGCTTATAGGGCACCCCTGTCTGACTCCTTGTTTTAAACAAATGTCGTTTCCAGGTAAGTTATTTACTGTGGTACACAATCACACATTAGAATATAATGTTTTCACATAATTAATAAATTTTGTGGGAATGCCATACTTCTCCAGGACTTGAAATAAAAAGTCATGGGAAACTCTGTCGAAAGCTTTAGACTGGTCTAAAGCCAAAATATAACCAGATAATTTATTCTGGTCCCCATAGTCGCATACATCTCTAATAAAGCATAAATTTTGCTGTATCGACCTTTGAGGTATGGAACAGGTCTGTGCTGGATGGATCACTAATTGTGCTATAATTTGTAGCCTTTTACAAAGAATGGATGAAAGGATTTTGTAATCAGAGCAGGCTAATCATCCTTCAGTTGTCCAATTCAGTACAATCACCTTTTTTTGTATAAAAATTTAAGCATTGCCGAGTCAAAATTCGTGTCCCCAATGCCAAATTGAAAAATATCATTAAAACGTGTAGTCAAAATCTCACTAAGTTCCTCTCTAAAGGTTTTATAGAACTCATTTGTGATGCCATCCTCCCCAGGTGAGATTCCTGTTTTTAAATTATTTATGGCTGTAAGAACTTCGAAGTGAGAAATAGGTGCATTCAGCTTATCCACTTCAGTGTTTGGTACTGTGGGGACAGGAAAATGAAGAACTTTGTCCCAAGGAGCTGTTGGATGAAAGGTAGTGCTAAAAACTGAAGATAAATTTTGTTCTATGACTACTAATATCTCCGTTTCGGATGTTTTAATATGACTTGTAATGTCTTTTAAACCTGTCATAATTTTTCTGTCCAATTTTTGTTTACATGCAGTGTAAGGATCCTTAAAAGGCTGTTGTTGCATACCAAATCTCATTTCAGCAAACATGGAAACTGCCCTGTCATATTGGTATTGTTTCATTTTATGTTTTATTTCCCCTAAGTGTTTTTGTACATCAGGAGATGCCATCTGAGGGCTAGACAGTAATTTATAGTATTGGTTTCTATAGTCCAAATATTGTATGTAATCTGAATTACTCCTCCTCCTTCCATAAGAAATAAAAAAATATTTTATGACAGTTTTGGTGTCTATCCACCAAGAAGACCAGTCATGACATAAGTCTGCAACTGATTTCCTAGAGCACAGTAAATACTGCAGTTGCTGTAAAACAGATGCGTCTTCTAATAACCGTGAGTTTAGTTTCCATCTCCTATTCATAGAAGGAAACCTAGTGGGTATCTGTCCCAACCCTATTGAACAAAGGAGTAGTTTATGGTCTGAAAATTCACAATTACGTAAAGAAAAATGTTGCGTTACTAAATATTTGGGGGTAAAAGAATAGTCTATCCTTGTAACAAAGGAAGCCCTCTGATAAGTGAAACCATCAGTCTTATGGAGCCCCCTATAGGCATCTCTAAGACTTGCCACTGCTAATGTTCGTGTGAGAGCATGTGAATCACAATAAGTTTTTTGTTGAACATTATCCTTCATACGGACATCTAAACTGCAGTTCATATCTCCTCCCCAAATTATATGTTTAGAAGTAAACAAATAAGGTTTGATTTGTTGAAATAGGTAAATTCTCGCCATTTTAACTTGGGGAGCATATGTGTTAATTAGCCTCAAAGAATACCCTTCATATAGACAATCTATGAGCAGAGCCCTGCCAGGCAGTATATCAATGAGCCAAGTAACCTGTACCATAGTGTGATTAAAAAGGATCCCCACCCCATCAGCCGTATCAGAGCTGAAAAATCAAAAGGCAGGGCCCTCCCACCAGGCCTTTTTGTGCTTGACTGACTTCAGCCAAATTGGACAAATGTGTTTCCTGCAAAAGATGATATCTGCCTGTAGATTTTTACAATGCATTAAACAAATCATACGCCTTATGTAATTCTTGATGCTACAGCAGTTAAGCGATACCATCTTTAGGCAGGCCATGGCATTTTAAGATAAGAGTAAGGGTTTATCCTGTTTCCGTTTATTCTCTTTCTTTTTTATTAAGTCTAAGAGATCCCTTTCTCCTTCTTTGTCCACCTCCATTTCAGAAAATGCTTTAGATTTGGAGGCTTCAGAACCAGAATCCCCCTCCATGTCCACCAGAACTTGGAAAGCATTTTGCGTGTGACAGACCCCTGAGGCTCCCTTCTGTCTACTAGCTACCCGGATTATTCTTCTGGAAGGGGGAGTCTGAAAATCAGTATCTGGTGGGGACATTGACAGGAAGTTATCAGAAGGCTGGGAAGGACTAGGGAAAAGCCCTGAACTATGAGCTTGAACAGCAGTCAGTAAGACTGGTTGGTCCTGAACCGGTTGCCTAGACTTCTGTATTTCAGGCTCTGTCTCTGGAGCCTGTGAATGATCAGGTCATGAATCCTGAGGTATATCCTTATCCCCCAGACTAGGATGCTCAGTATCTGTTGCTGGATTGTGAGGTACCTGCGGCCTATGCCTGTCCTGGGCCTGATTTATCAAATCCTCTTTATTGGGGCCTTGCTGATGATTCTGACCCACCCAAGGGCATTGATGATAGGCATGGCCTGATTCCTCACATAAATTGCATTTAAACACATTTCTGCAAACTTTGCTACCATGATCCAACTCTCCACACAGTGCGCATTTAACTTTGTCACATGCTCTACTTAAATGACGCTTGCTGCCGCATTTGTAGCATGCTTTGGGCTGGCCTGGATAAAAACAGACACCCCTGTCTTTTCCTAAAAAAACTGTTAGGTGCATGCATGACATCATTATCCACAATGTGCATTTTTACTTTGAAGCACCATGCCCCGGTCCAAATTCCCTCCGAATCTATAATAGGTTCAGGAGGCCCCAAAACAGTGCATTTTTTTTCTAACCAATACTGGATATCCCCCACGTTCACTCCCTCATTTCTAAACACTATATTTATTGTTTTAAACAGAGGTTTAATAATAGGAATATTCCAAAAAGGGACCCATAAAGGCAAAATCTTGCAAGTTTCGTATTTATGCCAGAATTTATCAAGACCAGAGAAGTGCTTAAAACTAATGTCAAAAGTATCTTCTCCATGGATGTTTATTAAAGCATAAACATCCATGGCCAAAAAGTTCATTGAATCCTTCAATAATTTTCTGGCAACATATGCTCTATCCGGGTGTTCGGGCAAACCGTCCCTGTATTTGAGATGCACAGCATTCCTACGAGGGGCCTGTTCCAGTCTATTATTCCAGAATAAATCTGAAAATTGGGGGCCCTGCCTCGCATCATTCCTGTGTGGTGAATGAGCAGAGGACTCTCTTGGTGTGTCCTCATGAGGAGGATTGTCTGTTACGTTAATGTCATCAGCCACAGACCCTGAGTCCAAGTTATCATTTGTGGGAAGAAAAACCAAAGGCTGACCTGCAGGAAAAGCACCCCATAGATTTTCTGGAGGCACCCGAAGATCTGAAGACACAAGAGAAGAAAAAGAGATGCAATTAGGGTCTGGAACCCAACGACCATCAGGCCGCTGCATCCAACCAGCCTGAGAAAGCGCAGATTCCTTAGTCCAAGTTTTGCCTTTTTCTGAATCTGACAGCAGCTTACTAGGACCGGCAGCGTCATTAGTCAATGCAGATACTTCCGCATTCCTTCCTCCAGCTGTAGTAGTGATGCACTTAGTGTCAGAAGCCTGGCATTCTGTTGTTTCAGCTACCGCTGAGCAGCCTTCATCGGAGGAAGCAGCCCAATCTAACACCTTAGCAGGAAAGGATTTCTCACTATCCATGGTTGGGAACTCGCCTGTAGTTGAAAGATGCCTTGAAACCCCCACTGCATGCTTACTAGCATGCATATCTCTGTGAGCCATCTCTTTGTCGGTAAGTCGGGCTGAAGACTCCTGAATCTCTGGTATATCAGAAATGATAACCTGCAGAGCTGCAGTCTGCACAACCTGCACCTCCGTACTCCTAGATCCATCTGCCATGTTAGCAGCATGACAACTCCCCCTACTGCCAGCAACTCAGTAGGGGAATTTCCCCAGTGTCCTGGCCAAATTTTCCCAATTCACTGGAAATTCCACCAACAGCTTAATCTGGTTCAAGGTCAGTTGGCACTCATCTGTGTTGGGGGGGTCACAGGGGGGAGGGGCAGCTGCAAGTGGAGGGCTAGCTGCACACTCGAGCAGACTTGATAGTCCATGTGGCCTGTTTCTGCTGGTAAGTAGTAAATAAGTAAGTAACTGTAATTCCCAAGGGGAGCATTACAAACTGGATACTTTGTGACATCTGTGAGATGAGAGGACTTGCAGATAGAATGGGGTAACATGCATGTAAAAAATGCATATATATATATATATATATATATATATATATATATATAAAAGAATTAGAACTTAAAGTGGAACAGTTACAAAAGAAGCTAGATATTCAGACAGGGATAAAAGAAATCAAACAATTTGTCCAGAATAGAAGGAACTTATTTCAAGCTAAAAAAGGTGATCTACATAGGACAGAAATAAATATAGGTCTGATGGACAAGAGGAAAGCCAGGGCAGATGAAGTTGATAGTGATTCTGATATCACACTTAAGGATAATTGGTATCTGATTACCAAAGGTCCTAGGAAGCGTAGAAGGGACATAAATACCCAGATAGAGACCACAAACAGATATGATAGTCTTGTAATTAGTCATAGTAATAGTCAGTGTCAGTGGCTCTGAGGCCAGAAATCAGAAGGCTGTGGGTTCTTTCCCTACACCAGGCACTTGGGTTAAATCCCAATACTGACACTGTAGTGCAGCAAGAGGGGGGTGCTGCACTCCTGAGGTGCCGTCTTTCGGATGAGACGTTAAACTGAGGTCCCATCTGCCTGTTCTGGTGGTAGTTTAGGTGGATGTTAAAGATCCCATGGTACTTCTCAAAAAAAGAGTGGGGGAATTTCCCCAGTGCCCTGGCGAAATTTCCCCCCATTCACTAAAAATACCACCAACAGCTTAATTTGGTTCAAAGGTCAGTTGGCATTCATCTGTATCCCCCTCCACCAGGTCGTGCCTGAAAATAGGCAGGATTTGTCTAGTGCACTTACCTGGTCAACAAAAACTAATTAAATTAAACTAAAGTAATTGATGATGATTGTGAGAGAATTTCACAATACCCCCATGAGAAAACAGAGCAAGCAGTACCTAATACAGACATATGTATACCTATAGGGGAGGGAAGTGAAAATACTATAAGTCAGGATGAGCAGGATACAAATCTGTGCCATGTCCGACCATCTACTAGGCCCACACCAAGCAAAAGCAGCAGCCCATAACCCACGGCTCAGCCAAAGCAGATAAGTGCTAGCATACCAATCATAGACTGCACTTTGGATAAAAATGTAGGGATAGAAATCACAGGATCTATCAATACAGGTAATAAAAATAGGCACAGCAATACTTTAAATGTACAGACAGATCCAGAGCAGCATAGTTTATTAAATAGAGAAGTTGTGGTAATAGGAGGCTCAATGCTCAGATTTACCAACAGGATAATATGTAAGGACAGGAAAGAACAAGTCACAGTCTCCACTCTTTCAGGGGCAGGGGTTGTTGATATAAAACATTACTTCCAGGGTTCCTGGAAAATTCTTCAGAACCATTAGTGGTTCTACACATAAGCATGAAGGACATGGGGAGAAGAAGTACCACTGATATTCAAAGGGACTTTGAGACAGTGGGAACTGAATTAAAAAAAAATTAAATGCTCACTAATTGTCTCGGAGATCCTTCCTGTTCCTAGGGCAGGTAAACAGAGAACTATTGAAATAAAAAGAATAAATGGTTGGTTAAAAATGTGGTGCGATAGGGAAAATATTGTCTTCCTAGAACACTGGCAGCATTTTGACAGCGCCCACAGGCTATTTGCCACTGATGGTCTCCACTTAAATAGAATAAGAACCTGCGTTCTAGCTGAGAGAATAAATAATACAGTCAGAAAGCATTTGAACTAAATAAGATGGGGTGGGGGGAGGAAATATGAGAAATGATATTACCCCAACAAAGTATATTAATCTTTATACATACTGTAGAATGCCCTACTAATCAATGCTAGAAGCTTGAGAAATAAGGAAGATAGAGCACTATGCATGGTAACAGGGACATGGTGGAGGAATGAAAAGTGGGGGGTTGATATCTGAAGCTACCAGTTGTCCAACAGGAATAGAGAAGATAAAATTGGGGGGGGTGCATTATACAGTATGTTAGAAATGACATCAGGGCATTTGAAGTACAGACTACAATAGAATCTGAAATTGAACAGCTATGGGCACAATGTATGCCATCTAATGAGGAAAAACATCCATAACAAGTGCTTAGACTATGGATTTTATAAATTATATTGGAGATCAGGATCCTGGAAAAAGACTGTTGATAATGGGCAACTTTAACTTCCCCGGAATTAATTGGGGAGCATGGGCTCCTACTACACCTGCTGAGGCTGAACTTTTGGACACATTGGACAGCCTGAGCATCAAAATCATGTGACAGGAATAACTAGAGACAACCATATTTTAGATGTAGTGATCAGCAACTTGGGTGAACTGATTGATTATTGTAATGTTGAGGAACCACTTTTAGGAAGTGACTTTTAGGAAGTGACCACAGTATGGTGGAATTCAAAATTGATATCCAGACTAAAAGACAGCTAGGAATTACTGAAATAAAGCGTTATGATTTGGCAGACTATAATAAACTGAGGAACCTGGCACTACAACGGGAATGGCCTAACACATTTAACTGTCTTGGAGTCCACCAAATGTGGGGCGAATTAAAATAATTTCTCCATAAGCTAATGGAAACCAATATACCCACAAAATACATACAATTCAAGAGGAAGGATACCTGTTTGGTTCAACTATAAGATACAAACATTAATCCAGGCTAAAAATAGATCCTATAAGTGAGCAAAAAATGAAGGTACAGGAAAATACAAAGAAATATATAGGACTAAGCTCAGAGAACTAAAAAGGGCAATTGAGTTGTCTAAAAATGAGATAGAATTGAAACTAGTAAACACAGTGGGAGATAATAAAAAGGCATTCTACAATTATGTGGGTAGCCTCAAGAAGAACAGTAACAACATTGATAAGTGAGTGCCAAGAGATGCCAGTGGAGTTAAATGCTTACTTTGAAAGTGTCTATCAAAAAAGTGAAGTTATTAAAATATGATAATCTAGGGATCCAGGAATGTAAACTAGAGAGAACTCCAAACACGATAAAAGATAAATTACAAAACATAGACCCTACCAAGTCGGCAGGACCGGATAACTTGCACCCTAGGCTCTTGAATGAGTTAGCTGCAGTTTTATGTGACCTTGTGCAGGTCTTATTTCAGAAATCGCTACAGGAAGGTGTGGTGCCTGAGGATTGGAGAATAGCCCATGTTGTTCCAATCCATAAAAAGGGTCTTAAATCATCATATACTAACTATACACATATTAGCCTCACAAGTATCATAGGAAAAACACTTGAGGCAATAATTAAGGAGGCAATAGAACAACACCTGCAAGTCGAGGGCCTAATAGATTTACAACAACATGGGTTGAGAAGGGGAAGGTCATGTCTCACTAACCTGATCCACTTTTTTGATCACGTAAGTGAAGCCATGGATAATGATGTTTTTATTTATTTTATTTATTTATTTATTTGTTTGTTTGTTTGTTCTAGGATTACACATACCTTTGAGCCAAGGCTCTTTTACAAAGGTTCCACGTCATTGGTACAATTGAGACAATTATAAGCAAAGTTAACAGTTTATAAAATTTAAAAAAAAGAACAACACATAGTCTTGTAGATGAAAAAAGAACAATAAGGTGAAACTTTGGGGAAGGGAAAGGAGGAGGGTGAAATCAGGGAGACTAAGTGGATGGAGAGAAGGGAGGTAGGTTGGGGGGACAGAGAGAAGAGGAGAGGAGAGGTGGAAGGCGGATAAGAATAGAGGTAGTGCAGCTGGGTGGAATTTGTCATGGGCCAGCAGGGAGGTAAAGATAGGAAGGGGGGGTGCTGGTAAAGTGCAGGAGTAGATGTGGGTCCAAAGGGCATCTTCAGCTATGGAACCAAAAAGATATGCCACAACAGTCCAGAGGTTGGAGGCAGTCAGTGTTAGGTGGAGACGAGTCTTAAAGTGCTGGAGCGATAGAGAAGATGAGATGTCGCTGGGAAGACTGTTGTACCAACTAGTGGTCCGGTAAGCAAAGGATCTTTGGCCCTGTGTTGTGCAGCAATGTGGGACTTGCAGAAGCTGAGGTTTCGATCCCCTGGTATGTCGGGTGTGGATTCTTGGTTGTATGAGGGCACAGACTTTGGGGGGGGCAAGGCCCAGCAAGATTTTCTTAGTAGTAATACAAGTTTGGTGTTTTATTCAATTGGCAAGATTCAACCATCCAGTTTGAGAATAGAGGTCACAGGTGCGAGTTAGGGCGTTGGGAGCCAGTGACAAGTCGACAGGCCTTGTTGAGGACGTGTGGATACATTTGTGAGTGTGCAGTGGTTGTAGCAGAGCTGTAAATGATAATGCCATAATCAATGATGGATATGATGGAGCTCTGGACAGCGACAGTGAGGGCTTCAGGTGTCAGGTGTTTCCTATGACGGAATAGCAGGTGTAGCCGGGAGTTAGCGGCTTTGGCGACATGGTCGATGTGGGCAGTGTAGGAGAGGTGAGATGTCCTGATCAACATATTATATGTCAACTTTAAAAAGGCATTTGATAGCATTTCCCATGCTCAGATGGTTAATACCTTAAGGGAGATCAAGCTGGATGAAGGCGTTGTACAATGGATCACAACTTGGCTGACTAGTAGGAAACCATGAGTGTCTATAAGAGGTCACCTTTCTAGTTGGTCAAGAGTGTCCAGTGGGGTCCCCAGGGCTCTGTCCTGGGCCCCACTTTATTTTACATCTTGGTGGCATCCATAACCTGTACTAATAATGCCTGGATGACAAAATGTTTTGATAAAATTAAAATGGGAGCACTGATAGTAAATGAAACTGATGCAAAACTGTTCCAGGATAATATAAATGCTTTGGCTGATAGTGCAGGAAAAAAGAAACTGCGGTCCAACTTGAACAAGTGTGAAATGATGCACCTTGGCAAAAAAAAAGTAAATTTAAGTATCATATAAATGAAAGTGAACTCCATACCACTGAGTCTGAAAGAGACCCGAGAGTCTTAATCAACAATGATTTGAACTTTGCAGATCACTGCACTGGTGTAATGAAAAAGGGATATGGCATACTAGCATCTATCAGAAGGAATATTAGAAGTAGGGCTAGAGAGGTGGTGATGCCACTGTTCATATCACTGGTGCACCTGCATCTGGAGTATTGAGGACAGTTTTGGACGCCACACCTGAAGAAGGACATGAGAAGACTCAAGGGAGTCCAGAGGTGGGCTACCAGGATGCTGGCCATGATTCAGATAAAATGTATGAGGAGAGGCTTTTGGACCTGGGGATATATTCACTACAGTATAGGAGATTCAGAGGGGATATGTGCCTGGTTCATTAGGCATTTGCAAATCAAGATCTTTGGGAATGTGTGGGACTGAGTCTGAGACCAGATTCAATGAGGGTTAGGGGGCATCATATGAAGCTAAGAGGTGGGCATTATAATAAAAATCAGAGAGAGACTTAGTTTTCCCAGAGAGCTGTGTCACAACAGAACTCATTGCCCACATCTGTAGTATCAAATGGCAACATGAACCAATTTAAGCAGACACTGGACAACCATTGTGAAATACGATGTTTTAAAGCAGTGATTTAAATTTGGTGCAGGTCAATAAAGGTTAACGCTATAAGACCTGTTTTACATCTTATGAATCTTAGATCCTCCCCCAAGTACAGTTGAAAAGGAACATTTTTGATAGGGTACAGGACTCTCTTAGCAGCTGTGGCATACCTTATGCTCTGCTCTCTCCAGCAAAATTCCAGATTCAGTTCCAAAATAGGGTAAGATTTTTTTCCTCAGCTATAAAAGCTAAAAAAGCACTGAATTTGAATGCAGCTTTTGTGTCTACCTCACCTGAAAACTCTAGAATACCTCCAATGCTGCCCTCCTCCCTAATACATCATTAGTTTGATCCAGGCAATAATTTTCTCCTAAAGCAAACTTTTGCAAGCACAGTCCAGGATCTTTGAACAACCAGCCCACTATGTATAAAGCTCACTCCAGTGGACCTTTTCTAAAAGAACTTTTAGTTACATCAAAATATGAGACAGGTTCATCAGCTGGTAAGATCTCATGTATAGGACCTCAACTGCATGGGTTAAAAGTAACTCACAACTATAAGACAAACTAGAATTACAGAGGAGAACTGCAAAAGGGTGTCCATTAGGGCTGTGTGAGTACCTTTTCCTGAATATTTATGTCAAATACTATATTCAAGGCCACAAATATTTGGGTATTTAGTATTTATTATTTAGCTGACTGACTAGCTGAGAAATCGATTGCCACTAGCCACCCCCTTCAAGTTAAGGGGTCAGAAGAAGGAACTGAAATATGCCTTTGATATTTGCAAGAACAGGGGAATCATGCTCGTTTGGGGTGCAGCTGAAAAGATGCTGTCAGTTTCTGACATACTGTAGTGCCATAAGATGACAATTTAAAAGTTGTACTAGTTTCACTGTCTCAGGCACCGGGAAAGGGGGAGGTAGGTTGGGGAAAAGTTTAAAAAGTTTTATTTTTTAAACCTTACATAGATGCATAGATACATAGACAGTGTCAGCAGATAAGGGCCTATGGCCCACCCAGTCTGCCCATTTACATAGAAACATAGAATTTGATAGCAGATAAGGACCGCTTGGCCCACCCAGTCTGCCCATTTCCCTACCTGATGGATAAGCTGCAGATCCTAGTTAACCAGCAGCCTACTTCTTCCTACCCCCACCCCCTAGAATTTCCTTATGACTGTCCCATGCATGCTTGAATTCCACCACTGTTTTTGACTCCACAACCTCCTCTGGAAGACCGTTCCATACATCCACAACCCTCTCTGTGAAAAAATACTTCCTTAAATTACCTCTGAGCTGCGCCCCTTGAGCTTGTAAGTTCAGTTTATGTTTTCCTAGAAGTCTGTTGCCCCTTACCACTGACCTCCAGAATTCCTTTATGTCTATCCCATGCATTCTTAAATCCTGTGATTGTTTCAGCCCCCACCACTTCCTCTGGCAGGATGTTCCACTTGTCCACCACCCGTTCTGTGAAGAAATTATTCCTCACGTTTCCTCTGAATCGTCCTCCCTCCAACTTCATCCCATGCCCTCTAGTCCTGGAACATATTTTTCGCTTAAAATAGAGTATTCCTGCACCCTGTTCCTCCTTGTAAGATACTTGTATGTCTCTATCATATCCTCTCTCCTCCCTCCCTCCTCTCTCCAGGGAGTACATGTTCAGTTCCTTCAACCTGTCTTCATAGGACTTGTGGTGCAATCCATGCACCATCTTTGTTGCCCCTCTGAACCTTCTCTACCCTGTCTATGTTCTTATGTAGGTATGGTCTCCAGAACTGTACACTGTACTCCAGGTGGGGCCTCACTAGTGTCTTGTACAGCGGAATTATGACCTCCTTTTTCCTGTTGGTGATGCCCCTGCCTATACATCCCAGCATCCTATTTGCTTTACCTGCTGCCTTGTCACACTGTTTCCCTACCTTGAGGTCATCAGAGATAACAACCCCAAGATCCCTTTCCTGCTTGGTGCATGCTATATCCTCACCCCCTAACTGATATATTGTGCCAGGGTTTTTGTGCCCCATATACATTATCTTGCACTTCTTTGCTTTGAATTTCAACTGCTAAACCCCTGACCATTCTTCAAGTTTATGCAGGTCCCTTCTCATTCTGTCTACACCCTCTGGTGTGTCCGCTCTGTTACAGAGCTTTGTGTCATTAGCGAACAGTGAAATTCTGCCTTCTAGGTCCTGCGCAATGTCACTGATGAAGATGTTGAATAGGACCAGTCCAGCACTGATCCCTGTGGTACCCACTGGTCACTCTTCCTCTGTGGAGTGACAGCCATTTACCACCACCCTCTGTGTCCTGCCACCCAGCCAATTACTCACCCACCACACTACTGTCCTGCCCACACCCATATTTCCCAGTTTGTGTAATAGTCTTCTATGGCACATTGTCAAAGGCCTTGCTGAAGTCCAGATAGGCCATGTCCACTGCCCTCCCCTGATCCACCTCCCTAGTCACCCAGTCAAAAAATTCAAAGAGGTTGGTCTGACATGACCTCCCTCTGGTGAAACCATGCTGCCTTGGGTCCTGTAGTCCATTGACAACCAGATGTTCCACCAATCTCTCCTTCAGGCCAATCATCAAATACCAGGGAGATTGGGCTGTGTGGAAGTTGTTACTAAACATTTTAGAAGACCTTTATTCACAGTATTCAGTAAATACTATTTGGCCCATGCATAGCCCTCTGTTCATAATCCCCATTAAGTTTTGCAGTTATTCAACCTTAGCTGCTGCAGTATGCACTAATAGGAATAAAGGCAGTATTAAGAGTAACAACAGAGAATATTCATCCTTTATATGTAGATGATGTCATTGTTTATCTGAACAACCATCCTCAGTCTCTCCCCTTGATGTTCAGTCTAATTTCTAAATTTAGTGATATAGCCAGCTATAAAATAAATTGAAGAAAATCAGAATGTATCTCATTGGACTCAAATATTGATACTACCTATCTTCTTCGCCCATGTCTGACTCCCCCTAAAGACTGTATTGAATATCTAGATACATACATTCCCAGGAATGTGTCACTAATCTTTGAAAATGTACCATCAGTTGAAAAAAGCTTGATTTCAACTTACACTAATTGGTAGAGAAAATATTATTAAAATGAATGCTCTACCTAAATTTCTATTCCATTTTCATTCTATACCAATATTCACTGATAGAACATTCTTTGAGTCAGTTGATCAGAATATTAGGACATTTTTTTGGGGGGGGTGGGGGTGACGAGATAGGGCCAAAACTCAATTTAACAGAGAAGAAAGTAGGATAATCACTCTTAGTTTTTTATGGTACTATATGTCAGCCCAGTTAGATCAAGCCTATTCATGATTTCACTCAAATGGAGAAACACAAGTTTGGGTCTCAACTGAGGCTTCATGTACAGCTTTTGGGAAATGGCACTAGGTCAGAAAAGCACTGTCAATAACAGCGCCGTCTACTACAGCACTGTATTGACAGCACTCTCCACTACAGTGGCAGGACTGAATGCTGCCACACAACAGAGCACCAGCCATTGAAATAATGTAGTTTTATGTGGGGGGGCTCTTCCCCCACACACCCCGATCTAAAGGATTCTTACTTCATGGGGAGCAGATCACAGGGAAAGGCGAAATTTGCGGGGCCGTGGAATACTGTTTTCACAGCCCTTAGTAAATAAAAAAAACACAAGTCGAGCAAGAAGAAAGAAAGGGAGATCTGGATTAGAACCCCGGCCACCACCATTCTGCTGAGCTGCTCGATGCCTCATCCATCCCCACCACGAGAGAAGCTCAGCCAGCCTCCTGCATTCCTCTGCCCTTGTGCAGTCTCCTAACACCACGGACAGTGACCTGGGCAGCATTTACTGCATATCGCTGTTAAACCCCTATCGCTGTCCGTGACAGCACTGTATAGCTGGCACTGTGTTTTCATGTGCTATATTTATAGCACAGTTCTGATCTGATAGGTTGAGAAACTTAGTAATGCACTTTTCAGTACCACAGATACCACTCAAAGGGAAACAGTGATTAAAATCACACTAGTCACACCAGAGTCATGGGAGATAGCACTGAATGTCTTGGGAGAGGGTAAATAGCTATCTAAATATACCTCTGTTATTTATAATAAAACATTTCCACCTTCATGTACTGATTGGATGCTTCACATATGGAAATCCATAGGCCTTTTCCAGTTACAAGATTTTTTTGTTTAGGGTACATTCCTCTCTTTTAAAACACTAAGAGCTAACTTTAATATCAGGCAGGGAAGACAGTTTTGATACATGCAAGTAAGAAATCTCTTATTAAAGAATCAAAGTAATCTTAATAAACCCTTCCCACAAACCCTAGAACTCCTTTTTGGCAATTTGGAAAGTAATTATAGACTAATTTCTAATTTGTACATGTGTAACCCCTAGGTGGCACTATCTCAAGGGCTACTACCCCTGCCTGCAAGGTTAGTTACAGGTTAAGGGGCCTGGGTACTGAAGCAGGTGCCTCCACCCAGAGGACAAGGTTGTTAGTAACAAGGCTAACCTGGGTACAGCCCTCCAGGACACTGTAACCCGCCCCCCCTTCTAGTGGCCTAAACGATATGAAACAAACACTTTCACAGTAGCCCATATTCAGCATACAAGTCTCCACACTGTTTGCACTTACCACCAGGGCTGGTTCCACCAGTTCAACCCTGGAGACCCCTTGTAAAACAAGGTTAGGCACAGCAAATGACAGTACAGTGCTTTGGTACCAACTAGAACCTCAGTCAAATTAGATGCAAAAAGAGTTAGATCTGATTTATTCGGGGGACTTGAACAAGGGTGGGTCATAATCAGTTTGACTGATTCTATAACTGATCTAGTCAATCAATTATGCATGCACTTATTAGTCCCTCAACACAGTCACACACTCTGGGTACCCAGATAGGAAAAAGGTGGGCTAGCCAAGAACGTTGCCTGGGGTAGGCTGGCATCGCAGCTGGTTGGGGCCCCTGTGATGGAAGAAAGCAACATGCACAACACACACTGTTTGTAATCCGGAACCAGAGGGTTCAGTTTGTGAAAGAAAAGACAACAAGGCAATCAGATGAGAACACTTTAGATTAAGCTGTTGTTGCAGGGAGCTACCTTGATGTTTACTCACGATACCCAATACAGGATGAAGGCAGGACAAAATTGAGACTGCAGGTTGATGAGCTGGAGTGCCAGGAGAAGCAGGGACTACATGAATCACTGAGGCGTCATTCCTGTTCAAGGTGTTGAACAAGGGGCTGATCCCCAGGCAGGTCTCTTGTTGATGTCTTTCTCTGTGTCGCGGATAATCTGGCTTGGCCAGTGTGACAAGGCCCAGGCCAAGGGGAGATGAAAGCAGGTTCAGTCCAGTGGGGCTGGATGCAGCCTCCAGCAAGCAGAACACAGTTCAGCACATAGTAAGGAACCAAATTGTGACCCACTAGCAGCACACAGCACATTTATACTAAGGAAATACCATTGTACCAGGCAGATGGCAGTCCGGTCACAATCACAGAGTCTCTGCGCCAAACTGGGATTCCAGCAATCACTGAGGTCCTGACAGGCCGATCGCATTGAGCAAATCTTTGGTCTTCTTCAGTGTTTAAGCCTGGTCACAGTTCAGTGGCTTTAATCTCTCTCTCTCTCTCAATTCGGATTCAGTCTGAAAATATCCACAAGTTCCCTCTCAGGGACAGCAGGCAGGCAGGAAGGCCAAACTCAATCCTTCCACAGTTCTCCCACGTGAACTATGCAGAAACTGCTGCTCGACTACCTCAAGATGTTGTCTCTATCACTTCCCAACTCAGAGTGTCTGTAGCTGCAAGCAGCCTGGGACTTTCCCCAGGATCAAAAAGGTTCGGGTTGGCTGATCTGGCTTTCAGTCAGTTCAAGGGCTCCCCCTCCAGGTCCATTTGGGCGCCAAAGCCCAGAACTACAATTCCTACAGAGTTTTGCTCCCACAAGACCCCTGGGGACAGGCTCCATTTTAGAGTCCCCAGAGGCACTGGTTGGCCCATTCTGGCAGTCCAGGACCAAGATGGTGGTGATATCAGAACTGTCCATGCTGCGAAGAATGCAGGTTAGACAAACTATAATATCATTACTACTCTAATAGATAATCAGCAAATAAGTACAGCGCCTAACAGAGCTCCCTCTGCGCAAATAACGATGGCAGAACGGAGCGATTATCTGGCAGCCCAGGTGGAACTTGAGCATAAAAACACTTAGCCCCCTCCCAGATTAAATAAACACCACGTTATTGGCATCTCTTAAAGAGACAGAGCACAGAGGCATTAAGGCACTCCCACACAGACATTTTTAAACCGCTAAGACACTGGACTCCAGCCTGGCAGTGGGCATTTGACACACCCAAGGAACACTTTTTGGGAACCCTCATTTGTGGGGGGGGGGGTTACACCCTTCGCTGCCTGGAGAAAACTTGGCATCCACGTCAAGTTTGTGCCATCACAATATTGAAAAGGCAATATAAACGAGACATATATGACATTAGCATGCTATGCAAACAATATTTGATGCATCAATGTAAACTTATTACATTACTATACATTTTCACTTCACTTCACAACACTATATCCATATTGACAATTCTTATGCATGTTTCATACATGTGATACTGATTCCACTATGATTAACACACTAGTAACATCACAATACTGATTCATGCTATAACTTCTTGTACATTAAACAATGTAGGAGGGGGCCCTTCCCTATCATCTAATTTGGGGCTGGATGGTAAGGGGCACCATACTGAGAAGGAAGAACAATCAGCCTGGAATTGGCCGTTAAGTTCAGTTTGGGTAGTGAGCTCTGAGAAGCATATACACCCTTGTGAACCACACTGACAGGCAAGTCCACAGGACTCCCAAGGGAATCGTAACTAAAACGTAACACTGGCACAACAGGTCGACCAGATTTTCGGGGGGGAACAGGCACAGGCTCTGGGCAGTCAGCACTGGCACTGATTTCTTCTCCTATAGTGAGGGAAGCCTCTGAACTGGTTGAAATGTCCAGATTGGGAATACTATCAGCTCCTGGCTCTGTAGACTCTTTCTCCACAACACTTTGCTCCTTATTATTTTCTGACGAGGGCCTAGGTTGCTCATTCTGAGGAGACTCTGGCACAGTTAGGTTTGGTGGCACTGAGGGGGTGCTGTCAACACTTTCATATTGTTCTTCAAGTTCTGGCATGCCACCAGGGAGACTCAGACCATCATCCCCTTCTTCGGGCAAGTCAGACAGTTCTACAAGACACAGAGAATCTGCAACCACAGACAGGATACTTTGCACCTCACTTTCAGTGGGCACTGGATCCAGGGAGGAAGCTGGAGGGTTAGGCAGTTCTGAAGGCCCAGCCTCATCCCCACAATTCTGCAGAGGATTGCCTTGAAATAACTGACTCAGTTCATATGAGGGATAACAGGCATTACCACAGTCTCTTTCATCAGAGGCGGATTGAGAGTTACTATCATTCGAGGCCTGCTGGGGAAAGGGCCTTGAATCTTTAACAGCTGGAGCAGAGGGACTCTGTCTCATTCTTGCAGCAGCATGAGTCACCGGGTCCAGGGGAAGCAATTTCTGATGGTTCAGCATCAATAATAATTTGGCCGATGGGCAGCAAGTGGTTACGGTGCATGGCCTTGACAGCTTTGGAGTTATTCTCTGGGCGTACCTTGTACACTGGTAGATCATCCAATTTGCCAACTACTACATGGGGAAGATGGTGCCACCTATCAGCAATTTTGTACTTGCCATGTAGTCCCAAATTGCGTAACAACACACAGTCTCCAGGCTGTAGCTCTTGAGCCTTTACTTTCTTGTTGTGCCTCCCTTTGTTGGCAAGGTTTCTCTTGGCGGCCATTGGCAGCCAGTTGATACGCATGGTTCAATTGAGCTTTCAATTTCTGCACATACAGCAAATAGTTCTCAGCTCGGGCCCCATCTGGGGAGACCCCAAAGCAAACATCTACGGGCAACTGGGCTTCCTTCCCGAACATGAGGCGATAGGGAGAGAATCCGGTAGCATCATTTTTGGTGCAATTGTAGGTATGTACCAAGGTGCTAATTAGCTGACTCCATTTAGATTTGTCTTTAGGATGGAGAGTACCCAACATGTCCAGAAGGGTGCAGTTAAAGCATTCTGGTTGAGGATCCCCCTGTGGGTGGTAGGGGGTGGTTCATGATTTCCACCCCCACAGGGAGATCATTTCTTTGATTAACCTACTTTCAAAGTCCCTGCCTTGGTCAGAATTAATCCACTGGGGGGCATCATAGTGGACAAAGAATTTTTCCACTAACACTTTAGCCATAGTAGAGGCCTTTTGGTCTTTAGTTGGAAAATCTTGTGCGTACCATGTAAAATGATCAGTAACCACTAACACTTTGCCAATGTTTTTTTGGTCAAGTTCTAAGCACAAAAAGTCTATGCAGACTAGTTCCATGAGGGTGCTGGTGGTGATATTGCCAAGGGGGGAAGCCCTCTGAGGCAGGGCTTTCCTTTGGAGGCAATGACTGCAGGTCTTTACATGGTGCTCGACATCAGTCCCCATCTTTGACCAGTAGAATCAAGACTGTACCAGGTCGAGAGTTCTGTGACTACTGAGGTGCCCCATGTGACTGTGGAGGGACCTCAGTACCAAGTGTTTAAAGGCCGTGGGTAGTACCAGCTGTTGCTTGTCTACTTGACCACTACAATCCACTGTCTCTCTGTATAACAACTGGTCATGCAGTTTTAATCTGGAGCCTTCCTTGAGCAATAGAGCAGTTTGCAGGTCAGGGGAATGCAATTTGGACACATCTTTCCCAGCATGCAGTGTGTCAAGTGAGGGTCAGATCATGGGAGCTTGGGATTGAGCCCACTGAATACTGTCTCTATTGAGCTGAGGTAGGGCACTTATGTCTAAAGCAGAGAAATGGCAATAGGCGGCTAGTAGGCAGGTATCAGGAGGGCCAAAGCAGTCCACCAGACACTCCACTGTGTCTGCAGACTTCTGTTCATCTCTGTCAAGCTTTTGGCACAATGCTCTGATGTCCGATTCAGACAGTCTGACCCAATTACTTTAAGAAGCTGGCCTTCGTGACAGTGCATCAACATCAATGTGGTTTAGTCCAGGTCTGTATTCAACAGCGTAATCATAAGTCAATAAGGTGGAAAGCCAGGTGCCCAGTGGTGTCCAATTTTGCTGAAGTCTGTACATAGGTCAAAGAGTTATTGCTGGTCTTCACCAGTATCTTTGCCCCATATAGATACTCGTGAAACTTGTCTACTATGTCACTTTAGTGCAAGGAATTCCAGCTTGTGGACAGAGTAGTTCCGTTCTGATGGGGTTGAGCTCCTACTGGTGAAAGCTATGGATCTCAAACCACCCTCATGGTCTTGATACAGCACAGCTCCAAGGCCTTGCAAGCTAGTGTCTGTATGCAGCACATAGGGCTTGGTAGGATTGGCATAGGCAAGGACTGGTGCATGGGTGAGTAGGTATGTGACTTCATGGAAGGCTGCCTCACACTCAGGTGTCCACTGAGGCCCAAAATATTCACCTGTTCGAAAGTACATTTTCTCTTGGTCTTTGATAGCCCTTTTTTTGTATTTGTGGTTGGTACAGGGGTAGCCTTGGGTATGGTTAAGCAATGGTCAAATCACCTTCGAATAATCTTTTATGAACCTACGGTAGTAGTCGCAGAACCCAAGAAAATGCTGTAGTTCCTTCAAGTTGTTAGGATGGGCCCAAGTGGTCAGAGCTTCCACCTTGCTAGGATCTGTCTGTATCCCTTCCGCAGATACTATGTGCCCCACATATTTCACAGTTGTTTAGAAAAACTGGCACTTGTCGATGGATAACTTGAGACCAAACTCTTCCAATCGATCTAGGACTTTGAACAGCCATGTCTCATGCTTCTCTAATGTATGTTTGTAAACAATGACATCATCCAAGTACACTAAACATTCCAGTAAGTTCATATCTCCCACTGCACGCTCCATCAATCTCTGAAAGGTAGCGGGAGTGCCCAAAATCCCTTGTGGCATTCTTAGAATTTCATAGACTCTCAAAGGAGAGATGAAGGCCGCCTTCTCATGATCCTCCGGGGTCATTGGAATCTGGTAATATCCGCTACAGAGGTCCAATACTGAGAACCATTGGCTTCCATTCAAGCAGTCCAGGGCATCCTGTATATGTGGCATGGTGTATTGAACTGGGACAGTCTGCTGATTCAGGGTCCTATAGTTCACGCACAACCTCACGGATCCATTCTTTTTCCACACAACTACAATGGGAGAGGCATATGGGCTCCTGGATTCTTGTATGATGCCAGCAGCAAGCATTTCCTGTAGGTGTCTCCTAATGTCATCTATATCCGCTGGGGTAAGGCGTCTGGATCTCTCTCGAAATGGCCGGTCATCATGCAGGTGTATGTAATGCTCTGCACCCTGGACACATCCCATGTCCCATTCTTCTAACAAAAAACCTGGTCTCTCTGGGCATGTTTCTTGCTAATTTGAGCCTTCCATTCAGCTGACAAAGGGGAACCACTGAAGTCAAATAGGTCTGGGGTTACCCTCGCCTTGTCACCTGAGTGCTTGTTGCTGGGTAATACTGCAGTGTCTGCACAGTGTACTGTAGCTAGGATGCACCCTCTGTTCACCCGGACCTCCCGATCTGACACATTTTGAATCTGGACCATCACTCATTGTGCATAGGCATGGGCATGAGCAGGCAAGATGCTGGGTTTAACTAATAATCCCTCTGGCAACTTTCCTTCACCTGGTGCATCCGACATTAATATTTTGTTCTTTACATCTTTCTGGAGGCAGACCTCCCCGTGAATGGTACACTGGGCATTGGGTGCCAGTACCAGAGAGTCAGGATGGCTTCTTCCACATGATCCCCACAGGCTCATCCTGGTCTACTTCATTGGGTTTCTGTTACAAGTCATACGCGTTTTTAATTAGAGCCGGAATTCTTAGGGCCCATCCAGTCCACCACCCTTGTTTCTCATGGCAGAGTTGCGCTAATCTCGCAAACATGTGGGCATTGGTTCCAGTCAGCAGAGGGACCCCATTGTACAGTCCAGTGGGGGGACACACTAGGGCAAGTGTCTCGACTTGTTCATCCACCCCAGCCATGGTGGTAGGAAAGGACAACCAGACCCGGATGTACCCTGGGTATGGGTAGGACTTCTCGCTCAATACCCACATGCACAACCATTCCAAGGGCAGTAAAGGCATATCAGGCAGGTGCCTCTGATACCAATCTTGAAAAACTATAGTTACTTGTGACCCACTGTCAAGCACGGCCTGAGCGGACACACCATTCACCGTCACAGTAGTTTCCATTGAGGGACCTACCACTTCATACCACTCAGGGTGTGTAGACCTGGATATGGGTTTTGCAGCTGCCTTGGATGAGTAACTTTTCCAGGGACCCCCCCCTTTGTGGCCATGAGTTGCTCCGTTGAATCAATGGCAGCAGCCTACTAGTAACTCTTCACAGATTTTCAGCTGAGCGACAGGTGAACCAGGTGTACCCATCCTCTCCACATTGCTAACAAAAGATGGGCTCCCTTGATTCTCTGAGTGGATGTGACGTATCCTGTCTTGGGCATAGCAGGTGTATCTCGGGCCCCTTCTTTGACTCATGATAGGCTTTCCTTGCTTTCTGGACTTCTACCGGGGCTGGTGGCTTGTGTAGTTTGTAGTAGATCCCCCCAAGGCCCTCAATTCACGTACTTCTTCCAACAGGTTATTCTCAGTCCGAGTTTCAGGAGAGATGATGTGTACCCGTACCCCGCCAGGCGGGACCTCACTCTTTGACTCAGGAGGGGCCTGATAGCAGTTAGCATCTCTGGCTGCCTCAGCAGCTTGTTGACTGACCCTCAATTTGGCCAAGTCATTGATCAGTTCTGTCATATGTTGCAACTCAGTCTCGTCGCTTCTCTCAGGGGGCTGACAGGTACGGGCAACCCCAGCATAGCGGTCTCAACCCTCTTCGTCATTCTCAGCTTCACGAATCTCTTTCAAGAGGTGGCAATACTCAGGAGGATCAATCTTCTGGTCTTGCAATTAAAGTTTCAGAATCATCACACTAGAGTACCTGGCTCATTTGAGGATATGGTCCAACCTGACACGATTTAGTTCACTAGCAGGCACCTCTCCTTTCCTGTGAGCCCTCTGCAGAGCCCTCTCAATTCTGGCAACAAACATAGACAACTTCTCATTCTTCCATTGCTTGGCACATTTAAATTTCCACAGTAAATCGTCCCCTGACTCAGTACTACCAAAAACCCCTTCCAATGCAGAGAGGTATTCAGCTGCAGTAGCCTCTGGGCTAGTGGCTCATAGGAAGTGAATGCCCTCCAGTGCAGGGCCCCTCAAACTCTCCATTAGTCTTTTTCTTTTCTCCCCCTCAGAGCACTGCTGATCCTGGACCAGGGGGTAGCATAGTCCATCCACATTTTCAGGTCATCCTCCCCTACGGGTACTGGAACTGTGCCCCAAAAAAGTCTAAGTCTACTGTAAGAGTCCATATACACAGAGGGACTCACTATGGGGGAGGCGACCACGGGGGAGACCCTAGGGATGGCAGAGAATGCTATCAGGGACTGCAATGTCATGGGTTCTTCGGAGAGGTCTAGCATCTATGCTAACTCTTGTGCTGATTGCCCCTCAGATGCTAACAATTTAAGCAGCTTATCCTTGAATCCCTCTATACTGGGGGACCCTTCTGGGGTGGCCGGATCACTGTGCAAATGGATGACCCTCCACCCCTTAGGGGACCCTTCTGACAGAATGACAGGTGGTACTTTCTCTGTGTCTATAGGAAAGCTGCAGGAGAGTAGGACCACCATGGTCTGGTCAAACAGGTCCGAATCCCTCCCCTTCACTTCAACCTTCCCTAAACACTTAACGTGCTCCATAGTCTCTACAGTAACAGCATTAGTGGTCCCTAACAGGACATTCATTAACAGGAGGGCCTGTCGGGGGTCTACCCCCTCAGCCTCACTCCACCCCATCATTCGGTGCACTAACAGCTTATGGGGGGCAATCTTGAGCTTAGGCATAGCAAGCTCCTCCATTTTGTCGCCAGTTCTAAAAGTAAGGTAGTAATTCCCACCTCCGGCCACTAGAGGAGGCTAACCCAGTGGTACCTCCAAGATGTAACCCCTAGGTGGCGCTGTCCCAAGGGCTACTACCCCGCCTGCGTGGCTAGTTGCAGGTTAAGGGGCCTGGGTACTGAAACAGGTGCCTCCACCTGGAGGACAGGGTTGTTAGTAACAAGGCTAACCTGGGTACAGCCCTCCGGGACACTGTAACCCCTCCTCTGTCCCTTCTAGTGGCCTAGACAATATGCAAAAACACTTTCACACTAGGCTCTATTCAGCATACAAGTCTCCACAATGTTTGCACTTACCACCAGGGCTGGTTCCGCCAGTTCGACCCTGGAGACCCCTGTAAAACAAGGTTAGGCACAGCAATTAAAACAGTACAATGCTTTGGGTACAAACTAGAACCTCATTCAAATTAGATTCAAAAAGTGTTAGATCTGATTTATTCAGGGGACTTGAACAAGGGAGGGGTGTAATCAGGTTGACTGATTCTATAACCGATCTAGTCAGGCAATTATGTATGCATTTATTAGTCCCTCAACACAGTCACACACTCTGGGTACACAGGTAGGGAAAAAGGTGGGCTAGCCAGGAACATTGCCTAGGACAGGCCAGTGTCGCAGCTGGTTGGGGCCCTGTGAGGGAAGAAAGCAACATTTGCAACACACACTATTTGTAATCTGGAGCCGGAGGGCTCCGTTCGTGAAAGAAAAGACAACAAGGTAATCAGATGACAACACTTTAGATTTAGCTGTTGTTGCATGGAACTACCGTGATGTTTACTCATGATACCCAATACAGGACACATGCAGGATGAAATCGAGACTGCAGGTTGTTTAGCTGGAGCGCCAGGAGAAGCAGGATCCACACAAATCACCAAGGCGTCATTCCTGTTCAAGACTTTGAGCAAGGGGCTGATCCCGAGGCAGGTCTCTCATCGATGGCTTGTGTGGTGGGTAATCTGGCTGGGCCAGTGTGATAAGACCCAGGCCAAGGGGAGATGAAAGCGGGGTTCAGTCCAGTGGGGCTGGATGCAGTCTCCAGCAAGCAGAACACAGTTCAGCACACAGTGGGGAACCAAATCGCCACCCAGTAGCAGGACGCAGCACATTTATAGTAGGGAAATACCACTGTACCAGGTGGACAGCAGTCCAGTCGCAATCACAGAGTATCTGCGCCAAACTGGGATTCCAACAATCACTGAGGTCCTGACATGCCGATCACATTCAACAAATCTTCAGTCTTCTTCAGGGTTTTAGCCTGGTCACAGTTCAGTGGCTTTATCTCTCTCTCTCTCTCTCTCTCTCTCTCTCTCTTTCTCTCAACTTGGATTCAGTCCGAAAATATCCACAAGTTCCCCCTCAGAGACAGCAGGCAGGCAGGAAGGCCAAACTCAATCCTTCCACAGTTCTTCTGCTCAAACTACGCAGAAACTGCTGCTCGACTGTCTCAAGTTGTTGACTCTGTCACTTCCCAACTCAGAGTGTCTGTAGCTGCAAGCAGCCTGGGACTTTCCCCAGGATCCAAAAGGTTTGGTTGGCTGATCTGCCTGTCAGTCAGTTCAAGGGCTCCCCCTCCAGATCCATTTGAGCACCAAAGCCCAGAACTACAATTCCTACAGAGTTTTGCTCCCACAAGACCCCTGGGGACAGGCTCCATTTTAGAGTCCAAAAGGCACTGATTGGTCCATTCTGGCAGTCCAGAACCAAGATGGTGGTGATAACAGAACTGTCCATGCTTCAAAATAGGCAGGTTAGACAAACTACAATATCATTACTACTCTAATAGATAATCAGCAAATAAGTACAGCGTCTAACAGAGCTCCCTCTGCTCAAATAGCGATGGCAGAATGGAGCGATTATCTGGCAGCCTGGGTTAGACTCGAGCATAGAAGCACTCAGCCCCCTCCCAGATTAAATAAGCCCCACATTATTGGCATCTCTTAAAGAGACAGAGCACAGAGGCATTAAGGCACTCCCACACAGACACTTTTAAAATGCTAAGACACCGGACACCAGCCTGGCAGTGGGCATTTAGGCACATCCAAGGAAGACTTTTCAGGAACCCTCATTTGTAGGGGGTTACACATGTAATCCAGGAGTCTGGCCAAACTGACTTAGTAAAACTTAGAGAAAGTTGGGAAAAGGATTTGAACATTAAATCTGACCAAAATCAGTGGTCCTCCCTTCTTCCCTTGTATCACCAAGTTGCAAAACACATCATACTATAACAGATCCAATTAATTATTTTCTATCACTTTTATTGTACTCCAACTGGAATCATACTACCTTCGGACAGATGTCCAGATGCCAAAGGTACTATTATACATATGTCTGTTACCTGCCTGACATTAAAAGCATATTAAGAAATAGTGTTAGCCACGTGTGGCCATATTTTAGGGACTGAGATCCCTTTGATCTCAGTCCAATTGTATTTGGTTTCTTACCCCGTAATTACATAAATGGTAAAGTACTCAATTTGTGTTGTTAATAAATGCAAAACAATTAATCCTTCAGCACTGGAAAGATAAAGCCCCACCAATCTACAGATGGCACCCCTGGCTTAACCTTATGTTTGACAGCTCCAAGCAGCATTCTACAGTGCTCATGGGCAAGAAAATATAGTTTTGTAGATTTGGATCCCTGTTATGAGATTTCTGTAAAACAGGTTATCTAGAACCAGCCTGTTGGCACAGCAGTAGTCTTTCTGCCTGCGACGTTGCTCACCTGTGTTTGGGAATAAACATGAGTGACAGAGGATCAGCTGGGGGAAGGTATGATGAGCATCCCATGGACTGGTCTCCTCTGGGGGGTGCTGTGGCTTTCTGGCATAGAGTTACACCCAGCAGAGACTGGGTGTACACCAGCCAGAGATCACACATAGGAGGGAGGAGATATCAGCAGACATCTGCAGGATATGTGCAGAAGCACGCATGTCCTGTGATGATGTCATGGCACGTCTGTGCCTCTGGGGGGAACAGAAAGTGAAAATCTCTGGGGCTGGCTGCACCAAGATGCCCCAGGACCTTCACCTGAATGATGCCCTAGGTGTAAACCTCAGCTTTGGCCTCAGGTGGCTCTCGGTCTCCCCCTTTGGGGAGCCCTGCAACAGGGGTGTAAGCTGCAGGCCTCCCAGTCTGAGCAGCCTAGGGGGATGCTGGGTGGAAGATCCAGATAATGATAGGGGGATATAGCCACTGCATAGAAACATAGAAACATAGACTTTGACGGCAGATAAGAACCACTTGGCCCACCCAGTCTGCCCATTTCCCTACCTACTGGATAAGCTGCAGATTCTAGTTAACCAACAGCCTATTTCCTGCCACCCCCCACTACAATTGCCTTGTGTCTGTCCCATGCATGTTTGAATTCCCCCACTGTTTTAGCCCCAGATCCTTCCCAGGCAGTTCCACGCATCCAACACTCTCTCCGTGAAAAAATATTTCCTCACATTACCCCTGTGTCTCCTTGTTCTTACACATCTCTTTTTCTGAAAGATGATACCCTCCTGGACTTTGTTGATTCCCTTGAGGTACTTGAACATTTCTATCATGTCCCCCATCCCTCCTTTCATCAAGGGTATACATATTAAGCTCTCTCAGTCTCTCTTCATATGATTTCTGATGCAGACCCTGCACCATTTTAGTTGCCCTCCTCTGGACTGCTTCCATCCTGTCTATGTCCTTGCGTAGATGAGGTCTCCAAAACTGCACACAGTACTCCAGATGGGGTCTCACCAACTGTCTGTACAGAGGGATAACCACTTCCCCTTTTTCTACTTGTGATGCCCCTTCCCATGCATCCCAATATCCCCCTGGCTCTCTTTACTGACTTCTCACATTGCATACCAACCTTTAGATCATCTGATATGACTACTCCCAAGTCCCTTTCCATTTTTGTTGTTGTTAGTACCTCCCCTGCTATTGTGTACTCTTCTCCTGGGTTTTTGTTCCCCAGGTGCATTACTTTGCACTTCTTTGCATTGAATCAAAGTTGCCATATGTCTGACCATTCCTCCAACCTTACCAAGTCCCTTCTCATCCTTTCTACCCCCCCCCTTGTGTATCAACTCTGTTACAGATTTTTGTATCATCTGCAAAGAGGTATACCTTTCCCTCCAGACCCTCTGCAAAATATGCAAAGACTGAACATGTTTCACATGGGAAATGCCCACAAAAAGGGAAGGGCCTATGGTTAGGGCCTATGGCATAAACCCTGAAGGCAGAAAGAAAGTGTAAAAAAATGCAGGTTATCTTGACCCCCTGCACTAATATCCAGGGACTCTGCTGCTTCTTTTTTTTTCTCTGTCTTTTATCTCCTGTCTCATTTTTGTGCCAATAGACACAACTCTAATGAGCTGTGATGAAAGTGCATACTAGAAGTCTTAGTATTCAAAATCTAAGATATTCAGCGCTGTGCTCCCCAATTCCTGAACCAAAAGGCTGTTGGGAGCCTTGCTCAGGATCAGAGCATGCCAGTCTGGAAAAGCTCTGTCCAACTAGAGCAGTGAAAGCAGTGTCCAAGTGGTTGAGGCTATGTTCCATTGACTAAAAACACACTGTACAGTGATTAGACTGTTGAGAGCCCTGCCAGGACTGAGAGCTGTCAGCCAGCCAAATATGAAGCTAGAGATATTGTCCAGTGCTAATATTATACTCTCTGGTGACTGGCCTCATTGGGGCTGTAAAGTGAAACCCATGGAGACCAGCAAATTGTGGGGATGATGCTGCAATTACAGTTAAGTGGTTCTGCCTAATCAGTACTCTGTACTAATGGCCATGGTCAAGGTCAACCAGCTAGTCTGAGGCCACGTTCTGCAGCAAGCCATAATCTGTGAGCCCCACCAGGCCTGGAACAACAGTTACTGTTAAATAATTAATCTGAATGTGGTGTAGAAGTAAAGGTTCCAATCATTGGCATCCATTGATTTGAATCCTCATTCAACAGGAGTCACTAAAAACAATGACTTACCCACTATTACTTTACCTTGATTGGGGATTTCATTGTAAAGTAGTAGTCATACCAGGTTGGCCAGCTTCTTTTCAGGCAAAATGTAGGCACTCTGATGCTTCAATATTAGGTAAGTCAAAAGTCTGATGACAGGACCTACTTTTGGACCAGGATTATAATATACTGAGACATCACCCCAGCTGAATAGGGTCTCAGCCAATCAGGTTTGAAGATTTTAACTATCCATTTCCTAATATAAACTAAATCCCTGATAGTCCAGTGGACTCCCTCCTGCCTGAACCTCTTTATGTCACTGATAAATAGAAAATCACTCCCTAATCTCATTTGATTTTATGAAAAAAAATCAGCAACTTACTAGATCAGGGGTATAGCAGATGTAGTCGTACTCGACTTCTGTAAGGCCTTTGACATAGTGCTGCACTGTGCAGTGGTTGAAAAACTAATAAGACTTAACATTGATTAAAGCATAGTAAGATGGATTGCTAACTGGTTTACTGATTGATCACAAAGGGTAGCTGTAAATGGTTACCTCTCTGGGGAGGGTCAGATGACAAGCAGACACCCCAGGAATGGGTACTAGGGCTTCATTACATTTCAGCCATTCGTAACTAATTTAAATAATAACATACAGAGCTGGGTTACAAAATATGCAGACGATACAAAAACTAGGGCGATCAAGTGATACCACAGAGCAAATAAAAGGAATTCAAGCAGACTTGGATGCTGTAACTAACTGAGCCTATAAATTTATTTATTTTATTTATTGAATTTTGGTAACTGGGTAGGCCCTCTGAGACAAGACGGTCCCTTTCTCAGGGGTGAGCTGGGAAGTGCAGTACAGTGATAGTGCATTCATTGATAGAAGAAGTTAGACAAGGAGTAGTCATACAGTAAGAGAGTACAACAATTACATTCAGCTATGCAAAACAAGCAATGTAAAACACAGTCAACAAAACCTTACATACAGACATCACTTACTGTATTTTATAATAGTCGGAGATAAGGAGATAAAGAGAGTGCAAAGGTATGCTAGGAGCATCACGCAAGGAGTAAACAGGGGTCAGGAGTCAGCAGAAGAAGGAGAAAGGTAGGGCAGTTAGGTAAGATAACAGCGAGCTTTGAAATTGAGAGAGGGAGGTACAGGCCAGTATAGAAGAAGGTAGAGAGTTCCAGCAGGACACAGAAGAAGATGCAAACGATCTCTGAGTCACAGAGATTCGTAAGTTTGGCACTGAGAGAAGGGGCAAGGAGGCATATCTGAGGGCATGTTGGGAGAGACAATGTTGAACAATATCAGCAAGGCAAGGAGGAGTGAAGCGATGGACAAGCTTATGTATAAGGCTTAGTGTGGCATAACATAATTTTAATTAATAGGGTAGTCATCCCAGGGCAGATAGGACATCGCATGGATGATGCCGAGCACTGGCCCTGGGTGAAAACCTGCCAACTCTATGCTAGACATGTGATAGATGAGATAGTATTGATACGGTAGTAGAGAGTAGTAATGGAGCTCCATATATGAGGAGAGGCAGGAGGGTGGCATCCGCAGTCTTGTGGCAGGAGGTCAATGTAAGGTAGGGATGGATGCAGTAGAGGACACCGATTTTTTGGTTTACAGTTTTGGTGATGGCTGTAACATGTGCATCCAGGATAAGTGAGGGCATCTAAGGTGACTTCCAACTATGTCAAGGGGGCATGACATTCAACCTCAACAAGTGGTGTGTTCTTCACTTAGAAAAAACATTATAAAATGGAGAGAGTAAATCCTGCATGTTTATTGGTTCTTACCTGTGCATCAGATCCCTTCGATGCACAAGTAAGAACTAGATCTGAAAAGACGGATCCCACCACAAAATCTATGTGTCATTATAACTTTTAATTTTTGAAAAAACTCTTATTTTTTTAGCTCACTAACATGGCTCATCTGAACTTAACGGCCGACAAAGGAAACAGTCTTGCCACTCCATCTTTATACCTTTCACCCAAAATACTCAAGAATAAATCAGTCCCATTCTGCCAGTTTACTTGTACTTAAGTGCCTCTTCCTACATGCCTGTGTCTCATCCACGAAACACGGTGCCGCTGCAACAACATACCTGCTCCCACTTTCTCCTTTGTTAACCGCACTCCCATTCCACCACAATTCTTAATATAAATCATTTGAACTGGCTTCTTCAACTTCTGTTACCTTTTATTTTATGAATGTAGGTTGAGTTGCATTATAGAAAGGGATGAGGAAGTGGGGAGAGCAAGGAGAGGTAAGGAGAGCAAGCCGCTACGTGCTACTTACAGAATAATAAAAATAAATAAAACATTTTAACCTCCAACAGCTAGTGGATTTCCCATCCCACGGTCACAAAAACAATGACGATGTCTTCTCCAACCAAATACATGGGGGGGGGATTGACTGCAGCAGTGTGGATCAGGAACAGTCAGTATTTAGTGTAGGGAAAAATGACATCATATTAAATTGGTGGAAGGACTATTTTAAGGAAAAATCTGATAATAATATCCATTATATATATATATATATATATAGTTATTTTAACATTAAAAGTACAAAAAAATGTATTCCATTTTATGAGTGCAATAAGACACTCCAGGGGTGTGTGTTGAACCAATTTTACCACACTACCAGGGCTGAAGGCACTTGGCTGGTGGCCTCCTGCCTCACTATACCCCTAAGCGTGCTGTAAAATCTGTTCAATGCACACTCCATCATATCGTCTTGCTTACTTATTCCATACCAGCGTGTATTAAGTAATACAATTCTTAGGCTACTAACAAGGAAAAAGACCTAGCAATACTCATAAATAATAACCTGGACTTTAAAGACCAATGTACCCATGCTGTGCCAAGAGTAAAAAGAGTACTAAGTGCCATCAAATGAAATATAAAACATCATGGAGCAGGAGTTATAATGTCCCTGTATAGATCTTAAAACCACTTCTGGATTACTGTAGTCAGTTGTGGTGCTCATACAGGATGTTGGATATTGATAGAGTGGAGGGGATGCAGCGTAGAATGGCCAAAATAATATAGGAAATTAAGGATAAACAATATAAAGAAAGTCTTGTAAAGTAAAACTTTATACATTGGAGGAATGCAGAAAAAGAGGTGCCATATTACTACTGTATTATATAATTAACGACCCCATCTCATGAATGAATTAAACATTACATTTAAAGACATAAATTCAAAACCATGGTGGCATCCACTACAGGTCATGACAAGAAAGTTTAGAACAGAATAAAGAAAATATTTTATACTGAGAGAGCAGTTAATCTTTGGAATGGCTTACCTGAGAACATAATAATTAGTGACACAGAAGAGATATTTAAGAATAGATTGGATGAATACATAATGAGTGGAGATAAACGAAGATATTACACTTGATCTACAGAAGCTAGTTTTGAGCTACCAGCCTTATCAGCTCCTTATGCATTAGTGAACATTAGTGATGTGGTAGTCTAGTGGACTCCCACAACACCCAGCCCAGTCCCAGTGATGGAAAGCAGCACAAATGCACCTCCAAGGCATCTGGCCACTGTCTGCTGCCCTCAAATACTTGTACAACACAAAATAGTGATATGGTACTTGCGGGACATCTATTGAAAATCATGCCTAATCCTTACCTTCAGACTATAGTACTTCAGCATACTTGAAACATGCTTCTACTGTACATTCAGTTGCATATAGATAAGAGCAACACCCACAGATAGGTGATTTTCCATCCCCTTTGGACTGATCATTGGAGAAGTCACTGTTGGAAACATTCTTAATATAATCATTGTAAATACACAAGAAGCAAGTGTTGGCACATCACTGGAGGCAAATACGCAGATTAATGGTTTAAGTCAGACTGGCAAGGCTTCAGAAGGGCATTAAATTGCCTTAAACATGTTTCAATGGTACACCCCAGCTAAAGTCAACAGCCCAAGAAAGATGATTCACCTTCTCTGTGACTCAACACAGTAACGCATTAGCCAATTCAGTCAGGAAGGTAGTGCAACCCAGTGGTGAGAACACAGAGCTATGAAACTGGAGAACAGTTCATGGATTGTAGAATGTTTTGCAATATATGTATGTACAGTTTATGAAAAGACCACTGAAGTGGCTCAGGCCCATAACTGCCTTGGTCCTGCACTCAATTACATTTTTATTCCCTGCACCTGAAGTTAGTTTCCAGATCTCACTTCCAAAATGGAAGTGTCATTCTGTGGGGGGGGGAGACTAAGAGTGAAGGGGGCACTAAAGGGAACAACTCTAGTCTCTGCACCCTCATATCAGCTCACCTCCCTGAGATCAGAAGGAACATTTGGCAGGGCACTGCTGGAAGCAAGCTCAGTGCTTCTGCAGGCTGTACTTATGGGCAGTACTACATGAGGCTTGATGTATACAAAGACAAGGGATTTAAAAGGACCTAGATTGGGGGGGGGGGGGGATAAAAAGGACATCCCAATGCAGCACTGTTGAGAGTTGTTTTAATTAGGAAATGTAAAAAAATTGGGTCTGATATTTAAAACATAGACACCAATTTATGCAAGCAAAATTGCAATTTTGTTTGAGCAAATCAGGCACTGCAAGCCTCCAAGCTTTTGACTGGGATGCTCTTGGCCTCCTGGCCCAACCACAAAGAGAGCAGGGACATTATTTGTCTACACATGCAGGTACAGTAGATCTGATATTGGCAACCTGGCTGTAAGAGTGCTGTGAGCATGTGGTGTCCACACACACAGTGGCCATCAGCATACACACACACTACTGTACACAACCTGTATACTACCAAGGAAGGACTACAGTGGTTAAGAAAACCAAGGATTTACTTGGTGCTGTGGACTCAATACAATGAGTATCAATGGGCAATCACCATGCCAATAACAGAGTTGCTGTCAGGTGATTCCTGCTGTGAAGAAACAACTAGCTCTGCTCTTCCACACTGTGAGCAGATTTTTACTCACACCCTGTCTTCGTGCCTGAAAATAGACATTGATTGTCTAGTGCACATACCTGATATACAAAAACTAAATAAATAAATCTGGAAGAGTATTTTAAGCAGAGAATTGGGAGGCGTTCAGTCAGTTCTTCCTTGGAAGGATATCCTCCATTAGGACTGAGATCTCTACAAGTGGACCCTACTTCTCTCAAAGGGCCAGGTTGAACAAGTGGCTTCATTTTCTGCCCCTTCTGTACTGCTGAGGTCCCACCCAACCAATCTGAAGTCACCTAGGAGAGACAATCTATGACCTTGTCACCCCATGGACTTTGAATCATCCTAGTTATGCAATACCTGTGAGGATACAAAATGGAACATAACAGTGATATTTTTTTTGTCACCCTGGCCCTAGAGTAAGGATATTGTGATACTCTCACTCTAAGTTCAATTGGCAAAATATATTCTCACTATAGGTCCTGACTGGTTGGAGCTGGCAGCACAAGCAGAATGCTTCAATTTTTAGCCACTACAAGTGACTCGTGTGCCAGCTCCCACTCGGTGATAAAGCCCTGTCACGTAATAGACTACTATCACCATGCAACATTTTAAAAAGCTCTCCTTAAAAACACACTAAGACAGCATTTTTTAAATTTCCCCTAAACATTTGCAGCATCTACAAAACTCCATTTTCATTTTTACTAGACCTGTAAGCCTTATAACTCACTATGCACCTTATCACTCACTTCATGCTTCCGACCAGCAATATCTTCACTCTTAACCACTGACATGCTCCCATAAGCCGACAATACTCGGGTACAGCTCTGCTTCCCCACAGGGCCACATCTTCCCTCACTCACTCACTTGCTTCTCTGACACTCACTCTTCAATTATGGACTGACACCCTGGCACATGTAATATCATCATGTGACTCGAACAACCCTTGGTAATCACAAAACACCACTCGACCATCTAAAAACACTTACTTTTAAGATAAAAACAAAATAGAAAACAATAAAAACATAAACCACAAGTGCACTGCATAAACAGAATATGCCAGCACCCTAAATGAAAATATCACTAATATTTTCCCCTCGCTTTGTTACTTATGATGTCATAAGGTCAAGTTGCACGCAGGGAAAAAAATCAGTAATATTTCATTAGGACAATGATATATCCCTTATAACCACCTAACTCAAATCACCTGAAGCACTTCAACACTGATATGCCACTTCCAATTGCTTGTAACCATGCTGCTATGTACATGTGGGCCAACCAGCTTGATGCAAAAACAAGAAAGAGCACAAAAAGCAAAGAAGTAAGGACAATTTAAACATTTATTTAGCAAGGCAACACTACAACAGCATGCCAAGATCTCCCAGTGCTTCATGCCTCACTGAGTGACTTTTCATCGGGGGGCCTGAAGTACTAGGGGTTCTTGGCATGCTATTTTGGAGTTATGCCTTGCTAAATAAATGTGTAAATTGCTCCAACTAATTTATCTGTTGCACTTTATTTTTATAACCTCCTCCTTTCTTCACCTTTTTAAAGCCACCCCACCACCACCCTGAACACATCCTTTTTACCTGCCCCTTACCTTTTTGGTGTCTTCAGGGGCACAGCATTGTGATCCCCTATGCTTTCTCTCTATGCCTGTGATGGTTGGGGGACTGCAGCAAGAGTCTTGGCAGGCCTGACTGCAAATAATAGTCCCCTCAATCTTCAGGAGGCACAGTTGTGTGGCCCCCATCCTAAATACAACACCCAAGAGAGACAGCCATGGAGGTCCATAATGGCTGCTCCCCCTGATGCCCCATTATGTGGGGGAGCAGCAGAACAGCAGCCATGTGGCTGGCAGCCCAGGCTGATATTAAGTCTGGCCTTTGAAACCCTCCCACCTGTTTTTAAAATAAAAAATGAATTATCTTCAAGGGTACAGCTTTGTGTGCCCCATCCTTCTAACCACCACCAGAGGTCCATTGGCTGCTGTCCCAATGCCCTGTTTCTTGACGGAGCAACAGATTGTCAGCTATTCAGTTGGCTGACTAGACATGGGGAGAAGCAGGGAGAACTTCAAGCAAAGAGGTGCACATTTAGTGACAGGTCTAGGGGATGGGACTCATGTTAGAGTATCTTTTGTGATAGGACGTTCTTACATGATGCCTGCCACCCCCCAAGATGTGTAATTAAATGCTTTGCTTAGCACCTCGTTGTCTCATCCACGCACCAGCCCACCAAATGTATGCTGCTCCCTCCACATAATGGGGCATCAAGTGGGGCAGCCAATCGATTTAGGGTACGTGTAGAGGATGGGGGGGCACACATAACTGTGCCTCCTGAAGATAGGCTGAATTTTTATTCCTATGGGTAGGAGGGTAGGTGATTTTAAGAAAATTTGATTTAAAAAATTGGGCCATAAATCACGTTATATTGGCTCTGACTTTATTTGGCTGAATCATCAAAAGCGCAACACTTGCCCAATCTGAATCCTTGACACGACTTTCTGCACACCTAATTGTATTCCCAACTGCATTGAAAAAGGCAGTTGTGAGCCCTCTGCCTTTAAGAAGCCATCTTTGGATCTAATGTTCCTGCAAATTGCAGGCCTGGTTTAAACCTTTCCTTTCTGGGGAAAGTAATTGAGAAAGTGATGGTACTGCAGCTGGAGATGCACTTGCAGAATGTAACATCTATGAGTCTCTCCAGTCAGGCCTCTGCACAGTGTGGAGATGACTCTCATAAGGGTATTTAATGATCTCTTCATGGAGAAACAGAGAGCAACATGACCTGTCATCAGCATTTGACATGGTGGATAATAGAGTGCTAGTGTATCATCGGGGACACTATGTGGAACTCGCTGGTTATGGTGATTGGAGTCTTCCTCACTGGCTGGGCACAGCAGGTAGCTTTTGGTAATGTCATCTCCGAGGTAGCTGTGCTGAGCTTTGGAGTGCCACAGGGCTTTGTCCTTGTTCCCATGTTGTTGCTGGGTACCTGCAGCTACTGGGTGAGAACTTTAGGCAGTGCAGTCTGGGGATTCATTGCTATGCTGATGATACATAGCTATGCATGGCTTGTGTGTCAAATGGGACTAATATAGTCTCTGTACTGAAAATCTGTCTGGGTGGAATCAATGACTGGATGGCCACCAGCTGTCATAGCCTCAGTCCTGGTAAGATGAAGGTGTTGCTGATCAAGTCAGGTCTTCATGGGTCACAAAGGAAGGGTGATAGTGTCCTTTTTCCATCATTAATTGGTGTTACACTCAGAGCAGCAGATAAGGTGAAAAATCTGAAGGTCATTGTAAATTGCAAGCTGACCCTGGAAATATCATATATCAGCTGTAGTCCACAGTAGCTTTTTTTCATTTATGGAATATTGCTAAGATTAAACCTGGTTACAATCATATATGCATTTGTTACATCCAGATCAGATCATTGCCATGCTCTCAACTTAGGGTTATTGGGAGGACTGATGTGCTCCCTGCAGCTTGTCCAGAACATGGCGGCCCTTTTGATTGCTGGGACTTTACGGTCAGAGCATATCACATCAGTACTGCATGAGCTGTAAATGCTGCCTATTCAGTGGTGTGTTCACTTCAAGAAGGCTTGCTGATGTACAAGGCCTTTCACAGTTTGGGCCCTAGTACTTGGACAATCTGTATACACCCTTAATTGTCCTTTGCACCACCTAGCCATGTATGTTACAGTATCTGTCCCATATTCAAGGTTAAAACTGTTGGGGACAGAGCTTTTGGGGTGGCTGCTCCTTTGGTCTTCAATGCATTGCCACACTGTGTTTGATACACCCCCTTGGTGGAAGTGTTTTAAGAAGTCAGTTAAGTCTTAATTTGTTTATGTTAGTCTGCAGTTTGTGGTTATAAATTTACTGGATGGTTTGTCTTTCGGATGAGACATTAAACTGAGGTCCCATCTTTTTTTTGGCAGACTCTTTATTCTCCTTTATCTGGAGCCTTAGACTCTCTCCAGTAGGACACCCGACTTACCTGATCCCACCTGCCTGAAATTCCCAGCCTTACCTGCCGGATGAGGAGGGGACTCCACTCCACTTTTGATTGGGTGACTAGGGAATCAGGGAGGGGAGGTAGACATTACCTACCTAGATTTCATAAAGCCTTCAACACCAACCCACATAGAAGGTTGACTAACAAGATGGGTAGTCTGGGTATGGGAGACAAGGTGGTGAACTAGGTAAAGAACTGGTTAACAGACAGGAGACATAGGGTGATGGTAAATGGGGTACATTCTGGGGACAGGGGGTGACCAGTGGGGTACCACAGGGATCAGTACTAGGACCAGTCCTGTTCAATGTTTTCATTAGTGACATTGCAAAGGGGCTGGAAGGAAAGGTCTGCCTGTTTGCAGATGACACCAAGATCTGCAACAGGGTGGATACTCCAGAAGGGGTGCAGAAAATGAAAAGGAACCTGGAGAAGCTTGAAAGATGGTTGGAGATCTGGCAACTGAGGTTCAATGCAAAGAAGTGCAAAATAATACACCTGGGTAGAGGGAACCCTGGGGAGAGCTACAGGTTGGTTGGGGGCTGACTGTCACCAAAGAGGAAAGGGACCTAGGGGTTATCATCTCTGATGACCTTAAAGTATCAAAGCAGTGCACAAAAGTGGCAGGGAGGGCCAATGGCATGCTGGGGTGCATAGGCAGGGGTATCACTAGCAGGAGTCAGGATGTGGGGATGCCATTGTATAAAACATTGATAAGGCCTCACCTGGAGCACTGCATGCAGTTCTGGAGGCCACACCTGTGCAAGGACATAGATAAGGTGGAGACTATCCAGAGAAGGGCAACAAAGATGGAGCAGGGCTTGTACCACAAAACATATGAGGAGAGACTAAGGGACCTCAATATGTACTTACTAGAGGAGAGGAGACAGCGGGGGGACATGATTGAAACTTTCAAGTACCTCAAGGGCATAAACAAGGTGCAGGTAGGGGACCTTTTCCAATGTAGAAAAAGTACTAGAACAAGGACGCACAATATGAAATAGGAAGGAGGTAGATTAAGTGGTAATGTGAGGAAGTTTTTCTACACAGAAAAGGTAGTCGATGCTTGGAAAAGTCTGCCACAGGAGGAAGTTGGGGCAAGTACCATGGAGGAGTTTAAGCATGCCTGGGACAGACACAAGGGAAGCTTGAGAGGGGAATGAGTGATGAAAAGCCATAGATCATATAGGGTCACTGGCCACATGCATAAAAATACCACCAACCACTTAATCAGGTTCAGTTTAAGCTGGTTTCCATATGTATTCCCCCCCACCCGGGACAAGGCTGAACATAGGCAGAATTGCCTAGTCCAAATTTCCCAGACAACAAATTAAATAAATAAAATGTTCTCTTTTGTTGTAAGGTGCCCTGACCTAACAGATAGGGTGTCATAAAAATACAATTGTGTCATCTTGCTTTGTCTAATTAAAAATTATAAACTAAGAAAAAAGTTGAGCATGAGGGGAAGGGGGTTGGGGAACTCCCCTGGGTTCAGCAGTGCAGGCCACGAATACTGATGGTCTGTTTCTGTAATGCCTCTTCTGGGGCATGGGGGCCTATACAGGACTAGTGTTAGCCCTGATACATGGTCTTATGTTGAGGAAGGATAGTGCAAATTCCTTGTGGGCTTCCATGTTCCCAAACAAAGAATTAAAAGAGCGGCCTTTTAATATTAATAGACTGATAACAGAGCTGTCATTCAGTTATGACTCCTGTGCTCCTGCAAAATTACAGGGGTGCAGCTGGATGGGGCTTGTTTGCCAGCTTGCATGGAAAATGAGAATGTGACTGCTACCCCCTCCCCCTGCATCCTCTCAGGAAGAGTCCACCCTCATTCATGCAAGCTGACAAATGAGCCTCATTAAACTGATCTACCACCTCCCATCCCCCATCCTCCATACCTGTAGTCAGCTCTAGACCCCCACCCACCCAGTCACCAACACAAGCAGGGTTGAATATACCAAGGGTGGCACACTACATTTTATTGCTTACACAGCAGCCTGCCCATTGCCCATTCCGAATGGGGTCATTATCATTATATCATGGGGCTGGCAGTATAGCCTAGCGATTAGAGTAAGAGCAAGAATGAGCTTTGTATATCCAGCAGACAGACCTGGGTTTGATTCCCACAACCTCCACTTGCATACTGTGTGACTATAAGCAGGTCATTTAACCTCCCCAGTGCTCCCAGTTCACCCCTGAAAATATGTACCTGTGCCTAGTGGGCCTTACCCAGTTACCAAAGAACAAAGTAAAAAATTGTAGCTGTAAAGATTGTCAGTAATTGTCACTTTCTCAGTGGAGGCAAGAATATAAGAAAATAAATTCCAACTTCAACCAAGGGCCAGAACTGCAGTCACATAGTACATTTTGTCCCATGCTTCATATCTATTGGAAAATGGAACAAAATGCCAAGGTGTAGAAAATGCTGCTATTTATGGATTTATCAGGAATCAAAATCACATTAACTTCTAGCTGTCAGGGACATGCAGCTGTTTAAAAAAAACCTTGGCTCCAAGAAGTCCTTCCTTGTGTGGCAGCAGGCTATGCTATCTCTAGGTAAATGTCAGGGAGACACACATATGCAGCCTGCCGACATTTGTCCTCTCTATCTGACAGGCTCTGGTCAGTGTCCTGCTGCACAGGATTGTGGTAATTTATGTCCCAGCTGTGTACATTAACTTATCTACTGGGGAGCTGGCTGCACTGTCGCAGTCAGTCTGTCTCCTTTGCAGGCTGTGGGACTTTTCCTGACTCTGAGGGCTGAGTGAGAACGAGCTGTTCCCTAACTGCCAAACGCCTTATAAGTAACAACATACTCAGCAGAGGGACTGGGTCCATGCCAGTCTGAACAGTGGCAGACACAAATAGTTATGGTTAGCCTGTAGTTTTCCTGCCCTCGATTCCTTGTAGCCTACCTACTGTATAAGAGTAAAGTAATGTTCCCTCTCCATGACTCATGTGTACAACTGTTTCCCTGGAACCAAGGCAGACCATTTTTTTTATTCATCTTTAGCATTTTTGCTTTCATTTTAATGAAGTTGCCTAATTAGGAGTTGATTTAACATATGCAGCTGAGGGCTCTTCTGTGTATTAGTCATAACTGAAACAGTGCGATCATTTCCCCATGACCCAAAGACCACTTCCATTTTCATGTTGGAATTCCTTTGGCTCCAAATCAAAAATCACAGTTCCCTTGTCAGTGTAGCTCATAGCCTGGACTGGTTTAAAACAGAGAAACAGATTTACAAGACATAGAGTCTCCCCTTTGCAATAAATTTCCCATCTTTGAAGAACAGAATTATGTTTGTACTTTCACAAATGGTCATACAAGGCATAACTACAGAAAGAAAATATTACAGATGACTGTTATTTTCCCACTAACTGAATACACCAATTTAGAACTTCCAACCAAATGTTATGTATTAGCACTTAAATTTAGTAGTGTGTATTTTCTGTGGAATTAATAGTGCCATATATTATATATTCTGTTACTTTTCTGTTTCTTATAGCTTATATAAAAAGTAATTTGATACACAGGCACTACATGTATTTGTATTCTTTAGTTGGCTGCACTATCTCTTTATACCTCTATGCTCTGTAAATCATTGTTTAACTTGTAAGCTGTCTACAGTATCTCCTATGCTCTGTAATTCACGGTTTTAATTTGTACACTGTCCTACCCAGGACATCCTTTAAAATTAGCTTGCTCAATGGAGCCTTTCCTGGTGAAACAAATAATTTCAATTGAAGTAAGCTGCATTTAGAGCTTATTCATGATAAAGTTTACTACTACACATGTCTTCCACATTCAGCGTCCAAACCAATTCAAACTAAAGGAACACTGTTAACCCCCATTCCTACCATGGAGCCAGTTTGGGTCCCTTCAGCATAAACAGGTGGCTGACTGCTTTTTCAGCACAGAAGAGTACATATCTGAGTTCAATATTTTTTAAATATCATTTTATTGGAATTTTCAATAAAAAGAAAATGTGAGGTTACACACACATATATAAAATACACCACAATACTGGTTTTTAGCACAAACACAGTAAAACAAAGTCAATAAACCCTTCAGCTTATAGTAGGTCCCAAAATAAATGTGGGATGGGGTTATTAAAGTATTTCAGAAAAGAAAAGAAGCAAATTATTCTAAATGTCGTCATAAAATGACAGAAGAAAAAATTAAGAATGACCAAGTGTAGACAAAGCATTGTATTCAACAGCAGGTATAGTTATATTCTAAGCAGCAGGCTTTTTTAATTTATTTATTTTTGCACTTCATTTGCTCAGGATAACCCAGCTCAGATAAAAGCTGGGATGCTGGAAACATAGTAGGGAATGCAAACGGGGTTAGCAGCTCACCAAAATAAATTAACACCCACAAAGCAGGGGAGAAGCAAACATTGCCATACTGGATGGCATGGTTAGCAAGTCACTAAACTGCTTGTGAGAGGCCCTAATAGATACCAGTGGGTCTATGCAAAGCAGCTGATTATGCCTTGCATATAGGCACACTGGCATACTGGCATATTGGAAGGTTTGAAGAGGTGGTAAATAGTCATTTGTGCCTAGCTATTTACCGCCTTCCCAAACCTGGTCTTATGGGTGTGTGTGACTCCCTGGTGGTTTAGCATGTCTCCCCCACCACCACCCCACCAATCACCAACCTGTTATTAACTGAATATGTAGAATACTCCCCTGATCATCTAGCATGTGCCCCCGGCCCCGATCGCCTGCCTGTTATTGTTAAACATGTCCCTTCTGGTTTACCATTCCTCCCCCCAGTACTAATAGAACATTTACATGCACTGCTGTGCTTAATGGAGCCACTATGGTACAAGTCAGGAAACAGTTCAAAAATCAAAAGAACCAGTGCTCACTCAATTTTCTGTGTTACATACTTTATAGGGTCAGACAATACCACTTCAATGTTTATGGAATAAAGTGCGTTTATGCTTGTGCATACTCTGTTGTGGCTGTACTCTATTCCTGTTTTGTAGGAATTTTAAACGTGATTGCTGGTAGGAATAGAGAGCCCTCCATGATGAATGTGGGAATGCTGTAAAAGGAGGAGGAAGAGGAGGATGGTGAGTTATTTTCCAAGCACTAGAGTGGGGAGTCCTGGGAGTGGATGGTTTAAAGAGACTCACCAAGCTAACGCAATCAGTCACTGCACCATACCTATTGATGCCTTGCCGCCAGAGGATCCCAATAAAGTAACGATGTCTGCAAAGTTTAGGCTAATTAGAAAGCTGAATCACTTGTAAAAATGTAAAAAACAGGTCCCAAGAACTTCCTGGCCTTTTGCTGCTGCCCTAGCTCCACCCTGCACTCACTAGTGTGATGACGAGATGCCAGTGAGAGCATGGGGTGCACTCCATTATTTGCAATGAGCAACAGCTTTTCTATGTATTTTAAATGATGTAGTAGCCACTTGGCAATGAAACTTTGGGCACTGGTCAGCTAACAAGGTTTTCTCTTTGGCTAGAGGAACATTTAGAGTTGAGAAAAATTGAATGAGCGTGTATATACCTTCCTCTGGAGTGGAATCTGGTGGATCTATTAGAAGGAAATCATCCAGGAAAACAGCACAGCTGGTCTACGGTATATATTGAATAAGGCCCAGCAAATGGCTTCAGCAAATTGATCGAACAACTTGGGGCTGCTCCTGCAACCAAAGGTAAGTCAGACTGTGAAGTAATATTGATTTCCCAGGACATGCCAAAGCGAAGGGTGAATAGGTAGCAGCTTGAAAGCATCTGAGATATCAGCCTTGGAAAGCCATGTCTGAGCCAAAATGCTTGATTAGAGTGATGGCATTGTTTATACAGGCATAACATAAGGAATACTCATCAATTGGAATTAATGAATTGATATTGGGTGTGGAAGAAGCATGAGGAGCAGAGAGATCCATGATGAGATGTTTTTGCCTGAAAACTTCGATGTTTCAGTACTGATAGGATTAATACAAAAAATAGGAAATGGAGGCCAAAGGACTGGACCAATGATGAAGTTCTTTTGGAGCTCCTTCTGAAGTAGTTGATTAACAATGTCTGGTTCGTATAATGCAGATTGCGACAAATGTAAGATTCAGAAGGAATGACAGCTATGAAAACCATGTTGAAACCCCAAAAGGAGGTGAGCAACGGCAGCAAAGGAAGGATGGGAGGACAAGCATCTGCCAACTTGGAGATGCTGAGAGCCATCGATAAATGGGAAAATTGAATGCTTGAGCCTTAGGACAAACACTGCATGTCACCACAATAACTGCAGGCATGCAGAAAGCTGCAGTTCAAATGGAAACATCCTCGGGTGTTGAAACTGTAGCAGACTTGATGATTGCCCAACATCTGGACAGGACACCCAAAGGCATCAGAACGAGCTCAAGTGTTTATAAAGGTACGAGTGAGTCCAGAATGAGTGGCAGACAGTGAAGGAGGAGGAGGCTTGGAGTCCGAGGATGAAGCTGCGAAAGATGACACAGTCAATGAGCAATGTGGTTAAAAGAACCACAAAGAGAGCAGATGAGAGCCCTCTGCCTGGCAAAATGGCAACAAAACAGTTAGTTGTCGAGGACCGCTCAATTTAGCCTAGTATTATAGTGATGCACGACGGTAGCTGCCTTAGCAGAAAAAGATTTGTGATAATCATAAAACAGTGTACTGCTGTAACAAGAACTAAGATCCACCACGAGGTACAAGTAGGAGTCCAATTCAGCACGGTGGTCAGGAAAAGCTGAGCAAATGATATCCCAATAAAGGCTGAAGGCCAGAACAAACTCAGAAATCATCAGATTGTGGAAGAGTTGGAGATCCTTAGATTTGAGGATAACTGATACCTCACCGCAGGAAACAATGTGATTGTCCATGATGTCTTGAGAGGCAACCAGTAGAGAAACCAAATTAACATCCTTGCCATCGATGATGTCCTTGTGGAGGTAATCCAATATGAGATGGACAGGAGAAATGACTGGATCAGAAGGAGGGGGCAAAGTACCTGGCACGACAAGAGGAACAGGAGCAGTAATAGGCACAACTGGAGGAGGCAGAGGCGGAGGAACATTGCTTAGAGAAGGAAGGTCATCAGGACGAGGAGCAAGCAAAGCCAGAGGCAGCTGGGTCAACAGATGGGCCTCAAGAGTGGACATGCAAGATTGAAGAGCAAACATGGAGGAAGTCATTTGAGCCATGAAGACATGCATCTCAGACATGGGAGAAGAAGGCTGAGGAGCCACGGGGGCAGGTCCTGGAGCTGGCACAGACTGTAAACTGGAGAAATACAGGTCGTAAAGTGCCTGCTTATGAGCAGAAGTGGGGTAAGCAGTGCCATGACATTAAAGCTCCACAGTTAGATGGGGCACAGTACAATCAGAAATGGAGAGGTGGGTTTTAGCTGTGAGCTTTCTTCCAGGGGGTGGCACAGAAGGAACAGCTGTAGACACATGAGGAGCCACATCAGGATCTGACATGGGAGCATCTAAGGAGGAGGAGGAGGAGGAAGTCATGATAATTCAGGTCCTAGGAATGAAGTGCAACCAATGTAAGTGAAGACACAGAATCGGGACAGCACAAGGCCTGAGCTGGAGAGCAAGAACAGAGACAGAGTAAGTAGCAATGCAAGGACGGCACTTCCAGCCCAATGTACCAGAGGCACAGACACGAGCATTCAGAAATGCACATGGATGAAGTCCAAACTAGACAAAAACTAGGCACACAGGCACAAAGATCCAACATCCAATGTGAGGCTGCGCTTTGCAGATGCAGTAAAAGACACACAAAAGCAGCAAGATTCCCATCCAAGGCAGTCCTCTATTGATCATGCTACAGCAGCTGGAAGACAGAGACTTACAAACAATAAGTAATACAACAACAGGAACCCCCATTTCCAGCCAATGGACACTTACCTTCACTCAATACCCCAGAGGCAGAGTTAGGAACAGGGACTGTAGACTGCTGGAGTGTGCTAGGTGAAAGTCAGGAGCTGAAACAGAAGAGAAGGCATGAGAAGCAATGGGAAGCAGGAGAGGAAGGCATAGCAGAAGGACAGCATGGAGCGGGGGGGCACAAGTAACAGTAGGAAAACAAAAAACACAGGGAAGCAACAGGTACTTTCAGGAACACAAGGACAGGGAATGGAGCAGCGAAGGCAGCATTGCGAACATGAGGTGTGCAACCATAAGGGGCCACGACTCTCCACTATGACCACCACATCGTCTGCCATATGATAAACAAGGAAGTCACAGTAAAGCACCGTGAACCACAAGCAGATGGAAAATCTGTCAACTGACAGCAGTAGCTGAGCCAATCACCAGAATGGAAAGAAATGCTGCATGGGCAGTGTAACAGCTGCCGGCAGGAAGTAGGGAGCTTCCAGCAGTGGTGAAGCTGAATTAGGGAACAGGATAGGAACTGTAGGCAGAAGCAGTAATAAACTGAAAATGACATCAAATAAATGGTAGGTACAAGTACATGTGAGCAGGTATGAAACACATTGCGAAGAAAAAGAAAATTCCGTAGACTCGGGCAGGAATCCCAATGGATGCAAAAAATAAGGTCAAAACCTCAGAGGGGCCATATGCAAGTCAAGTTCCTGAGACCAACCAGCAAAATGAGAGTAATGGGGTTCCTTTTTTTTTATTAAGTGTATTTGGGTATGTGAAGGAAGAAAATCAATACTCCGTGTCTATGGCCCTCAACAGCAGACCATCAGCAAGGTTGTAATTCCGGCCAACAACAACCAATACCGTACTCCAACAGTGAAGAGAAAGCCAATGGTTCAAAAGCAGTGGGCAGGTCCATCCGGGGGAAGGGGTGGGAAGAACTGAAAGGCACGGTCTGGCACAGAAGGAAAGACAAGACGACCCAGCAATAGACTGTGGGTTGTGACTCCAGTTCAGTTGAAGGCAAAAAAACAATTGTGTATACAACCTATACTGGGCCACCCAAAAGGCTTGCAGCCATCTGCACCTGTAAAACAAAGGCAGAGAAACATTAGCAAAAAACACAGAAGGCATACAGTCTTTGCTAAGATGCAGGAGCCATGCATAGGAGGTGGAAGTGCAGTACCAAAGGACGATTCCGGAATTCAGTGCTGGAGGAAAGAAAAATAATTATACAATGGCAACAAAGAATGCTAGCCTTTGATTGGTCACTCAGGGTCTAGACCCAGGATGTTATCACAGCATAACATCCTGCATCTAGTCCAAACACATTTACGACCGCATTTAAAGTTTTAATAGATTGCTCCACATCCATCCTGTCCCAGCTCTGCTCGAATGACCCGCTACCGCCCTGCTCTCAGTCATCACTTTACACCTTCTGTAAACAAACTGAGTCTGTGTGTATTACTATCTCCAGGTACAAAAACACACAACTGTACCAGGAGAACCAGAAAACAAATGTAGCTATGAACGCTGGCTGGGCTTTTGTTACAGCTTACCGTGCGACTCCCTAAATTAAAAAAAAAAAAATGAAACATACAGAAATGAACTGGGATGGAGCGGACAGCTGCCATGCTGTTTTTCTACAGAAATGAAAAATAGTTACTTGCCTCTTTTGTAATCTTCCATTCAGTTAGTTTTCTTCTCTCCAAAACACTTCAAACTGTCACGGAAACATTAAGGGGGGGGTCACGCTGAGTACTTCCGGGAAAGTAGATGCACATAACAAAACAAGGACAGCAGAGTCCATTTTCAAAGTAATAAATAAAAAAATTAATAAACAACAACAGGCTCACTCCTGTTTTATTTTGCCAACTGTACCAGGAGAGCAACAGGGTGGGGCAGAGCCACCTATTGGACACAATACATAATAACCACTATTTTTTTACTTTGTATACATTCCCCTTCCAGAAATGACACAAAAATGTACTTTTCATAAACTTTTTGAAATTTGTCTCTGTTCTTTTTCAATTCAAGCCATTGCATAATAGGAATAATACCCTCCAGGGTGGGTGTTATGTTGAGTTAAACATCCCTTCTTGGGTATTGGATGCCCTTGGCCTCGAGGCGGGATGTTATCCCAGCATAACACCCACCCTGTTGGGCATTATTCCTTTAATAATACTGTCGGGCAGCATGGCAAAAAAGGAGAGCATTCAGAAACCAGCATAAAACATGATGCTACATGAAGTCAGGAGGGGAGCGGCCAGGACCGGATACCGACGCATACCATCCGATACACAGTCAGCACTCAGAACCAAGTGCAGCTTGACTGGAGGGCACAACTCCCAATGGAGGGCCAAGAAACACACACACGGAATGGTTAGTGCCATGCACAGCAGCACCAGAGGCAGGGGACCAGCAGCAGGAATGGAGGCAGGGGAAAATTAGAGGGGGCAGCACGGGGGATGAGCAGGGAGATGGCTCAAAGGGGAACACAAAAAGGAGGGTGGGGAGACCAAAGAACAGTAAAACAAATGAGCAGGGAACAAAAATGCTCATGGGACAGGGCAGGCTAGAGGGCAATGAACAGGAGGGGCAAAGAGAAAAACAACAGAGGGAAGGCAAGAAACCACAACAGAGGAGAAAAAACTAGCATACACGCACGCAGGAGCTCAGGTAGGACAATTGTTTTCCAAACATTAGAGTGGGGGGTCCTGGGAACTGTTGGTTTATATGATGTGTGTGGGAGGAGTTTATTCCCCCACATTAAACCTTGGGCTAGCCCTCCCAAAACCTCCAGTGCCTCGAGGCACTCAGCTTCTTCCTCAGGGAGTGAACTAATAGAACATTTGCCTGGTGGTCTCCCATGTCCCCTCTGCTCCCAATCACTTGCCAATTATTTATACCTTTCCCTGGTGTCCAGTGGTCACCCAACCCCACCTCACCCCCTGTATAATAGATGACCACCGTTTACAAAAGAAGGCTCTCCTGTACCACCACCCTGGTCCCCCAGTGTAGCCCTAGCCCCTCCTGACAGTGACTGGTGCAACCTCACCACACACCACCTCGGCCATCCACCATCTGAATGACAGGGAGCATTCATGGACCTACTGTAGAAACAGCTGTTTCTGTAGTAAGTGTGCAATCACTTCCCATCTTTCAGATTCTGGCCAGCCGAGGCGGTGAGCTGAGGGGTTGTGCTGGTTCCCATCAGGGGCAACTGAGGTTACATCAGGTGCCATGGGTTGATAGTGGTGGAAGGTCTTGTGTGGGTGGGAAGGGAGATGTCATCTGTCCCATGGAGGGATGGGGGAACTCTGGACAACAGGGAAATGTATTATTATGGGTGGACAATTGGGAGGGAGTGAGGGGACCATTGGACACCAGGGAAATGTTGTATTAATAATGGGCAGGCAATTAGCGGGACACACTAAACCACCAGGGAAATGTTTTATTAATAACAGGCAGGCAGTGTGGGGTGGCAGGGGATTGCTTAATTGGAAGGGACTGTACTGTACAAGAGGTAGCACAAACACGGTTTGCTCCAGGCCTGTAATGAGGCCTTATGGGACATAAATGACCCCACAGCACCTTGCTAGTGCCATGAGGTTTTTGCAAATTTATGTATGAATTTGGTAGATTTCTCTAAACAGAGGCAGTGCCAAGCATAAGCGCACCAAATGGCTGTTTGATGTGCTAGTACAGAAGGGGAAGCACTGAAATAGAAATTATAAGCAGATCTTATCTTGATATGCAAAGAGGGATAATATAAAAACCAAAACTGTTGTTCTGACTCTTGTATTTATAGAATTTTTACCACTTTTTGGATTCAGGTTGGGGTAGAAGGTAGAAGAGGGGTTAGTGGTCGCAGTTAAGGGGGAACCACTAGGGTTCCTGCTTGTGGTACCAATCCTGGCTGAAGAGAAGTAACAGCTATTTAAGTGGACCATAAAATCCAGTTTGCTTCAGCAAGCCCCATAGCTCCCTGTTGGCCACATACCTCTTAAGGCCAGTAGCAAGTTGTGTTTTGGGGACCAATCATGATAGTGCCTGGCTCAGTTCATTGATATACTGGAACATGCCATTATTGCTCACTACGTACTTTGAGAATGTTTCAATATGGCTGGCTCAGTGGCACAGAGAGCTGAGGCACTTAGCACCTTACCTCTCCCATGCTGTCGATCTGGGTTTGGGAATGGACTCGGGTCACTGGGGGTCCACCCTGGAGTGAGAAGAACAAGTGTCCAGAGGACTGCTCTCCTCTCCTGGGGTGGAAGGCCTGTCATCCCTGGCCTAGGCTGTCCCCAGGTGGAGGCCTGGTGGCAGAGCAGGTCAGGGAGGCAACGTAAGGGAGGGCCTGTGGGGAACGTTGAACAGGTGCGCATCCACACACAAGTCCAGTGCTCATACAGTCAAGAGTGGGACTACAAAAACAGAAAAAGGAACATCGGGGGGCTCCACGAAGCCCAGATGTCCCTGTGCCTGCACCTCCACTCGGTACAAGTCTTGATCTGACTCAGATGTGTGTACTTGGGGGGGGGTGCGTCCCTCCCTCCCGGCCTGGCTCTGCCATGAGAGGGCAACTTGTGGGGAGGAACCTGACAGAACATGCATCCGAGGGAGGAGGTTTACCAGCCTTGGAGGACTGGGGACTGGGCTAATGTAGCTGGCCTCCCAGATGCAGGAGGAAGAAAAGACCTATATAGAAAAAAAGGATGTTCCGATATACTGGTAACTTTGCTCCTGTGGCAGACATTTTGCATGCACAAACTGGGATCTGTGAATATCCATGCTATAAGTCTTGTTTCCATTGGGATCGTGCCTATATCCATTTCTGCTGTTCAGTGGACGGGAACACTATGAGACCCTTGCTCAGGGTCATGCAGTGGGTATTCAAAGCTAGCAGAGTCGACAGAATTCTCCAAGATAACCCATGGTAATACAATGAGCTTTTTTACAACCATATTTCATTACCTTAACCTTGCATGAGTCTTGTGAAGTAATATTTACAGTTTGTATGTAGTCCCCTTTGGGAGGAAAGGGATCATAATTTGGCTTAAGGAGACAGGCAGCCGATCACTTCCACTTCCCAGTTTGCCAGCCCAAGAGCCTTGGTGGCTTTAATGTATATTAAAGGATGCGTTAACGTATACTGTATAAAATAGCATGACAAAATTGCCCCATAGATTTATATGGAACATGCCCTGCACTATCCCTAGGAAGATGTAACAAAACATATGAGCACAGGGGCTGGGCTGGCAAACCAGGAAATGGAAGGATCATCTGGCCATCTCCTTGGGCCAAATTATGATGCCTCCCCTCCCAAATGGGACTACATGTAAAACTGTGAATTTTATTTCAAAAGACTTATGCAGGTAATGAAATTTGCCTGTAAAAAAACACTGTGCTGTTGTGGTTTTTCTTAGAACATTCTTTTATACCTGCAACTTCCCAGTTACCCAACTGGTTTTCTAATGATTAGACTAAGTCACATTGCACCTTAAAGTATCAGGATCACACAGATATTGAAATTCAGATGTCATTTAGAAGTACATTAGGGGATCAAAAAGTTGATCCAACAGTGAGGGAAAGGGGATCCACAGGGGTTTCTGGACGTGACTGACATTCACATAACTGGCATTACCTTTAAGTTCAACTATCAAAAAAAGAAGTGAAAATACCTTTATTTCACTGACACCACCATGGAGATCAGTTAACCCTTGACCCTCACTGTTTAACAAAGCAAAATAATACATAATTTTCTTTGGAAGTAGGTTTACTTAATATAGGAAAAAGAAAAGGTTAGGTAAGTTTCAGCTGTTCATTTCTGAGAAAGCTGAGGCTGCTGAGATACTTGCAGAGTCCTGTGTTTTTTGTGTGTGTGTGTGTTGGGGGAGGGGGGGATAAATCAATTTGGCTGATCTGAGTCAGGTACCACAACAGTAAGCTCTTGGTACAGCACCTTGTATTTTTATAGGGAACAGTAGGTAAAAATACATTTTAATTCTGTAACCTCTGAATAATACAGAAGAAATCTTTGTTGTCAGGCACAGGTAGCCCACATGACATTGGGAGAAACTGAAATCTTTTGACCCATGAATCAGAGTTTCCTGGCTCTATATACCATGTTTAGAATCAAGTCATAATTAGCTAGAAACACATGAGTTACCATTAAATTTCCTGTTGTGTTGGCCTCGAGCCCAGTCATCTTCATGCTTGTGAAAATGAATCAGTGGAAGGCTGGTTCCAGGTCCTTGCCAGAGAGTCAGTGGCGGGAGTCAAAGAAGAAGGTGATGCTACTAAATTGCTATTTTTAGCCTTGGCACTGTAACCTGCCTACATCAACTCGAAATGTAGCAAGTCCGGTATACCAGAGGGAGATTTGTAATGGACAGGCCTAATACAGCCACAAAACAGTATTTTAGATGATCCATAATCTGACCCCAGGAACACTGCGGAGATTTTATAAAATGAAGGTTGGTTGTATTTTAAGCAGTTATCCATGTTCTCTAATGTACAGGCTTGATTAATGTTCTCTTGCATCTTTTTTCAGCCAGATCTAGAAATAGTAAGCTCAAACATTGCTCATTCACAAAGTTTTAATCACATTTATTATAAATTCACTGGTGCATTGCATACCATATATCAGTAGTCAAACAGAATCCATATAAGTCTATGGGTTAGCCATTACTTCATCTGTTGTCCTCAAATTTTAAAGGGAACGTAAACCCTGTTTATAACATTTTGTAGTATATTTGGAAATTTGGGCACTTGGGAAATCTCTTAATATCCCCAGAGTACTGTTTCATGTGAAACAGTACAGTACTACTTTTTTTTTTTTGTTTCAGTTGGGGTCCCTTGTTGAAGCTATGGTTTTCCTGCCTGACATTCAAGTTTTAATTGCTTATCAGTAACAGAACCCGGTGATATCAGCTGAGTGGAAACCTGCATGGAAAGTTTCATTGTATATATCTGCTCAACTGATGTCAGAGGGTACCAGAATTCGCAAATATTTGAAAAATCAACTTTGGGTGGAAAATCAGTATTAACCCAGACCCTAAATACTGGAGAAAATTAGACTATTTCAAATCAAACACAGAAAGCAGTTCACTAAGGATATCTTAAACAGACTCCACTTGCCTAATGTCCTAATACATTAAAAATGTAAAAGAAGGGGTTTATGTTTTGTTTAAAAACAAAAGTTACTTTTTTCCTCAAGTTTTATAAAGAAGCTCTTCCAATCTCATGCCGAGCATGCATTAGTGTGGGGCGACAACCACTTCCTTTCCCTGTGTCAAGAAAAAAGTTCCCTGGGTTCCAGTTGTGCCTCCTGCCCCACTAAACAGCAATGGGTGCAGCCACGCATCACTTAGCAATTGAATGGTGAAAGCCGAGATGGTGAGAGGAGGGCTCTGCTAGTTGCTGTCAAGTGGTTCAGGGGTATAATTGGGATAGGCAGCCCACTGTGCACCAGAGAGAAATTAGGACTCTGCTGGGAGAGGGGATCTGAGGTTCAAGAGGGAAGGAGTGGAGGAAAAACCAAGACACAGTAGGAAGCATAAAGGAGAATTTTGATTATTTCAGGAAAAGGGATTAAATGGGAGGGTGCTGGAACATAGCAGGAAGAAATAATTAAATCATTCTGGGAACAGAGAATGGGTTAGAAAGAAGAAATTCGATTTTTGTTGTTTATGGGATCAGGATCAGGCAGGAGGAAGTAGGACAGTAGTGGGAAGGGGGAGGGTTGAACTTTGTTGTTTCTGGGGTTCATGACTGGTAGGATGTGTGGGGAGCAGTCAGAGATAAAGCAGAAATTGAAAAAAGGCATTTTTCTAGGGCTGTGGATATGGTTCACTTGTCAGTTCCACTGGAATGGGATGATTGATTGGATGTATTAAGCTAAGCTCCTCCCCCCACCCGGACAGATATATCTCATGACTCCACCCCGTGACGTCAGATCTTTCTTTCTGAGGGAAAAGCAGGTCACCTCCTTCATGCTCCACTTAGGATTTTCTCTCCACCATAGGTGATCAAAGCTGAATTGTTGTTATTTGTGGTTCTTTCGACTCTGTCTCCATATCAACGATGGATCACAAGAAACCTGGATTTAAATTTTGTGTTCAATACTGCCGGAAGATGTCAGTCAGCAATCTGCACAACACATGCATGTACTGCCTGGACAGGCAACATGATGAGTCCGGGTGCAGCATTTGCCTTTCTATGCTTCCTGAGTCCCTTGAGGATAGGATGCTGTGGCTTGTTTGGGTCAGTCTTTGGAATGGGCTCTGATGAATTTCCCTAAGGATAGCAAAAAGGCCTCAGTGGCTGCTGGGTCAGTAGTACAGCTTGCAGCCCTTCAGGTGGAAGTGGCAGCAGCCACAGTGGCACCTCCTTAGCCTCAGCGCTGTTCACAGCTAGGGCCAGCATCAGAGGGTTCTTAATGGACCAGTTCCATGATATGTGTAGGTCCCTCCAGACCATGGGTGAGAGGTTTGGGAATACTAACCTGCCCTGAAATAGGGTCAGTAGATTGTTTCTTATTCGTTGGCTGATTGGAAGATTGATGGACAGAGCCAACAGAACTGAATACCAGGTCTGTCTGGCCCAATCTGGAGCTATTAGGATCATTGTTGCAGATTCCCTACTGAGTTTCAGGAGGACATTCAGGATTAGCAGAAATGGTGGGAAGGCACACATGAACTTCCCTGTACAATCAAAGACCAGGGCATCCTCTGGGACTATTCCTCTGGCTGGTGGTCTGCAACAAAAGTGTGAATGCTGATTGTTTTCCCAAGAAGTGAATAATTCTATATTGGGAGTGCCCCGCCTTCTGAACATTGTGATTAGAACTTGTCTGTTCAGGGCCCATTTGTGGTTTCCCTGACTGATTATGTTTGTTTGTTTAATCTATACTGATAGGACCATGAGCCAAGAAGACCCGTTTTCATGGGCGATCAGTGTACAAGTAACATTAAAAAAAAAACAGAAAATGTATAATATACATCAAAACAAATACAAGTGACAAAAAAAAGAAATAAGCATATCCAAAACATACGAACATATCTTAACAATATTATTCAAAACAATTACATTTACACTCTAAAAAAAGATACTCTTTCAACTTATGTCTAAAACAACAAAGAGAAGTATTGATACAATCAAAGACAGGCTGCAATGCATTGAAAAAAAAAGGTAACATATAAGATATTGCCTTCTGACCTAGAGAAGTACACATTCTTGGAATGCAAAGAGAAAAATTATCTGTTGACCGAGTCTTAAAAGTTGCATTCTGTTTTTTAAAAATTAGAGAAAAACTATCCAGCACACTATTAAGTATCACCTTTTTTGGGAGTATACCCAATTGAAATTTGTATCGTCCATCAAGTGGAAGCCATCCAACTTGTTCTAAAAGATTACAGGGATGAACCCTTTGAGGTGTTTTCACTACAAACCTAACAACTGAATTAAGTAACACTTTTACCTTGGATAACAGCCCCTCCCCTGCAGTGTAATAGAACAATGCCCCATAATCAATTAACGGCAATAGAAAACTTTGGCCAGCAAATGACGAATGGAAATTGTTAATAAGGGTGATAGTCTATATAGCGCCCCAAGCCTCTGATGAGTCACCTTCAAAATGTTAAGAATCTGAGGCTCATAGGATAGTCCCTCGTCTATTAGTAGACCTAGATATTTAAATTGTTTTACCTGTTCGATTAATGTACCATAAATACGGTAGTGTCTAATAATAATAAGGGACCTAAGTTCAGTCTTTTTTTTGAATTTACAAAAACCATGGTTTTCGGGTTTTTTTTTTCATTTAATACCAAACCGTGGCATCTAAACCAATTCTGAACCCCAAGAAATCATCGGCCAAATCCTTCTGAACTTTTTCAAAGTGAGGACCACTGCCTCATCAGCATATAACAAAATTTGGGATTTAGTACATATAGAAGGAAGAGTGTTAAGAAAAAGACTAAACAAAATGGGACCTAAAATAGAACCTTAGGGAACACCCAGTGAAACATTAGCAGGGGAAGAAAACTGACCCTTTACCCTCGTGACCTGTGAGCGGCCAACCAAATAACTCCCTAACCAATCCATGACCTCCATTGACATTCCCAGATTTACTAAAGAAGACAGCAGAAGGCCATGATCAACCAGATCAAATGCCTTGGTGAGGTCCACGAACACGGCCCCCATAAACAAATTCCGATTAAAGGTTAAATGTAATAAAATCTATATGAAAACCTTGCCTGTGTGAAGTGTCTTATTTGTAACCTGTTCTAGTCACTGTGTTAGAAGTACATTTTGCCGTGGCCATTCAGGGTAAATATTTGTGTTTATTCAGAGTTTGAGCAGGAAAAATGGAATCAGGAAAATGCAGAAGTGAACCCGCGCTCACGGAACGAGCGGGTGCTGAGCCTGGTATTTAAATTTACACAAATATGGCCACTTTGTGCCTAGCGCTAAATATAATTGACACATTCCTTTCCTATTCTACAGTATTTAATGCAAAAAGAAACCAAAGGCATCACTCAAATAAGTAAAAAGTGAGGAAAAAGACTTACAAAACCAAGCCATCCAGTGTACAAAGTCCAATCCACAGCACTAAAAAAAATGGAATGACTGCTGTCAACTGCCAAATTTGGTTTTCCTCACTCAGCAGCTCTCAGGCTGTTTGTCAGTGATAGCAGTCAATTGTGAATGTCATTCTGATGCGAGGCTTTTCTTGTGACCCTGTGACAGTCGACTGCCTATCACTGACTACTGTCAAATGTTTTCTATGGCTACACTGCTATTTGCAACTGAGCTCTGTTGTCTGTATATATTTCTTTTCCCAGTGCTGTATGTGTGTATAGGAGTGTTCGACTGTCTGGTTTTATCCCAGGATTTTCTTCTCATTGTAAATGTCATCTGTTTGCCAGAGCATTACACCTTTGTATTCAAACAGCTGAGAGCTGACAAACAGCCTGAGAGCTGCTGAGTGAGGAAAACCAAATGTGACAGTTAGCAATCATTGCGTTTTTTTTAGTGCTGCAGATTGGCTTTGCACACTGGATCAGCAGACTTCCACAGCTGCAGCCAATAACCCAGAGGTGTAAACGGCTGTGTGATTTACACACATGTGGATATGTGAGGTGACACAGACAAAGGGCAGGTCATTGAGGAAAACTGAGAAAAGGACTGGACTCAGAATGGAGCTCTGTGGGACCCCAGCTAGGAGAGGTAGGTAGTGGAGGGGACAGGGTGCCTCCTACCTGTACCAACTGTTGGTGGCCCTTGAGGTAGAAACAGAGTTAGTAAACAGTGGGAGCTGAGAGGCCAGCAGAGCTCAGCTTGTCCAGAAGGAGTGGGTGGGACACCAAGTCGAAGGCTATGGCTATGGCCAGATCATTGAAGATAGCCACACTGTTGTGTCTCTGATAAATTCCAGTGAGGATGGAGTCAGTAATATGCAACAAGGAGGAGACAGTGAAGTGATGCTTCTGAAAACCAGACTGGAAGGGGGAGAGAAAGTTTGAGGATTGTAGAAAGTCAGCAAGCTTGGAGCGGACAAGTTTCTCCTCCACCTCTGCACGAGAGAGGAGGAGAAAAGCAGGCCAAAAGTTATGGGGGGAGGAGGGGCTTCCCCCTCTGTGCAGAGGTAAAACCTTATCGATCTTCCAGGCCTGAGGGACAGCAGGTTCCAAAGGTGAGTGAGGGGAGAAGCAATGGCAGGAGCTGACAGATGGAGGAGTTTAGGGTCCAGCCCACCAGGACTGGGCTTAGCAGGGTTAAGTGAGGAAAGGGCAAGAAAAGTTTCTTGAGGAGTGATGGAAGCAAAGTGGAAACCCTTGGGTGGGTGAGGGGGGTGAGAAGAGATGGGAGGAGAAGGGAGGGGAGAGGGACCAAGAGGGGAAGGAAAAAGGATGGCACAAGTAGTAAAAAAACTCATTAATGCGAGCAGCAACAGAGGCAGGGTCAGAGACCGGTGAGCTATCCACCAGGAGGACTGGGGGAGCTGACTGGGAAGGGGGTCAAACAGGTAGTGAATAATCTTCAAGAATTTTGCTGGGGAATTAAGGTTAGACTGGAGGTTGGATTTGTCTTTGCAGACTCCGTATAGTCTCTGGCCTTCCTCCCCTTTCCCTGCTTATTTATCAGTATTCCCCATGTCTATTCCATGCATGCTTGAAGCCCCCAAATATTTTCACTCCTCCAGCACTGCCGATTGATTGTCCCAGGCATCCACCACTCTTTCAGTGAAGTAGTAATTCCCCACAGCCCTCTTAAACTTCCCCCCTTCCAGTTTCATTGCATGCCCTCTTATCCTGGTCACATCCTCATTGGAAATAGATTCCCCTTATGTACCCTGTTCACCCCCATGAGGTACTTGTAGGTGTCTACATGCCCCACTCTCCATCCTCTTCTCCTGGGTGTACACATTGAGATCCCACAGACTCTCCTTGTAGGGCAATCCCTACACCATTTTAGTTGCCCTCCTCTGGACTGCCTCCAGTCTATGTCTTTTCTGAGATGTGGCCTGCAGAACTGGGCACAGTGCTTCAGGTGGGGTCTCACCAGCAACCTATACAGTGGTAACACTACCTCCCTCCTCCTGCTGGTGATACCTCTCCCTATGCACCCCAGTGTCCCACTGGCCCTGCCTATTGCTTTGTCACACTGTCCCGCCACTTTGAGGTCATCTGATATAGTAACTCCAAGGTCTTTTTGCTGCTTAGTGACTGTCAGTGCCTCCCCCTCCATTTTACACTCAGCTCCTGGTTTCTATACCCTATGTGAATGATTGTGCACTTTTGGCACTGAACCCAGTTGACATTCTCTTAACCAATCCTCAAGTTTTATAAGGTTTCTACTCATTCTCGCCACCCCATCCTGAGTATCCACCCTATCACGGATTTTGGTGTCATCTGCAGAAAGGCATATCTTCCCTTCTAGTTCTTCTGCAATGTCACTTATGAAGACATTGAAGGGGACCTGTCCTAGTACTGAGCCCTGGGGCACTCTGCTGGTCACTCTCCCCTTATTAGAGTGAGTGCTGTTTACCATCACCCTCTGTTCTCTATCCATTAACCCATTTTTCACCCAGTTTACCACTTTGGATCTCACCCCTAGACTGTCCAATTTATTTATCAGTCTCTCTTTGTGGCACAGTGTTGAAGGCCTTGCTGAATTCCAAGTAAGACACATCCACTGCCCTTCCTTCATCTATTTTCCTGGTTATCCAGTGAAAGAAATCGCTCACATTCCCAACATGCCGCTCCCCCCGTCCCCGGTGAATCCATGCTGCCTACTCACTAGCTTCAAGATATTTCACTAGTCTTTCTTTTAACAGGATTTCCATTAATTTTCACATCACTGATGTGAGACTGACCAGTCTATATTGTTAATATCCTCTCTACTGCCACTCATATGGAGCAGGACTATGTTAGTTCTCCTCCAGTCCTCTAGAACCACTTCGGTTTCTAGCGAGTTGTTGCATAAGGCCATCAGTGGTGCAAGAAGCTCCTTTGCACCCGTGGGTGTATCCAGTTAAGAACCATGGCCTTGTTCACTTTCAGGTTTGCAAATCACTTCAGGACTCTTTCCTCTGCAAATGGATTTGTGTCAACCCCCACCCTCCACCTCACCCCATCCCCGGTGTTACAAATAAACTGCAGGAATTGCAACTTATTGTGCATAAACGCTGTTTTATTGCCTCTCTTATTTGAAACTTTCACAGAAAGGCCCTCAGACTTTTCCAGACCAGCTAACGAAATCTTGAGTGGTTTCTGTTGTTATTTAAACAAGAATGGCTTAATTTTCAAGGTCCTGGTAGCTTAGTATACACACAGTACACCAGAATAGGAAATGGCAAAAATCAGTTATCATGTCAAACGATATGAAATATACTATAAGATATTAAATATCTACTAACTTTCACAATCTAATCAGTAAAACGTTGGGAATACACAGCCCCAGGTAGCCATTTTGAATAAGGTTAAGCATAGAACCTTTCGACTCATATTTAAGCTGTGGGGCTGACTGAGTGGTGCCCAAATGTCTCCAAGTCATGTAATTTATTTTATTTTTCCATTTTCTTGACTAACCTATATGTAGTTCTGTTTTAGTTCATTCCATTTGCTGAGCTTCTATTACTCTTAGTATTAATGCATTTTCTCTATAATGGATTTTCCTCCTCCCAGACTTTGTAATGCTGCCCTTTTAACCCTTCCAAAATATTTACTTACACTATGTCCTATGCCTCTTCCTATTTGATAATTCTACCGTCCTCTGCTAATACTAGACCATTATTCATCTTTTCTAAAATGTTCACCTCTTTTACTGCACCCTTACAATATTTTTACCTTTACCCCTCCTTTCTAAGAATTTGCACTTTTATTCATGCACTCATCCAAATATGAACTCCGTCTTCTGCGTCCGTCTCTCAAAATTAGCACTTTAGTCCACACAGCCATACAGTATGTGTGTGCATTTATCAGGTGTGCAGTGATGTGAGCGAATTTTACTGAGCAACTCAAATTGAGCGATTCAATAAAACTGCTCACATTAAGAGCGCGTGTCAGAAACACCGACGAGTAGTTTACAGCGAGAGTAGGATTGAGTTGCACTTGCTCAAACAGTATAGTGGATTAGTTTGGCCAAGCCCTGCCAAGCTAGCTGTTTGGTGTAGCGGCTTAAGCTACCACCCCTGGAACTGTTGAATGCAGATTCAGATCCTGGTGTGGGAGACTTTTTTTTTTTGTGCTGGGGTTTTACATATTTTTCTATGTCCACCCCGCCCAGAGTTGATAATATTTAATTTAGGGGGTGCAGAGGGCATAGCCCCTCATAAAAATACTTATTTTGCTTTTCGTTTTCCATGTACTGTAGTAAGCAACAGTCGCTGTTTGCGACAGACGGTGTAATGTTAGTTGCCCTTTTGACGTTTTTGCAGTTGTTGTTTGTGATTGGTGCGGTTAAAGACCCGTTATCACAAAAAGCCCATTTACCACTGCATTCCTCCCAAATGTACACTTTTTACACTCCTTTCCAAATTTGTACTTACACTATTTCCTAAATTTGCACTACCAGAGCCCAAAATCTGCACTTGTACATCCCAAAATTTGCACTCGTCCTGAACTTGGTACTTACACCACTGCACCCATCCCTAAAATTATACTTGCACCATGTGCTTCTCCCAAAATTTGTACTTGCACATCTACACCCTCCCCATATTTGAACTTATGCCGGTCTTTCAGCACAGCGGCAGAGCTACCACTTTCAATGCTGGTGCCCTGGGGTTTGAACCCCATGTCTGGATCATTTGAGGGTCAGGATCATTAGCCTAGCCTTTGATGTCAGCTATGGGGCATAACACCAGGAACCCAACTTGGGGAGTGGAGGAGCAGCAGCTGTCTAACATCCTACATATGGGAGCATGTGTAATGATGCAATTGACAGCACTGTACCCCTGCACCACTCACAAAATTGGTACTTGCACCCCAGTACCCCTCCAAAGTGTGTACTTGCATGCACCTCTCCCAAAAATTGTTACTTGCACCCCTCCTCAAACTTTTATTTGCATCCCAGCACCACTCCCACATTTTGTTCTTGCACCCCTCCAACAATTTATACTTGTACCCCTGCACTCCTCCCAAAATGTGTTCTTGCACCCCTCCCAAAATTTGTAGTTGCACCTCTGCACACTTTCTAAAATGTGTAATTGTACCCCTCTGCCCCTCCAAAAATGTATGCTTGTACCCTGGCACCCCTCCCAAAATGTATACTTACACCCCTACACCATTCCTAAAATGTGTACTTGTGCCCCTTCCAAAATGTGTACTTTTACCCCTCCCAAAATGTGTACTTGTACCCCTGCACACCTCCCAAAATTTGTACTTGCAACCCTGCACCCCTCCCAAAAATTGTAGCACTCCTTCTAAAATGTGCACTTGCACCCCTGTGTCCCTCAAAAAAAATGTACTTTCTACCCTGCCTCCTTACCAAACTTTCTAACACCCCACCTAAAATTGTACTTGCCTCCCTGCTGAAATATGCACCCCTCCCAAACTTTATTTCCCCACCATCCCCCACCTCTTACATTGTACAGAAGGCTAGGGTTCAGATAAGGGGAATAGTGAGCAAAAGGTACATGTATTTGGAGTAGTGTGGGTCAAAGGGTACTAATCTGTGGACGGGTGCAGTGGTAGGTGTGTGAATTGTGTGAGGGATCCACGAGAAGGGATGTAAATTGTTGGCAATCTTGCAAATGTTGCTATTTGTGCATGGAATGGGGTAAAATGTTTGGGAAAGTGTATGGAGAAATCTGTGGGAGTGTGGTGGTAGGAGCAAATAGTTTACAGAGTGTGTCACAGTGGTAAAACTTTAGAAGATTCCCAAGGCAGAGCACAGATTTTGAGAAGGAAGTAAGAAAGGAGGTACAGATTTGTGTGTGTATATGTGTGTGTGTGGGGGAGGTGATAAAGTTCTGGAAGGTTGCAGGTCTGGAGGAGCTGTGTAGAGGAGGTACAGGTTTCAGGAGTCATGGTGTACGGGCTACAAATGGTTGGAAAAGGATCATATTGAGACATGCACAGATGAGCACACATTTTGGATAACGAGATGGGCTGCAGATGTTATTGGTGTAGGGTGGGAGTACAAATTCTGGGAGGCGTATGAGGGGTGCCTGCAAATACTGGGATGTACGCAGGGTAGGAGTACAAGTATTATGGGAGAGCAGCAGATTTAGGGAGCAATGTAGAATTTTTAAGAGGTGCACTTTTTAGGAGGGGTGTTGTGGTAAGTATACATTTTAGGAGGTGTATGGGAGGAGTATAGGTTATAAGGGTGGTGCAAGGTAGAGATAGAAAGTTGGGACAGGTGTGTGGACATGTTTTGACATAATTACAAAAGAGGAACAGGCTAGAGGTGTACACTTTTGTGGGATTATACATTCAGGGGAAGTACTGGGGTAATGGTACATTTCTGTGTTGCTTGCACACATGTGCAAGAAACACATTGCGTCAGCTTCCTTCAAAAGTGGGTTGTAGAGGTGTGGCAGTGTTGTGCCGAATGGCAGCAGTCCACTCTGGGGCTGATCTCTGCCACAACGAATAGAGGAGCATGCTGTCAATGATGGTAGTTAATGAGCATACTGCTATGCTCAAAGAGACAGGCAGTTGCAATCAGGGAGCACCCCGTCACTACGCATTCAGCTTTTTTGGCTGTGGGGTGTCCCTGACAGCAGCAGCCAGTTACAAGCTGCATTGTATGGTGTCCCCATGGTGATGGCTTCTTCGTCAGCCTCTCACAGTCCCCACAAAGCCAATAGAAAGCCACTGCCTGCCATTCAGTGTGCCTTCCTGGTGAAACATTTCAATAAAAAAATTAAATAAAAGCCGATGGGGGTGCCCAATCCCCCTGTCAGCATGATCCTCTCCCTAGTTCATTTGCCAATGGGGTAGCCCAATCCCCATCAGCATGATGCACCTCACCCATTTGTTGTGTGCCAAGGGGGGGTGCCCAATCCTCCCTCGGCTCATGCATTCCCCCCAGCACACTGTATGGCTGATGTGGTGCCCAATCCCCATTGGCTCCACTCCCCCTTCTCCAACAAACATCCAGGTGGCACGCTGGGAGCCCGTCCTCAGCATGCCAATAGTCCCAGTGTCCTTTTTTTTAAATTTCCTGTAAAAATAAAGAAAATGGTCCCGCGCTGTCTATGGCACCCCCCGTCCAACCTGCACCCACCCTCTGCGCACCCACCCCACCCCATCACACCACCCTGTCATCCTATACTTACCTCTGGAGCCCGGAGCGATGATCTTCAGTGGACCGGGAACATGTCTGCACTCTTCAAAACCGACCGTGATCTGAAGAAATGCCAGTAAGCTGTATAATGGCATAAATAAGGTTTTTTCAACTTAAGTGGATCTCTTGGCCATTTTTAGGAATTGTTTCACCAAATATTCAAACATGGGGTTCTTGTGACCCGACCTCATGAACCCAGTCACATCACTATCATTTTGTTATTCAGTCCCGAAAGGTGATTTAGCTGTCACTGCACAGAACAACCTTTCAGGACTGATTAACAAAATGACAGTATCACAGTACATGAGGTAGGCCCCCAAAAACCCTATGTTGAAAATGTGGTGAGAAAATTCCCCAAAATGACTGTTTTACGCGCGTGCATTGCGCAGTTCCTATGCATGCTCTTAACTTTGAGAATTTTTAATATTTTCACTCCAGATTTTCCACATTTCCATTTTACCACACCTCCTTATGAACAGTACAGCTTTCATTTTTCATATCTCGCTCAAAATGTGTTTTCGCACATGTAGTGCACAATGGTGCAGTCAGCGTGCCAATCAATGTTCGGAACAGATTAAGAAAATCACGGTGACACTGTTTATGAGCAGAGGTCTTAAAATGCCTATATTGAAAATTTGGTGACAAAAGTCAATAAAATGACTGTGTTATGAGCATGCATTACGCAGTTTCCACGCACCCGCGTGACTTCACAAATTCGTAATATTTTCACTCCAGATTTTTAACATTGGCATTTTTCCACACCTATTTATGAACAGTACAGCTGTCATTTTTCACATTCTTGCTGAAATGTGTTTTCGTGCTTCCGGCGCAGAATAGCGCGGTCGCTGTGGGAAATCAGTGTTTGGGACAGATTAAGAAAATCACAGTGACATTGTTCATGAGCGGAGGTCCCAAAATGCCTACGTTGAAAATCTGGTGTAAAAAAATCCTCAAAATAATTACGGGTATGCGTTGCGCAGTTTCTACACACTCTTGTGACTTAACCAGTTTTTTTATATTTTTACTCCAGATTTTCAACATTACCATTTTTTACACCTCCTCATGAACAGTACAGCTGTCATTTTTCATATCCTGTTAAAAATGTGTTTTCGCACCTGTGGTGCCAAATGGCGCAGTCAAAATCAACCTTTTGGCTAACGAACTGATAGTGTCACTGTTCATGCGGTGGGGTCACAAAAAGCCCATGTTGATAACTTGGAGTAAAAATACCAAGAAATGCCCAGGGTATTAGGGTTTCTGACCATAATGCCCTACCCTGTAGGGACTGACAGGCATCAAGGGTGTGACTTGGGATTGTCGGCAACAATGCTCACACCATTCCACCCCCAGCACCACCCTGCAGCCAGTGACAGGCATCAAGGTGCCCCTTGGACTCTTTTTGGCCCCAGAGTTCACCCCATTCTCCTACACTGCACCCATTTCAGCGTATTTCCTTATGGAATGAGGTGAGTGTAAAGCCCAAACACCCCAAAGCACACCTCGACACTTGTAAGTGTCTGCAGGGTAGGGTGAGGTGAAATGTCTTTACCGTTTTGAGCGATGACCCAAAGGCACATCCCAATGCCTGTCCATCCCTGCAGTGTGGGGGTGGAGTTGGCATCAGTTCAATACTTCACTGCCATTCCTATACTGCATTTGTCTAACTCCTGTACTTCCACTGCTAATGCCAGCAAGCAACATTCGGCATTGACAAGTGCTTGTTTGTGAGTGCTGTGGAACCTCTGCAAATGGAGTGAGTCTGAAAAGAATAAATAGGGAGGGAGTTGTGGTGGCTGCATAATGTCTAGAACGGGATCAGGGGAAACCACAATGCCCATTTTAAGAGTATGAGGGGTTTTTTTTGGGGGGGGGTCTTGATACATTGTTCAAAAGTTTGGTGATCAACTTAGGAAACTTTCCAGATATTTGCCATTTTGTTCTATTGGTCTAAGTCAATTGATAAATGCTCCGTCAGACAATTGGTGGCTAAGACATTTTCACAAGTTTTTTTTTTATATATGCTTATTTATCCTCCTGTGGCCGCCTCTCTACCCCAGCTGTTTCTTCTCACAACCCATCAGCTGTGATCCGGCTGCTGTCCATCTCGCCTGGGACCGCTGACACCCCTATAGCCCCTGCAGCTTACCCCCATGGCAGGGAGCCTCCTAACTCCCCACCCAGACGGATCCAGCTCGGGTGCCAGTGTCCCGACAAACACTCACGAATGGCCATCAAGCCATAGGAGGTGCCACTTTTTTCCCCTGTTCAGAGAATCCCCAAGTCGGTGGGCGTGCAATGATGCCAGTGGTCATGAGCATGCACAAGTCCGAACGTGCCCCCATCTAGGCATCTTCCCCTGACTCTTCCCTAAGTACAGCGTGCGTCTGCCGCCTCCCAGCCTTTGCCTGGGGGCAGTCATGTACCCCCCCTTACCAGAGAGGGAGAGTAGTCCTGCAGACGCTCAATCCCTCTCCCCTGCCAGCCCCAGTGCCCTGGGCTCGATCCCGAGCCAGGGTCACCGGCATGGTGCGAGGTGCTGCGACCAGCGCCTCTGCCCTCAGCGCCACCAGGCCGGCTGCCATTTTCGCAAGTTGATGTAATGTGTTCAATAAGCTGCCAGGACCTTGAGAAAAATGTCACTGCTGCTTGAATGACATCAACACTCACCCAGGATTCCACTGGCTGGTTTAAAAAGTCTGAAGGATTTTTTGTCAAAACCATTAAATAAGAGAAGCAAACAAAAGAGCATTTTATACATGAGTAATTGCATTTCTGAGCTTTATTTGTAACACATTTGGCCTAGTTGTCTTCATGGTGGGAAAATAGTATTATTTTAACACATTGCATTTGATCTTTAAGATGGATAGCGAAGGGTGCTGTCATGGCACCATCCTTTGCTAATCTCAGTCTGGGTCTGTGGGAAAAAGATATTATCATGAACTCTGGAATCAATCCATACATTGGCAGCATCATCCGATGGTATAGCTAATTCAACAATGTTACCTGTGTCTTGGGGTGGCACCACTGACGATGCAGAACTATTTGTGAAGTGGACCAATGGTTGTAATTTGAGATACACTAATGTACTTGAAAGAGGAAATCAATGAACTTATTAGACATCACATTGTCTAAAGATCAGATCAAGAAAGTTATAACAATTGGTCATAGAAAGACAACTGCTTTCAATTCCCATATAATGGCTGGTAGTGCCCATCCCCAGAAACCCAAGGACTCTATACCACATAGTCAATACCTCCACATTTGTAAGAATTGTGCTAATATGGAGGACTTTAATGTTCAAGCAGAAAATCTTAAGACCAGACATTTGAAGGTAGAAGTGACAGAAATCTACTAGATGAGTCATTGGTTAAAGCAAAGAAGCTAAACAGATAAGCACTTTTGACCCCAACAAGAAAAGATCACAGCTAGATTCACAAAAAGTCACAAAGCACAGCACAAAAGATTGTGTTGTGCTTCACGATTGCCCAGATGTCAAAGGTTGCTAGTCACAGTCGGATAACACACCTGCACTACTAGCCGACTGTGAATAGGGCCAGGATGAGTCAGCACTAACCCCATTACCACTACCGCTGCCCCGACATGCAACCAGGAGTATGGCTCTGCAATGAACAGCACAGGTGTGCTTTTGGAATTCACAAAAGCAGCCATGTAAATGAGCCCACTGGACATGCAAGGCGCTATATGTGCCCATTTGCATGCCCATCCAGATCAAGAATAAAGAAATATGTTTCCCTGGTGCCAGTGCCCCCCTCCCCCATGATCACTGGCCAGAGAGTAAAGAAATGTGTTTCCCTGGTGCCAGTGCCCCCCCCTAACACAAATTGCCAGCCTGAGAATAAAGAAAGAAGTTTTCCTGGTGCTATTGTCCCCCCTCTCACTGATCGCCGTACCAATGATAACACATTTCTCTCACTGGAATCCAATGGTCCCGCCCCCCAGCCATTCCATTGCTCAATATCTTGACACATTTTCCCTGGTATCCAGTGGTCCCTCCCCCACAACTGATCCCCTTTATACAAAAATGACACCATTCCTGGTGTCACTGCTTCCACCATCCCCAATCCCTGTATAATAATGGGACACCATTCCTGGTGTCCAGCAGACCCCAATCCTTGATTCCCTGTAAAGGAAGAACATCCATTCCCTGGTAAGTCACAAAAAAAATTGTACATGGAACGAGGTGCAGGGATGCAAAAACTTACTATAGAACAGAAGAAATCCTGCACTTTACCAACTGAATGAAAGGACTGCTCATCATAATGTCAAACTAGTGAATGAAAGGACAGCTCACCATAATGTCAAACAAGGTGCTTTATTTTATTTTCAGGTGCCATTTGCAAGGCTTTGATGCATTTCGGAACCAAGTTCCTTCATCAGAGGGACCATTTGATGAAGGAACTTGGTTCCGAAATGCGTCAGGGCCTTACACGTGGCACTTGAAAATAAAATGAAGCACCTTGTTTGACATTATGGTGAGCAGTCCTTTCATTCAATTGGCAGAGTGTGGGATTTCTTCTGTTCTGTAATCCATTCCTTGGTGTCTAGCAGCCCCCCCACCCCAGCAGGTAGTGTCCCACCACCCTGCACCCCCCCATCCTGACCCCAAGACAACGACCGGCACAGCCCTCTGCTCTCCATCACATTGACAACTCACTCAGCGGTTAGCTGTGGTTGAGAATGGAGGACTGTGCTGGTTGTCAGCTCGTGGTTAGGATGGGGGAGCGGGGTAGTGGGGCACTGCCTGCCAGGGCAGGGGATCTGCTAGACATCTGGGAATGGATATTCTTTCTTTTAAAGGGGATCAGGGATAGGAAAGGGGGTCTGCTAGACACCAAGAAATGGTGTCCATTCTTATACATGGGATTGGGAATGGGAGGATCAGTGGACACAAGGGATTGGTGACATTTTCATATACCGGGGATTGGGTAGGGGGAGGGACCACTGGACATCAGTGAAAATGTTTAATGATATCGGGCGTGGGATCATGTGGGGGGAGGGACCACTGGACACTAGGGAATATGTTTCAAGATATGGGGCAAGGGATCAGGTGGGGGGAGGGACAACTGGACACCAGGAAAAGATCCTACCAGGTCAATACCATGCATGTAAGACAGCACGGTATTAATCACGCTGTACAGTGAGTGCCTAGGATTACAGTGACGGGTAGAACAGCAGTAGAAGAATACTGCTACTCCTGTCACTGCATACAGATCAGGAGGCTGGGCAAGTTGCCATGTACTGGATGCCTGGTCAAGCTACTCCCACGGAGGCGTGGCTAGGGCACCAGCACATGCTGCAGTCTAGAGACCTGGGACCATGGTTCAGTTCCCTTCCCCCCCAGGTCTGTCCTGCTACATCTTTTTGCCACGTTAAAAAAGTACCCCCCTCCAGAGTTTCTCCCCATCCCCAAGGTCCCCTCCAGAGTTACTTATTTAAGTTCTGGGGGTGTGGAGGGCAAAGATCCCATGTGGGGGGTGAGGGGGGTGAAGCCCCCCTTAAAAACACATAAAGATCCATTGTGATCAATGGACATGGTACGTGGAAAAGGTCGGTGTTTTGTCCGACTCTGTTTTTGCCCACGGCTGTTTCACTGTGGCATTTTTAGCCACACTGTTTTGATGTGCGTGGTTATGACACCATGCTGGAAAAGATGTGTGTTGACATTGGTCCGGGGATTGGTGAAGGAGGGACCACTAGCACCAGGGAAACTTCTTTTATTATTCTTGGGCCAGCAATCATGGGGAGACCACTAGAACCAGGGAAACATGCTTTTTTATTCTCAAGCTGGCGATTGTCAGGGAGGACCACTAGCACTACGGAAACATCATTCTTTAATCTAGGGCTCATGATCATGGGGTGGGGACACCACAGTATCTCTGCCAATCACTTGGGTTGCGAGGATGAAGGCAAGGTCTCAGTCAGCAGTATCTGTTCTGTGCAAGGGGACTGTGCAAGAGGCCCTTGTGTGGAGCAAATGATCTGTGAATCAGACAGTGCTAATATTCAGGTCCCTGGGTGGTAGCCTGGGTAAAGCACTGGCTGGAAAACAGGACACAGTGAGTAATAGTAAATGGAGTCCACAGTGTAGAAAGGGGGTTACAAGTGGGGTACTGTAGGGTTCAGTACTGGGGCCAGTCCTTCTTAATGTCTTTATAAGTGACATAGCAGAGGGACTGGAAGGGAAAGTATGTCTCTTTGAAGATGACGTAAAGATCTGCAACAGGGTTGATACGCAAGGTGGGGTGGAAAGGATGAAAAGGGACTTGGTAAGGTTGGGGGAATGGTCAAATGTGTGGCAGCTTAGATTCAATGCAAAGAAGTGCAAAGTAATGCACCTGGGAAACAAAAACCCAGGGGAAAAGTACACAATGGGGGGAGATACTGACAACAACAAAAATGGAAAGGGACCTCGGGGTAGTCATATCAGATGACCTAAAGGTGGGCCAGCAATGTGAGAAGGCAGTAAGGAGGGCTGGGGGGATACAGGGATGCACAGGGAGAGGCATCGCCAGCAGAAAACAGGAATTTGTTGGCCCTCTGTACAGACAGTTGGTAAGACCACATCTGGAGTACTGTGTACAGTTCTGGAGACCCCATCTCCGCAAAGACATAGACAGGGTGGAAGCTGTCCAGAAGAGGGCAGCCAAAATGGTGCAGGGTCTGCACCAGAAGGCATATGAAGAAAGCTAAAGGGGCTTAAGATGTATAGCCTCGAAGAAAGGAGGGAGAGGGGGGACATGATAGAAACTTTCAAATACCTCAAGGGAATCAACAAAGTCCAAGAGGGTAGCATCTTTCAGAAAAAGAGACGTGCAAGAACAAGGGGGCACAATTTGAAGATGGGGGATGGCTCAGAGGTAACGTGAGGAAGTATTTCTTCACACAGAGGGTTGTGGATGCATGGAACAGCCTTCCTGAGGAGGTTGTAGAGTCAAAAACAGTGGTGGAATTCAAGAATGCATGGGACAGACATAAGGCAATTCTAATGGGAAGTAGGAGGAAGTAGGCTGTTGGTTAACTAGGATCTGCAGCTTATCCGTTAGGTAGAGAAATGGGCAGACTAGGTGGGCCAAGCGGTCTTTATCTGCTATCAAATTCTATATTTCTATGTTTCCCTACTCCTCATTTGCATTGCAGCCACCTCCAAACTTAGCCCAAGTGCAAACCAGACTTCTGTGAATGGGAACTTAGTGCAAAACCTGGCTTGCTCGCACAAACCCGGGTTTGTGCCTTGACAAAGTTTTGCAAATCCTGGCGAAGGATTTTATTTATTTAGCTTTTGTTTACTGGGTAAGTGCACTAGGCAAGAGCCTACCTATTTTCAGGTACAACCCGGAAGAGAACATGACAAGTGAGCAAGCAATATAACAATACAGCAGCATAACAGTACAAGTTAACATTGGTCTTACAACAGAGACTCAAATTTAGTACATAGTATAATCATTTGACTGACAAAACTGAACATATAATTATTTTGAATGGGCTGGATTTTCAAAGGGTGGACACAAGCTGCAGCAATGGCAGCTTGCTCCAACTGCACCTGCATCAGGGACCCTGTGCCCGATTCAGTATCAGACAAGATCCCTGAGCCTGCATCCTTCAGCTTGGGGCATCCGTCAAACAGATGATGCATCCACCATGAATGCCAAAAGCCACTGCGCCCATGGAAAGGGCCATGCCAGTGGTCACTCACAAGCCCCGAGCTGCCCATAGGTTGGCATATCACAATGCAGGTCACATCCCTGGTGATCTAGCACCCTCCCCAGCTCTGATCAGTCACTAATGTGTTACTTATATGATGCTGTGACAGCCCTGGTGATCTAATGGCCCCCCAACCCCAGCAGATAGTGCCTCCACCCCACTCCCCCGATTCCGAACCCCGATCTAGCGACCAGTACAGCCCTCCTCACACCACCATGGCTGGCCTCCAAATGAACTGGCAGAGCACATACTATATACAGTACGTGCTCTGACAGTTCATTCGACAACTGGCTGAGGTGGTGTGAGGGGCTGTGCCAGTCACTGGATCGGGGTTTGGAAGTAGTGGAGTAGGGTGGAGGGCACTACCTGCTGGGGTGGGGGGTGGGGCTCACTAGATCACCAGGGCTGTTATGGCATCATATAAGTAATACATTAGAGACCAATCTGGGCTGGGGGGGCACTAGATCACCAGGGATGTGACCTGTATTGTGATATGCCAATCAACAGGTGGATTGGGGCTTGGGGTCTACTAGCTCCCCAGGGTCATTATTGTATTATATTAACAACAAACTACAGACCCATCAGGGTGGGGGGGGCACTGGATCACCAGGGATCTGTTTTGATTATATGCTTATGACACTAAGGGGTGGCACAGTGGCGCTTGGTTGCCAACCCACCCTCACGGTGTCTAAGTACCATTTTTTGCTGATCTAATGGTACTTAGAACATTGTCCTCTGAGAAGGTTCTCTGAATACAATTTAAGAGTATATGGCAGCCTGCCTCTGCTTTAAGCCCCCTAGCACCATGCCACAGTCCTTTTTGTGGCGCAACTCTGGTGCGGACACCCTTTGCTGCAAAGGGTGTTTGACAGAGGCTGCTTTCCAGAATAGCTCCCAACCTCATCTTTAGATGCAAGGTGCCAGTTGCAGCACAGCTGTTTGTGGCAAGCACATTGCATCGGACATAGGGCTTTGAAAATCCAGCCCAATGTCCCTATTCTTAAGAGTGGCCAGGAACTTGGTGACAAAATTGAGCTAGTTACAAGAATTACTTTGCATATGGACGAAAGTATTAGAGATTAACTAGTGTATAGTCACTTTGAAAAACCACAAGAAAGATACCTTAATTAATTGTCTACTGTCCAAACCACAAGCCTTTTTCATCTGTGGAAGATGCAGCGTACATTAATTTGAAAGACAAAATAATGAATTTATTCAGCCTAATTTCTCATACAAAGTCTGAATAAGGAGTTTGTTCAGTGCACTTTCAGTTCTGTAATCTATAATCACCAGCCCATGTAACAAAATCTATGTAGAATTTTGAAGCAGTTGAAAGTGAGGCTACAGGAGCACCTGAGAGACATCACTAATGGTAACATTGACTCGCCCCTTTGTTTCCATTTTAAACAAGTACATAATAGCAGTACTAAAAGGGTCACCTATATGGGCATTGAATGGGTACCACCATTAAAGAGAGGGAAGGATAGAACCAACAATATTAAGGAGACAGTATAACACAGTGGTTTAAGGCTCTGAGCTGCAAACTTAGAGACCTGGGTTTGAATCCCACAGCCCCCACTTGCATACTGTGTAACCATGAGCAAGTCATTTAACTTCCTTGTACTCCCAGGTTGCACCTGTGAACAAGCTTTTCAGCTTAGTGTGTCTCTCCTGGTTAAAAAAAATATATATTTTAAGAAAAAGGGAGTTGGTGGGTTTGTGCATTAAACACATTAAAACCACATGGATTGAATAATGTGTTGGATTGTAAGCCATTTTTGTAAAGCTGAACCGAATATACATGTCTAAAAATAGGTAAGCAATAAGACCTGAAAGGGTGTGGGTTATTGGTGGATACCTGCACACTCAGGAGAATGATGAGTCCCAAATGTGGCAGGCATGGGGCCTAACAGCCCATAGAAGTGCATGTATACACCAATCCCCCACACCCTGAAGGGTCTTATTGCACTTGGAAAATGGTTTGGGCAAATTTAAAAAACCTCTAACAGATAAAAAAGACACAAAATAAATACAAAAAAGTATTGTTTAGAAAATGTAAAATAGTCCCTCCGTAGATGTTTTCTACCTGTCAATCATTTGTCTTTCTGCACATGCAGTGGAAAGTTTGTTTGGTCATCATGGAACATAAGAATTCAGTATTTTGCAGTATTCCTCTAATAAATCCCCCCCAATCATGTAATGTTAACATGGAATGCATGAATTCAAAATTCTACAAAATTCCACTGGCATGCACTCACACAGAAACACACAGACTTCATATGGAACCAGGCTTTCAATTTTATCTGGGCAGGGTTAGCAGCAGACATTGCTCTGTCAAGCTGGTTAGACCATGAGGAGGATTGTTCATGGACATCAAAGAAACATCAGAAATAAAACAAATCTGAATAGTGCTTGATTTTTTTAAATGTGTTTATGTGTATAAGAAAGGGGTCATAAGTAAAAAGAACATTCCTATTGTAAGTTTTTATTTAAGGGAGTTTTATTCTTAGGGCCTAGTTGAAGGTTTTTATGTAAGAGTAAAGATGGCAGCTATGTTTGTGATGGAAATTAAAAATGAGTGAGGAGATCAAGAATGAGTGAAGTGGCTCATGAATTCTGTATGAGACTTATCCAAATTCCAGACCCCATACTGAATCTTTTTCTTTACAGGGGTTATTGGCACACAAATATATGCCAATACGAACATACGAACATATGAAATTGCCAGCAGAAACAGGCCTCATGTTCTATTGAGTCTGCTCAAGTGTGCAGCTAGCCCCTTCTCATGCAGTGGCCCCTCTGGCCCCCCCGTCCCAGTATCCCTTCCCTGTACCCTGTCCCAACCCCTCTTGAAACTGCCCACCATGCTGTTGGTGACGAGAGGTCCCCCCACCACCACCCTTTGTTACCTTCCCTTTAGCCAGTTTGTGATCCATTTCACCATTTTTGTTCCCGCTCCCACACATTTCAGTTTCCCACCAACCTCCCATGTGGCACTGAACAAAGGCCTTGCTGAAGTCCAAATACAGGACATCCACTGCATAGCCCTTGTCCAGTTCCCGCATCACCCAGTCATAGTACTCTACAAGGTTTGACTGGCAGGATCTGCCTGCTATAAACCCATGCTGTTGATAATCCTGGAGACTGTTTTCCTCTAAGAATCTCACTAGCCTCTCTTTCAGTATGGTCTCCATGAGCTTTCCCACGATCGATGTGAGGTTCACTGGACTATAGTTTCCTGGTTCATCCTTTGGGCCACTTTTGTGGATGTGCACCACAAGGGCCATTCTCCAGTCTTGTGGTACACATCCCATGTCCAGGTAGGTATTGATCAGGTCAGCCAGTGGCCCCACCAGGACCTCTACCTTCTCCCTTAGTACTCTAGGGTGAATGCCATCAGGTCCAGGTGCTTTGTCCACCCTTAATGCCCTCAATCCATCTAGTACCCTACTCTCTGTAATCCCTACATCTGTCATTCCTCCCTCCTACCCACCCACCCTCTTGCCTGGGGTATCTGTCCTCCTTCCCCTGGATGAATACAGAACAGAAGTATTCATTCAGCACCTCTACCTACTCTGCCCCTTTCTCCACCCACCCTCCATCCTTCTTAATCCTCACTAGGTTATTCTTCCTCTTTCTTCTCCCACCAATGCAGTGGAAGAAGTCTTTTTCTCCACTTTTGATTCCCTGTACCAGTCTCAGCTCCCTGGACGCCTTGGCTGCCCTGACCAGTCTAGTAACCTCCCTGGACTTCTCCATGTATTTATCCTTATTTTCACCCCTCCCCAATTTCATGTACTTTTGAAAGCTGCCCTCTTGGTCCTTACCCCTTCCATAACTTCCTGTGTCAGCCAGCTGGGTTTATTTTCCCTTCCCTTTTTGCTTTTCTTCCTAGTGCAAGACTCTGTTGCCTCCACCAGCCCTTCCTTTATGATGTCCCATTTCTGGTCTGCATCCATGTGTGGTTGCATTCCTGCCAGGTGCTTACCCCAAATTTCCCCCATCTTCTTAAAGCCCACCCTCCTAAACTCAATCACCCTTGTACCCATGCCCCGTTTCCCTCCCCACGTTGAGCAGGAACCACACTGAATAGGGGTCACTTCCAGTCAGTGGTTCTTCTACTTCCAGATTCCTTACAGCTTTCCCTTTATCCAGTACAAGGTCCAGAGTCCTTTTTAACTGAGTCGGCCCCTGGACCAGCTGTGTCAGAAAACTGTCTTGAAATGCTTCTAGCAGAACCCACTCTCTTGCACTCATGGTGGATGGGATGCCCCACTCCACCCAGGTAGGTTGAAGTCTCCCACGATAGGTTGAAGTTATATTTCAGGGGCTTTATAAGGATATACTGGTCAAAAGAGCCTGCACCTCCTGATGAAGGCTCAGTAGGAGCCAAAGAGCTTTGTTGTTTGTAGTTTGTGGTGAGGGCCAGTGGAGTGGCAACAGTAAATCAGAATACAGTATTTAACTTGCCCATTTTCTAATCAGTGATCTGGAACTACTGTAGAACTAGTTATTTTCACCACATTCACTATAATGGAAAAATATACTAAAAGTGCTAGTTAGCGCAAATTTATTTTCACTCAAGTTGGTACCTCAGCGAAAATAGTGAAAATTATTTTACAGTGAAAATTTCAAGTTCTACAGTATAATATATTTTACATACTCATATGACAGTAACAATAGCATTGTTAGGAGAAAATTTATACTACTGTCACTCTCTCTTAAGTTACTCTTATGCTGTTGTACTTTGTTCCCTTCATAGGCATTTAACATAATACCTCTAGGTTGTGTGGTAGTTATGCTGGCAGGTTCTGCTTGATATAGCGCATCTTCACCTATTTTGCCAGCACTGGAGAATGGGAAAGAAATGAGTGATCAAGTGTTATTTCTCTGGCTGGAGTTACTTGTGTTTGTATTTTTGTGTTAACTAATATTTAGTGATATCCATATGATATAACACTATATGAAAGTAATGTATTCCACACAACACTCAAGATACTGAAACTTGTCTCCTTATTCCTTTAGCATTTTCCTTAGGAAATTATTAAAAAAGCTATTATGATTTTAAATTTCAGTGGTTTTATAAGGATATACTGGTCAAAAGAGCCTACACCTCCTGATGTAGGCTCAGTAGGAGCCAAAGTGCTTTTGTGTTTGTAGTTTGTAGTGAGGGCCAATATGTTATTTGCACTTTTGCAGTTTTTGTACATATCATCTCTGTTAGGCAATAACAGCATTTTATATATATATATATCTATATTTTTTTTTATTTAATATGCTTTATTAATTTTACCAGTACAATGTCTTTATACCAGTAAATGACATCAACAATAACAACACATGCAGAAAACACTAACCCTTCCCATGAAACACCCTTTAATCCATCCCATCCCACCCCTTCTCACCCATTTGGACAGCAGACCAGCATTGAAACCTACCTTGGTGGTAAATCTAACTACTGGGACTATCCATCAAAAAGGAGTCTGGGGCCAGCCTGTAAAGTATAAAGACAGTGCAATTTATGCCAGATTTTTTGTATCATCATAATTGGTTGTGCAAGCTCACGATCAGCCGTTCCACCCTAAGATTAGTAAGTAGTTCCTGCAGCCACTCGTATAGGATATACAAATCGAGTCAAGCCAAAATAATAGCACTTTATAGTGGATGTAATGTGTTTTTGCAGTCGTAGAACATGTGCTGTACTGTTTTGTCTGATACTTGTTTCAGCAGCGTGCGTGTTCATTTCTTCCATGTTGTGCTTTTTTGGGGCTAGTTGCCTGAACCAAGCACCAGCTTCCAGCACTGAACACACTTCCAGTTTCACTGTGCCTGCCACTTGTCCATGCAAGCTTCATGGCTTTAACATATTTTCCCCACTTTCCTGACCACTAAGACCCAGAAAAGTTGGCTTTCAACTAATGAAAACAGATTCTCAAAAGCAGGGCCTGTGTTCATGACTCTCAACAGCCTAGTTTCCTTATTATTGTGAAAACCATTCCTTAAAAAAACACTTGGAGAATCAACTTCAACCCCAGTCTCTTGACTACATATGATTCAGATGTAACTTCCAGTACATATTCTTGTTTCTGATGCACAAAGGTTTTTCTCATTTTTCCCACATTCATGACTGCTAAGGCTCACAAAAGCAGGAATCTTTTCTCACAAAAGTGGTAGTAGTAGTAGCAGTGAATGTTATTTATCAAGCACACATTCCCTGGGACTCTGAGCCCCTCACAACAATAACGATCAACATAAATAAAATTAAATAAGTTTAAATATATTAAGAGCATTTAAAACATAAGCTAATAAAACAGGTTGCATCAGAAAACAAGGCGGTATACTAATTACAGCTAAAAGCCTCTTGAGAAAGAAATTACTTTAGGTCCCTCATAAAGGGCTCCACGGAAAGGACCTCCCTCAAAGATCAAATGAAGAAGCATGTTCCACAGAGCCAGGCCAGCCAGTGCAAAGGCCCTGTGGAACAGTTTGATCTTAGAGGGAGGATTTCAGCCAAGCAAGCCCTGGGAACAGCTAGGAGGCCCTCGAAGGAGGAGTAGAGGGGTGGGAGGTCTGGTAGGGAATCAGTATGTCTCTCAGGTAGCCCAGACCTAGTCCATATATGGCCTTGTAGGTCAGCAAACTGACCTTGAAGGTGACTTGCCACCTCACCGGCAAGCAGTGCAGTTTGCGCATGATCAAAGTTATATGGTAAGACCTGGGAAGGTCTGTCAATAATTTGGTCACAGCATTCTGCACTAGCTGCATGTGACTGAGTGTGTACCTACTCACAAAAGTGACAAAAGTTATTTTTGCAAAAACCCTGTTATGAAAAAATCCTGAAAAATGAACTGCCCATATGTGAAAATTGCATTTTACTTCCCTAATAATTGAAAGTCTACCCTTTTTTTAGTAAAATCACCTATTAAATTATTATCTCTTGGGCCAAACTCTAACAAACCTGAAAGTTTCAACTTGCTTGCAGACATTTTTGGTGCTGTCATCAAGCCAAAAAAAGGCTTAAACACATATTTTTAATGCATTTTCAATCTTTTTGAAAGTTTAAATGACTGAATTGACCATTACCAAATTTACAGGATCCCGAGATCCTGGTACCAACCACATTTTCAGATTATTCAATATGGGGACATCCATGTTACTGGGGGCCAAAGCTCAGAGTATAACATTCAAGTGCCAACTCAACCATAGCAATAGCGGAGCTATCATGCCACTATAATTCTACTGTGATTACTCTATCAGGGATCACCAGATGGCAGGCCATGAGTGAAGAAACAATATATCATAGAATCATAGAAATCTGGCAGCAGAAAAGTTTTAACCCCACCTTCCTCTTAAATAAGCTCCTCTCCCTTACCTTATTGATCCCCTTCATGTACTTAAATGTCTCTATCATGTCCCCCCTCTCCCTTCTAGTCTCCAATGGGTACAGATCCAATTCCCTCCACCTCTCCTCATGTGACTTTCCCTGCATATCGTGAATCATCTGGGTTGCCCTTCTCTACACCCTCTCAGTCCCATCTATGTCCGTGCGTAGGTGTGGTCTCCATGTATATATATATATATATATATATATATGAATAGAGAGAGAGAGAGAGATGTGACAGCCAGGATGCAATGCAAAAATGCTGCAGAATATCACAGAATGCTGCAGCTTACTGCAGGGGCCATTGTAAGTCAATGGCAATTAAGCCCCTTTAGCATGCAGGAGTTTATGACATTAACTTCCTCCTCTGTGGCTGCTTGTCTGTGTCAGTGTCTGTACCTTAGTTTTTGTGGATTTACATGGTTTTCTGCTTGGAGTAACTACGCCATTCTTGCTCACTACATCCGTGAAAGTCTCCTGAACTGGATTTCTGCAAAACATCACAACCAGGTATCTGCATTTTTCATTTAAAAATCAACTTTTTGGAAGCTATCCCAAGCAAAACATAAGTCAAGCAATTAAGTCTGACAAACTCAGTGACTCTAGGTCTGCTTGAATCCACATTTTGTCTGACCTGCTCCATGATCTGTATGTGGGCTTTTCAACAACCTCTTTGAATGACAAAGAAGCATGCAGACAAAAGGATTTCACATCCTGCATATGTGCAGAGCACAGTTCATCACCTGCAGGAATTCTAACACATTCTGTGACTCTGGACCTCAGCTGTTGATAATTTCTTTTGGCTTATGACTTAACCACCAGGTATCTACAAGATGCTGAAATCCTTTCTCCTACAAATTCTCCTTATGCTGCTCCTGCTCTCAGGAAATGTTCACCCCAACCCAGGACCACCTGGGAAGCCAGCAGTGGCACCAATCAGAAGGACAGGGACACTTACCATGGCATCCATCAATACCTGCAGCATCCTTAACAAACTTGACTCCCTCCAAACATGGATCCTACAGCACAACCCTGATGTCCTCTCAGTTGTGAAAACATGGCTAAACCCTAAAATCCCTGATACCTCAGTCTCTATCCCTGGCTACTGCATTTTCAGGCAAGACAGGATTGCTAAACGGGGCGGGGGCTGTGCCATCTATCTTAAGGATACCTTTATGGGTCACATCATCCCATCCCCTAGCCTGAGCAACTCCTCTCAGGTCCTCACAATCAAAATTCTCCTTGGTGCACATAACAAGGAACTCACTGTCATCTCGGTTTACCTACCCCCAAGAGACCAGGCTGCTGGCTTCCATAGCATCATGGAATATCTGAGGGTCCAGCAACATAATTCTGAAACAATAATCATGGGTGATTTTAACATTAACTGGCTCTCCACTGAGGCTGCTACCTATAAGGATGCAGCCGCGGTGCATCACCTCACTCAACTGGTCAATGCCCGCACTAGGTGTAACTATAGGACAGGCTCCCTTACGCTTCTAGACTGGATTCTATCTAACCACCCTGAACGCATCTCCAATGTTTCTGTACTCCCGGATACAATAAGTGACCACTCACCTGTCATCTGCTCCTGGTCAAACAAATACCACAAGCCGCCTCCCAAGCTTATCTATGCCAGGGTTATCAAACAAGGGCACCTCCAGCTGTTAAAATCCCATCTAACCAGGCTGAACTGGGCAGTGCTTGACTCCCTCAATGATACCAACAAAGCTCTGGACCTATTTATCAGATGTTTCAACGAAGCCTGTGACATCTATGCACCAGTGAAAAAGATGAAGGTCAAAGGACAGACCAACCCCTGGGTTACTACTGACCTTTTAACTCTGCTCAAGCACAGAGACCACCTCTGGCATTGTGCTCGTGCAACTCCGATGCAAGTAAACATACAATTGTACAAAGCAGCCAGAAATGATTGCACCCGAAGAATACGGAATGCTAAACACAGCTATTACAAAGAGGCTCTGACCAACTCTTGGGGCCAGGGAAACAAATTCTGGAACAACATGAAAGAACTCACAGGCAAGGATCCTAAAGCACCACCCACTATGTTCAACCTTCATGGCACTCCACACTCGACCTAGGTATCATCACCAGCACTTTTAATAATGCATTTACAAACCTGGACAGTGTCCTTCCACCAAATTTTTCGATGACCTCCTCAGCTCCCTCCCAAGTTACCCCCAACTCAGAACGTACAACCCCAAAAGTTTTTTTTAAGGAGGTCCCACCACAAGTAGCTAGAAAATACATTCAAAGGCCATCGGCAAACAAGGGTACAGTGGTGACTCCTTGACCTGAAACTGCTGGCACAAGTCCTCGATGAAATCGTAGAACCACTTACAAAGATCTTTACTCTCTACGCTTAGATTGGGCCATTTCCTGTCTCTGGAAGAAAGCCACTGTCACACGTTCTCAAAAGTGGAGATAGGACACTGCACACCAATTACAGACCTATCTCCTCCTCCCCACTATCCAAAGCGCTGGAGCGAATAGTGTCGGACCAACTAGTTGAATTCCTGATAAGTACAATGTACAGTGCCCAGAGCAGCATGGCTTCAGAAAAGGGCACAGCACCACCACTGCACTACTGGAATTTACAACCTTCATCCATGCCACGCTTGACAAAGGTGTGGAGGGGCAGTATTTATAGACCTTCAAGGCATTTGACACAGTTAACCACCCCCTACTGCTCAAGCAACTGTCCTCCATTGGGATCTCCAGCGATGCCCTTCCATGGTTCACCAGCTACCTTGATAATCGGATCCAACGTGTAAGGATTGCAGGGATCTCTTCGGATGAGAAACCGGTCCACTCTGGAGTCCCCAAGGGGTCTATTCTGGGCCCTCTACTCTTCTCCCTCTTCATCAACAATCTCCCCAGTGCCTGCCACCAAAAAATATTACTATACGCAGATGATGCAGTCCTGTTTTCCAGCCACCATGACATTACAGTCCTTGAATCTCAGCTGCAGCTCGACTCCAATCGCATCGAAGACTGGTTCAATTCTCATAAACTTGTCCTGAACCACAGCAAGACTAAAGCCATGTCCTTCTGTAACCGACAGAGCAGGCACAACTCTCTGTCCCTCACCATCAAGAACACCTGGGAACCCACTTGAACATGTCAAGGAGTTCAAGTACCTTGGTATTATTCTGGATAGTACCTCTCCTACACTTGGCATATTGACACTGTTGCCAAGACCACCAATATCGGATTGGACTACTACACGAACACAAGCACTGTATGCCTGCGGATGCCCTTAAACTAGCCATCTACAGCTCTGTCACCTCTATCATTGACTACAGCCTTGCCATCTATGGCTGTGCCCCAACAAGTGCCCTCCGCAGGATCTCAGTTGCTCTCAACAAAGCCTGTAGACTACTGACGGGTGCAGCCCGACAAACTCACACCTGTGACCTCTATGCACAGGCCAGCTGGCTACCATACACAGCAGAATACAATACCAGACCTGCTTACTTACCAAAAAGATTCTCCTTGGTCTCATGCCACCTGGTGTTAGCTCACTCCTTACTACCTACAGTTGCACTCAACAAACACGTGGTGCCCAATCTCTAACCTTTCAGGTTCCCAGATGTCGTACCTCCATGGGTCAGCGGTCCTTTATCTATAGAGCCGCCCAATGGTTCAATTTCCTCAATAAAGAAGCACTTTCCTCTACTACACTTGGACCCTTCAAAAGGAATCTCAAACTTTACCTCACCTCTACCACTCAATGTGACTGTTTCGTTGAACAGAGATCTCTCTAAACACCTCCCAGCTCACTCATGTCTCACATCCGGCCCTTTCCCAATCTCATTCCCTCTGGCACTGGGCCTTCCTTGTGACTCCTTTCCTGCTTCACATCTCCACTGGTACAAGACATTTTCCACCACCATCGGACAGTGGCCCATTAGCCTGCCAACTTCCTCTCCGGTCGCATGCCTGCAATACTAACTGCCTATGGTGCCCTCTCCTCTTATTGTTACCGCAGCCAGCTGCCTACTCAAGCTGCTCATTTTATGAATATTATCACAATGTATGTTATAACGGAGTATCATTATTTTTTCTTTTAGTTGTTTTGGTTGTTTATTGTGCATTCTTTTACTACCTCTGTATGTATGTTGACCCTCATCCTTTGACATGGAACCTTTGTAAATGAGCAGTTTCTGCACAAAGGTATTTGTAATCCAAGAATTTAATAAATAAAAAATAAAAAATATGACACGTTATTACTGCAAGTTACCGTGCTTCATCGTGGTTGACTCCACTATACACACACACATATATATATATATATATATATATATATATATATATATATTAGAGGCAAAAAGCTCCACTTAATGCATCAGTTAGGGTTGTTCCACAGCGACAAAAGTGAGGAAATTCAATGTTAGCTGAAACCCCTTTGCACCCTCAGCCCACCTCCAACTGGAACGGGGTGCGCATTGAGTCATCAGCCCTAACTGTCACCCCATCACATGTGGAAAGAAGCTGAGGAATAGAGAATGAGGTGACAGTTAGGACCGATGACCCCAATGCACACCCCGATTCCAGTTGGGGGGTGGGCTGGAGGGGTGCAAAGGGGATTTCAACCCTAACATAGAATTTCCTCGCTTTTGTCACTGTGGAACAACCCTAACTGATGCATTAAACAGAGTTTTTTGCCTCTAATTTTCCTTCTTTTTGAGAATGATAATGAGAAATAGTGAATGTAATGCGGTGGCGGGGGCCCCGCGCTTCCACCACATAATGCAACGGTGAGAGCGCAGGGCTCTGCAGGCCCCACACTCCCGCCACGTGATGTCTTGTCACATAGTAACATTGTGCCCTCAAACGCAAATCGTATTGCGCATGGTGACGCAAAGTGAAACAGAAGAAGAAACAGTACTGTAGACAGAAATGTTAAAAACAACAGAAACGCAACTGCAAATGAAAACACAAAGGGTAATGCACATGGTAGCGTAAACGTGAACAGTAAGTGAAACAGGTATGGAACCACAAGCAGAAACGGTAATGGTAACAGTAATGTAAGCGCACAGACTGGTTTTCCCCAAAAGCTGTATAGAGAAAGACAGTGAGTAGAAAGAATGTATGCAAAATAATGACTCTCGGAACACAAAAATCAGGAGTTGGAACAGTAAATTGCTTATATCTCAGTAACCGTACGACATAGAAAACAAATTTAAAAGTCATATGTATTATCACTTTCCTGGCTAGTTTTTCTACTTATCCCCCATGAGGGGCTAAGGATTTTTTGACAAAAACTCTGTATCTTGCACCGTTTTCGAGATACGGGCCCTCAAAGGCGCGGTGAGCGCCGTAATGTTATCCTATGGGAAAAAAGGCAGAAGTTCGGAGTTCCATAACTTTGCCTCCCTGTAACATTGTTTCACCAAACCACTGAAAGGCACATCTATGGGATGTTGGCTGTATCCCCTGCAAATTTCAGCCCAAAAGACCAAACCGTTATTTTGCAGCAGGGCGCCAAACGATTGCTGCAATGCGTTGGCTGCCGTAATGTTATCCTATGGGAAAAAGTGTCAACTTTGGAGTGCCATAACTTTGCCGCCATGTAATATTTTTTCAATGAAACACTGAAAGGCACATCTGTGAGATGTGAACTGCGTTTCCACTGAATTTCAGCCCAATACTCTAAACCGTTCTTTTGCAGCAGGGTGCCAAAGAATTTCTATAATTTCCCCACAGCCTCGAAAAGTATTGTCGCAATTTGTGAAAGCTTTCGCAAGAATTTGTGACACTTTCGTGAGCACGAAAGTACTTTGCAAAAGTACTTTTTCCAGAAATTTGAAAAAAATATTTCTGGGGTGTTTAACCCCAAAATAAAGACATGGCTAGCATCCTCAGGCTCCGACTAGGTGAATACAAAAAGAATTAGGTTGCCAGAGGGTCTCAATTTTAAATGCCAAGCATTTTTCTGATCACTACCTGAAAACAAAATGGCAGATTTGAGAAAGTAAGAGGGCCATTTGTGAAAGTAAAAATGCATTTGCAACACTGTCGAACTTTTTGTTAACTTTTCCCATTGACTTATAATGGGAAATTGTTTTTTGAATAACTTTTGAACCGTTTAATATTTTTTCACAAAATCTTTGAAAGGCACATTGGGGACCCTGGCCGCACGTTCCCTGAAGATTTCAGGCCGGTCACACAAACCATGCGATCTGTAGGTGCGACCGTAGAATTCCAGAAAAAGCGTAAACACACGCGCAGATCACACTTAATAACTCTGCAGCTGTGTATCCGACTGGTACAAAATTTGGCAGATCCCAAGGCATATGGGTCTTGATCATGTACTACAAATTTCAGGCAAATCCGTCAAATGGTTACAAAGTTATTAAAGTGCAAAATTTTGGGTTTAACATGTAAATGGCTCCTCAACCCTAACTATGGTAGCACTACCGTGCTACCATAATATATATATATGCAGAGACCACCCCCCTTCACTGAGGAGACCGGAGGTCATGAGGGCCTGCCCTGAAGCCCTCCCTGCCCAGAAGCCCCGAACCCGAGACACACCAGAGACCACCTCCTCCCCGAGGAGACTGAGGTCATGAGGGCCTGCCCTGAAGCCCTCCCTGCCCGCAGAAGCCCCGAACCCAAGACACACCAGAGACCACCCTCCCCTAAGGAGACCGGAGGTCGTGAGGGCCTGCCCTGAAGCCCTCCCTGCCCGCAGAAGCCCCGAACCCGAGACTCACCAGAGACCACCCCCCCGATGAGACCAGAGGTCACAAGGGCCTGCCCTGAAGCCCTCCCTGCCCACAGAAGCCCCAAACCTAAGACACACCAGAGACCACCCCCTCCCCTGAGGAGACCGGAGGTCATGAGGGCCTGCCCTGAAGCCCTCCCTGCCCACAGAAGCCCTGAACCCAAGACACACCAGAGACCACCCCCTCCCCCGAGGAGACCGGAGGTCACGAGGGTCTGCCCTGAAACCCTCCCTGCCCGCAGAAGCCTTGAACCCGAGACACACCAGAGACCACCCCCTCCCCGAGGAGACCGGAGGTCACGAGAGCCTGCCCTGAAGCCCTCTCTGCCCGCAGAAGCCCCGAACGTGAGACACACCAGAGACCACCCCCCCCCCCGAGGAGACTGGAGGTCACGAGGGCCTGCCCTGAAGCCCTCCCTGCTCGCAGAAGCCCCGAACCTGAGACACACCAGAGACCACCCCTCCCCGAGGAGACCGGAGGTCGTGAGGGCCTGCCCTGAAGCCCTCCCTGCCCGCAGAAGCCCCGAACCCGAGACACACCAGAGACCACCCCTCCCCGAGGAGACCGGAGGTCATGAGGGCCTGTCCTGAAGCCCTCCCTGCCCACAGAAGCCCCGAACCTGAGACACACCAGAGACCACCCTCCCCTAGGAGACTGGAGGTCGTGAGGGCCTGCCCTGAAGCCCTCCCTGCCAGCAGAAGCCCCGAACCCGAGACACACCAGGTAATTCTACCTTGATCCAGGCTGCTGCCACCACCGTTGGCCATCTGGCACCTTTTCTGAAATGGCCACAAGCTCCCCTGCTCAGCGCATGAATCCCGGCCAGAGTAGCACCTCGAGTTGCTGCCCAGGCTCAAACGGAGCAGAACTGTTACTTTTGTGCCTGATTTTGAAAGTTTTAAAATGAACCAGCTAAAACTATTTGTATTTGCCTGTAACTGTATTTAAAAGCTTAGAGTCACTGCAAGCCCAGGACCTGTGTTCTATCTGAAATCCCACCTGTGCAAATCTCACTGGGAACTGTTTGTTAATTTGTAAAGTGCATTTTTCCAGTTGTAACTGAAATACCCCCCTGTGAAAAACTCATTTGAGGACTGTTTGTTAACTTCTAAAGTGCATTTCCAGCCTGCAGAATTTCAGTTTGCCCTGCTAGTAACCACCATAAGTCTTTCTTTTTTGAATCACAATAGTAACCTGATAGCCCACAGCCCATTTGCTATGCTTGTCTAGGTGGCTATGAACCTTGATGTCTTTACTGTCCTCAGCTGTCTTATGGTTACCCTAATTGCTTTATTTTACATCCTTATTATGATCTATGCCTAAAATGTACCCTTATGTAACTATTACTGTGCTACCCAATGTATATCTTGTTTTGCTCCTGTACACCTATATTATGTCTGTGCATTTCTGCATATTGTAACCAATGTCCTGTGCTCTCCCGGGTCGTGCCTGAAAATAGGCAGGTCTGTTGCCTAGCGCACTTACCCGTTACCAAAAGCTAATAAATAAATAATATATATATATATATATATATATATTCATTAAAATGCATCAGTTAGGGTTGATGTCACAGCGACAAATGTTTGGAAATTTGATGTTAGGTTCTCCTCACACCCACCCCACCCCACCCTCCACACCCCAACATATGTTGGGGGTGTGTCATAGGGTTGTCAGGCCAAACTCTCACCTCATTCCATGTGTAAGCAAGCTGACATGCTACAGAATAGGAGAATGGGGTAAGGGTTAAGACTAATGACCCCATGGCACACCCTGATGTCTGTTGGTGTGTGGGGGATGTGGGGTGGTGGTGGTGAGGTGGTGGGGAGGGTAACCTTAACATTGAATTTCCAAACTTTTGTCAACGTGACATCAACCCTAACTGATGCATCAATGAGGTTTATTGCAATGAATGTCCTTACTTTTGGAAAAAATGTAATGTAACTAGTAAATGGTATGTGCTGGAGGGAGTACAGGGCCCAAACCAGACTGCCCATTTGTGCATAATGGTATGTGTCTGTGGGAGCATGGGCCCTCCCGGCCCTGTGCTCACACTTACACTTAAATGCAGAACCATAAATCATTCCCCATAGTACTGATAAGAAACCTTGTAACACTTATTTGACAATATCTCAGTAACTGTAGCAAGTATGGGAAAAATTCCACTGCAGTTGTAATCATGCCTTCGAAGCCTCCACTTGTGCTTAGTCCACCGGGTAGTGAAAATTCCGTATCTCGAATCATTTTTGAGATATAGGTGCTGAAAGGCACCATGGATGCTGCAGTGTTATTCTATGGGAAATTTCTCAACTTCGTTATGCTGTGCCATCGCGTTGTCAGGCCTAACTCTCATGGACCAGCAGTCCAAGGCTTCCAGCACAATCTTCTCTGAGTGTCTGACTTCAGCTAGCATCAGATTACAGGTGTGTGGAGTTAAGTGGTTTGGGCTTAGTGAATTTGCTCCATTTTGACTGAATTGCTGGTCCCAAATGGTTCCAGGGCTTGCATTCTTTGAAACCAGCAGTCCAAGGCTTCCAGCACATTCTTGTCTGAGGTGTCTACTTTTCTGTTAAATTGTAGTGCAGGTTGTCTTGCTGAAAGGAAGGCAAGTGCTCACTGAGGTGGAGGGTCATAGCTGGAGCTGATTGTTTCTGGAGAGCAAGGGCTGGGGGATCTTTTTTATATTTTTATATAGGGACCCACCCCTCTTTCCCTCACCCTACCCCCCAAGAACATAATTTCCTTTCCACCAGGGGTTCTGACATCACTTCCCCAAAAAGGACAGGACATACACCTACCATATATTTAGAAGCTCTGCAGACTGCATAAGGGGTAAACACATGCACACACTCACACTAACAAAAAAAAATGTCAACAGGAAGGGGAAGAGATGTGGGGAGTGGTGCAATGCATTGGTTGTGGGCTGGCAGTCTTCCAAGAGACATTCTGGAGGTTGCAGTGCTACACTATTTGCAGGCACCTCTCTGCTGTGAGGGAGGAGGTTGCCTGTCTCCAGGCTGACCTAGCAAGGAGTAGGGAATTCTTCTCCCCTACCCAGGACCAAGAAGAGAGTTGGGAAACCTTCTCCCCCACCCAGGGACCACCCCAGCTACTGCCTCAGAGGTTGCAAAGAAAAAGGAGCGGTTGGACTGTGGTGGGCTCAGAGATGGTGAGGGTGGTGGAACACAGGCACATCCCTTAAGTTGTACCTCTTCATAATTCATATGCCATTTTAGCAGTGCATGTTCCCCTATGGAGGCACCCACAGTGGAGACCAAGGGGGACACTAGGAACCTTCACATGAGAGACCCACAGGAGGTTGGCACGGGATCCCACAGGGGAAGGAAACAGCTCTTGGTGGGGGACTCCTTTGTTGGGGGGTAGAACTGGGGAAGGGAGGGGAAGGGAGGTACAGTGCCTGCTCAGCACCATGGCTTGGAGGGACAGGAAGCCAATCCTCAGGATTGTGGAAGCAGCTGCAAGGTAGAAGGAGCACAACATCATTGATCACCTAGATACAAATGACCTAGCTTGGAATGGGATCAGAGCAGTGCAGGAGGAGTTTGTGGAGTTGGGGAGGGGCCTTAGAGAAGTAGCACACACGATGACCATCTCAGAGGTGCTGCCTGTCTATGGCATGGGTGAGGCTAGGGTACTACGCACCTTGGGATTCAATCAATGGTTGAAAAGCTGGGGCCAACAATAGGGTTTTGGCTTCACTGGAGACTAGGGGTCCACCTGGAGGGATACAAGCCTATACTGGTGAGATGGTCTGCATCTGTCCAGCAGGGAAACCAGGATCCTAGGTGATAGGTTTATGTGCTTCACTGGCAAACTTTTAAACTAGCCGGGGGGGAGGCACTGAAAAGGAGCAGAGAATTCCCAGCCTCCCCCCACAAAACAGTATAGTTAGTGAGGGAAGCACTAAGGTAGAGAGGTTGATAGGAGCAGGCAGGGAAAAATGGAGAAAGAGGAAAAGGCAGTAAGAACAGGGATGAGACTAAAAGGGGCAAGGCTACCAACAAATGGAGGGTGATGAGTACCAATGCCTGTAGTCTTGGTAACAAGCTTTCTGAACTAGTGGCCTTGATGGAAGAAGAATGCCTGGATATTGTGGCAGTCACAGAAACATGGTACACAGAGAACTATGACTGGGAGGTCAACATACCAGGGCACATAGTCTACAGGAGGGACAGAGAGGGTAAAAGAGGAGGAGGAGGAGTAGCTCTCTACATAAGGGAAGGGATCAAGGCAATAGAACTAATGGGTGAACAGGGAGGAGTGGAGACACTGTGGGCCACCCTGAAGACAGGAAAGGGCACCACAATCTGCATGGGGGTTGTATATAGACCCCTGTCTCAGGGGGAGGAAATGGAGAGGGAAATGATAGGTGGCATACTTAGAAAGGCAGAAAAAGGAGAAATATTGTTGATGGAGGGACCTAAATATGTTGGATGTTAACTGGAGCACATTTACTACAGCCACATCCAAAAGCAAGGTCATTCTCGATGCCCTACAGGGGGCATGCCTCAGACAGCTAGTGTTGGAACCTACTTGAGGGGGGTGCAATCGTAGACCTTGTACTCTCAAATGTGGACAGTGAGAGGATCTTGGATTTGGAAGTGGGTAGATATCTGGGAGCAAGTGACCACCAAACAGTGTGGTTCATGATAAATACAGCCATGGAGTCAAGCCATACAAAAGTGAGGATACTGGATGTTAGAAGGGCTGACATTTTTGGCAAAATGGGAGTGCACCTAAGGAATGAACTAGCAAATAGGCAGGAAGGATGGGTGGAGGAACAATGGTTAAAAATCAAAAATGCCATCCAAGAAGCACCAAGTCTTTGTGTGAAGCAAATAAACAAAACACAATGAAGAAAAAAAAACACTATGGTTCTCAAAAGAGGTGGCGGGGAAGGTTATGGAGAAAAAGATAGCATTCAGGAAGCATAAGGAATCACAAAATGAGCAGGACAGAGAAGAGTATCAGTTAAAGCAGAAGGAAGCAGGAAACGCAGTCAGAATAGCAAAGGCCCAAACTGAGGAAAAGCTAGCCAACTCAATTAAGAAGGGGGATAAAAACTTTTATAGGTACATTAGGAAGGGCGAAGAAAGACCAAGGGAGGGATTGTGAGGCTTAATAGAGGGGAGAATGGGTGGGCAGAGGGCGACACTGAAAAGGCAGAGATACTGAACAAATACTTTTGTTCAGTATTCACAATAGAAGAGGAGGGGGAGGTATCTAAACCAAACAATAGAAGCACTCTGGATAGGGGGGTCAATACCAGTCCATTCACAGAAGGAAGAGTCCTAAAAGAACTCCTAAAGCTCAAGGTGAACAAGGCAACGGGGTCTGATGGGCTTCACCCCAGAATTCTAAAAGAACTAGGGGAGAAATAGTGGCACCACTGACTACTCTTTTTAACAAATCATGAGAAGATGGTGTGGTACCTGAGGACTGGAGGAGGGCAGATGTGATTCCCCTTCACAAAAGTGAGAGCAAGGCAGAGGCAGAAAACTACAGGCCTGTTAGTTTGACCTCAGTGGTGGGAAAATGATGGAATCACTTCTAAAAGAAAGAATTCTTGAGTACCTAGAGGCCAGCGGGGCACAGGACCCAAGGCAGCATGGATTCACAGTGGGAAGGTCATGTCAGACAAATCTAATAGATTTCTTTGACTGGGTGACCTTAGTAGTAGATCAGGGAGGGGCTGTGGACATGGCCTACCTAGAGTTTAGCAAGGCATTTGACACAGTCCTCACAAAAGAATAATAAACACGCTAGCCAGCCTGGGAGTGGATCCCAGGGTGGTGGCCTAGGTAAAAAATTGACTGGACAACAGGACACAGAGGGTAATAGTAAACAGAGAACACTCCATAGAAAGAAGGGTTATTAGTGAGGTACTGCGGGGTTCAGTACTGGGACTGGTCCTCTTCAATGTCTTTATAAGTGACATTGTGGAGGGATTGGAAGGAAAAGTATGCCTCTTTGCAGATGACACAAAGATCTGCAACATCACTGATACACGGGGGGGGGTGGAAAGGATGAGAAGGGACTTGGCAAGACTGGAGGAATGGTCAAAAGTATGGTAGCTTAGAGCCAATGCAAAGAAGTGCAAAGTAATGCACCCAGGAAACAAAAGCCCAGGGGAAGAGTACATAATGGGGGGAGGGAGATATTTCCAACAACAAAGATGGAAATCTCACTGTAAAAAATACAGAAGTGCAACACAAGATATAACTGAATACATTATTGGTCAATGCCCTCAGCCTTTTAAATAAAATAGACGAATTAAAGGATTATATGGTATCCAATGATATAGATATTTGTGGGATAACTAAATGTGGTTTAAAACATCAGATAGGGGTACAGAGATAACCAGGTACACAAAAATAGAAAAATTCATAGTGGTACCAGAGGAGGCGGTATCACCCTGTATATATCAAACATCTGTAAAAGTATCATAACAGATAATGGATCTGACAACGAGTATGTATCAGAACTATTATGGACTAAAATTCTCTTCTCCAATAATTATAGTGTCAATATAGGTCTGGGATATAGGGCCCCCAATTTAACCAGTCAAGAAAATGATATATATTTGAATAAAATAGAAGAAATGGGACTCGACCAGGACTACATTCTTATTGGTGACTTTAATTTCCCTAACATCAATTGGGAATCTGGTAAATGTTTTTCATCAGTAGAAAGCAGATTTATGGACATAATGATTCAAACCAATATGGACCAACTTGTTAAAACCCCTACTAGGGGAAATAACATTTTAGATCTATTCTTAAGAAACCTTCTGGAGAATATTAGTAAAGTTGAAGTTCTTCATCCCTTATCTAACAGTGATCACAACATGGTATTAGCAGTAGTTAATATTAAACAACATACTACAATACATGGTTGCACAACAATAAAAAACGTTTACTCAAAAGACTACAAATCAATAAACAAATTTTTGATGGATTGGGACTGGGAAAACAATTTAACCAATAAAAATCTAAATGATATCTGGCTTACATTTTATAGCAAAATAAAACATTGTTTTAATCATTGGGTTCCATCCAGAAATAAATACAGTAATAATAAGAGAACTCCCCCATGGTGGAATAAAACGTACAAAGCACAACATGAACAGAAAACATAGATTATATAAAAAATATAAAAAACATCCCGCATCCACTAACTGGGCCAAATATAAAATATCAGTTAATAAAAATTAGAGCTTGATCAGGGAAGCAAAGAAACGCTTTGAGGAAAGGATAGCACTCTCAACAAAAGATAATAAAAAATGTTTTAATAATTACATTGGGTCCATTAAAAAATCTAGTCCTACTATAAGTCCTCTAAATACGTCGGAAGGCGTTATAACAAATGGAAAAGAAACAGCTATAGAATTTAATAGACACTTGTACTAGTATATTTAGCACCAAGGCTCAATTTCAAGCACCAAACATTGAGTTAAATAATACCATACAGCCCCTCAGTGAAGAAGAGGTCATGGATGCCATAATGATATTAAAACTTAATGGATCTGCTGGACCAGATTGAATTCCCCCAATTTTCATTACGAATACTGCCTCTCACATTGTGGGACCATTAACCTTCTTATTCAATACCTCTGTTATTACAGGATCAGTAATACCAATATGGGGAGCCACGTGATGCCTGCAGACTGAAAGCAGCTTCCTGGTGGAGCTCCCTCCCTCCCTCCTCTTCTATATCACTGTTAATTTTCACTAAAACCTGCTAATTTAGCTCTAAGTACCTATATCTGCTGCCTAGACTTCTACTGCATCCATCTGGACCCTCGTTTCATCACGATTGGCACTAGGAAGCTGTGATAGAGGCTGAAATGTGACAGGCCCCGCTGCACCACACTCCACCAGCCTCACCTTAGAAAGCCCTCAAGAAGATTAAAGCGCAAAGGGCACAGGCTGCTCACTCTTCAACACAAACATCTGCTACCGGGCTACTTAAAGAAGATTGCTTCCTTCAACAGATGTTACCATTTCGGGAAGCATTAGCGGATATTTCATCAGAATTAAAATCCTTGAGATCTGATATGGGAGAGCTGGGATAAAGGATTGGAGATTTCAATGCTAGAACTACTTCCCTAGAGAATTAGAGAGAGCGCACAGATCCAGAGACCATTAAACTGAGGCAACAATTAAACAAGCTCCAGGCAAAAATGGATGATTTAGAGGGCAGGAGCTGTAGAAACAATATTCTTATATTTGGATTGCCAGAGTCGGATGAGGGGCCCAAACTTTGTTCTGTTTACCCAAAAACTCCTTGCCAAAATAATTGGGCCTTCCCCCTTCAATTCAAGCTACCTGATTGAAAGATCGCACAGATCACTACGGCCGAAACCTCCTGAAGTTATGCCCCCCCAAGACCTCTAATAGTTAAGTTTCTGAGCTATTTGGAAAAGCAACATGTGCTCACCAAGGCTCACAAACAGCTGAGTTCCACCCTATAAGAGGGAAAACCAATACGATCTCTGGATTCAAAATGATTGTTCACCAATATTGTTCAATTGCTGTTGGCATATTATGAGTGCTCCTTTACTCTGCGGCAGGGCTATACCTTTTTGGGGGTCTTTTTTGGTGGGGGTGGGATGGTGTGTGCCTCACTGGTGGTTACTTGTTTTCTACTCTATTATTCTTGTTTGTTTTGATAATAATAAAATATGAGTAATGTGATGAAAATTGTGACAGAATGTCAGAGGGGTGAGAGACCCCACTAAAAGGTATCAGGCCTTGAAACACTGTGCCCTTCTAAAGGCACACATCATATTTCTACAGGAGACTCACCTCCCGACTCAAGAGAGTATCTAGCTCTGCCTTCAGGGTGTGAATCAGGTTTTTGCTGCAGGGGACTCATCCTCGAGCTGGGGACTAGCTATTTTAATTATGGGGAATGTCTCCTACCAGGAGAATCTCTCTATTGTGGATTCAAATGGAAGATACATTTTGGTTAAGGCTATCCTGGATTGTAAAGAGGTTGTGCTGGGCAGTATATATGGACCAGTAGGGGGTGATGTCCACTTTTTTATAGACCTTGTCAACAAACTGGCAACCCTTCTACCTACTCATTTAATCCTAAGGGGGAACTGGAATGTATCTCCTAGGCAAGACCTGGACAGGACCTATCTACCACTTAAGCCTCCCACCTCTACTCAGAGGGCTCTGGGTGACCTTATGGATACATTAGGCCTATACGAGCCATGGCGAATCCTTTACCACTCCCACTGCCTTTTCACCTTTTACTTGGCTATTCATCAATCCTGGTCCCGCCTAGACTTATATTGATCAGTCTTCCCCTTCTTTCTGGTTTTTGTAATGCAGGCATTGAACCGATTGTCATTTTCGACCACTCTGTGGCTTGGATAGTTTTATCTCCTGACCCTGAAGTACATAAGGATACCACCTGGAGGCAGAATACCCAGTTTCTGAAAGACAAGTTCATCATTTCTGAAATCAAATTCATCATTCAGACCTTCGCCGACTTCAATAGAGACTCCGTACCCAGAATTGATCATGAATGGTGTGCGCTTAAGTGCATCCTTAGGGTGGAGTTCATTAAGCTCACCTCCAGAAGGAAAAAACTGCGAGAATCCCAGTCCTTGTCCCTTCTATCACAAATAAGGTCCCTAGAGTTGTCCTTTTCTTCCTCTTCCTCATCTGATTCTCTAGAGACCCTACTTTCTCTAAGAAACAAATATTCTGATCTCGTGCAAAAAGGCTGAATACGCCATATTTAAGACTAAATCCATTTATGTAGATCAGGGAGAAAAGGCGGGAAGGCTGTTGGCCCTTCATCTATGGAAACTGGAAGGCTCCAGATTAATTCCCTCTATCACAGCTTCAGATGGTTCAAGTAAAACCCTTCCTAGGGAAATAGCCTCGGTTTTCGAGGCTTATTACCACCAGCTATACAGCAAAATCCCCTCGCCTCCAACCCCTGAGGAAATAGATGCATACCTAGATGCCCTTCCTCTTCCCACTCTCCTAGACCAACATCAGCTATCTTTATCTTCTCCGATCTCTCTTGTCAAAATAGAGGATGCCATCAAAGACCTAGTCTTGGACAAAGCACCAGGACCAGATGGTTTCCCCTCTAATTTATATAGGACTTTCTCTAAATAATTAGCCCCTCTCCTGCTCTGCTTATATACCTATATTCTGGATTCTGACTCTCTAGACTCTTCACTCCTGGAAGCTATCATTATTCTCCTCCTTAAACCGAACAAGAATCCTTCAAAGTCTGCCAGCTGCTGACCTATCTCTCTTTTGAATAGTGATATCAAGAGTCTCACTAAAATTCTGGCTGCTAGAATACGGAAGGTCTGGATCTTTTTGATTAACCCAGAACATGTGGGTTTTATTCCTGGAAGGTCTTCAGCAGATCACCTATGTAAATTGGATTACATTCTTCAGGTAGCTCAATCCTCTCACTCCCCCATGGCCTTAGTATCCCTTGATGCAGAGAAAGCCTTCGACAAGGTGGACTGGAGCTTTCTATGGTCAACCCTGCAGAAAATGGGCTTCCCCCCAAGTTCCTGAGCTGGCTGAAAATGATCTGTTTATCTCCATCAGCCAGGATATACTGCAATGGGGTTTTCTCCTCTCATTTTCCCCTCTTTACAGGCATTAGACAAGGCTGCCTCTGTCTCCCTTCCTCTTTAACCTATACCTGGAACCTCTTCTTAGATATCTTAAGATAACTCCCCAGATATGTGGAATCCAGATAGGTGCTGCTGAGTTCACTCTCTCTGTATACGTGGATGATGTTTTACTGCATTTAGATCACCCCTCCACTTCACTCGCCTGTGCCTGGAATGTGATATCCTGGATCAGCCTCTTATTGAATTATAAGTTAAACCTTGGTAAGGCTGAAATACTTCCTCTCAACCACCTCACTTGCAAGGCAGATTTTACTTAGTTTGGTATTAGTTGTTTTAACCAGGTATAGCACACTAATCTGAAAGCTTTTTTTACAGGAGTGACCTGGGAGCACAAAGAGGTTAAGTGACTTGCTCAGGGTCACACAGTATGCAAGTGGAAGCTGTGGGATTCAAACCCAGGTCTGGTCTGCTGGAAGTCACCAAATTTTCAGCTCAGAGCCTTAGACCACTGCACTATACTGCCTGCCTAAGGCATTAAAATGACCTAGAATTAGCAGACCATTAAATGTCTGCTAATGTTATTAGATACTTAGGAATATGTCTATCCACTGACCCTTCCCTCGTCAAGAAATTAAATCTGGATGACCTGGTGGGCAACATCTAACAGGACCTCCTGAGATGGGAGTCTCTTCCACTCTCTCTCTATGGGGTCGAATCAGCATCATTAAAATGAATGTCCTTCCCAGGCTTTTTTATCCCTTGAATATGTTGAATATATGGCTCCCCCTTTCCTTTTTTAACACATCCACTCTCTTGTATCTAACTTCACTTGTTTACATAAATCCTCCAGATGCTCCTTCCTTAAGCTGAGCCTTCTTATAGAGTTTGCAGGGCTCTGCCTTCCCAATTTTCTTCATAGATTCATAGATCTATATGAGTTTAGTGGGTAGTTTACCCTTAGTGGACTCGCCACCATACTCATTGGTGGAACTTGAATGTAGTATCTCCCATGGATAAATCCAAATTGGTTTTGAATAGATCAAGAGTTGAGCTATACACTACTTGGGGAGGAAGTTTATTCCAGGTATTAACTACACTTTGAGTGAACCACCTGCTTCTTTTTACAGTATTATTATGGGTTCCTTTTAATTTTAATATGTGAGATCTGGTATTTACTTCAGATTGCAGTCTAACTAGGCCTATGTTTGGCACAGATCACCATGTTCCCTTCTATATTCCATTGAATACAGGTTAGTTTTTCTTTAATCTGGTTTCATAATCAGATGTTGGCAGTGTAGAAATTTTTGTTGTCACTTTACATTGTATCCCTTCTATAAGTTTTTTTATTTCTTATTCTATTCAGTGCAACTATAGGTGAACAATATTCTAAATGTGGTCTTACAAGTCCAGCATACAGTGGAATAATAACATTTTCCCTACTTTTGATGTTTCTTAAAATGCAATTTAATATTCTGTTAGATTTTTTTTACTGCATTAGTTGTATGGACATCAAAGGAGAAATCATTAGTTAAAGTAACACCAAGGTCTGTTTCCTGCTTAGTCATCTGAATTGTTATATTAGTGATTGAATAAGTATAACAAGGGTTATTTTTACCCAAGTGCATAACTTCACACTTTGATTCATTGAACAATAATTCCTTTCTTTTTGACCGTTTAACCAGGTGTGTTAGATTGTTTTGTAAATTTATAGCTGAATGTACATCAGCTATTATACTTACTATCTTACAGTCATCAGCGAACTTTGCAAACAAGCTTTTAGTAGATTGAAGGCTCATAGAAGATATTAATATATTAAATAGAATAGGGCCCAAAACTGAGCCCTGACAGACCCCACTACTAACTGGGCTCCAATTTGACAAATAGTCTTTGACCGAGACTCGTTGTGAATGACCTGTCAACCAAATATTTATCCAGTTTATAATTACCAGATTAATTTTTAATAATGCAAGTTGGTTAATAAGTACATGATGTGAAACAAAATTGAATGCTTTGGCGAAATCTAAAAATAGTATATCCACTGATTATCCATTATCTAATGCCTCACTAACAGGTTCCAGAAAGTCAAGAAGGTTAGTTTGACAGGATCTACCCTTAACAAAACCATGTTGATAAATGTCTACATGTCCTATTTCTTCCAGATGGATAGTACTGTAATTCTATTTTTAATTATCCTTTCTAATACTTTACAAGTTACTGCAGTTAGACTTATAGGTCTATAATTTTCAACTTGACTTTTTTTACCACCTTTGTGCAGGGGGATAACTATGGCTTTATTCTATGATGGTACAATAGTACTTGTATCTAATGATCGATTGAACAATAATGTTAAGGGTCCTATTAGTGATTCGGTTAAAGTTTTGATAAATATTGGTGGATTGCCATCAGGGCCAGCTGACCCACTTGGTTTTAGTAATTTGATACTATCTCTGACTTCCTGTTCAGATATTGGGATAAATTGTCTATCAGTTGTTATTTTGTGAGGATAGCTAATATGTTTATGCTTAAACAAATTAATAAAGTGTTTGTTTAATTGTATAGCAGTCTCTGTTTCATCAGTGATGATGCCAACTGAAGTATGTAAGGGTCCAATAGGAGAACTATTTTGTTTTAGTGAACTAATACAGTTAAAAAAATATTTTTTATTATCTTTAACACTTGTAGCTAATTTTTCTTCTAGTATTTTCTTTCATTTTCTTATCTGTTTTTTGCATTTACTGACAGAGTATTTATATTGGGACCAATTAGATGTTGTTGGATATCTTTTGAAATTTTTATATTGTTTCAGCTTTTTAGTTAAGCTTCTTTTAATGTTTATGTTCCACCATAGAGGAACTCTTCTATTTTTGTGATATTTTTTCCTAGTAGGAACCCAGGTGTTGATGCAATGCTGTAATTTATTTATTTTATTCCAAGTTTCTACCAGGTTACAGCAAGAGAGCTCAGCTGACCAGTTCCAGCTGCTAAGATAGTCAACAATGCTATTGTAATTAGCTATATTAAAGTTTTTAACAATGGAACAACCGGTTAATATTGGAGAATAAGAAGGATTCATAGTTGTAAGGATCATATTGTGATCACTATTAGACAAGGGATGGATAACCTTAAACTTTGAATTTGTATTTTCAGTATTCAAAAAAACGAGGTTCAACATAGTATTACCTCTTGTAGGGTTTTTGACTAGTTGGTCCATATTATTAATTGTCATAATATCCAAGAATAATGTATCAAAAATAGAACTTCCTTTACTGGTTTTCCAGTCGATGTTTGAGAGATTGAAGTCACCCATGAAAATACAGCTTTTATCCACGATGTTGTCCTCAATGTTTGTTATAAATGAAATATTTCCTTCTTTATTTAAATTTGGTGCTCTATAGCCCAATCCTACTATAATCGTATGATTTATTGTAAGTTTTATTTTAATCCATATTAATTCACTTTTACTATCTTGTTGTTGAGCGTTTTCAATTAAATAACTTTTAAATGTGTCTTTAACATATAGTACAATTCCACCTCCCCTACTGTCTAAATGATTTTTTTCAAAGTGTGTATAACCTGGAATATGGGTAGCCCAGTCATCTTTTCTAAACCATGTTTTGGTTACTCCGCATATGTCTATATTATTGGTATTCAAGAAAAGTTTGAATTCATCAATTTTGTTCAATAAGCTTCTAGCATTTAAGCGTAAAATGTTCAGGTTATATTCTGTATGTTGTACAATATTTATAGTATTTGTTTTTCCCAACTTAGCTTTATTTGAATCAAGGCAAATGTTAAGAGAACCCTCTAAGATAGGGCTGTCCCCCTTTTGTTCTAGTTTAAATTTTTTGGATATACAACAATATTTGTTTTCCCAGTAAGTTGTTTCCTCTTTTGCTTAAACGGAGTCCATCCCATGAGAAAAGTTCTTCTCTATAAATGAATTCCTCCCAATGAGTTATACACCCAATCTGCTGTTTCATGCACCAACTTCTCAACCAATTATTTAATGTTTTTTATTTTATTGTTGTTGAATTCTGATGCTTTAGGAATAAGTAAGATCTCTGAAAAGGCAAAACTGCAATCTAGATTAGTAAGTTTATTAGCCATAGCTACTATATCTTTTTAGTTTTTCCAAGTGGTTCTTTTAGCAAATTATTTGCACCTACGTGTATAATCACAGAAGGTTAGGCAGTATTAGCTAAGATGTTTTCCAGCACTAGTGTGAGATCATTTATTTTTCCTCCATTAAAGGAAGAAAGAGTTCTGGATGCCTTATCTGGATTGCAAATCAATATATATAAATGTTCAACTAATGAATCTCCTAGAACAATGTTTTTTTGATAATGTCTGACCCTATATCCTTTAAATCTGACTCACAAGATGGATGAGGTAATGCATTGCCAATCAATGGTAATGGGGGAACAATAATAGGTTCATCAGTACTAATATTAGATGGTACTTTAGGGATTTCTTTTCCAGTATGTAAATTGTCAGCTTGATTGGTTTCCTGTGTATCGAATATACTGTACTAAATTGGTTAGTTAAAGGCATTTCAAAAGTATTGGCTCTACGGCCTTTTTTACATGCCCTTGAAGTTTTAACTGTGAACCAATTGCTCTCTGAGTTGGCAACAGGGTCATTTTTTTTTTTTTTTTAATTTGCCCTTTATCCTGGCTGGACCACCGTCTACTTCCTCCACCCTGGTCATGGCCCCCGGAGACCTCTACCACTGCCTATAGCTGCAGAGAACCCTCGGTCACCCCCGGCTTACCCCCCGGAGGGTGGAGCCGCAGGCCACCTTCGTAACCCCGGAACTGTGACTGGCTGGGATCCCGCAGCAGTGGTGGTGATGCGAGGATCTCAGGGGCGCTTCATCCTACAGTGGTCCTGCCCGCCTTTTTCCATTTTTCTCCCCAGAGGAGGTGGGGACGTGCAATGACGCCAGCATCTGCCCCGCCTCCTCCCCCCCACATCAAGCGTCAGCTGCGTGAGAACTCCCGGCCACCACCAGGAGTCCCCAGCGCTCCGAGAGCTACCCACACCTTCCCCCCAGAGAAGGAGAGCTGTCCAGCGGATGCTCGATCCCTACTCCCGCCAGCCCTCCGATGACCCAGATCTGTTCCCAACCTGGGTCTCCGGCATCGCAGTTTAGTCCTACCATGTTTTGTATCGGCTGGCAGGGTCATTTTCTGGTTTTTTTTTATTGTTGCTGTGTGTCACAACTAAAGGTACTGGGTCTAACTTTTTTTATTTGTACCATTTGTTTCTAATGTAGTGGTTCCTATTTGGAAGTCAATCAGGTCAGTTTGGTTTAAATTGTGGATTTCAATGATGGTATTTGTATTTTGAATTTCTTTATTAGCATTTGGCTGCAGTCTATTTGCCATATACTTTTTGGACTTGCCTCCAACATCACCAATCTGTCACCAAATAAATTGATTTCCAATTGTAATTCCTTGTTCAATGTACATTTTGTGCATTTATACTTTGGTTTATTTTCTGGGAAGTTTGCATCATAGAATACATTCTACAAGAGTTGCATTTAATGCCCTTTTCACCACTAGAGAAGGCTATAAATTCAACCATAATAGATAGTGCTAAATAAAGCAAACAAAAGGTTACACAGCACAATCTTTATTCTTATCTGTATAGACAAGAAATTTGTGTTATGTCCACAGTATTATAAGATATGTCCCAAGAATACTGTAAATACAATTTCACACCTTATTGCTATTCATTCTGGACTTAACTCTGTTTGTGTTAATCAGATGAGCTTACTGTAATGTTTTGACCATGCTACCATGCCAAACATGCATAACATGAGCTAGATGCATGTATCTTTGTGCGCATCTTTGAACGTGCAAGCGCGCGCTCACCTTGCTAGCACTCACCCTGCTCATAGCAGGGTTCATATTAATAGGCTGAGTGACCCAGAAGTAAAGCAGGGGTCAGCCTGTACACTCACAAGTGGCACAAATTTATTACTGGGACAGCCATTTTTCTAAATGTAGTCATTGGCTTTCTGTACCTAAGGGTGAATATGTACCTCTTTGGCTGCTAATAGAAAATCACATTGTGCAACAACACAATGTTCTTCCCTCTAACATCTTATTTTTACCATGGCAAACCCTAACGACCCCTATTAAGGAATCAGTAATTGGAACCTCTATTAGAGCCTTCTCTCAGTTCTGTTCTTCCTTGAATATCCAGCTGTCCAAGGACCCATCCCAGCCAATAATCTTTAACCCTATCATCAAGATTGGGGTAAAACTCTTTCTCCAGGGTGGCTACCCCAGTTGCAGGAAGCCAGGGTTATTGACTTCTATGGCCAGGATTCCCTCCTTTCCTCTCCTGACATTCTTTTAAAATTTAACATAGATCAACCCCATATCTTCAAAGTTTTTAAACTGAGACACTTAATAGTTCAACTTTTTGTAACAAGACCCAAATCCCTGGTGGTGCATCCTATCTTGTCCTGGTTCTCAGAACTGGCCGATATGCCTCATGGAATTTCCTGCATGTATTTGTATCTTCCGTCTATCTTTCACCCAGATCCACTAATGGGCTCCAAGGTCTGGGATTCCCTATTACCTGGCATCTCCCTTAACTGGGCACAAATATGGAAGGACCTTTACATATATAATATCCAGGACAGACTCAGGCTTATCCAATATCATATTCTTAATAATATGTAATACACATCAGTAAAACTAGCCAGAATGGGTCATTTTCCTTCCCCTACTTGCTCCATGTATGACAAAAAAGAAGGTAATATTTTGCATATCCTATGGTCCTGTGAAAATATCTCTCCCCTTTGGCAAATGATACAAAACAGTTTGGATCCTATACTGGGTCTTGATGGTCTATTTGCTGTGGAAATTTGTATTTTGGGTTCTTATTCCAGTATCAATGTCCAAGAAAGAAGATTCCAGATGACTATCATTTCAGTAGTAGTCAAGAAGCTGGTTCTCAGGCTTTGGATGGACCAGTTGGCCATCTCCTATAATGAATGGTTAAAATAACTCACCTTGTGCTTTCAGAATGAATGCCTAACTGCTAGTACTCGTAACAGGCTCAAGCTCTTTGATAAAAAGTGGGGCAAATTGTATGCCTTGTATTTATCTTAATTTGTTTGTAACTCCTCTGACTCCTTGGTGCTAACTTAATATGACTTTGTAAGCTTAGGATATCATAGTGGGGTTTTGGGGGCACACTCCTGGAGGGGCTGGGGGTGGTAGGGTAGTGGATAAGTGTAGTTTGTTGTGATCCAGTTAATATTTTCTGACAATGAACCTGTGCTACTGATTTTATGATAAAATTCTAATAAAACTTAAAAAAAGTAATACCTATACGGAGGCAAGCCACAGTGATTCCCTTATATAAAAAAGGCAGCAGAAACTTAGTACTAAACTATCGACCGATAAGTCTTACAGCCATTTTTTGTAAACTTATGGAGAGACTATTGAAAGTAAGAATTATAGAACATCTAAAAAATATTAGTTCTATAGATACAACTCAACATGGGTTTATAAGGGGCAGGTCATGCCAAACACATCTTTTAAATTTCTTCGAGCCAGTAAGTGAGGCCCTTGACAAAGGTCTATCAGTTGACATAATATTCTTAGACTTTTCAAAAGCCTTTGACTCAGTGTTGCATAAAATCCTTCTTGGATTATTAGAAATAATAGATTTACATCCCCAGATCATAAACTGGATTACATCATGGTGCTCTGATCACACACAAAGAGTCTCACTAAAAGGCTATTTATCATCATGGGGCCCTGTTACTAGGGGTGTCCCCACGGGCTCCGTCTTGGAACCAGTTCTTTTTAATATATTGATCACCTCCATGCTCCCCTCAAATAATCACTGCTGGACGTCCAAAGACTGCAAACTGGGAGGCATTGTTACAAACATAGAGTCTGCAGTCCAAATTCCAAATAATCTCACCCATCTTGAGAACTGGTCAATTAAAAATGAGCTATTATTTAATGCACACAAGTGGAAGGTGATGCATCTGGGTAAAAATAATCCATGTTATACTTACAAATTGAATAATGCCAATTTACAAATCACTGAAAATGAAAAAGATTTTGAGGTAACAGTTTCCAAAAACTTTTCATTTGATACACACACTGTAAACATTATTAAAAAAAGCAAATCAAATAGTGGGATGTATTTTAAAGAACATCAAAAGTAGGAATGAAATAGTGATAGTCCCCCAAGTCTCGTTAGACCACACTTAGAATACTGTTCTGCAGTATGTGCACTCCAACTCATTAGCGGCAATAAACTAATTTAAAATATTCAGCGTAAAGCCACTAAAAAATTAAAACTGTGCGGAATTTCAACTATGGCACCAGGTTGAACAAACTGGATCTCTATTCAATGCAGTACAGAAGAATGGGGGTGATCTGTGCACAGTATACAGAGCAATAAACAAGGAATCAACATTCAAAACTATTGGGTTGATTAATAAGTCATCTGAAACTAATACTAAATCACATGACAAAAACTTAATAGGAACTTTAAATAAAACAAACAAAATAAATCATTGGTTCACACAAAGAGTAATAACAATATGGAATGGCCTACCAAAAAGTGTAATTGAGAGCAAAACAATAGACATTTTCAAAAACAGTCTGGATACATATATGAGTAACAAAAAATTCCTTTTCCACCAATGACGACTGGTGGTGAGCTTTCAAAAGACATAACTGCCTTTAGCTCATTACTACCTATAAACCTATGAATCTATGAAACTATGAAAGTGACCTGGGGGTAGTCATATCAGATGACCTAAAGGTAGGTAAGAAATGTGAAAAGGCAGTAAGGAGGGCTGGGGGGATACTGGGATGCATAGGGAGAGGCATCTCCAGTAGAAAACAGTAAGTTGTCATCCCATTGTACAGACAGTTGGTGAGACCCAATCTGGCATACTGTGTGCAGTTCTGGAGACCCCATCTCTGCAAGGACATAGAGAGGATGGATGCAGTCCAGAGAAGGGCAACAAAAATGGTGCAGGGTTTACACCAGAAATCATATGAATAGAGGTTAACAGAGCATAATATGTATACCCTCGAGGAAAGGAGGAAGGGGAGGACAGGATAGAAACTTTCAAGTACCTCAAGGGAATCAACAAAGTCCAAGAGGGTGGCATCTTTCAGAAAAAGAGATGTGTAAGAACAAGGGGGCACAATTTGAAGATAGAGGGGGGATGGCTCAGGGGCAATACAAGGAAGAATTTTTTCATGGAGAGGATGGTGGATGCATGGAACTGCCTTCCTGAGGAGTTTGTGGGGTCAAAAATGGTGGGGGAATTCAAGAATGCATGGGATAGACATAAGGCAATTATAGTGGGGTGTAGGAGAAAGTAGGCTGTTGGTTAACTAGGATCTGCAGCTTATCCAATAGGTAGGAAATGAGCAGACTAGGTGGGTGAAGCAGTCCTTATCTGCCATCAAAGTCTATATTTCTATGTTTCCTTTCATGTGTAAACAAGCTGACATGCTACAGTATAGGAGAATGGGGTGAGAGTTAGGTCTGACGACCCCATGGCATGCCCCAATGCCTGTTGGTGCCTGTAGGGTGGGGTGGTAGGGGTGGCAACCCTAACATCGGATTTCCAAACTTTTGTTGCTGTGACATCAACCCTAAATGATGCATTAACTCCCTCAGCTCTAGAATGGAATCTTGAGCGAGTGCTGTATTCCTATGTAAAAATGGCTCTTTTCCTGAGCAGTTAGAATGTTCAGAACTAAAATGGTAACACTCCGACTTGAAGTATAAATAACTAAAAAAGTATAACTCCTGTCACAAAACTTACTGCATAAAGTTTGCTCACGTTAAAATACATCTTTAAAATGAGGGGTCACACATGTTAGTAACATTAACATGTTTTTTTTTTAACAGAGCATGTAACAATGAAACCTGACATTTTTTCTTTAAAAAAAAAACTCAACAAAACACCTTAGAAGTGGCAAATGTCTTTTGTATGATGGTTTTCTATCACACCAACATCTGTGCATTACACTGCCACAATTTAGAGTATTTCTGAGCTGTTTTACATAATTAAACAGTCCATAAACTAAGGCATGTGCCAACACAGGACGTCAATAAACCGACTGAATTTGGAAAAATGCTCTGCACAACTGCCCACATGATGCACAAACCACGATAACTGAAAAGTATGCCTCCTAGCCCCTAGACAACTGTATGGAAAATGTTCACAATAACAAGAGCTTTAAAATGATGGGTCACTGATATTGGTGGCATTTACAGATTTTTTTTACAGTTCCTAAAATGATTAAAAAGAAAATTTTTTGACATTTTGTTCCCAAATAAAAACCTACATCATAAAAAGTACACCTCCTAGACCACAGAAACCAGCATAATTGTCCATATTAAAGAGACCTTTCAAATGATGAGTCACACATGTTTCTAGCATTTACAGTTTTTTTTTTACAGTACCTGAAATGGAGGAAATCACATTTTTACACTTTTTTTATCCCAAAAAAACTAAAACAAAAAAATTGCACCTCCTAGTTCCCACACACCAGCATACTACTTTTTCACAATGAAAAGAGGTTTCAAATCAGGGATCACATGTTTCTAGCATTTACAATTTTTTTTAAATGAAATGGAGAAAAATAGCATTTTCTTCACCTTTTAACCCAAATTAAAACCTAAACAAAATCTAAAAGGTAGCAAGTGTGTCCAATGTAAAATCAGTATTCTGGTAGGTAGGAATGTTTCCTACCGACCTACACTTTCTGATAACCTTTTCCCTGATTGATTGATCCAGAAAGTGCATAAGAAGTGCAGGATGCACACATGCACTCTGGGGATGAGATGAAGTGAATACCTGATGCACATATGCACTATGGGGACTAGAGGAATTTTCCTGATGATGCACATATGCGCTATGGGGCTGAGTGAGTTAATGGAGTTTTTTTACAATGAATTTCCCTTCCTTTTGAGAAAGTGTAATGTAAGTAGTTAGTGGTATGTGTTTGTGGGAGCGTGGGCCCTCCAGGCCCTGTGGTCCCTTCACATTGTCCATATTTTGCATAATGGTATGCATATGTAGGAGTGTGGGCCCTCCGGGTCCTGTGCTCCCACTTACACATAAATACGGAACCATACAGCAGCCCTACCACAGAGGGCAGTTGGTCCAGGAGGTTGGCAGGTGGTTAGGAGGGGCAAATCGGGTGCCCCATCACTCTCTGCTCTCCAACATATTACCTCCAAAAACCATATAAACACTACAAACAGGTATCTGCCTCTATCTCTGAAATCAAACAAAGAGGCAGAAGACACTGCAGAGCAGGACACTGCAGCACAGGAGCTAGCACAACAAAACTCACCCAAATCAGGAACCAAAACAAAAAAAGCAAAAAGGAAATCAAAAAAACTTCTGATCATAGGAGACTCCATGATTCGGGGAGTTGATACCCATCTCCAGCCAGGGGCAATGGTCAGATGTCTCCCAGGTAGATCAGCATGGAGAGACACTGACCGCATTGTTAAAATTGTTCACAAAGCAGGAGAAAACATTGATGTCTTACTACACATAGGGACTAATGATCTCACCAGCCAGTCAGTTGTGGAGACCAAGGAACACCTGACCAGGCTGGGTGACAAACTATCATCTATTTCATCCGGCATCCCCTTCTCTGAGATCCTGCCATTCTGGGAGAGGGGAGCAGATGGACAGAAAGTCAGAGAAGGGGAGATAGGGGAGCTAAACACGTGGCTCAAGGACTGGTGCCAGGAAAAAGGACACAGATTTGCAGGGAACTGGCAACAGCTCTGGGAGCAAAAGTTCTTTAAATTTGATGGACTGCATCTGACTAAGGAGGGAGTCAGTGCATTGGGGCAGAAGTTTGATGTCTTTGCAGAATATTTAAACTAGCAAATGGGGAGAGGGGTGCAGCACCCATTACGTCGAATGGGAAGAACACCCCTCCCCCCTCAGCTAGTGGTCAAACAGGGATTCAGCATGTTTGCAGTTCATTCGCATCACCAGGTAAGAAAAAAGGTTTGTCTCCCCATACGATGCACAGGGTAATGCCAAACCTCACCCAACAACTAACACACCAAAATCTGGCCAATGGAAAATCATGTACACAAATGCTCACAGCCTGGAAATAAGATCCCAGACCTGCAGGCAATAATGTCAGAGGCTAAACTGGACATAGTAGCAATTAGTGAGACGTGGTTTACCAGTAACCACACTAGGAGACTTCAGTACCTGGCTATGTATTGTTCAGAAGAGACCGAGGTGCAAAGGGAGGGGCCCTGTATGTCAATGAAAATATCAAAGCTACAGAAATTCAGAATACACATAAGGAGCCAGAAGAACTGTGGGTCACCCTGGAAACAGGAAATGGGACAGCCATAAGAACTGGGGTTGTCTACAGGCCCCCAGACCAGGGGGAGGACATAGACACATTACTGTTAGAAGATATACAAAACATGACAGCTAAAGGGGAGGTTCTGATAATGGGAGACTTCAAGATGCCGGATACAGATTGGTCAATACCAGCAGGAACATCTTCCAGAACTAGACACATAGTGGATTCCCTGCAGGGGAAGGGCCTCAAACAACTGGTACAGCAACCCACAAGAGACAGGGCTATCCTAGATCTAGTACTGACTAACAGGGAAGAGATCACAGATCTCCAGGTAGAAGGTCACCTGGGGGCCAGTGACCACCACATGGTATGGTTCAATTTGGCTACTACATCTAAATCATCCTATTCCAATGCAAAAATATGGGACTTCAGAGGAGCTGACTTTGATAAGATGGCCAACAGAGTTAAGCTAGCCCTGGCAAAAAAAACCACAGGTGAGGGGGTACAGGCAAAGTGGGAAAGCATTAAGGATGCATTACTTGAAGCAACATCCCATTGTGTTAGACTGAAACGGAAGTGTAAAAGAAGAAGGAAACCACTTTGGTTCTCAAATACAGTAGCAGAAAAGGTCAGAGCCAAAAGGATGGCCTTCAGGAAATATAAGGGAACACAGCGGGATGAAGATAGGGAGGCATACCAAACTGCCCTAAGGGAAGCAGGGAAGGCAGTAAGGCAGGCAAAGTCCCAAACTGAGGAAACACTAGCACGAACAGTAAAAGAAGGTGACAAGACTTTCTATAGATACATTAGTGAAAGGAGAAAGTCCAGAGGGGGTATTGCTAACCTTAATGGAGAAAAGGGAGCATGTGAGAAGGAGGACCCTATAAAGGCATCTATCCTAAATAGATACTTTTGCTCAGTATTTACTGAAGAGAAGGTAGGGCAGGGCCCACAGCTCAGCATCATGGACACGGGGCGAAGGAGGTGAGCACTACTCCCTTTACAAAAGAAGGGGTCCTACAAGAGCTTGCTAAGCTCAGGGTGGATAAGGCAATGGGACCTGATGGCATACATCCCAGGGTACTTAAGGAGCTAAAGGTGGAACTAGCAGAGCCATTAGCAGAATTGTTTAGTGAGTCTGAGCTCAGGAGAGGTCCCAGAAGACTTGAGAAGGGCTCATGAGATCCCTCTCCACAAGAGTGGTAGCAGGGAGGCGGCGGGGAACTACAGACCAGTCAGTCTTACCTCAGTAGTGGGCAAGATTATGGAGGCACTCCTTAAGGAAAGGATAGTGCAACACCTGGAATCCATAGGGGCACAGGATCCAAGACAACATGGGTTTACAAAAGGAAGGTCCTGTCAAACTAATCTCATAGATTTCTTTGACTGGGTAACCAGAGTGGTGGACCAAGGGGGAGCAGTTGATGTCACCTACCTTGACTTCAGCAAAGCTTTCGACACTGTTCCACATAGAAGATTGATAAATAAGCTGGGTAGACTCGGGTGGGTCAGAAGTTGGTCAACTGGGTGGCAAATTGGTTGACTGGCAGAAAACAGAGAGTGGTGGTAAATGGTATACAGTCAGAAGAGATGCAAGTCACAAGTGGGGTACCTCAGGGATCAGTCCTGGGGCCAGTCCTCTTCAACATCTTCATTAGTGACCTTGCAGATGGACTAGAGGGTAAGGCTTGTCTGTTTGCAGATGACACCAAGATCTGCAACAGAGTAGATGATCCAGATGGGGTGGGCAGAATGAGAAGAGATCTGGATAAACTAGCAAAATGGTCAGAAGAGTGGCAACTGGGATTTAATGCAAAAGTGCAAAATCATGCACATAGGGAAGAGAAACCCTGAAGTCACCTATAGGCTGGGAGGGAGTTGCTAGCAGTCACAAGGAAGAAAGAGACTTGGGCATCATCATCACTGATGACCTGAAATCATCCAAGCAGACCTCTAAAGCAGTAGGTAAGGCTAGGGGGGTGTTAGGGTATATTAGTAGGGGTATCACAAGTCGTAAGAGGGAGGTAATAATCCCTCTTTACAAGACACTGGTTAGGCCCCATCTGGAGTACTGCATGCAGTATTGGAGGCCACACCTTCACAAATACATTAATCAAATTGAGACAGTCCAGAGAAGGGCAACCAAAATGGTGCAGGGACTGCATCAGAAGACATATGAGGACAGATTAACAGAGCTCAACATGTATACCCTTGAGCAAAGGAGGGAGAGAGGTGATATGATCGAGGCATTCAAACAGCTTAAGGGCATTAACAAGGTGAAAGAGTCTAACATGTTTAAATATAAGAAAAATAGCAGGACAAGAGGACACAGCATGAGATTAGAGGGGGCCGATTAAGGGGAATGTGGGAAATTCTTTCACAGAAAGGGTGGAGGATGCATGGAATGGCTACCACAAGAAGTGGTGGCTATGAATACAGTGCAGGGCTTCAAACAGGCATGGGATAGGCATAAGGGAGCAATACAAATGACTATGAATAGATAGGCCACTGACAGAGCAAAGGCCGATGGCACATTTATAAGGTAGAAAAAGAAATGGGCAGACTGGATGGGCCTTGCGGTCCTTATCTGCCGTCAACTTCTATGTTTCTATGTTTAAATAGTACTGAAAAGGAACTCTTGTAACACTAATTTTCCACTATCTCAGTAACCGTACAACCTATGAAAAAAATTCCACTGCAGTTATAAAATCATCCACCTAGAAGTGGACAAAGCTGCTGGTAGCAAAAAATCCATATCTCAGATTGTTTTCGATAGATATTTGCACCGAAAGGCACCATAGGCACCACAGTGTTATCCTATGGGAAATTTCTCAACTTCAGAATGCTGTAACTATGAATGTTTTGGGACCAAATCATCAAAAGGCACATCTGTGTGACCAGGGCTTGCCACCCTGCAAATTTCAGCCCAAAAGCACAATCCACCTTGGCACAATGAAGTGACAAAGAAAACAACACATGGGAAAATGTCTGTGCAGTGTTTTCGTGATAGCTTTAATGTGTTCACAGCACTCCTATTTCTATAATAGGAATGTTGTCATGCACAGAAAAATGTTGCCTCGGTTCTTTTTTTTTATCACGGTTATTGCCGTGACAACAAAGATGTAGTTGCAACAATAAAATGGCAGAACGGTGGACAAATTCTGAAAAACAGATTTCCAGACCACCTGCTGAAAAACTAATGTCAGGGTCATGTTCCTAAGGGCCCAATTAGGTAAACATAACTGTTGGTTATTACCAAAGGGCATTATTTTTTGAGTTACAATGTTTTTTTGTCTCTCGCTAACTGAAAACAAAATGGTGGCAGCACAAAAATAAATTCAGGGAGCACAACAACAAAAATGTGATTGCAAAAGTTTTCGAAATGCACGTATAAATTTTCTTATAGGCTACAATAGGACTGCAAAACTTGCATAACTTTTGATCGGATTCATATTTTTTCACCAGATCTTCAAAGGGCACCAGTTTAACCCAGGCCACATATAGACAGGCAGATTTGAATCCACTCGGATGTATTCTTTAGCCCATTATGCCCCACCGAAAAAATACACAAAGTTGGTAATTTTCACTTTTTGGATGCTCTACGGTTCCGCGACCATACATACAACTGGAACACAACATTTCAGATCCAGAGATCTATGGTGGAAGCTGCACATGCACAATTTCAGGCAAATTGGACAACCGGATGCAAAGTTATTAAAGTGCAAACTTTGGGGTTTAACATCGAAGTGACAGTGCAAGCCTAACTATACCTGCCCTATGGGGTAGGTATGGTATAATATATACATATGTGTATATATATATACAGGTGTATATATATATATATGCAATAACACATGACAGGGTGTGGGTAATTCTTGATAAACACACGCCTAGGGGCATATTGAGTCACGAGGCGAAGCTTAGTGCCTTACTGCTCCTAGAAGAGTGTTTATCCAGAATAACCCACACCCCGGAGTGTGTTGTTGTTTATAAAATGGGTACCTATTGCTAAACTGCCATGTTACTTAAAAAAAGAGTAAAAAAAAAGAAAACGATCTGTAATGATGTGAAATAGTCCCAACACTTTCTGTAGGTTGCTAGGGACGCTGTTATGTGAAGTTCTGTCACTAAGGGAGCTGAAGGCAGCTTCCAAGTTAATGAGTCAGGCCCCAGGCAAGACCTCAATTTTGTTTTCAGTCTGTCTTTCCTTCGGCAAGCTACTCTTTGCAGTAGCAACTTTTGTAAAAGTGTTGCTGGTCCATCTGCTTGGAGCTTTGGAGGAACGGTGGAGAGTTTAGGCAAAGGGGAAATTGCTGCAGTTCTGAATGAACAGCGATACAGTTTTAATGTACAAACAATTTTTAGGTGTTGTTACAGTTTTTATTTTATGTTTTTAGGGGTTTTTTTCACTCTGTTTCACCATGCCATTTACCGAGGAGTCAGCTACGGAGTGCAAGCGAGAGCCAGCTGCCGAGTCGGCCGAGGCGTGCAGGGAAGAAAAAGTAATTTTTTTTATTGCTTCGAGCAGACAGAAAGATAGCGCCCATGCTTTCTTCACTTTACACCCTCACTTACTGCACTGTGTTTTTATTGTTTGGACCACTGCCAGTTGGGAACATTGGATTGGGATTCAGGATCCCTGAGATGGCAGGGCACAAGGATATCCTGGTTGACTGGGTCACTTGTGGTGGCACCTGTTTTTTGCTGTGGTATATTCAAAATAAAAGACATAGCTGGCAAGGGGTGCCAGCCAATAAGGTTCCTTTATTGTCTCTACCAATTTGATGAATACTGTATATATAATATATTCATAAGGAAATTATACAAATGCAATCCCACCCCAATTCAGTATTAGTAGGGGTTATGCTTAGTGCCATACTGACTGGGACTGGCATGGTGTAGGAATATAAATGGGACATACTTGAGGAAGCAGGGAAGTTTGAGTTGGTGTGAAGCAGCACCAGTCTGAGTGAAGGTGGTGCCAGAGTACTCCAGCTGTGACTGTGACTTGCCTGCTGAAGGCCTGCCTGACCTGGGCAAGATGACTCCATCCTGAGTCCGGGGCAACATGCTCCTCTTTGAGCCCTGGTCTCCAGTGGCCTCTTTACCACTTGGCAGTGCAGCTGCCTGAACAGCTTTCCACAATATCCATCATTAGTGCCTGAGACCTCGCCTTTCCTAGGTTGACTTTCAAGGGATCCCTGCATGTGACCAGATGGCAGAAACAAGGAGTGAATTTGCATCCGGGTATCCAGCCACATGTTTGGGGGAGATTTCACCCACAGTGAGTGTGGCAAGAGAGGAGTTAGGCACATACTTGGATCACAGCAAAAACTTGGACAACACTGTACCAGGAGAACTGTGTGTAAAGTTGTCCACACCAGAATTTGATTGCCCCATTATATGGAAATGGAGGCTAGTGACTGTATTGACTGTTCCTTCTGAATATATGGGGGTCTGATATGACATCTTCATCATGTTTCATGAACTTGACTGTCCCAGCTTGGTTAGCTGTTGTTAGTAGTGAATGTAACCTCCCATCTAAGTTGCAGGACTGTGCCTGAAGGAAATGCTGATGAGTAATTAAATGTGTAGCACTGCTGTACTTACAAGACCTCTGTGTGTGGAATCTTTATGAATGTGATTGTTGCAAGGTGATGCTGAAGGTGGGGGTATGTTGTGACTATGATGAATTAAGCTGTGCCCTCCAAGTTACAGTGGCATCCAGAGATACATCCTAGTGAATATCCAGATATAAAAGCCTTTGATGTTATAACCTGAATTGCTCAAACACTGTTGATTGTTGTTATACTCTCCTTGTACTCTCCTGGGCTGTACCTGAAAATAGGCATTCAGTTGTCTAGTGTACTTATCCGGTTAAAAAAAAAACAACTAAATAAATAAATTAAATGACAGTGACTCGATTTTCAAATCCCTGAGAATGCCGTAAGCCCCTGGTGCACTGATCATTTGGCGCATGGGGTTTGTGGCATTCCCCGGACAGTGATCAGGATTTTCAATCCCAAATGTCAAATGCCACAGGTTAGATCAGATTTTGCCTAGTCTAACTTGTGCCATTTGGGGGACCCTTTTATGGGGCTTGTGCCAAATCTTTGGTGCAAACTGGTGTAAAATGAGGAAATTGTCGCAACTGCACCCGATGTGTTACAATAAGGTGGACATGCATCAAAGGAGTTTGGCGCAGCTGCAAAAACATAGGTGCGTCATAGGGCTTGATGCAAGTCCTGCATCAGCCCTTTGAAAATTGAGCCCAGGGAGCTTTTCTGACTTCTGATTGGTTAGAGACCATACTAAACACTGATGTTATTATTCAGTTCAACACTCTTATTGATCAACTTTTCAATATTTAACACATCTAATTAAAAATATAATGTATTACAGGACAATAGTAGGCATCAATCACTCAATAATACATAGTGGATATCAAAACATTGCACAAATTCCAAATCATCATATTGCACTTTTCCAACATTAAAACCATTTGTATTTATTACCTTATAGTGAAGACTTAACTCTATTACTTCCCTTCTTCACTAATATGCAGTTTTTTCATTTCAATAATTTGAAGAAAGGCTGCCAGTGGTTCTAGGATTCTTTTTTCGTTTGATCCCAGTAGTATGTTTACTTTATTCGCTGGTTCTAATTTTGTTTCCTCCAAAATTTCTCCTAATATTCTTTTTCATTCTTTATCATATAAAAGACAGCCTAGTATCAAGTGTTTTAAGTTGTCTTCTTCTATCTTACAATTACAAATTATCCTATTTTTCTTATTTCCTTTATAACAATTTTTGTAATCAAGTTTTGGTGTGTATGATATCCAAATCTAAACTGAGTAATCATTTTTCTTCTTTGAAGATTGTTCATAATATGTAAATCATAGAATCATAAAAATCTGATGGCAGAAAAGGACCCTTCTGGCCCATCTAGTCTGACCAACCCTCCCCTTTCATGTACCCGCCTCCTCGCCTGCCCCCACCCTCCCCCAATACTTAGTCCCACATACCTGTCTCATGCCCTCTTAAATTCCTCCACCATCTTAGCCCCCACCACTCCATCTAGCAGTCTGTTCCAGGCCTCCACCACCCTCTCTGTGAAGAAGTGCCCTCTCACATTGCCCCTGAACTTATTTCCTTGAAATCTGAGGCTGTGCCCTCTAGTTCTGGCTCCCTCCTTCCTCCTCAGCAGACTCCCTTCACCTACTTTATTGAGACCCTTTACATATCTAAAGGTTTCAATCATGTCCCATCTTTCCCTCCTTGTTTCCAGCATATAGAAACTCAGCTTACACCTCTGCTCATATGTCTCCCCCTGCATACCCTGCACCATATTTGTTGCCCTTCCCTGAGCCCTCTCCAATGCATCTATATCCTTGCGGAGGTGTGGTCTCCAGAACTGAACAACATACTCTAACTGTGGCCTCACCATGGCTTTGCAGAGGGGCATTATTACCTCCCTCTTTCTGCCAATAATGCCCCTGCCTATGCATGCCAGCATTCCATTGGTCCTTGCTGCCACCCTACTATGTTGGAAACCTACCTTAAGGTTTGAGGAGACTATGATCCCCAGATCCCTTTCTTGTTCTTATTCTTTGAGTCTCCCCCCCAGCGTTTACCCTGCTCATGTGTTTTTCCTCCTTAGGTGCATCACAGCGCACTTCTTGGCATTAAATTTCAGCCAACATTTCCCAGCCCACTCCTTGAGCATCTTGAGGTCCCTCCTCATGTCTTACAACCCCTCTGGGGTGTCCACCCTATTGCAGATTTTTGTATCATAGGCAAATAGGCACACTCTCCATCTCAAACCCTCTGCAATATCACTAATGTAGATGTTGAAGAGGAGTAGACCCAAAACTGACCCCTGTGGCACTCCACTCCTTACTCTTGCTATCGCGGAGTGCACCCCAATAAGTATTACCCTCAGAGTTCTCCCTGCTAGCCAAGTCTCCGCTCAGCCTATTTTCCCTCCCAACCCCATGCTTTCCATCTTGCACACCAACCTCCTATGAGGGACAGTGTCGAAGGTCTTAATAAAGTTCAAATAGGCCACGTCCACTGCCCCTCCCTGGTCGATTACCTGAGTTACCCAATCAAACAACTCAGTTAGGTTGGTATGGCATGATTTCCCCATGGTGAAGCCATGCTGTCTGCTGTCATGCAAGCCACACTGCTCCAGGTAATTCACCACCAGCTCCTTTATTAATGCCCCCATTACCTTCCCCACCACAGACGTGAGGTTGACTGGGTGGTAGTTCTCCTTACACTCCTTGCTACCTCCCTTGTACAAGGGCACTACATCAGCCCTCCTTCAGTCTTCCAGCACCCTCTCCATATCTAGGGACAGGTTGAAGAGCCTTGTCAAGGGTGCGGCCAGCTCTTCCCTCAATTCATTGATCAGTCTGGGGTGCAACCTGTCAGGCCCCATTGCCTTGTCCACCCTTAGTCTAGCCTTCTCAGCCCTGACCCTATCCACAGTGAATGGGCTATGATCCACCCATTTGTCCGCCTTCCCCTTAGTCGCTAGTACCAGACCCTTGCCTTCCACCTCCTCCGTGAACACCTAGCTAAAATACTCATTTAGTGCCTGTGCCTTTTCATAGTCCTGCTCCAAGTTTATCCCTCCTCCCCCTCTCAGTCTAGCAATCCCCTGCCCTGCTCTTTTCCTCTCCCTCACATATCTGAAAAATGTTTTATTCCCCCTCCTGGCCCTTTTGGCTATTTTCTCCTCAGTGGCTGCTTTTGCCCTTCTAATCTCCCTCACTGCCAGGCACCTCTTCTCCCTATACTCCTTCCTATCCTCCTCTCTAAGTGTCATCTTAAATTTTCTGAAAGCCCTCCTCCTTTCCCAGACCCTGACTGCACTGCCTCCCTAGTGAACCAGAGCAGTCTCCTCCCCCTCTTGCTCTTTCTGACCTATTTTATGCACATTTCTGCTGCTTCCTGAATGCCTCCCCTGATAGCTTCCCAGAGTTCCTCCACTGCCCCTATCTTCTCCACACCTTCCATTTTTTCCCTATCTTTCTCATCTTATTAAAGGCTGTGTGTCTGAAGTCCATGACTGTTGTATTAGTCTTATTTGTCTCCTTCCCTTCCCTGACCCTGAACCATATTGTGCTGTGGTTACTGGTTCCCAAGGCGTCTCACATCCACACTTCCTCCACACTCTCTCCTTAGTCAGGATCATGTCCAACAAGTTTCTTCCCCTCGTTGGCTCCCTGACCAGCTGTTAAAGGAATAACCCCTGCAGCAGCAGCTAATACCTCCCTGCTTTTTGCCGATGCTGCATCTGGGATTTCCCAGTCAACATCTGGGAGGTTCAGGTCACCCACCAGTAGCAGTTCACCTTTCCTTGCTAGCCTTGTGCTTGCCTGAATTAGTCATCTATTGTCTTCCTGTCCTTATACAGGTGGCCTGTATACCATCCCCAGCAGCAGGGATTCACCTGTCTTCCTACCTAGTGTTACCCACAACAGCTCAGTCACCCCTTCCTCCTCCTGACCTTCATTAACACTGATCTTCCCTGATGTATAAGGCAACCCCCCCCCTCATCTTCCCTGTCCTTTCTGAATAGTTTATAACCTGGAATGGTTGTTTCCCAGGTGTGATGCTTTGTCCACCAGGTCTCACTTATTGCTACTACATCTAATCTCTCATCCCTCATGGTGGCCTCCAGGTCCACTATCTTATTTCCTAAACTTCTTGCATTTACTGACAGTCCTTTCCACCAGTCTCCCCCTTTGTTTCCTCTTGCACCCATTACCCTCTTGCCCAGCCATGTAGTGCTGTCCTGGGGGGGCTGGTAGCCCCAAAGCTGTCCTCCATGTTGAACAGATTTGTCCCCACCACCCTCCCAACCTAGTTTAAATTGTTGATATCTGCTATGTATTCTGTGCTCCCCCAGCTTCTTTGCTGTGTGCCCTCCCCGGATATGTCAGGCTGCCTGCCTCTGCCTCTCCATTTTCTAACTTTTCCCCTCCCTGTCTATCTGTCCCTGCCCATGCCCTGCCTGATTTTCCATGGGGACCTTCCTCCATTCCTCTCCCATCCAACGTTTGCTCCTCTGACTCCAAGCACGCTGTCCCCCCCATTCTGAGCTTGCCTGTTGGTCTTACCTGATAGGGCATCCCTCTTTTCCAATTATTCTGTGCCTTCCTTCATGCTTGCTTCTCCTCCTTCCATTGTGTGCTCTTCAGCTCCCTTTTCCTGATCCCCCCATTTAGCACTTCTAGTGGGGAAAATCTATTCTTCTGTTCTAAGCTCACTGCCTGTAACCCTCCCCTTGTCCCCTTGCTCCCTCCTCCCTTGTCCTCTGTGCAGGCTTTGTACCTTTATACTGTATCACCCGCCATTTCCCCCAGGTCTCTCTTGTGTCCATTGTTGCCCTTATCTGGGATTCCTGTATCTCCTCTGGTGCTTTCCCCTCCCTCCTCCCCTTGTATTCATGCTCCCCAACTTTCCTCCAGTCCCCATCCCATCTTCCCCTTCCTGAGACTGAGTTTGCTCCTTGTCCCCCTGCAGCTCCCCTTGTGGCTGTGCCTTGTCTCCCCACAGTCCCCCCTCCAGCTGCTATAGCTCCCTTGGCAGGACCCATCATGTCCCCCCATTGACTCCTCTCCTTTTCCCAGATTAGTGCCCATCTCAGCCTTCCCTTAGCTGTGAAATCTATGAAATCTGCCTACATACCATACATCCCCCCATTTTCCAGGCTCTATACGTACCATAGCTGACTCGCAACCAGTACACCCTACCACCCTCCTAAAGTTGCCCCCAACCCTTGAAGCATTGGTACTCTGCCCTGGATCTGCCCTCACCCTGCTCCATTTGCCCCTCCAATGTGCCCCCCCCATAGTCTCCTCTTGCCTATGTTAAGCTTTTGGTTTAGGCCCAAGGGTGAAATTTTTCCTGTTTAAAAGCTATGTGTTTCCACACCCTGTGGCTTTCATACTTCTGGCCAGGGAATGAAATGGGCTGCACCTGGCAGCTCTGTTCACCAATCATAGGGTAGCTTCTCCCCTATAAATTTGAAGTACTCCAGGTGGGAGGGATGGGGTAGGGTGGGGTTTGGGACCTACCCTGACTCTCATAAGAGTCAATGAGCCCTGACCCTTTCCCCACCAAGACCTCTCAATACCCACAAAAAAGGTACAAGGCCAAACCGCAGCTTCCTGTCTGAGCTCCACACCTGAGTGAATCTCACACAGTAACAGCTCCAAAAATTCAAACAGCACAGATTAAATATCACAGCCCAGATTTTCACTCAGTAACAGTTGTAACTCAGAGTACTACTTTAAATCCCCAGCACCTTATCCCCTCACAGCACAAACAATCCCAATATCAAAATTAAACAGAAAAAGGAAAAAAAAACAGCACTTCCCTGAACAGCTCTCTTGCTTCTGCTGCTCCCCAGTGATTCTGTGAGCCAAGATTGTGCCTGCTATTTTCTCCTCCCCTCTCATAAGGCCAGACTGCAGCTTTCTGTCTGAGCTCCACACCTGAGTGAATCTCACACACTAACAGCTTGTGAAATAAGGTTCCAATACATGATTTTGTTTTATTTTTGTAAAACCATTTACACCTTTTATATGTTGTACATAGACTTAGTTCTTTTTGAATAAGGATATTTTCAATTTCTCCTTAATTTGGATAACTAATTCTTTTGGATAGATGAGTGTAATAATCCTGCTGGTTTTAAAAGTTGGTCTATTACTTGTGTACTAGGAAATATTATTCTATTGTTACTATAGCTTAATGCTTCATTGAGGCACTGTCTTGGTAATCTGTGCCTCTCCATTTGATATACTTTTAACCAATATATAATACCTGTTCCTTGAATTGTATATTCTAGGGGCATCTGGCCTATTTCTATTCTCACTAATGCTGATGGGGCTCCCTGCGGCATACCCAGCAATAGTTTGTAAAATGTATCTAATAATACCTCTAATTGGGTTAGTAGCTTTAGTTCCCATAATTCCACCCCGTAGAGTATTTGTTTTTTTTAATTTTAACATTGATAACTTTCAAATATCCTTTAATTGAATGACACCCATGTTTATATGAAAAAAATGCTTATAACTGGTATTGATTTTTTGTACTGTACTTTCCATTTCTCGGAGATGCCTTTTTCCAAGATAAATTGTTTGTAATCATTAGTCCTAGGTATCAAAAGCTATTCACTGTTTTGATTTCTTCTCTCTCAATTTTAAAAGTGTTCTCTTTCTATTTTCCTCCTTTTATCATAGTTTGGTTTTTGGTATATTGATTTGTAAATCCAGATTTTTACATTATTTTACAAATTCTTCAAGCATTCTTTTCATTCCCAAGGAGCTTGTGGATAACATACTATGTCTTCTGCAAAGACTAAATATGGACATTTTCTAGTGCTTATTTTTGGTAAATGAAATTCATCTTTATATAGCTTTACTAGAATGCTGCTTACAAAAATATTAGATAATATTCCAGACAAACTGCACCCTTGTTTAACTTCTTTATTTGTTGAAAATACTTTATTTAGTTCACCTTTACTACTTTTTCGCACTTGGGTTATATTGTTCTGATACAATCTTATTATTATTTCTGTTACGCCCTGTTCTATTCCTATCTGTTCAAGGGTGTAATATAGATGAACCCTGTTGACATTATCAAATGCAGCCTTCAGGTCAATGAAGATATAATATATCTTTTGTTTTCTAACTATTCTGTATTTGTAAAAAAATATGTTTTAATATTAGGCATTGATCTATAGTAAAGTGTTTGTTTCTGAAGCCTGCTTGTGCTTTGTCTATTATCTGTCTTTCCTCTTTTTATGTTATCAATTTATTGTTCAATGTTTTTGTAAATATTTTTTGTGTACTATCAATGAGACACATAGAGCAATATCAACTTGGTTCATATCTGTCATCCTTTTTAAATCAGGATGCATCTGGAAATGAGGTTTCTGATCAGTATGCTTTTCCTGGTGAAACTTTTAAATAAATAAATATTGGAACAAATATTATATTTCCAGGAATCTAGTATGTTTCCTGTCTCTAGTATATGGCTGAATACCTTGTATAAAACTGATATTCATACCTCACCTAGTTTCTTAATTACATCAACTAGCATTCTATCTGGTCCTGGTGATTTATGATTTTGGAAAGAATATAGAGCTAATGTCATCTACGCTATAGTAGACTTTTCTATTACTCTTTTCCATGGCTTGCTTTCCCTTTTTTTATGATCCTGTTTGTACCTAGTTTTTGTATGGTAAAAAAAGTTGACTATAATGTTCAATCCAGCTTGCTGATTCTAGCTTAGATTCTTGTGGGGAATAAGCATTAATCCCATTGGCTACTATCCTCCAAAATTTCTTTGTATCTTTCTTTATTACTGCATTTTCAAGGCTGTTCCATAATATAATATATATATTTCTTCCTATTACCTTCTATCATTCTATTATACTCTTTTCTCATTTTATTTAGTTGTACGTTATTATTTATAATAGGGGAGTTTCTTATTTTCCTTATCTGATGGTTACGTTTTTTTTCTTCTCATTTCTACATTTTTTGGGGTACCATTCTGGTGCTTTCCTATTTTTAATCTCTATTTCTTTTGCTACATAATTTGCTATTTGGATTTATTGTTTCCGTGAATGTTGACAAAATATCCTCTTTTGTCAATAATATAATTTTGTTCAGATTCTTATAATGCTCACTATTTAGAAATGTTTCTGTAAAGTTTTCCTTTTTATTTTCTTCCAGGCAATATCTATTTTATTTTGTGTTTGTATCTTCATCTGTGCTATATGCTTATACTTTTTTTTTCTTAGCATTAGTTACTTCCAGTACTTTTGGACTAAGAGTACTTTCTTTTTGGTTCTGGACTTTAAAATCATAACATTGTGGAAATAAATTTACATTTATCCATGTATAATCAATAACCAATGAGCCTTGTATTTCATGGTATGTATAATTACCATTGGAATCTGATTTTGTTATTCCATTTAATACTATATAATTTTGTAGTGTCAACAAATCATGTACTATTTTTACTTTTTTTGGTGCTTATACAATTTTTACATTCTCTTGATAGATTTATGTTCTCCTAACCATTATATCTTATTTGGTCTGATATTTCTTTTAATTTTTTATTTCCATTACCAAACCTTCCATTAGAATCCCCCACCCAAAATTATTCCCATTCCTGGGTTAATACTCATAAGCTCATCAGTTATTTTTCCAGCCTCCAAGATTGTATTCTTTTGGTAATAGTTACTTGTCTGTGGAGGTAAGTATACGTTAATTAGTGCAATCTGAATCATGTCCTCTTGTATTATTAGACATTGTACATTCATACTTTCAAGTCTGATTTCCCATATTGTTCTTCTTTTGTTATGTTTACATAGTATCATTAGTCCTCCTATACATCGCCTATACTTTTTACTTTTTGATGCTTTTTTCATATAGATTTCAAATCCATCAATGTCAACATCTGTATTCAACCATGTTTCTTGGAGACAAACAAAATTGAAGCTCTGAATATATTCTATAAACTCTGAGTCATACAGTTTACTTTTTAATCCAGATATATACCATTAAACATTTTTATCTAGTTCCATTATTTGAGCTCTGTTTTTATCCCCTTTTTTAAAACTTTGTTTATTTAGATTTTTCATCAGAAGTAAAAATAATAAACATCAAACCACAGTAATATACAATGTTTTCTGTGGTCCAAGCATTACAATCAATACAGAGAATTTGATACAGGTGTAATAATTCAGTGTCCAGTGCTGCTACAGGTCAATATTAGCCTTAAGTTCCAGAGGACAATTAAAATAATAAGAATAACATATATTCCATTAATTCATTTTTTATTCGATGTGGTGAGAAGCATGTCCCCCAAAACCCCAAAATCCTTTTTGAGGTACCATCATGTCAGGCCCTATATGGCTCCTTTTACTGCCCCTTCTTCTGCTGATACCAGCTGCCCAGCATTGGACACCTGAACTACCATCATGTTTGGTCTACAACGGCACCTTGTGCTGTATACCACATGGCAACTTATCCTTTAATTGCCTCCGTGATTCCAAGTACCAGTACCTCGAACCCTGCTCTTGGACCACATACCAGTAGTACTTATAACACTCCCCACCACAAGGCCCACCTCCCACCACGCAGACTTGTATCTCCTCCCCGCCTATTGTGGTAGGGGTACTAGCTCTTGTTACAACAGATCAGCTCTTCTATGGTGGCTACTTTCCAGTCCCTAAAAACATCAGATCTACTAGACGGGAGAAAGGCAGGAATTACAAGCTTATAATTAGCGCTCTTAGAAAAATCCTACTTATCCTCCTGCTTTGTTCAGGCAACGTAGAACTCAACCCTGGCCCCCCAGAAGCTATTGCTTTGCCAGCAGAACTAGCAAATTTAAAAGGAATAAGCTTCTTGCATATTAACGTATGTAGCCTCCTTAAAAAGATAACCTTAATACAAACCTGGGTAAATCATACCTCTCCAGACATACTTGTGATTTCCAAAACTTGGCTTAGACCCAGCACCACTGATAGAGAAGTAAACATACCCAACTATGCCTTGTTCAGAGCTGATAGGCATGCCAGAGGAGGAGGGGTAGCTATCTACGTTAAAGACAAATTTTCTGCCTCCTGCTTATCCTCGGCATCTGTCGCCAGCGAATTTGAATGCCTAATTCTCAAAGTGGAAATTACACAGACTACTGCACTCTGCGTAATAGGATGCTACAGACCACCGTCTGCTGGCCTACAGCTTGTGTCATATCTAAGTGACAAGTTGGGACAGGGCTGCCAGAAACTATTATTTTAGGAGACCTCAACTTTGACTGGCTTTCTAACACAGCTGCCCCTTGCATCCTTCTGATGATGAACATGGGCTGCGCAACTATTACTGAACCAACACGCCCAAACGTGAAGAACCCCAGTAAAGGTACACTTTTGGATGTGCTAATGGTGAGCAAACCTCATCTCTTCTCCCACGCTGATGTCTTCTTCTCGGACGCCAGCGACCATTGTTTTATAGGGAGTAAGATCCACCAACAACCCAGCACCCATCAGCAAGTTCTATGAAGAGATCCAGGTGCAACTTCAATGAACATGCCTACCTAAACGAGCTTAAGTACTCCCCTGGTGGCAAGATTTCTACCTGGCCAAAGCGATTCGTCAGCTTACAATATCTTCCACAACATTCTATCAAGGGCCCTTAATAAGTATGCTCCCTTATTAAAGTTCGAACTAGGACCAAAACCTGTAACTGGTTCACCCCTCAGATCAAGTCCTTGCTTCTAGAAAGAGATAAGCTCTGGAAAAAGCACACGCAGACTGAACACTGCAGAGGATTGGAACCAGTTCAGGAGACTATGAAATTTATGTACCAAAACAATCAGAGAATCGAAGGCCACCTTCTTCAAATCCGAACTCGACTCTGCCACAAAGAGCCCAATCAAGCTCTGGAACACAATCAGTGATCTGCTAGGCCACTCCCCAGGAAATTCACTCCCAACCAAGATTACCTCTGGCAACTTGACTATAACTGAAAAGATGGATATACTTGACGCATTCAATAACCACTTTGCTACTGCAGGCATGGCATTTGATAACTCCCCTGCAAACATACTTCGCTCCCAGACTGCCAGCCAACTGCCTGAAACTCCAATAGCTTCGCCGCCTTTCTCACTTCAACTTGCCACACTGAAAGAGGTAGAGGACCTCTTGCTTCAGTTGGATACTAGAAAAAGTGTTGGGGCCGACTCCCTTGACCCTTACTTCCTAAAAATTGCCTACCACGTACTAGCAATACCCGTCACCCACCTTTTTAACTTATCCCTGTCTGAGGGCACCTTACCACCTATATGGAAGACAGCACATGTCATACCACTGTTCAAATCAGGTGACCGTGGCGATCTCAATAACTACAGGCCAATTTCCCTCCTTCCAGTCCTGTCCAAGCTCCTAGAGAAAATTGTAAATGCACAGCTGAGGACTCACCTTGAGTCTAGGGAACTGCTAAAGCCTATGCAGTCCAGATTCAGAGCTAAACATAGTACTATCTCAGCCCTTGCCAAAGTTACTAACGACTGGCAGCGTAATCTTGAGAGCAAAAACTTTATTTGTGCTGTTTTCCTTCATCTAAGCAAGGCTTTCGACACCATCGACCATAGTCTGCTCCTCTCCACCCTTCAAACCATAGGTGTGGACCCCTCCTCTCTGCATTGGTTCACTGACTATCTTACAGGGCACCTTCAACAAGTTAAAGCCGAAGGAGGCCTGTCCCCCTTAAAAACTCTGCAAAGAGGGGTACCTCAAGGTTCTATATTAGGGCCCTTACTTTTTGCAATCTACATTAATAACATCGACTACTGTATAAAAGAAGCCAACATCCATCTGTTTGCAGATGATACAGTTCTCACGTGAGTCGCCCTAACACCTGAAGCTGCCTGCAGTGACCTACAGTCAGAATTCAACCTTTGCAGTCAACCTCCAAAAAGCTACCCTTAATGCCAAAAAACTAAAGCGATGGTCCTCTCTCCTTTTATCCGTACAGCTAACCCTGTGTCCAGTGGGACAGTTCCCCAAATTACCACAGTTCTAGGTGAAAAACTAGAATTTGTTACAAAATTCAAGAAACTGGGAGTTTGGATAGACCAAAGACTCCTTCATTGAACATATCGAGGACTTGCTAAAACGACTTCGGCAAAGGCTTGGACTGTTTTTTAGAATCAGCCAATTTCTCACCTGAGATGCCAAGAAACAACTGGTCCAATCCATTTTCCTATCATTGGTTGATTACGCTGACTTCCTCTACAGTCAATGCCCAACTCTTACATGGCTAAACTGGACACACTCTACCATCGAGCACTGAGGGTTTATAACGGGACTCCTTCGACACACATCACTGCACCCTATATGCGGTAGTGGGATGGACATCACTAAAGTTCAGGCACCAGAGAAACGCCGCTCTCTGGACCTATAGAGCCATCTCTAATAAGCTGCCTTACTATATCTCCTGCTGTCTTCCCCTGAGTATAATTGGGAAATACGCGTTAAGAAGTTACTCAGCTTTTACACTTAAAGTACCCAAAGCAAAATCCCGCTTCGGCAGGGCAGCCATAAGCTTCATGCTACCTACCTTATGGAACGATCTACAAAAAACCCTCAAATTAAGCAGTCTAATCGGTATAAATGCTTTCAATATGCTTTATTTCCATACAATCAGAGAAGTATGTAACTGCTTCACCCACTCAGACCCAGTACCGGTGTCTGCACTGGTATATAGCCACGCCTAGACCCAATTTTAAGTACTGACCCCCCCAGCTTGCTCCTCACCAGCCTAATTGTTCTCTCTCTTATCCCCCTGTCTTATCAACACTAGGCCCATCCATCCCCTTATTCTTCCTTTCCCAACCTCGGATAGGAGCTCACTACCCTGGGTTGTGACATCCTACCATGCCCCGTACTTTATAGCATTCAATCCCGGGGCTCACACATACTCCTTTTCTCTATCCACCTTCTCTACATCCAGCTTTACCAACTCCTTTCTGTGCACCGTGCCCTCCTAGCCTTTCTCCCCCTACTTCCTTCCCTCTCTTCCCCCCTACCTTCACCTCTACCTGGTGTATATTTTTATTTTTATTTTTTTCTTCCGTTACTTCCTCCTGCAACCTTAGATAACCTGCTTTATCTTCCTATAGACACTTCTATGTATGTAAATGCCGTAATCTGTACAATATCTGTATAATTCTATGTACATATGAACTTCTTTTTCTTCCTCTCTGTAAAGAGTATTATCTGTATTGCCTTGTAAATACCTGTGTTGACCTGTATATACAATTGTTCATGCTCCACCCAGGTCCATCTTGCAAATGAGCTTCTGCTGAACAATGAACGCCTGGTTAAATAAAGACTTGATTGATAAATAAAGACTTGATTGATTGATTGATTGAAAACAGGGATTAAATCAGATTTTAAATCAATATTCAAAGTCTGCTGCTTATACTAAACCTCTTAAGACTATACTAAAAGGGAGAATAGAGGTTTTCATGGTACAAACTCAGGCCTTAATGGGGTTATGTAAAGAACCCATCTCCACCAGATTAGTTCAAATACTTGAGAATTTTTATTTACCATAGCTGTAAGAGATTCCATCCTATATATTTCTATCATGATATCTTGTCACTGTTTAAGGAGGACAGAATTCTGGGATAATCAATTTTTGGTTATAGTCTTTTTGGCTGCCAAGAGGCAGATCCTTAGAAATTTATTGGTATGGGGGTCTCTGCAGTCTTGGGGGAAGTCACTAAAAAAGAACAGCAAGGGGGTTAGCTGACACTTGGAGATGAGATTACTGATAGTACCCTCTGCAAATCATCATAAAAGGGGGCTAACTTGGGGCACCCCCATAGGATATGTGCTAGGACAGCTGGGGTATAACCAAATTCTCTCCAACAGTTGGGGGACCTTGCAGGTTGATATTTAGCCTGTATCATGGGGATAATAAAAAATCTATTGGTAACCTTCCATGAGAACTTCTTCCAGAAGATCGCAGAAGTCTCGGATTGGAGTCTAGACAGATGATTTTCCCAGATTTGCTGTTCCACTCCAATTCCCTGATCCTTTTCCCAGGCCTCTTTGGTGGTACTCAGGGATTCACCACAGACTGAAAGGAGAAACCCACACAATTGCAAAATAGTGTGGGACTGAGAAACTCTATTGTTCACTATGTCTATTAGTGTGTTGACTATTGGGGGAGGTGGGTTAGAGGCCCAAAGGTCTCCAGAGGCAGAGCTGATGTAATTTAACACCTGTAGATATCTAAATCTATCTCTTATAGGGATTCCATAAATTCCATGTAACTCCTCCAATGACAGCAGTCTCCCCTCTTTTAAAAATTGAGAAACTATGTGCAGGCCCATCTTTTCCCATCTACGAAATCCCCAATTTAAGGAAGCAGGGATAAAATCCTGTGTGTATGGGATGGACTGCAGGATTATCCTTAAGGAGACAAGTCTCCTGTCTCTCAGTATGCTGTACCAACATTTCAGGGTGGTCTGAGTGCATGGGTTTGAGAATTCCTGAATCCCACTGATTTTAGCCTGAGCTATTAATATCTTAGCCAGATGATGCAAATCTTCTTCTTGCATCTCTAATGTTTTCCATTTAGCAACATATGCAGGGCACACCCAGTGTATGATTGTTCTAAGTTGGGCTGCCAAATTACATGCTTCCAAGTGTAGAAGGGCCAGACCACCCTGTGTTTTAGGGAGCTGGAGGACCAAGAAGCGGACTCGAGGTCTACCCCTGCCCCATAGGAAACCAGAAATCTTGTGGTTTAGTTTACGAAAGTATGTTTTAGGAATCTCTATCAGGAGAGTTTGTTCCAGGTAGAGAAATCGAGGAAGCAGCACCATTTTTACTGCTTAAACCCTCTGGATCAAAGAGATTGGTATTAGTGCCCAGCCCTCTAGGTCTTTCCCAAGTTTGTCAAGAAGCGGGGTGTAATTTATATCAAACAGGGAGAGGGCATCAGGTACCAGTTTGACTCCTAAGTATTTTAAGGATTGTAGACTCTACCTAAAGGGATATTTATGCCTGATTGCATCTGAGGGACAGTAGTTAAATTGAAGTACTTCTGTTTTAGCAGAATTAAATTTATATCCTGCCAGCACACCAAATTCCTGCAGGGCCCACCATAAAGGATCCAGAGACCATTCTGGCTCTGTTAAATATACTAAAAGATCATCTGAATACAGTGCCAGTTGATGGGATTCCCCTCCCAAATGAACCCCTCGGATCTCCGCTTGCTGCCTTAGAGCTTGCACCAAAGACTCCAAATATAGGGCAAATAACAATGGGGACATACAGCAGCCTTGTTTTGTGCCACAATTTAAGGGAATGGGAGCAGAGGTCCTGCCATTCACTTTGATGTAGGCTTTAGGCTGTGTGTAAATATTGTTAATAATCTTAATAAAGGAGTCAGGAAAATTAAATTTATGAAGGACCTGCATAAGGAACGGCCACGCCACCTGGTCAAAGGCCTTCTCAGTGTCCAGACTTAGCATTAGGAAAGAAATCCCCCACCGGGTGGTGTGGGGTAGAACCTGCAGAGATCTCTTAATATTATCTTGGGTCTGTCTTCCCGAGACAAACTCAGTTTGGTCCAAATTAATCAAGAAGGGCAACACTGCTTCCATCCTTTTGGCCGTTATTGTGGCAAATACCTTGTAATCTACATTTAAAATGGAAATAGGTCTATAGGCCATGCAGTGTGTGGCATCTTTCCCTGGCTTAGGAATGCTGGCTATAGCGGCGTAGTTCCAGGTGAGTGGTATGGGCTCCCCTCCCTGCACTTGGTGACAGACCTCCAGCAGGTCAGTGGTCAGGAGATCTCTAAACACCTTAAAGAATTCCCCTGTCAGTCCATCAGGTCCTGGGCTTTTATTAGATTTTAAACTCGAGATGGCATGATGCATCTCAGTGGTCAAAATAGGCTTATTTAATGTCTGGCATGACTCCTCTGTCAGAGAGGGTAAATCCAGCTGTGATAGATAAGCCGAAATTGCACCTATCTTGGGTGAGCTCTCTGGGGTGTAGAGTTTTTGTTAAAATTGCTCTAAAACCTGGGCTACGTAAGGGGGACTGGGTCGCTTGTTTTGTGGTAGGGTTTTGGATTTGCAAAATGGTGGCCCTGGTGGTCTTCTGGTGAAGTCTGTGTGCTAATAGATGTGTCGCATGGGGTCCAGCTTCATAGTATCTTTGATTTAGATATTGCAGGGATTGCTCCGTGCGAACATCTAAAAGCTGTTGTATCTGTTGTTTTGTAATTTGCAGCAGAGGGTACGCAGCCCTGTTGCCTGCTGCATGTTGTTCCTGCAATGTTTTATATTGGTGTTGTAGTTTCTCTAACCTCTGGTTCTGCTGTCTTTTATAGTTAGCAGCAAATTTTATGATGTCCCCTCTTAGGACAACCCTCAGGGTGTCCCATAATGTGGCAGCAGAGACCTCCGGAGACCTGTTTTCCTTCAGAATCTGAGGTATTCTAAGTTCTACCAATTCTGTGAATTCTTTCAGATTCAGGAGGAAGTTATTGAATCTTCAAATAGTCTGGCTCCTTTCTATAGGCCACTTAAATAGTAGAGTTAGTTGGGAATGGTCTGACAGGACTGATGGGGAATGCTTGCATTGATCTAATAGATACAGATGTTTCCTTGAGACCATCATGTAATCTTTTCTTGCATAGATAGGGTGGGGAGCTGAATAATGTGTGTACTCCCTTTTGGTGGGGTTCAGGTGCTTCCAGGCATCCACCAAGTAAAGGGCTCAGAAGTACCCTAAGGCAGCTTTCTGAGCAGCTGTTTTCCTGTGTACTTTAGGGTTGGTTGTGTCTTCTGTGTGATATGTTTGGTTATTGTTCCCTTCAACTACAAGCACCCCCCCCTCTGGCATTCTGTAATTTTATGCAATAAAGACCTGACTACTGATGCCTTTGATCCAGTTGGTATGTATAAAGAAGTCAGTGTGATCTGATTTCCCTCTAGCTCTCTGGTCACTACCACTAGTCTGCCCTCCGGGTCTGTATGGGAAGAGGTCACTTTTAATTGAGAATTCTTAGGAAGCAGAATCGCCACCCCTGTCCTTTTGCCTCCCCTATAAGATGAGGAGATCACCTCTTGGAATCCAAATTTAGTTAATTTTAAATGTTCATTTCTGCTTAAGTGCATTTCTTGGAGGAGTATAACCTCAGGTTGTTGTTTTTTTTAATTGGGTAATCACCCTATATCTCTTTATAGGATTATTCAGGCCACTGACATTCTGCAATATTATTTTAATTTTATGTGCCCTATCTATTGCTATTTCTGTTAAATGTTATGACTGCTGGTGAATTTCACTTGAATAATGTTTCCCGAGTCCCCCTTAGGTCTTAGTGTCAAAGGGGAGAAAACCTGCAATGCCCTCACAGCAGCTACAGTCAGATCAGTATCCCTTAATGTCAGGATGATTCTTAAAGACTCCCTGTATGAATTCTTGATAAATTGACTGAAATACGAACAAGATATAACAGATAACTTAGTTGCAGTAAAATGGCCTAAACACTCCCTTCCCCAACTAGGTGCTAAATTAGTACCTGTGCACCTATACCCCACCCCCCGGAAAAATAACTATGTACAAATTGACTCCCATAATGGGGGATCAATATAGTATGTCCCCTGTGAGCTCGAATGGGAAAGTTGAAATTCAGATCTGCTTCCATTTGAGCGGGAGGTAGGGTGGCTGCATGGTGAGGCAGGCCCTCTGCAGCCTAACCTAAGATTGGGCCAATAAAGTAAATGCAGTCAAGGGTTAACAACACCCTTTTAAATCGAACTAGCTATGTTTGTAAATCAAAGTGAGTAAATGGCCATTCTTCTCCCACCAATTTGAAATGGTTATAGCTTAAAACTAAGTAGGCATCTCATATAGGGACATTTGTAGGAAGGGTGTTCTCCACCTCCCCCTAAGAGCCCCCTTCCACAACACGCCCACAGACCAGGGACATTCCCCATAGCTAGCAACTGAAAAGGAAAAAAGAAAAGGAAAAAACACATAAGCATTACAGAGACAATAGGGTTAAGGCTGAATATAAAGCTTGTCTTAAGTCTGAAGGAGTTAGGCCTACTAAATTTCGGCCCCACTGTTCCAAGTCTATTCAACACCCAGACCCCAACCAGACCAGGGGATCATGCGCCCCATGTCCAGATGTGAATATGTCTTGGTTTAATTGAATGTAGCCAGAAAGTCTTAGCAAATAAAATTTGTATTTGGATCCCTTATCCACGCAGCTAGTGCATGGCAGAAATGGAGCCTTTGCAGGCATCTGTTTAACATTAAAAGAGAAAAAAATTAAACATCTTACTGGTGTTCAGCTACCATAAAGTAGCTACTAATTATAGCCTCAGGACTGCTCACTCGCCCTTCAAGTATTTTCCAATTTGTCGTCTGCATTCTGATTTCGGTGTTGATGACCCAGGCGGTCCAGTAAAAGTTTAACATCAGCCATTGTTTTGGGAGCTGCTGCTTGAGTGGAGTTCCTATGTGCTCGATTGCTTACTGTGCACCATTTGGATCGTAATGCATGTGGGCAGTACTCCCTTGGTCAGTCCGATTCAGAACTCCATCCTTTCTTCTATAGTTCCTCAAAGATCTCCAGAGGTGTCTCGTACATTGTAATTCCTGTATCCCAGAAAACTTTTATGCTAGCAGGATAGGGGATTTGAAACTTAACTTTATGCTACTTCAAAACCTTTAAAATTGATGAGTAGGCTGCTCTCTTGTTGGCAATCTCAGGAGGATAGTCATTGTCAAAAATTAATCAAGATGCATTATATTTTACTATTTGTTTGGACCAGGCAAGACGCAGTAACTGCTCCTTATCCTTGTAACTGGAAAGTTTGAGCACAATAGAGCACAGTCTAGCATTAGGGTCCGAGGGCTTAGGTGTTAGTGCCCTGTGGGTTCTTTCAATTTTAAACTGGAAATCATGAGGGACAGCTAAAACATCGCAAAGTAAGTCCTGTAGGAATTCCTCCATAAGTCTGGTTTCAGAACCTTCAGGGAGACCATAAATTCTAATGTTATCTCTCCATGCTTGGGCCTCCAGATTGATTCATTTCTGTTGCATGGTTTCCTGGGTCTTGGCTAGAAACTCAACAGCTGTGTGTAGATTAACCATGTCATCCTCTACCTCCGATATCCTAGTCTCTGCTGTCTCAATCTTGGCTTCCACTTCTGCTAATTGGGTGTGTAAATTGCTGAATTCGAGTTCATTTTCAGCCCTAAAGGCTTTTATTTCACCCAGCAGGGTTTCATAACTGGATCTTGAAAGACGCTCAGTGTCCTGGTCTGTATCACTGTCTTGGGCTCCAGCTCCAGCCGGAGATGTACTGTGGCCTGGCTCCCACTATTGGGGGGATCCCTCTCCATCATCGTATTTCAGGTGGATTTTGCCTCAAGTTTTGTTCTGTTTGCCCCCTCCCTTAGGTCCAGATGCCATTTGGTTGATTTTTTAAACAATTAGACTACTTTTAGGGAGGTTTGGTCGGTGGGTTGCAAGAAGCTCTAGCACTAGTCGTCCATCAGGCTTAGTGACATCACCGGAAGTCTTATCCCCTTTTTTATTTGTCAGTTTGTTCCAGTCTCATTTTTTAAATGTCAGACTGGTTTGGAGTCTGGATCATAATCTCCCAAGTAGCAGATTGGGTTATTATCTCATCTATTGTTTTCTTTGAACCATCCATTTTCTGTTGTTCATATAAATGTATACCCAGTTTATCAAACTCCTGTAATTTATCCATTATATTTTATGGGCCGGATATTCAGACTGCACTGGGCACTTGCACAAGTGGGGGCACAGCACATCCGAGATGCACAGGGGCCAAGACAGGGAAATATTAAAAGGTGACGTGCCCCCTTTGAATATGGCACAGAATGTGCATGGTGCAGTGACAATGTGCCGACGCATTCCTCAGACAGGGAGGACTGGGGATGTGCCAGTGCAACTTTAGTTGCACTGGGAACATCACTCATGAAATTCAGACTTGTGCATGCAAATGGGGCCATAATATATGCATGGTGCAAATGGAGCCATTTGCATGTCATTTTGGCCCCATTTGCATATGTTGTGCAGGGCATCCCAGCGAAATGTGCTAGGTGCCCTGCACAGAATGATGTGCAGACTGTGGGTGTCCCGGGGCACCCCCTGCCCCAAAACTGTGATCACAGTGCAAGCAACCACCTGGCAATCCCTGGTAGTCCAGTGGTACCCCCCTCCCTTTCGCAGACCTGATCACGGCAATAATGAATAGTAGTTATGCATCCCCCAACCCCTCCCAAAGCCCTGATCAGAGTGGACCAATGGGCCTACAGACCACACTTTAAGCTGTCATTCAGCAGGCAGTCGAGCAGTACGCAGGCGGGTTGCAGCCACCCACTGATGATGGGGGGGCTGGGTGGCAGGGGCCTGTGCAAGTAGGTGGGTTGGGGGATGCCACTGGGCCACCAGGAAGTGCATGCTTTTGGTGTTACCCACGATCGTGTTCCAGGTGGAGCAGGGGGGGCCACTAGACCACCAGGGATTGTTCTTCCATCCTTGTATTAGCGATCATGGCTACGGGTGGGGAGAGGGGTCCCACTAGACCACCAGGGATGTGGACTCCATTCAGTACACTGTGATGGGGCTTCAGGAGGGGTGGGAGACCACTAGACTACCAGAGCATTTTCTTTATTCAGTATTACCACGAGCGAGTCTGCGAGAGGGAGGGGAGACCCACTGACTACCAGGGAGCACCTGGTAGTCAGCTGTGCTGTGACTGCGGTTATGGGAGGGTGGGGGGGTTCCACTAGACTGCCAGGTACATGTTGGGTGCTCATGCACAGTATTCTTGCCTGGCAGGTGGCCACCCATGGCTGGCGGCTGCTGCATTGCACCCTGCAATACAGCAACCTGCCTGTGTGTGGCCAGCATTTGAGCCAGGATTTTCCTGGCTCAACTTTGTGCCCCAGTATGCGGTGCATCTGGGGGTTGTGCCAGCAGATGCGCTGCACATCCCAGGCTGAATATCGGGATATGCCTCATATGCATTGGCACGCCCTCTTCAGATGTGCCACATACATTACCAATGCACCATTGTGTATTGGGACTTGTGCTGCGTAAGTCACCCTTTTGAATATCGCACTGGGGCACATTGCGGGGTTGTGTCGGCGCAACTTAGTTGCGCCAGATGCAACTCCTTTGAATATCTGGCTCTATATGTTTGTCCATTTATCATTTCAATTGTAATTGCCCCATCATTTTCCCATCTTGAGGATCTTTCTATCTCATAGAAAACATTTGTGTTTTTTGTCAAGGTTCCCAGCATCTTGCATACTTTTGAGCTTAGATTTCTTTTTGCTTCTCCACATATTTGGTTTATGCCAAATATGGTAACTTTCCTTAGAGCTTCCATTGTGTTTTTGTTTTGTTTTTATTATACAATTCAGGGAATAACTCCTGCAGTTTCATGATTTCCTCTATTTCAGTTCCTAAGTTGCTAAGTTCTTTTTCCTTGCCAACCACTACCCTCAGTATTTAATATTGGTTAGTTACTGTACCAACAAAACCAATTCCCTCTTTGGTAGGAGCCTAACCACACTCAGGCACCTTGTCATTTCTTTTCTTTTGGTATATTCTGTATTAATTTTTTTACCTCTATATTGAGGCTTTCTTCTATCTCTTCAGGTATAACTGATGTTATTATAGTACAAAATCACAACTTTGTAAAAGTCCCTGGCAGTCAGCCTTTTCACCCTCATAAAATCAATGAGCCTTGTCAGCTAGTTTTCCATCACAAGCATGGCTTCCACCTTTACTTACTAAACACCTTTAACTTGACTGTAACAATAAAACTTCCTTAAGTAAAAACAAAAAAAGAGTGGCTCTCCTAAGCCTCTTCTTATGCACACATACATAAATTAGAAAATGAAGTACTACAGTAGCTAGTTTTTAATTTCTCACATTTCTTTGCTGACCATGAAAAAATCCCGTTCCTATCCTTAATCAAATTACCATGGAAATATCTGCTGTTTAATCTGCTATGGATAAAACAGAAGCCCTGGTTCTATCTGAGGCCTTTTGTTTTGTGAGTGAGAGGTGAATATTCCATTAGTAGAACTGAGCAGAGATTTTAATTCTTGTATTCTACCCATAGTAGACATTTCATTTATTGAATGTAGGCAAGGCAGAAAAGAAAGAATTGTGGGGAAGAGGGGGAATAATAAAAAGAAGATGGAGGAAAGTGGATGCAAATGGGTAAATGGAGGTGGGTTGGGGAAAATAGAAGTTTTAACAGCTAATCCCTGGATACTCTATATTCAGGCAGGACAGGGTTTCCAAACAAGGTGGAGGCTGTGCCATCTACATGAGGAATTCCTATCTGGGTCAAGTCTTCCCATTCTCAAACCCTAAACCACCCTCACAGGTTCTCGCTATTAAAGTTCTACTCAGGGCGCACAACAAGGAGCCACCATTGCTCTGAAAATTTACCCCTAAAGATCAGCACAATGGATTTATGAGCATATTGGAAAGCCTACAGGATTACACCATAACTCTGAACTCATAGTACTAGGTGACTTCAACATAAATTGGCTATCACTGGAGGCCAGTAACTACAAGGATGTTGTCACATCACAGAACCTCACCCAGCTTGTTACCATCCCCACCAGATGCAACTATAGGACAGGGTCGCGAACACTTCTGGACTGGATCCTAACTAATCACCCTGAATGAATCTCAAAAGTCTCAGTGCTCCCTGATGGGATCAGTGACCACTCACTGGTCACATGTACCTGGACAAACAAATTCATTAGGCCCCCTCCTAAAATAATCCACACCAGAGTGTTAAAGCAGGGGTACCTTGAGCTACTAAAGACACACCTAAGCCACCTGGACTGGACACCAATCAACTCTGCCATTGACGTAAACCAAGCCTTAGACCTTTTCATCAGCCACTTCACTGCGGCCTGCAATATCTTTGCACCTCTCAAAAAGCTGAAGGTCAGGGGCAGAGCTAACCCTTAGATAATCCCCGATCTAATCACTTTACTCAAACATAGGGATCATCTCTGGCACTGTGCCCAAGCAACATCCAAACCTGGGGATATTTATAAATATAAAGCTGCCAGAAATGAGTGCACACGGGCAGTTAGGAGAGCCAAAAGCAAATACTTCAAGGAAACTCTCTCCAACTCCTAGGGTGATGGAAAAAAATTTTGGAGTAACTTGAAAGACCTTACAGGCAAGGACCCTAAGTCACCACCCACCATGCTAAACATAAATGGAACACCAGCAACTGACCTGTACACCATCACCAACACCTTTAACAATGCATTCTCCAACTTGGATAGTGTCCTCCCTTCTAATTTCTTTGATGCCCCCTCTGGTAGTAACCCTCCTGCAACTACTCCACTCCTACACCCTGCCCCACAATTCTACTTCAAGGAGATTCCAGTGCATGAAGCCAGAACCTATATTCAGAAGGCCATTCACAATGCAGGCCACAGTGGTGACTCCCTTGACCTGAAGTTGTTAGCACTTGTCCTTGAAGAAGTCCTTGAACCCTTGACAAAGGTCCTCAATCTACCACTAAGGATGTCCCAGTTCCCATCTTGCTGGAAACAGGTGACCATCACACCCGTACACAAAAGTGGAGACAAATCACTGCACTCCAACTACAGACCTATCTCCATCCTCCCTCCATTGTCTAAGGCCCTGGAGCACATCGCCTCAGACCAATTAGTCAAGTACCTGGGAAAATACAACATCCAGTGTCCTGAGCAACATGGTTTCCGAAAAGGGCACAGTACCACCACTGCACTATTAGAATTCACAGGCTTCATCCATACCACACTTGATCAAGGAAACTGTGTAGGGGCAGTATTCATTGACCTTATGAAAGCCTTTAATACTGTGAACCACCCACTCCTACTCAAGCAATTATCAAACATTGGGCTCTCCAATGAAGCACTGCTCTGGTTTTCAAGCTACCTTGAGGAGAGGGTCCAGCGGGTTAAGATTGACAGTGTTACCTCGGAAGAAAAGCCAGTCCTTTCAGGGGTCCCGTAGGGATCCATCCTGGGGCCACTACTCTTCAGCATCTTCCTCAATGACCTTCCCAGTGTCTGCCACCAGAAATTACTGCTCTACGCTGATGACGCAGTCATGTTTACCAACCACCAAAACGAGAGCTCCTCAAGAAACAATTACAGCTTGAATTCATGTGCATTGAAGAATGGTTCAAGTCACACAAACTGGTCATGAACTACAGCAAAACAAAGGTTATGACCTTCTACAACGCCAGGAGCAAGTACAAATCCCGTGACCTCACCATTCTAAACCAAACAGGGACCTTACTTGAACACGTTCCAGATTTTGAATACCTAGGTGTCACATTGGACAGCTCACTATCCTACCATCGGCACATAGATTCTGTCGCCAAAGCCACCAACATCCGTATAGGCCTGCTCTACAGGCACAAACACTGCATGACTCCTGACACCCTCCGGTTGGCTATCAACAGCTCTGTCACCTTCATCATCGATTACTGGCTAGCAATTTATGGCTCTGCCTCTACAGAATTACAGTTGCACTGTACAAAGCATGCAGGCTGCTAACTGGGGCTGATCGACTTACACACACTTGTGACCTGTACACTCGGGCAGGATGGCTACCTCTCATCAGCCGGATACAGTATCAAACCTGCCTCTTAGCCAAAAAAGTCCTCCTCTGGGTCATGCCCCCGGGCATTGAAAAGCTACTTATTGACCACCACAGCACCCAGAGAACTAGAAGTTCACAACAACTAACCTTCCTTGTCCCCAGATGCCGGACTACCATGGGCCAGAGGTCCTTTGCCCACAGAGCACCACAGTGGTACAATACTCTCAACAAAGAAACTCTTACTGATGCTGCTCTTGGCCCTTTTAAGAGACAACTCCGACTTCATCTAATTTCAACTAGTCATTGTGACTGCCTCGCCTAATCGGGGGCCCACAGTTCACTGCCCTCCACTTCAGTCTTGAAAGCTATCTCTCCCCATCTTGCCTCCTTCTACCTGCCTACCCCCTGGCCCCCTCTCCCTTTCCTCCCCTGGGGCATTTCCTGACTTCAATCCCTCCTCTCCCTCCCCTTTAGAGCTCTTACCCTCACCCTCTACCCTCCGACAATGGCCTTCCTGCCTACATACCCCCTTCCATCTCACCTGCAGTGCTTATTTCCAAGATTTCCCTTGGCTGGTTATGTCATGCTACCTAACATTTGGCATATTTTGAATTACTGGAATTTCCTAAGCCTCAGTCTCTTACTTCTTGTTATTGTGTAACTATGTATTATTATGTTGACCTTTATATGTATGTATACCCCCCATTCCTTTGACGTGGAACCTTTGTAAACGAGCAGTTCCTGCTCAAAGGTATTTGTAATCCTATCTTTCAATAAAATAAAAATAAATAAAATAAAATTTAAAGAAGGTATTTTGCTGTGTATAACATTTGAGATGGCATGCCAATGATGAGTGCGCTTGAATTATTTTTATGTTTGCTTGCACACATGTGCAAGAAACATAGTGCGATCATCCAAAATGCAGTGCCATACAGTTGAAAGGGAGAGCTCCGCTTCAGTGAGCAGCACCCCCCCACACACACACGCACGCAAGCATGCATTTTGCATGCTCATGTGCTCCTCCCCCCATGCACACACTGTATGGCCATTGGGGGTGCCCAATCCCCATCAGCTTCATGCCCCCTCCCAAAAAAGCTTTCCAGGTGCCACGCTGGGTGCCCACCCCAGCATGGCAAAAATTGTTATGACATACCGGGGTGCCAAATCCTCCATCAGCTCCAGGTCCCCCCAAAACAGCCTTCCAGCTACCACACTGGGAGCCCACCCCAGTGTGGCAAACGTCCCTCATCATCTTCCTAAAAAAAACAACCTGTAAACAAAAAAAGTTCCCTCGGCAGTCTCCCTGCCCACCTGCGCCCACCCTCTGCACACTGTGCCTTCCCACACCCCCACCTCACCCCATACTTACCTCCAGAGTCCGGCATGATGATCTTCGGTGGACCGGGAACACGTCTGCACTCTTCAAAGCCGACCGCGAACTGAGGAAATGCCAGTAAGCTGTATAATGTAATAAATAGGGTTTTTCAACTTTGATACATATCTCAGGCATTTTTTTGAATTTTAGCACCACATTTTCAACATGGGATTTTGGGACTCCTCATGAATTCTTGAACTGTCATGGCATTAATCGGGCCCGAAGGGTGATTTCTTGGTCACTGCATGAAATTAACCTTTGGGACTGATTAAGAAATGACAGTGCCAATATTCATACGATGGGTTCTCAGAAGACTATGTTGCAAATTTGTGAAAAATTCCAAAATGACTGTTTTACGAAGCGTACATGCAGTTCACATGCAGAAGTTCAATGGATTTTTAATATTTAGACTCTGGATTTTCAACATTGCCATTTTACCACACCTCCTTATGAGCAGTACAGCTGTCATTTTTTACATCTCACCCAAAATGTGTTTCCGTGCATGTAGCGCACAATGGCACAATCAATGTTTGGGACAGATTTAGAAAATCACAGTGACACTGTTCATGAGCAGAGGTCTTAAAATGGATATGTTGAAAATTTGGTGAAAAAAATTTCCAAAAATGACTGTTTTAGGAGCGCACATTGCACAGTTCCTACGCACGCTCACAAGTTTGTGAATTTTTAATGTTTGAACGCCAGATTTTCAACATTGCCATTTTACCACACTTCCTTATGAGCAGTACAGCTGCCATTTTTCACACTCACCCAAAATGTGTTTCCGCACATGTAGCACACAATGGTGCAGTCGGTGTGTGAAAGCAATGTTTGGGACAGATTAAGAAAATCACAGTGAAACTGGTCATGAGCAGAGGTCTTAAAATGGCTATGTTGAAAATTTGGTGACAAAAGTCCATAAAATGACTGTGTTATGAGTGAGCATTGCACAGTTTCCACTCACCCTCTTAAGTTCATGAATTTGTAATACTTTCAGTACAGATTTTCACAAGTGGCATTTTTCCATACTTCCTTATGAACAGTACAGCTGTCATTTTTCACAACATGGCCGAAATGTGTTTTCATACTTTCAGTACAGAAATGCGAGGTCGCTGTGGGAAATCATTGTTCAGGACAGTTAAAGAAAATCACAGTGACACTGTTCATGATCGGAGGTCCCTAAATGCCTGTGTTGACAATCTGCTTTAAACAACCCCAAACTAATTACATTACTGGTGTGCATTGCAGTTTCTACGCATGCCCGTGACTTCACCAGTTTTTTTTAATACTTTCAATGCAGATTTTCAACATTGCCATTTTTTACACCTCCCCATGAACGGTACAGCTGTCATTTTTCACATCCTGTTCGGAATGTGTTTTTGCACCTGTGGTGACAAATGCCGTAGTCACTGTGCAAAAGCAGCTTTCTGCTAACAAACTGATATTGCCACTGTTCATGAGTTGGGGGTCACAAAAAAACATGTTGAAAATTTGGATTGAAAATACCAACGAATGCTTGAGGCATTAGGGTTTCCGATCATAACGCCCCATCCTGTAGAGAATGACAGGCATCAGGGCTGTGACTTGGGATTGTTGCCTACAATGCTCATACCATTTCACCCCCACCCACCCACACCCTACAGCCACTGAGAGGCATCAAGGTGTGCTTTGGACTCATTGGCCCCAAAGTTCACCCCATTCTCCTATACCACACCCATTTCACTGTATTTCCTGATGGAATGGGGTGCGCATAAGAGCCAAAGACCCCAAGGCACACCGTGACACTTGTCAGTGTCTGCAGGGTAGGGTGTGGTGAAATGGCATGGCCGTTATAACTGCCGACCCAAAGGCACACCCCAATGCCTGTCACTATCTGCAGGGTGGTGATGGGGTTGGCTTCAGTTCAATACTTCACTGCCATTCCTATTATGCAGTTCTGTAACTCCTACACTACCAATGCCAATGCCAGCAAGCAAACATTCAGCATTGACAAATGCTTGTTTTGTAGTAGATAAAAATTTGGAAAAAATCATTAAAATGTGTAACATTATTTTATTTTTGTGCATTTTGTAGCACCACCCCCAAAACAAATCTTGTACCTATTTTATAGTTGCATTAAGACATGACAGTGCGTGCTTTGTGGTGGGATAATGCCACTTCTCAGGTGGTTGAAGACACTAGGTGATGCCTTGTGCCTTACATCACACCTAAGTTTTGCCGTTATCCCACCACAATGCACACCCTGTCACAGAAAAGCTTACTGAAATAAATGGAAATTTTCCGTGACATATCTAGATATTCTGGGTTTTATCTCTGATTACCACTGTACAGAGTGATGTTCAGTGCTGCAGTCCAATATATAAGATGAACAATTGCTCTCGATCTGTTTGGGGGGGGGTTCTACAAATATATTTTCTGCCCTCAGAGCTGATCTTCCATCAGCCCCAACCCAACCCCAGCTGGCACATACCTCTCCCAGGACATAGTGGCATGAGTCCTCCAAGGATTGTCCCCACAGTGGGGCCAGGATGGGGAGGACCATCCTCCCCCATTCTGGCATATGAATCCAAATTGCTGAATCTGTGTGGCAACATGGACTAGAGAATGGGCCTGGCTTCATACACTGGCTCAGTTTTAGATTTTTGTCCCACCCACCTCCCTGACAGCAGATACAGTGCCACTGATGGCCTTGCATGGTACTGACACACCCCTGTAGAGGAAAAAGCTCCCTGGCCCACCACAGGGGTTACCAGTGGATCCTGCCACCTTCCCTCATTGAGCTGAGAGTCCTACCACATGACAATGCCTTCCTAGCCCCTGAGCTAGCCCAACCCAACTCTCTAATCTGCTCCCAAACCTGGGTGCAGAGCAGGACTGCAAAGAGCTACCCATTGGGCCATTAGGTGGCCCCACCTGTTTGTGTTTTAAAGCAATGTATCTGCTATAACCCTGACTAGTATTCCATGTAAATGACCTTATCAACCCTGGAACTGCACAGATGTCACACAATCCTCTGTACAAGAGTACATATAAACAATAACATACAGTATGTACACCTCTTAAGACTGTCCTTAAAACATTTGACTTTTTTTAATACTGTTTTTCCAATTCTCTGATGCTGCTCACTTCTGCCAGGCTACCGCCCAGCCCCATACACTCCTTTCTCTGTTGCTTACAGTACTTTATATAGACAGTCATGGCACTCACCCTCCAGAATCAATGCTTTCAATGAATGATGCCCAAACAAGAACTTGTTTCAAAATCCATGTGTCGTTTATTTCCAAAGTGTATAGTGCAATGTGCAAATGACAAACAGCCCCTGTAGTGGGGAGCAGCAGAAAAATACCTAACATTTTACCAATTCCTGGCTTTTTCAAAGGTGGTGCCCTCTATTGTCTGGGGTATTTTATAGCAGCTCAATACCATGTGACTTAACCAATTTCATGCACAAAAATGTAAAAAACTTATTAAAAAACTTTAGAAAGTGATATAAAGTGCTACAATGTGATCAACACTATTTCATTTAGATTGTGCAGGATGCTTACTTTGAGGTGTTTTTTTCACCAACCAGGAGTATGGGGCACTCAGATGAATCTATGGTAGGCTCTATTTAAGGGGAAACACTTGAAAATAGAGAAATATGGGAAGTGATTCCTACCCAAGAGGTGTTAGAGGCAATGAATGAGCAGGTTAACAATGAATTTGTATCTGCTACAAGTAAAAGGGTGAGGAAGAAGCAAAGTACATTTTGCCTGCCCCAACCATCTTCAAACAAGCATTTGTCAATGCCGAATGTTTGCTTGCTGGTATTAGCAGTGGAAGTGCAGGAGTTAGACAGATGCAGAATAGGAATGGCAGTGAAGTACTGAACTTCACACCAACCTCACCCCCACCCTGCAGAGATGGACAGGCATTGGGGCATGCATTTGGGTCGTCGTCCATAACGTTCATGCCATTTCACCTCACCCTATTCTGCAGACGCTGACAAGTCTTGAGGTGTGCCTTGGGGTGTTTGGCATTACAGTCACCCCATTCCATAAGGACATATGCTGAAATGGATGCAGTATAGGAGAATGGGGTGAACTCTGGTGCTGAAAAGTCCAAGGCACACCTTGATGCCTGTCACCGGCTGAAGGGGGGTGCGGGTGGAATGTCATGAGCATTACGGTCGGCAATCCAAAGGCACACCCCTGATGCCTGTCAGTCTGTACAGGGTGGGACTTATGCTTAGAAACCCCAATGCCCAGGGCATTTGTTGGTATTTGCACAACTAATTTTCAGCATGGAATTTTTGTGACCCTCCACCTCATGAAAGCATTTGGGACCTCTTCTCATGAACAGTGGCACTGTGATTTTGTTAATGTGTCCTGAACTTTGAGTTCCCACAGCAACCGTGCCATTGTGCACCAGATGTATGAAAACACAGATCAGGCAGGATGTGAAGAATGACAGCTGTACCATTCATAGGGAGGTGTGAAGAGATGGCAATGTTGAAAATCTATAGTGAAAATATTAAAAATGCTCAAACTTCCGAGTGTACATGGAAACTGAACAATGCATGCATGTAACACAGTCATTTTGTGGAATTATTTCGCAAAATTTTCAACATAGGCATTTTGTGACCTCTGCTCATGAAGACTGTCACTACGATTTTCTTAATGTGTTCTGAGCATTGATTTCCCACTGCAACTGTGTTATTCTGCACCAGATGTGTAAATGCATATTTTTGGTAGGATATGAAAAATGATAACTGTACTGTTCATAAGGAGGTGTGAAAAAATGCCAATGTTGAAAATCTGGAGTGAAAATATTACTAATGCACGAAATTACAAGGGTGCATAGAAACTGTGCAATGTACACTCATAACACAGTCATTTTATGGACTTTTGTCAATAAATTTCAACATAGGCATTTTAGCACCTGCTCATAAACAGTGACACTGTGATTTTCTTAATCTGTCCTAAACACCGACTTCCCACACCGACGGCGCTGTTGTGTGCCGGAAGTGAGAAAACACATTTAGGCAAGGATGTGAAAAATGACAGCTGTACTGTTCATAAGGAGGTCCAAAAAAATGCCAATGTTGAAAATCTGGAGTGAAGATATTGTAAATTCAAGAAGTGTGCATGAAAACTGCGCAACGCATGCTCGTAAAAGTCATTTTTTGGATGTTTTTCACCAAATTTTTTACATAGGCTTTTTGAGAGCCCACCTCATGAACAGTGGCACTGTCATTTCATTAATCAGTCCTGAAAGGTGATACATGCAGTGACTGTGAAATCACCTTTCAGGACTGAATAATGCCATGGCAGTGACTGGGTTCATGAAGAGGGGTCCCAATAACCCCATGTTGAAAATTTGGTGCCAAAAGGCCCAAAAATGCCCAGGATCTCCACATAAGTTGAAAAAAAAAACCATTTATGCCATTATACAGCTTACCAACATTTCTTCAGTTCGCGGTCAGCTTTGAAGAGAGCAGACGTGTTCCCGGTCCACCGAAGATCGTCGCGCTGGACTCCAGAAGTAAGTATGGGGTGAAGGGGGGTGTGGGGAGGTGGGGAGCACAGTGGGTGGGCATGGGTTGGGAGAAACTCAATGATAGACCATTTTCTAGTTTACAGGTTTAAAAATGTTTAATAATGTTGTGGGAAGGTTTTCTTATTTACAGGAACCTTTGGCACACTGGGGTGGGCTCCCAGCGTGCCACCTGAGTGTTTTTTTGGGGGGGCTGTAGTCGATGGGGATTGGGCACCATCATCAGCACATACTGAGTGTTGAGGGTGGCAAGAGCTGAGGGGGACTGGGCACCCCCGTTGGCACACAACAAATGGGGGAGGACATTATGCCGACGGGGAGTGGGCTCCCCTGTCGGCAAATGAACTGCGTCGGGGGCATGCTGACAGAGGGATTGGGCACTCCATCAGTTGGCTTTTGTGGAGCTCTGAGGCAGTGACATAAGCTGCCAGCATGTTTACGGAAATGTTACACCAGGCAAGGTACCACCCTGCAGTGATGTGTCGCTCCCTCATTGCAGTGGAATGGCTGACGCTGCAATGACGAGTCGGCCCCTCATTGCAGCGGCCAGATTGTTTCAAGTTGGTGGCACTTCTGCAGAACCAGTGTCATCAGGACACTGGGCCTGCATTGGGTGGACAATGTCAAGTCCACAAATACAGTGCCGGCGTTGGCTGCCACAGTGCCGCACCTCCACAACCCGCTTCTCTCCTAAGCTGCCACATAATGTTTCTTGTGCATGAGTGCAAGCAAACATAAAAATTGTGTGAGAGTGAGTTAGAGAAACTGAGGAAAGAGGAGTAGGCACCACACTTCTGCAATATCACTAGGGAAGAAAAACTGGCAATTGAAAGTCTAAAGCTCTACAGCTCATTGCTGTAGATGCACCTAATTAATCCCACTGTGGGATCCTCCTGTCAGGCCTCCCTGACTTGACAATGCCCTCCAGACAGCCTATCCTATCCCTCCTCCCACCCACCCCACTCCCCATCCCTACCTCCACCCTCCAGGTATGTCCAGGGCTGTACCCCCAATGTAACCCTTGGGTACCTTGTATTCAACTGTAACTTATTATAAGTAACATTATTATGTAACCTATGTGTACTTTATGTTTAATGTACTGCACCTGTACTGTTCTCACTGTTGTAACCACACTATGAAACTTTGTCTACCCCTCTGCGACGAGGTGCCTTGTAAATGAGTCCATGACTCAAAGGTTGTACATCTGACTCTTCTAATAAATAAATAAATAAATAAATAAAGGGGAACAACCCTATTACAATTAAGCTAGCAGATAAACGTGGGAGTGTGGTGGTGATGAATACTGAAGCCTACATAAGGTTTGCCCTCTTTTGGTCTGGATTCAGGGAAAATGGTTAGGTTACTGGATGGCATGAAGGTGGAGAGAGACTCCATTCTAGTCACTTTGGATGTGGAGTCTCTCTACACAAATATCCCCCATGAAGGGGATTTGAAGGTCCTGAGGTATTTCCTTAACAAAAGAGGGGAGGAGGCAAAACCAGACACAGATTTGTTGGTGAAAATGGCCAAGGTAGCCCTGGAGGGCAACTACTTTGCATTTATGGGCAAATACTACCACCAGGAGAAAGGCATGGATATGGTGGCCAGTTTTGCCCCCAGTTATGCTAGTTTACATCTGGGCTTCTGGGAGGAAGTATACATATGGGACAAGAATGTGAATCTACACTGGCCCCAAGTGTGGGTACAGAGATGTTTTATTGATCATATATTCATGGTGTGGCATGGGAGCATGGTAGAACTGAAGAAATTCATTGAATATACTGCCAGTAGAGAAGAGGTGTCATTTCTGGATTTGTGCATCAAAAAAGAGGAAGATGGTGGTCTTATCACGAGTCTGTATAGGAAGCCTACAGACCACAACACCATTTTATTGGCCAGTAACTGCCACCCATGCCACACAGTCAATAATATCCCTAAAAGCCAGTTCTATCAAATTAAGAGGAACGGTAGTAAAGAGAAAACTTTTACCTGTGAAGCAGAAAACCAGGAAAAAAGGTTTTTGGAAAAAAGGGTATGGAACAGAAGTGACTTAAGGTGCCAGAGCAGCTGCTGATGAAATAAGCAGGGAAACACATAAGCAATAAGACACAACAGGGTGTGTGTGGAACAGATTTTACCACATGGCCAAGGGTGTAGTAAGGCACGAGGCCGAAGGTTGAGTGACTTCAACCACTGGTCGTGTGGTAAAATCTGTTCCATGCACACCTTGGAGTGTGTTATTGCGCTTATAAAATGTGTTTATTAAAAAAAAAAAGAAAACACAGAAAACTGGAATTAGTTGCACAAAAATCATTTATTTTATGTAAAAATCATTATAAAGCATAAAGTAGTTCTAGTCAATATGAATGGGAAGGGGAGGGAACTAACAACTGTGAACTGGTTTCAGTACTGAAACAACTAGAAATGCAGTTTACCCTGGGTAGAACTGTTCACAATGTCCAGTGAATGAAAGAAAAGAAAAAAAATCATTTGCTTGCACTAAAGAAGTTTATAGTTCCATTGAAATACATGGGGCCATTGAATGTAAATGGACCCTGGTTGAATGCCGTCATTCCTCCTGCAGTTGACAGTGCAATGCTTTTATGATGAGCTTCTTTGTTTGAAGTTTCTTCTCCTCATTAATGCTCTTTGGGGACATCTCCATTGTTTTCATGTTTTTGTCCGAGGCTCGAGCTCTAGCGTTTTCTAGCTGTAGAAGAGGCAGCCCCGTATGAGCACAGGCTGTCCTCACAGTGATACTCCATTACTGCCATCACTTCACGTCTCTGCAGACCAGCCTAGAAAAGTAAATGCACCGCCATCGATCAGATTGAGTGGTTGGTGTAAACTTGACTCAGCCCTGCTTCTCTGTTCATTTGTGACATCAGTGTTGACAGAAAGTTTAGTCCCAAAGGCTGTTGGATGTACTATGTTTCATTGCAGTCCAGGAAGTGTTGAGGGAGACAGTGTGGATGACAGAAGAGTGCCAATGCCAGTGCCAGTGCCTTGGACAGCATTTTGCTGAGGAACTGTTTTAAATTTCTTACTGGGCAAAGTGGGGAGTGAGGTTCAGCATACATTAATCCCCTGTGTTACTGTTACTGAGTCACTGTTTGTTGCTTTCTAGGGGGTCACTATGATCTTTGGTCGCCTCATTGAAGGCAGGGCTGACATATTGTGCTCCATTTTCATCATGGAGAAACTGGAAGCTGTCAGGTTTTAAGTTTCTCAAACCCTCCTGCCCATGCCTGGCCATATACAGTTGTATGTCAAGTCAAACTTTCTGTTGTGTTTGGTGGCCAAAAATAAGTACCTTAAACATTCAAGGGTCTTGGTAGTAAGAAAACCACGCCACACTGAAATCTAGGCCTTCTCTTTTACTTCCATTCAGCAGCACATACCAGAGGAGACTGACTTCAAACACAGGCACACTTACAGGGAGTGCACATGCTCTTAAAGCTGTATTGTCTCTAACAATTATTAAAGCTATACTACACATAACAATCCCTTCTGGCTGAACACGGAGGTATTTAAATCAATAATCCAGAAGTGATATGAAACTATTACAGTTATTACTGCAATGTCCCTTTTAGTTAGTCTATGTCATTAGGCTATATCTCTACATGTCCATTCTCTTTGGAGGACGTCTTATATGTCCTGACTGACGTAGTAGGAATCGAGGCTGTTGCACTGGAATCTGATTAGCATCAGCCACATCTTGTCTCAAACGCTGTTGTTCCACTGTCTCTTCCTGTTCTTGTTCTGGAACAAATAATGCTGGATAACTACCCCAACTCTGGGTATCCCTTTTTTGTTCTGTCTCAGTTCTAGCATGTAATTGATCCACGTTTTTTCACTCTCCTCTGGTTAGTCAGTCAAACACTATAGACAACATTTCCGAACTATTTTCCACCATGCCTTCTATCCATCTCTTCGGGCCTGCATACATCCTGACCCACAAAAGATAATTGGGTTTGAAGGGTCTGGTCTCAGGAAGCATTTCAGTTACTGACTTATAGCCAGAGGGCGAAGAAGATCCAATTGAGTTAGACTGAAGTCCAAACAACAATTATGCAGGGAATATTCCTGTGACACAATGTGGTGTTGTTCGATACATCGCAAGAAAGTCCAAGAGGGTTATTTGCATTGCCGTCAGTGTAGTAGGATTAGCTTTGTCCACACTCTTTGTAAAAGTCTGAACCAGGCATTCTGCTTCACCATTTGAACTTGGATAGTAGGGAGGTGAAAAAGTATTGTGGATACCATGTTGGTGGTAAAATGCTTGGAATTCAATAGATGTGAACTGTGGTCTGTTATCCGAGACAATCACTTGCAGGAAATCATGGGTAGCAAAGATAGAGTTCAACATTTTGATGGTACTCTCAGTAGTTGTTGAAGACATTTGATGAATTTCTAGCCATTTACTATAAGCACCAGTTAACAGTAACCACATGGAATTTAAATAGGGTCCCGCAAAATCAATGTAAAACTTTTGCCAAGATTTTTCAGGTCATTCCCAATGGTGAACTGGAGCTCTTGCCAGATTTTCCATTGATATAGCACAACCTTTGCATCTTTGCACAACCTGGTACATGTCTCTGTCAATGGAAGGCCACCATACGTCAAGTCTGGAGAGGGATTTCATTTTAGCAATGCCTGGATGCCCACATGCAAAAGAGTCAACACATTTGAGTGATAACATTGTGGTATTATGACGCACAGTCCCCATAGAAGACACCCCTCAGCAATGGACAACTGCTGTCTCTTTGCATAGTAGGATTGTAGTGCAGCCAAACGTGTAGTGTTTTGCGGCCTACCCTCAAGCATATATTGATAGACTTGTTTCAAAATTACATCTTGACTAGTCGCTTTTGCAATGTCCTTGGCTAGTACTGGAAGCTGATCTAACTGTTTTATCTCCATTGCACACACAACAGTAGAGTCCTCCATATATTTGAATTGCACTGGAAAACTATCTGGCCCCACCTGGCATACTAATGGCTCCTCTTTAAGTCCTACATCAAACTCCATTTCTCTGGATATTGGTAACCTCAATAAGGCATCCACATTTCCATGCAGGTCCATTGGTTGGTATGTAACCTTGAAATTGTAGGCAGACACAATTAATGCCCATTGTTGAAGTCTGCTAGCAGCTGTCTCTGAAATTCCTTTTCCTGGACTGAAAATTGTCACTAGTGGCTTGTGATCTGTCTTCAGGTGAAACTTGCAATCTGGCAAGTATTGGCGAAATGTCTGGATTCTGAACACAATTGCTAATGCCTCTCTCTGAATCTGGGCATAATTCATTTCAGCTGCAGTGAGTTTGCATGAAGCATGGGCTATTGGCTTCTCCACTCCTTCTGGATCTGTATGGAAAAGGACAGCTCCTATACCCACAGGATTAGCATCACAGGCCAGTGTGATAGGTAAGTTAGGGTCGTAATGAGTTAAATTATTCACATCGGTTACAGAGAACTTGATGGTTTGAACTGCCTTACTGTGCCCCTTGGTTCATTTCCATGGAGTATCCTACTGTAACAGTTCATTTAGGATAGCACATTTAGTGGCTACATCAGGTATGAAACGGTCATAGTAGCGCACCATACCCAAGAATGAGTGCAACTCTGAAACATTCTGTGGTTCAGGCATGTGTACAATGGCTTCCACCTTTTCATTATTCAGATGAATTCTGTCTTGTCAATAGTGTGACCTAGGTAAATGACACTTGGTTGACAAAATTTGCATTTTTCTCTCTTAAGTCTGAATCCACTCTGTTGCAATCTCTCTAAAGTCTTTTGTAAGTTAAGTGAATGTTCTGCTTCTGTCTTGCCCGTGACAATGATGTCATCCAAATAACAAGCAACACCTGGTATATCACCCACTGTTTGCTCAATCACTTTTTGAAAAATAGCAGGTGCGGAACTAAGGCCAAAACATAACCATTTGTACTTGTACAGTCATTGGTGCATATTAATCACTACCATTTTCTGAAAGTCTGTATCCAACTCCACTTGAAGGTATGCATCAACAAGGTCCAGCATAGAGAACCCCACACCACCATTCAGTCTATGAAAAAGTTCCTCTGGTAAGGGTAAAGGAAATATGTCTATGCTAAGTACTGGATTAAGTGTCACCTTAAAATGTTCACATATCCAAACCTTACCATCTGGCTTAGATATCACCACAATTGGAATGGCTCAATCTGAACTTGAAACCTTTTCCAGCACACCCGCTTTTTCCAGTCTGTCCAGTTTAAAGGAAAAGGCAGTTTCTGTGGTTTACAAAACTTAGGGACTGCATTAGGCTTTGTAACTAGTTTGGCTTTACCTGTTGTGCAACATCCCATACCTTTCCATAACTCTGGATATATGTCTAGAATCTCCCCAGTCTTGGGTGGGTTACTGCTTTGTGGTACCTGGACAGCAGCAAGTAGGCCAAAATCTGCTGGATCAATATGAATGTTTAGAAGAACCTGAGTGTCTCTGCCCAAAATGTTGACACCCTTTTTTGAAACCAGAAAAGTTAAAAGTGTACCTGTCTTGGGAGAATCAGTCCTGCATACCAACATGGTACATGAGCCCAGTGACTGAACTGGTTGCCCTTCAAATGCATGCAGCAACTTATTACAAGGAGACAGTGGTGGCTTATCCAGATCAGACCATGTCTGATGGTTAATAAAAGTAACTGGAGAAGCAGAGTCTACCATTAAACGCAACTGATGCCTCAGTTGTGGCAACTGAAGTAACACATAGAAAGGAGGAACATCTTTAGTTTGTATTTGTGGTGCAATGGAAACCATCACACTGTCTGGGCTCTTCGAACTGATTACAGCAGTTCTCCTGCTCCTGCAAACCATAGCAATATGCCCCTGACATTTACATCCATGACACTGAACTTCTCTGAATTTGCACTGGTCCCTGCTATGCTGAGATGACCCACATGATGCACATTTGTACTAGCTATGCAGTTTGGGTGGAGTGGTTGATTTTTTCTTTGAAAACAGTGGCTTAGACTTAGATTTGATCTGTTTTGATTTGGGGTTTACTGCAGCTACTTGTACCTCATTTTTAATGTCCATCTTAGCATATGCTTCATTTTCTGCAGCCTCATACATTTGTACCAACTGTAAAAGTCCCTCAGTAGACTTCTTGACACTTACAGTAAGTAATTGTTGAATACGATGCTCATTATTCAACCCCATAACAAACTTATCAGCTAGATTAGATTCAAGATACTCCCTGCTCCACTCACACATGAGTGCTAAGCATTTGATCTCAGCCAAATACGATTGTAATGGCTGACTTGTTTTTTGGCAGTAACTGTAGAATTTGTAACGTTCAGCCCTCAGGAAAGTTGTTAAATTGTATTTGCATTCAATTTAGCCTTTAGCTCTTGATATGACAAATCCTCCAGCCAGTCTGATGCACACCGTATGCATAAAAGTTTGAAGGTTTCACTCCCCAAGAAAGTACAAAAAACAGCTTGAATGAGCTTATCCTGTTGCTCATCATTATCAGCTTGTATGGAAGGATTAAGTAATAACCACTGATCAAACCATCGGAACCGTGTATCCCAGTCCATTCCAGTAAAAATATAAAAGCTGGCTGAAGTTTCCATGATATTGTGCAGTTCCAAATTGCTTGCTTGCCTCCAATGCAGAAAGTCACAAAATGGCATAATTCAATTAGCTGGAGCTATGAAAATGTCCACCATCTGTCTTCACCAGTTTGTTGTGTTTGTTGTACAGAAAATAAGTATCTTAAACATTTGAGGGTCTTGGTAGTAAGAAAACCACGCCACACTGAAATTTAGGCCTTCTCTTTTACTTCCATTCAGCAGCACAAACCAGAGGAGACTGACTTCAAACACAGGCACACTTACAGGAAGTGCACATTCTCTTAAGCTGTACTGTCTCTAACAAGTCTTAAAGCTATACTACACCTAACACTTTCCGAAGAAGGCCAGGCACGGTGTTGGGAGATAAAGCAGGGGATTTCATTAGTTACTGTAAGCTGGGCTTGCTTATAACTGGATAATGCTTTAAAATATCTTTTTGTTGTCTTTGATAACATCTGGTTACCGAGACAAAAACTTTGTTAATCATATTGAGAGCAGGATCTGATATGATGTTGATTTGCCTGCCTATGCCCACAGAGTTAAGGAGATGGTTTAGTGATGAGCAGAGACTGTAGTAGCTACTAATCAAGTACTCATTGTGATCACTACTTCTCACTTCAGTGTAGAAGCCCCTGAAAGCATAATTTAACCAAGCACTGCTTGCCATTTAACAATCTATGTTGAACTGCTTTGCGATCTGCCAATCAGTAAATACCTTTATGGCCCATGAGGTTTTTTTTTTTTGTATTAGACTCATTTTTGGCTTCTTCTATTTCATTCAGGGCCTCATATGTCAGTGATAAGTACCTAGATGTAGTTGGCATAGGACTTGCAATTTCTGTAATATTTAAAGATCATGTGTAATGGTTTATACATATTTTTTATAAAAGCTTGAAATGTTGAAATTCAATTCCCTGTGCCATGATTAGTGTTTCCTGAAAATTTCATACTGTTTGGATTTGTGGTTTTCTTTAAATCAACATTTGTTAACTTGCTCTACAGTGGCTGAAAACAGTGGAGTTGTTTCTGTCCTCTCAGTCGAACTTAGAGTGCAATGACATCATTTTGGAGTAGCTTGCTGTTTCAGATTACAAATCAGAGCAATAGTTTGTAGAGTTAATGGCTTGCTGAGCTCTCCAAGTTTCTTACAAACACAGTCTCTGGCTTGTGTTGAGATAGATCAGTTTAAAATATAACATTATCTTCTCATAAAAAGCTGATCATTTTAATTTCAATGCTGAATTGAAGTAGTGGAAATCTTTCTCTGTGGGAAATTAGCTTGTCTATCACAGCTCTCATTTTTTTCTAATCGAAACTCAGGTTGTTTTTCTAACTACAGTAGATAACACAGGGCTATTAAATGAATATAAAATAAATATACATTTTGTTCATTCACAGAAACAGTTTGTCTTTGATGTAGCCTCCATAATCAGATTTCATGTAAGAACATTTTTTTTTCATTTCAGATTGACAAACAGTACATGTGCTTGAAATACTGTAGCAGAGTGTGACAGGCACCTTTCAGAACTCACAAATTTCAGTTCTTGGGTGGTTTCATGTGAAAATACATTATGTTAGGTATAACTAGAAACACTATGTGGCATCCTGATGCACCGTGTCTCTGCCTCACAGTTGAGGCAGCTGCAGCCTACTGCCACCTGTCCCTGCCCCAAAGGCCCCCCTTCCTTCTGCTCCACATTTAAGGCTGCTGCATCCTGCTTCCCACCATCTTCTCCCAAACAGTCAAGACTTGTGCACCCTGCTACCTCCATCCCCTGCCTAAAGAATCAGGGATGCTGTACCCTGCCTCCCCTTGCCTAAACAATTGGGGTTGCTGCATCCTGCTGCCCTCTCTCCCCCACCCTCACAGTTAGGGAAGCGGAACCCGATGCCCCTTGTTCTTGTCTCCACAGTCAGGGCTGCCGTGCTGTGCTAAGCCCTAGAGTGCCAGGTTCCCTGCCTCCACAGCTGGGGCTGCTGTACCATGCTGCCCTAGCCACCAGAGGTGAGGCTTTTGCTACACCCTGCTATTCACTTCTGTTGCCCCAAATGGTCAGGGCTGCTGCACCACATGTACCCCATCTCACAGTCAGGGCTGCTGTACCCTGATGCCCCCTGTGTTCTGCATCACAGTCAAGGATTCTGCACCATGCTGTTCTCTGTCCCCTGTCACCAGAGACAGGGCTGCTGCACCCTGTTCCTTTCTACACAGTTGGGGTTGCTATGGTCTGCTGTGCTCTAGAGCCCCATGCCTCTGCAGTTAGGGCTGCTGCACCATGCTGCCACTTGCCACAAGATTCAGGGCATTTGCTGCACCCTGTTGCATGCCTCAACTGAGGAAGCATGCACTTGTGGAGGCATGCATCCTGTTGCAGGCCTCCACAGTTGAGGAAGTTGCACCCTGCTGTCCCCCTGCCACCAGATTCAAATCCTTTGCTACACCCTGCTCCCCACATCCTTTGTCCCAAACAGGCATGGCTGATGCACCCTGTCCCACAGTTTGGGCTGCTGTATCCTGATGCCACCCCTATCTCCTGCTTGAACATTCAGGGCTGCTGCACCCTGCTGCCCTCTGACCCCACACCCACAGTCAGGGCCATGTCACCCTGTTGCTCCCTGTTCCTATCTCCACAGTCAGGGCTGCTGTGCTACACACACGAGTCTGATGCTGCCTGCATCCACAGTTGGGGTTGCTGAACCCTGCTATGCACTTCCATTGCCCCAAATGGTCTGGGCTGCTGTACCCTGATGCCCACCTGTGTCCTGCCCCACAGTCAGGGCTTCTGCACCATGCTGTTCTTTGTTCCCTGCCACCACTGTGCCCTACTGCACCACAGAATCCCTTGCCTCCACAGGCAGGGGACAGGATGCAGTAAATGCCCTTACTCTTGTGCTGTACCCTTCCCAAATAGCTAGGGTTGCTGCACCCTGCTACCCTCTCTCTCTCACCCTCACAGTCAGGGATACTGCACATGTTACCCCCTGTTCCTGTCTCAGCAGGGTGTAGCAAAGGATCTAACTCTGGTGGCAGGGAGACAGCAGGGTACAACTGCCTCAGCTGTGGAGGCATATAACAGGATGCAGCAAATGCCCTAAATCTTGCGACAAGTGGCAGCATGGTGCAGCAGCCCTAACTGCAGAGGCATAGGGGCTCTAGGGCACAGCAGGCCACAGGAACCCCAACTGTGTAGAATGGAGCGGGGTGCAGCAGCCCTGTCAGTGGTGATGGGATAGAAGACAGCATAGTGCAGAAGCCTCAACTGTGGGGCAGGACACATGGAGCATCAGGGTTCAGCAGCCCTAACTGTGAGATGGGGTACATGTGGTGCAGCAGCCCTGACCATTTGGGTAATGGAAGTGGGTAGTAGGGTGCAGCAAAAGCCCCACCTTTGGTGCTAGGGCAACATGGTGCAGCAGCCCCAGCTGTGGAGGCAGGGAACCTGGCACTCTAGGGCTTAGCACAGCACAGCAGCCCTGACTGTGGAGACAGGAATGGGGCAACAGCTGCAGCATCCCTAACTGTGAGGGTGGGGGAGAGAGGGCAGCAGGGTGCAGCAACCCCAATTGTTTGGGCAGGGGTGGCAGGATGCAGTAGTCCTGATTCTTTAGGCAGGGGATGGAGGCAGCAGGGTGCACAATCCCTGACTGTGTGGGAGAAGACAGTTGGCAGCAGGGTGCAGCAGCCTTGAATGTGGAGCAGAAGGCAGGGGGCTTGTGGGGCAGGGGACTGGTGTCAGTAGACTGCAGCTGCCTCAGCTGTGGGGCAGAGACATGGTGCATCGGGATGCCACCTAGTGTTTTAGTTATACACATACATGATGTATTTTCACACAGAAACCACCAAAGAACTGAACTTTGTGAGTTCTGACAGTTCATGTGCTTGAAATACTGTAGCAGAGTATGACAAGCACCTGTTTGTTAATCTGACATGAAAAAAAATGTTCTTACACAATTGTATTTATGAAGGCTACATCAAAAAGAAACTTTCTGTGAGTGAACAAAATTTAGATTTATCTTATATTCATTAAACAGCCCTGTGTTATATAGTTAGAAAAAATTGAGGCTTGAGTAGAAAGAACAGAGCTGTGATATAGACAAGCTGATTTCTCACAGAAAGAGATTTCCACTACTTCAATTCAGCACTAGAACTGAAATGATCATCTTTTTAAAGGAAGAGAATTATATATTTTAAGCTGATCTATCTAAACACAAACCAGAGACTGGATTTGTAAGAAACCTGGAGAGCTCAGCAAACTATAAACTCTACAGTGCTGCTCTGATTGGGAATCTGAAACAGCAAACCACTCCAAAATGATGTCATTGCACTCTAAGCTTGAATGAGAGGACAGAAATAACTCCACTGTTTTCAGCCACTACAGAGCAAGTTAACAAATGCTGATTTAAAGAAAACCACAAAACCAAACAGCATGAACTTTTCAGGAAACACTAATCATGACACAAGGACTTGAATTGCAACTTTTTAAGCTTTTATTAAAAATATGTAAAAACCGTTGCACATGATCTTTAAATTACTCACTGTGCCAGTTGCCTGCTGCCTGCTGATGATTCACTGCTGTGTATTCTTTGTCTGGCATGCTGAAAATTCTTTCAAGCTCCCCATGCAACATGCTGATGTCAAAATGTACTTTTCTGTGATGATCTATAGCAAGTGACTGTGTTTTACAGTACTTGGCAAATAAAAAGCTGGCTGCCACCTAAATTTCCAACATTCTAAAGCGCGTGAATTCTGCACTGTTCACCGTCAGCATTTTTTTACCCATGCATGGAACATATTTCATGCATGACCACTAGTCAATCAGATTTCACAAATAACCCTAGTCATTTTATAATACTAAGTAAAAAAAAGAGGCAGAAGAGAATAATGCATCTGACAGAATAAACTTTGTTTGCACATATAGTGTACATTCCTGGAAAATCAGAGAGATACTGTACAGTAACTGGCATGTGCTTGAGGCAGAACCTAGACTGAGGGAGACATCTAGGACCCCTCCAAGAATGCCATACAGGAGGGTTAAAAATCTAAGAGACCATCAGTCCAACCTGTTATTAGGTCCACCATGAACAAACTACCCCCACCAAAAGTTTGTAAAAAATGAGGCAGGTGTAAATACTGCGAGTACATAAATGAATGCACATAGATACATATGATGGGGGAACTATACATCTGACACATTTCATCAGCTGTGACACCATGTATGTAGTTTATTTAGCCACTTGCACATGTGGGGTATACTATGTGGGGAGGACCAAGCACAAATGGAAGGAATGTTTAGGTGAGCATGTAAGGGCCATTAATAATGAGAATCTCGAATATGTATGGGAGGTACTCATGCTTAATGTGACTAATAAAAAAAGATCATATTCTGAGATTCACATATCTGGAACAAGTCTGCCTAGGAGCATGAGAGGGAGATAGAGAATTGGCACAGAGCAGAAGGGAAAACTACCAGATATATAGACTAGGGACCAGTACACAAGAAAAGGATTTGAATGACCTAATGAAAATAGAACCCTTTCTAATAGATAACTATGCTCGAGATCTTTTCCATAGGTCTCACAAACTCTGATATCTTTCCTCTCCTAGGTTCCTGATTTGGAAGAATGCTTATGTGAAACAAAGTAAAATCCCCCGGGCACGAATACACACAGTAGACACATCCTATCTAAGTCTTGATTTATGTAATCCTACCTGTATTATGCTTGTTCATCTCTATGTTAAAAATGCTTTTTGGAAGTTTGTTGATAAATGCTACAGGACACCTAGGGCCTCTTGAAATAGAAAAAGAGTGCTTGCCCGGTGGCACAGAGGGCTGAGGTGCTGGACACCTTTCTTCACACCACGCCAGTGACCCGGGTTCAGAAACGGACTCAGGTCACCGGGGAGCCAACACAGGGGAAGGGGAGGAGCAGGATTGAGTGGCTAGAAGGCAGCTTTCCTCTCCAGGGGTGGTTGCCACCTCCCCCGTAATCCCACTGCCACTGGATGGAGGTCCAGTGGTCAGCATAGGTGGAGGCTGCAGTACATAGCAGGAGGCCACCTTGAGATGCAGTTTTTTGACTGGGTGGCCAAAGTAGTAGACCAGGGAGGGGCTGTGGACATGGCCTACCTAGACTTCAGCAAGGCATTTGACACAATCCCACACAAAAGATTAATAAACAAATTAGCCAGCCTGGGAGTGGGTCCCAGGGTGGTAACCTGGGTAAAACATTGTCTGGACAACAGTGCACAGAAGGTAATAGTAAACGGAGTCCCCTCTGAAGAAAGAGGGGTTACTAGTGGGGTACCACAGGGTTCAGTACTGGGTACAGTCCTTTTTAATGTCTTTATAAGTGACATTGCAGAGGGACTGGAAGGAAAAGTATGCCTCTTTGCAGACGGCACAAAGATATGCAACAGTGTTGATGCACAAGGAGGCATGGAAAGGATGAGAAGGGGCTTGGCAAGGTTGGAGGAATGGTCAGAAGTATGGCAGCTTGGATTCAGTGTAAAGAAGTGCAAAATAATGCACCTGGGAAACAAAAACCCAGGGGAAGAGTACACAATGGGGGGAGAGGTAATAACAACAACAAAAATGGAAAGAGACCTGGAGGTAATCATATCAGATGAGTTTAAGATTAGCAAGCAATGTGAGAAGGCAGTAGGAAGGTCTGGGGGGATACTGAGATGTATAAGGAGAGGCATCACCAGCAGAAAACAGGAAGTTGTTGTCCTTCTGTACAGACAGTTGGTGAGACTCCATCTGGAGTACTGCATCCAGTTTTGGAGACCCCTTCTCCGCAAGGACATAGACAGGATGGAGGCAGTCCAGAGGAGGCCAAGTAAAATAGTGCAGGGTCTACAAGAGAAGCCTTATGAGGAGAGACTAAAAGAGCTTACTATGCATACCCTTGAGGAAAGGAGGAAGGGGGGACATGATTGAAACTTTTAAGTACCTCAGTGGAATAAACAAAGTCCAAGAGGGTAGCATCTTTCAGAAAAGAGATGTGCTAGAACAAGGGGACACAATTTGAAGATAGAGGGGGGACGGCTCAGGGGCAATGTGAGGAAGTATTTTTTCACAGAGATGGTGGTGGACGCATGGACCTGCCTTTCTGAGGAGGTTGTGGGGTCTAAAAACTGTGGGAGAGTTCAAGAATGCATGGGACAGACATAAGGCAATTCTTGTTGGGGGCAGGAAGAAATAGGCTGTTGGTTAACTAGGATCTGCAGCTTATCCAGTAGGTAGGGACATGGGCAGACTAGGTGGGCCAAGCGGTCTTTATTTGCCATCAAAGTCTATGTTTCTATGTTACTATGTGTGTGTATGCCTCTACATGCACACGCGTGGCTGAGGTATAGTGATGGGTTATGGGAAGAAAAACGTAAAACAACATTAAAATATGAATGGAAAAAAATAGAACAAGAGGAGAGTAGGAACCCTTCTCCTTTGATGACTCTTGCATGTCTTCCTTTCAACACACCCCTCTCTCCTCTTCTTCACCCTTCCTGCCTCCCCCCCATGTTCATGCATTTCCAACCCAAGAAAAGGACATAAGGTTCATATATATGTTTCTCTAATAGTGCAATATTTGGGTTGGAAAGTATATACCCTTGATAATGAATTTTGTAATAAATTGAGGTCATGCTGTCCATACACAAGGCAAGCACACGTAGAAGAATTACAATAGAATTCCTCATATTGGATAAAGTGCAGCAGTCAATGGTGCATGTTAAACTGATTCAATGTTTGTGTCCTTAATGTTTTAAATAGGGTTGATCACATTGTAGCACTTTATTTTACTTTCTAAAGTTTTTTATAAGTTTTTTACATTTTTGTAAATGAAATTGGTTAAGTCACAAGGTATTGGGCTGCTATAAAAGACCCCAGGCAATAGAGGGCACCACCTTTGAAAAAGCCAGAAATTAGTGAAACATCAGGGACTGGATTCTCAAAACACTCTAAAGGTGCAAAACCTTCTGCAAGTCCCCAAAATTTCCAGTTGCAGAAAAAAGAGGAAATTGTGCTGAGTGGTATACATAAACTTCTGTAGCTGCAGAAAAAATACACTGGGGACTGCAGAAAAAAGTGCAGCTGTGGAAGTTCCTGAGAAAAAAAAGCCATTAAAGAGTATGACATATCCCCTTAAAGGCTATTCTCAGCCAGTGTTTTTCACAGTTACTGAAAAAATGTTGCACACATGCTGCGCCAGAGAGAGTGAGGCATAACTCTCCCTGAGCAAAATGTAGTGTTCCAACAATCGGGATACAATTATAGTGGAGATTCAGGCACCAACCAACAGCAAACCAGTAGGTGTATAGTAGTGTCAGTTACTACAACAAAAATAGCACACACTTTCATTGAAAGGCAACAAACCACAGCCACTTGACCCAGTGCAGCCCATAAAGGAGCCCCACAGACAGCAGAGGCAGAGCTGGTAACAGCTTGCACTGCATGCTACTAAAGCAGGCAACAGAAACAGCCCAGGGAGAGACACAACCATCAGTTCCATCATCAGTTACAGACAGTCACTGTGGTGCATGGTTCTGTTGGTACCAGTGGTGCTGCCATGGTCCCAGTTGAGGGGTTGGCTGCTGGTCTCTCTGTGATACTTTCTGCTGCATCAATGGCAAGACTGTCAAAGTCTGATGCTCCAGTTAATATGGATCACCTCTTGTGCCTGCTGAGCCTTTTCCTCAGCTACGGATCCGCATTTGTGAATTTTCAGCAGCTGCGGGAAAAATGTTGCAGATTGTCACCACTTGCTATATTTCACAACTTCTCTGTTTTGCGATTTTCCACAACTGTGGAAATTTCCTTTTTGAATATGCCACAGCTAAATTTCTGCTGTGCTGCAAGCAGTTTTTCCACAACTATGGAATTGTTGTCTCTCTTTGAGAATCCAGCCCCATGTGTTTTTCTGCTGCTCCCCACTACGGACGGGAAATAAACGCCACATGGATTTTGAAACAAGTTCTTGTTTGGGCAATGTTCATTGAAAGCAAGAATTCAGGAGAGTGAGTGTCGTGACTGTCTATACATTGCCATTGTGAGTCTGTCACTTGAGCACCCGGTCTCACCAGAGTGGCTCTGTTTTTGTACTGTGCTACAGTACTTGTTCAGTGGTAGTGCACAAAGGGCATTTTCTCACTGGAGGACATTTCCTGTATGGTGAGCTCCCTTGTGAGCGTCATCGGCAATAACTTCCCTCTGGCCCATCTTATATGTAGGGAACCTGTGGGCAGTTAAAAGTGATAGGGTTCAACAGTGCCAGCTTCATGCCATCTTGAAGTAGTGAATGTTTCTTCCTGCTACTCCCAGCCCTCTGGAAACTGGTGGCAGGTGTACCTAGTGCCCATATACATACTGCAACATGGCCTGTATGCTAGCTTCTATTCATTGCTACTTGTGGTCACTTGGATGGCAGCATAGCAGTGGAGCCTGTGTCTTCCTCTCCGCAGAGGAGGAGAGCATCCTCTAGGGTGTTCTATCCTCCTATACCTGGCTGGTCCCCAATGATCCATGCTTGTTCCTGAACCCGGTCCACGAGCGACACTACTGCCACCGTGCCACTGTGCCAGACCCTTAGAACATTTTCAAACCTGGCTAGTACAATTTGTTGTAAAATTATAAGATCTTTGTTTGAACGTTGTTTTTTATTCTTTGTAACCAGACAAGGCCCACTAGGCACAAGTGCCTGTGTCCAGGGGTGACGTGGGAGCATTGGGGTGGTTAAGTGTCTTGTTCAGAGTCACACAGTATAGAAGTGGAGGTTGTGGAAATCAAACCCAGGTCTGCTGAATGTAAGCCCATTTATGGCTCATTACTCTAACCTCTAGATTACAAAAAGCTAGTCAAACCATACAATTTTAAATCCTTCATTGACAGGTCTCCATGCCCACATAACCCCTAGTGCCTGCAATAGTTAATCCCTATCACGTAATCCTACACACATCAATGCAGTGCTGTGAAGATTCAGAAGGGTTTGAAAGGGAACCAATGTGACAGTTCAACAGTGATTTAAGCTTCTCTGAAGAATGTCTTTTAAATAAAGAATTTGAGATTGCCTGTTATATATAGATACAATCCAAGCAGGCTGATTTAAAATGCTTTCAGAGAAAACTCAAGGTACCTGACAAAGGGACTTTTGTGCTCCCAGAAGCAGATGTGCTGTAATGTTGATGTTTTATTTAAGCAATAAGACCTGACAGAGTGTGTGTTGTGGAATATTAGCATGCCTCAGGTGAGGCACGGGACATTGCCAAGTGCCATCAACCACCCAAGAAGTGTTGGTATCCCACAACACACACCTTTGAGTGCTTTATTGTGATAATAAAATGGGTCCTGATTTAACTATAAGTAAAAGAAAAGTTTGTAGTTTAAAAAAAAAAAATTATTGCAATGTTAAAATATATCCTTAACCACAAAATACATAGCCCATCTACAATTCCATGAGTAGAATGCACCTGGAATAAATGGATGTCATGGGATACAATAATTCAAAATCCTGCTCAATTCGACAGGTGGAATGTTGCTTGTTCAACCCCACCCCAACCCACCTCACCCCCACACACACACACACACAGCAGAAGACCTCTTCTTGAACCAGGACCTTCAATTTTATCTGTTTCAGGACAAGATAAGCGGCAAAGATTTTCCCTGGCAATCTGATAAGGACAAGATTGGGATTTTTCATGGTCCCAAATTAAATACCAGAAATTAAAACAGAATAGTATTGCATTTTTTTTAGTTTGTGTGTGTGAGTGTGAATAAGAAGGGGATTATGAAAGGAAAGTTATAATTTATTTATTTTTGAAATATATGGGAGTGCTGCTTTTTAGAGCCTAGTTGCGGGCTTTTAGTTAATAATAATAAATAAATAAAACTTTATTTATTTAGAGCCTTTCAAGCACCAAGGCGCTGTACAAATGAGTCGTAAAATCAGAATATACATATAAAATCAGCATTCACAGCAACATCAATTTATGAAAGCCTTGCTCCACAAAAAAGTCTTAAAATCCCGCTTAAAGGATTCCACGGTCGTGCATTCCCTAAGCCAATGAGGCAGAGAGTTCCAGAGGGTTGGGGCCGCAAACACAAAGGCCCTAGCCCCAGAAGACTTCAATATAACCCTTGGAACCTCTAGCAACCCCTCGTCGGCTGAACGGAGCTGTCGTATGGGTCGGTAAGGAATCAGAAGGTCTTTCAAGTAGTCGGGGCCGAGTCTGTGCAGGGCTTTGAAGATCAAAAGACCTACTTTAAAGGTGATCTGCCACTGTATAGGCAGCCAGTGCAGATTGCGCAGCACAGGGGTAATATGTGTCCTTCTAGTCACCCCTGTCATTAGCCTTGCGGCAGCGATCTGCACTACCTGCAAGCGGCGGATATCAACCCCAGGAAGCCCCAAGTAAAGGGAGTTGCAATAGTCAAGGCGAGATGTCACGAAAGCATGGGCCAACATGGGTAAATCGCTGGATGGAACAAGATGTTTCACCCTGGCAATGTTCCTAAGATGGTAGAATGTGGACTTAATGACTGCTGACACCTGATGACGAAGAGTCAGCCCATCGTCAAGTACCACTCCCAGGTTACGCACCCATTCAGAGGTAAGGATCGGATCCCCCCTCAGCAATAAGCCAGAGGACTGACCAGACCCCAACCCCCCTGTCCCACAACCCGGGTCCACAACCATAACCTCAGTCTTACCGGTGTTCAACTTTAACCAGCTCGCATTCATCCAGTCCTGGATTTCAGTGAGGCAGCTATTAAATACCAAGAGAGCACTAACCTGGTTGGGGGCAAAAGACAGGTAGAGCTGGGTATCATCAGCATAGCAGTGAAACCTCAGCCTATACCTTCTTACAATGTCTCCAAGGGGCAGCATGTACACTGCAAACAACATGGGGGAAAGCACCGAGCCCTGGGGGACACCACACTGCAGAGGAAAAGGGTCAGAGGAAAAAATCCCTGACACAACTCTCTGCATTCTCCCAGATAGAAAAGATGAAAACCATTTGAGCACTGTACATGACAGTCCACAGATGGACTCCAGACGCTCGAGCAGAACCCCATGGTCTACAGTGTCAAAGGCTGAGGAGAGATCAAGGAGGACCAAGATAGAGCGGTTCCTCTGATCTCTCGCCATCAAGAGATCATTGAGCACCCAAACCAGAGCAGTCTCGGTACTATACCTCTTACGAAAACCAGACTGGAGCGGTTCGTAGATGCTATGGATGGTCAAATGGTCCTCCAGCTGGTTTGCCACTACCTTTTCAATAACCTTCCCAATAAAGGGAAGGTTAGAGATTGGTCTGTAGTTGGAAAAAATATCTGGGTCCAAAGAAGCCTTCTTCAAAAGGGGAGTCACCACAGCTTCCTTTAGGGAGCTAGGAAACTCACCCAATTCTAGGGAGCACCAGATTATTTGAACCAGAAATGGGCCAACGATCTCAACACAACCCAAAATCAGGGAGGTAGGACCCGGATCTAAACTACAGCATGTATGGCACATCCCCTGGATGATCCGCATAATATCACTGAACGTCGGCAGGTCAAAGGAACACCAGGAGGCAGAGGATTCCATGACCAAACGCCGACCAACAGCTTCCCCCTTAGAGTGTGTCAGATGGATCTCGGATCTGATGTCGGCAACCTTATTCGCAAAGAATTGAGTGATCTCATCACACTCCTTTTGTGAAAAGGCTCAACGGAGCAGGAGACAGGCTGGGTTGCACAGCCTGTCCACAGTTCTTAAGAGCTGAGCTGGTCGATTCTGAGCAACAGAGATCTCCCTGGACAGAAATTCTGCATTCTTATGGGAGATCTCTGATTGGTAGAGCCAGAAATGCTCCTCCCAACTAAGGTGGTCGGCATCTAGAGCAGATTTCCTCCAACGGCGCTCTAACCATTGTCCCACACGTTGCAGCTCCCTCAAGGACCCATCAAACCAAGGGGCCCGAGGACAGAGAAAGAGGGGACGAACACGGACAGGAGCAATTGAGTCCAGAGCCAAGGAAATGGCCTGATTATAAGCCAAGACCATGGCCTCTGGCCCCAAGCTGGCGATCGCAAACTCTGAGAGGTTCAACACAGCCATCAGGTCTTCAGGGCGCACATCCCATAAAGGGCGGTATCGAACCATCTTCACAGGGGCAGACCTACAAAGGGGAGCACAAAAATTGAAGTGACAGGTTCCACCACCAAATCAGAGGCCTCAATCCCCAGGAGAAAAACTAAATCCAAAGAGTGACCGTGATTATGAGTGGCTGAGGAAACAATCTGTGTAAGGCCCAGTGATGTCATCAACTGGAGGAAGTGCTGACCAAAGGCAGAAAGTTCGTCGTCGACCTAGACATTGAAGTCGCCCAGAACCATCAATCTGGGTGACTCCAACGCCATATCGGTGACGAAGTCTGCCACTTCCTGCAGGAATCGTCTCCTATCTCCTGGTGGACGGTAGATGAGGGCTATCCTGCAACCCACACCAGCCACTACGGTACACTCAAAGGATTCAGCTTCCTCAACTGGTACACCCGTGAGCCCCAACCTGGTCTTGAAACAGACCGCCACCCCCGCGATCCAATCTCGGTGGTAAATCACCGAGTACCCAGCTGGAACAGTCACCTCCAAAATGGGGCCAGCATTTCCATCCAGCCAGGTCTCGGTGATGCAAGCCAGATCTGCTGTCCCAACAAAATCAGAAATAACGGCTGATTTGTTTTTGACAGATCTGGCATTGCACAACACCACCCGAGTTGGACAGGGCTCCGAAGCCATCCCGACTACTTGCCCATCCAAATAGGTGCAGCCCTTGGGTATGGAGACTAGACACGGATTACCATGTTCCAGGCTCCATTTCGCCCCAGGGCGTCTTCTGGGCTTAACCACCCCTATACGAAAGGTCCGTTCATTCACCCTACCGAGTCCACGACCCCCGCCATGCCCACCCTCCCTCCTACGAGCAATATCAAGCACCCGACAGCACTGGTAGATGGAAAATGGGAGGGGAGGAGGCCAAAAAGGGCGAAGGGCATGGAGGTCGGCGGACGAATAATGCACGACCGCGGTAACTAAACAACACATTACAAAAGCGGGAAACAAACTAGCTGCAAACAGGTAAATAAAAATCCTGAATACCTCTTAAATAAAATAGCCAGAATTACAATTAGACTAAAAGCCCACCCAATAACATAATCCAAAACCAAATAAACAAAACAAAACTAATAAAACCTACCAAACTACACAACCATAAATAATCTGTAAGCAACTATTAAAGAATCCAAATATATAAGGACAGGGAGGCCCTCTCACTGCACACACTGTCCTTCATATGATGAAACAGGATCCAAAAAAATGAAATTGCAATTATTTTTAGGCACTCTAACTGCCAATGAATATAGTGTTGAAAGGTCCAAATATGTAAGGACAGTGAGGCCCTCTCACTGCGCACACTGTCCTTCCAATAAAAATCAGTAGTGTTGTGATAAACCAAGTCAAAATCCAAAATATTCTAAATATACATTCAAAGAACAACAGTATGCAGACTCAGTGCAAGTTCATAGATGGAAGGAAAAAATGTCTCTTGTAAAGTTGAAGATAGCTATCGACTTAACTGTAAGGCATAGGAGGCTCCCCGCCCCCCCACAACACCCCCAAACTGCCTAATCAGGCCCAGTTATACCACTGAGCCCCACAGCTTCAGATACCCCCAGACTGGACTAATAAGGCCGGCCCTAGAGTAACTTAGAAGCCCCCCCAATAACCCCCAACTCCTTGAAGGGAACAGGAGAGGCTCCTGCTTGGTCCCAGACAGCACAACACAAAATGCCCAGGCAAAGAGAAAAAGGGGGGGTATAACCTCCCAAAACCAAGACCAACAATGTGGCAATATTACCCCAAGAGACCTTAGACACAGCTTAAAGTCAAATTTAGAGTCCCAGAGAAACAGAGGACGTCGATGGATGAATCGAGTCCTAGTACTCACGATACATCTAAGGCAGACAAACTATTCTTTCATGCCCAAAGTCGTATAGCAGTCACAGCAAATGACACCAACTAATCCAGGCCTTCACCAAGTACGACACTGTAGAAACCTTCACAGTATATCCAGCATCAAAAAAGAATACATCCTGTATCAAACGATGACCAATAATCCCTGTTGGCAGAGGCAGCAGCCAAGTTTGTGATGCCAATCAGGGATGAGTGAAATGACTCATGAATTCAGTGTATGATTTGTTCAAATTCTAAATCCCACTGACTTAATTTGTTCCAACTGTGTATTCATGGGGATTTAACTTAATTGGTCTCAGAACATATTTAGCGAATCAGAAAGCAGGGAATTTCCAACAAATTTTTATCAATTCTATTTAAAACCTGCATAACTGGAACAACAAGAGTCACTCATGACCCAAATCTTCTGACTGTACACCTGGGTGGGCCCACCGAAACAGTAACCAGTCTCTCTTCAACTCGACTACCTAGGATCCTTAGCTACCCTAGTGAAACTAATCTAACAATGTAAATTATCCTGTACAAGGTAACATGTATTAATTGTCTTAATATGATGTTCTGCTTAGTGAGCTATGTACAAAATTGTCTTAAGTGTTGTGTCTGTTTTGTATTGACGTGGAGCCTTTGCAAAAGAGTCATCGACTCAAAGGATTGTAATTCCGAACTTCAATAAAATAAAAAAACAATTAGAATCTGTGGACAATGTTGAAAAGAAAGGACATTAAAAGTTTATGTTTAAGGACTCATACCCTACAATACAGCAAAACCATTGCTTAAAAGTTATTCCCTCCTGGAGAGTATTTATGTGATAAATAATTTTATGCTTAATCATATTCAGGATGGCTGCTCTAAACTGAAAAGCTGAAATCTATGTGCTGCAATACACCTAGGTAATTGTATTGTGATAATATTATTAAAGTATTGTATGTGACAGTATTATACAGATTAGAGCTAGTGTACTGCCTGGAAGTAATAATAATTTTCAGATTCAGTCAGTTATCACTTCTTATATGTGAAGTATTTTTTTTTCCTTTTCTGTTTGCTAATTAGAAGATTTTCCATCTGGCAGTACTGTGCTGATGTGTGGAGCAGCACTCTGTCTGGAGGCTATAAAAAGTTCTGTTCTTCCCACTAAATCATCAGAAATGTGACCAAACACACTGATGCACTACAACCCTTGCAGCCTGAGCAGTGACTTTCACAAGTTACCAATCAAAATGCAATAAATTGTGACATCACTAGTAACCAAGAGCCAATCCTTGCTGCTTCATGTGAAAGAGAATAATCTAGCAGTGAGAAATTGTTCTCCTTGGTTACTAGTGATGTCACAGGCAGCGTGGTCTCAGTGTTGATGATGTAGTGGGAGGAACCGAGCTTTCTTTTTTTAGCTTCCAGACAGAATGCTGCTCCACACATCACCCCAGTACTGTCAGCTGGAAAATCTTCTAATTAGCAAACAGAAAAGAAACAAGCATTTGTCAATGCTGAATGTTATCTTGCTGACATTGGCATCAGTAGCGCAGGAGTTGAACAGATGCATAATAGGAATGGCAGTGAAGTATGAAAGTGACATCAACTCCACATCATCCTACAGAGACTGACAGGCACTGAGGTGTGCCTTTGTGCATCGGCCACAACGTTCATGGCATTTCAGCTCACCCTACCCTGCAGTGTGACAAATATTACTATGCTTTGGGGGTCCTCGGGCCTTATGCTCACCCCAATCGGCCATCACACTCATGGTATTTTACCTCACCCTATCCTGCAGACACCGACAAGTGCTGAGGTGTGCCTTGGGGTGTTCGGTTTTACAGTCACCCCATTTCATAAGGACTTATGCTGAAATGAATGTAGCATAGGAGAATGGGGTGAACTGTGGCACTGAATAATCCAAGGCACACCTCGATGCCTGTCAGTGGCTTGAGGGTGGTGGGGGTGGTATGGCGTGAGCATGACAGCCGGCAATGCAAAGGCACACCCCTGACGCCTGTCAGTCTGTACAGGGTGGGACGTTATGGTTAGAAACCCTAACGCCACGGCCGTTTATTGGTATTTGCACTACAAATTTGCAACACTGCATTTTTGTGACCCCCACCTCATGAAAGTGTTTGCAACCTCTGTTCATGAATAGTGGCACTGTGATTTTGTTAATCTGTCCCAAACATTGATTTCTCACAGCGACTGAGCCATTCTGCGCCAGATGTGGGAAAATACCATTTGGGCAGGATGTGAAAACTGACAGCTGTACCATTCATAGGTACTGTAGGTATGAAGAGATGGCAATGTTGAAAATTTTGAGTGAAAATATTAAAAATGCTTGAATGTATGAGCATACGTAGAAACTGTGCAATGCACACTCATAACATAGTCATTTAGTGGAATTATTTCACCAAATTTTCAACATAGGCATTTTGGGACATCTGCTCTCGAACACTGTCACTATGATTTTCTTCATCTGTCCTGATCGTTGATTTCCCACAGTGACCATGCCATTGTGCGCCAGTTGTGCAAAAACACATTTCAGGCAGGATGTGAAAAATGACAGCTGTACTGTTCATAAGGAGATGTGCAAAACTGACAATGTTGAAAATGTTGAGTGAAAACATTACAAAATCTCGAAGTTATGAGTGTACATGGAAACTGTGCAACGCATGCTTGTAACATGCTCATTTTGTGGACTTTTGTCACCAAATTTTCAACATAGGTATTTTAGTATCGCTACTCATGAACATTATTATTGTGATTTTCTTAATCTGTCCCAAACACTGATTTCCCACAGTGACCACGCTATTGGGGGGGTGCAGCACCCCATACGTCGAATGGGAAGAACACCCCTCCCCCCTCAGCTAGTGATCAAACAGGGATTCAGCATGTTTGCAGTTCATTTGCATCACCAGGTAAGAAAAAAGGTTTGTCTCCCCATACGACGCACAGGGGTAATGCCAAACCTCACCCAACAACTAACACAACAAAATCTGGCCAATGGAAAATCAGGTACACAAATGCTCACAGCCTGGTAAATAAGATCCCAGACCTGCAGGCAATAATGTCAGAGGCTAAACTGGACATAGTAGCAATTAGTGAGACGTGGTTTACCAGTAACCACACTTGGGAGACTTCAGTACCTGGCTATGTATTGTTCAGAAGAGACCGAGGTGCAAAAAGTGTGGGAGGGGTGGCCCTGTATGTCAATGAAAATATCAAAGCTACAGAAATTCAGAATACACATAAGGAGCCAGAAGAACTGTGGGTCACCCTGGAAACAGGAAATGGGACAGCCATAAGAACTGGGGTTGTCTACAGGCCCCCTGACCAAGGGGAGGACAGAGACACATTACTGTTAGAAGATATACAAAACATGACAGCTAAAGGGGAGGTTCTGATAATGGGAGACTTCAACATGCCAGATACAGATTGGTCAATACCAGCAGGAACATCTGCCAGAACTAGACACATAGTGGATTCCTGCAGGGGAGGGCCTCAAACAACTAGTACAGCAAACCCACAAGAGACAGGGCTATCCTAGATCAAGTACTGACTAACAAGGAGGGATCACAGATCTCCAGGTAGAAGGTCACCTGGGGCCAGTGACCATCACATGGTATGGTTCAATTGGCTACTACATCTAAATCATCCCATTCCAAGGCAAAAATATGGGACTTCAGAGGAGCTGACTTTGATAAGATGGCCAACAGAGTTAAGCTAGCCCTGGCAAAAAGAAACACAGGTGAGGGGGTACAGGCAAAGTGGGCAAGCATTAAGGATGCAATACTTGAAGCAACATCCCATTGTGTTAGACAGAAAAGGAAGTGCAAAAGAAGAAGGAAACCACTTTGGTTCTCAAATACAGTAGCAGAAAAGTTCAGAGCCAAAGGCTGGCCTTCAGGAAATATAAGGAACACAGCGGGATGAAGATAGGAGGCATACCAAACTGCCTAAGGGAAGCAGGAAGGCAGTAAGGCAGGCAAAGTCCCAAACTGAGGAAACACTAGCACGAACAGTAAAAAAGAAGGTGACAAGACTTTCTATAGATACATTAGTGAAAGGAGAAAGTCCAGAGTGGGTATTGCTAAGCTTAATGGAGAAAAGGGAGCATGTGAGGAGGAGGACCCTGTAAAGGCATCTATCCTAAATAGATACTTTTGCTCAGTATTTACTGAAGAGAAGGTAGGCAGGGCCACAGCTCAGCATCATGGACACGGGGAGGGAGGTGAGCACTACTCCCTTCACAAAAGAAAGGGTCCTACAAGAGCTTGCTAAGCCCAGGTGGATAAGGCAATGGGACCTGATGGCATACATCCCAGGGTACTTAAGGAGCTAAAGGTGGAACTAGCAGAGCCATTAGCAGAACTGTTTAGTGAGTCTCTGAGCACAGGAGAGGTCCCAGAAGACTGGAGAAGGGCTCATGTGATCCCGCTCCACAAGAGTGGTAGCAGGGAGGAGGCGGGAACTGCAGACCGGTCAGTCTTACCTCAGTAGTGGGCAAGATTATGGAGACACTCCTTAAGGAAAGGATAGTGCGACACCTGGAATCCATAGGGGCACAGGATCCAAGACAGCATGGGTTTACAAAAGGAAGGTCTTGTCAAACTAATCTCTTAGATTTCTTTGACTGGGTAACCAGAGTGGTGGACCAAGGGGGAGCAGTTGATGTCGCCTACCTTGACTTCAGCAAAGCTTTTGACACTGTTCCACATAGAAGATTGATAAATAAGCTGGGTAGGCTTGGGGTGGGTCAGAAGTTGATCAACTGGGTGGCAAACTGGTTGACGGGCAGAAGACAGAGAGTGGTGGTAAATGGTATACAGTCAGAAGAGATGCAAGTCACAAATGGGGTACCTCAGGGATCAGTCCTGGGGCCAGTCCTCTTCAACATCTTCATTAGTGACCTTGCAAATGGACTAGAGCAATAGTTCTCAGACTTTGTCACAGTGAGACTCCCCAAATCCATGGAAAATATTTTGAGCCTCCCCCAAAAACTGAAATAATCTTGGGCCTCCCCAAAGAAAAATAACACACTGTACTTTGCACAGTACACCATGAATAAATTGAAACCCCTTTGAATACTTGGCTCACATTCAGTTCTTTGTCTTATTCTGACTTGGAACTTTTGAAAAAGAGCTCCTGTGCTCAAAGGTATTATCTGAATAACAAATAAATAAAATAAACAAATATTATTATTCAGCTTATTGTAACCCCCACACACACACACACACACACAGGCCAACCTACTTGCTCTGCTATTTTCATTTTTGAACCATTGTTACCTCCTTGTTGCAGTACCTTCATGGGTCAGACTACTTTCTCTGTTTCCTCTCCATATGAAATAACCTTCCTACATATTTGCCCCCCCCTTCCCTCCTCCTAAGCAACTTCTCAGGGATTACTCTGCTCCTTCCTGCTATTGCTCTTAGCACTTCTATGCTCAACCCTTGTATTTGGGCTGTTCTGCCATCAGTTTACAAATTGATCAAGTACCACCACTCGTTATTAATTTATTGTTCATATTTATTTGCAGTATTGCTCATTGTATATTTCTAGATCGTTTTGCAGTTACCTTTTGAAATGTATTCACTCCCTACCCTTTCCCATTTACACCTGAAATGAGCCTTGGCTCATTCACCTTCCCTTGTAACCTATTAGTAAATAAATGCATAAAATTCACCTACTGTTATTATCCTCTTTCAGTTTGCTTCATCTCTTCACACAAAATATATAAAACCCAAAATTTAAATACAGTACTTTTTCAGACTTGCTTGAGCCTCCCCTGGAACAGGTTGGGGCCTCCCCAGGGAGGCTAGCCTCACCATTTGAGAACCCCTGGACTAGAGGGTAAGGCTTGTCTGTTTGCAGATGACACCAAGATCTGCAACAGAATAGATGATCCAGATGGGGTGGGCAGAATGAGAAGAGATCTGGAGAAACTAGCAAAATGGTCAGAAGAGTGGCAACTGGGATTTATTGCAAAGAAGTGCAAAATCATGCACATAGGGAAGAGAAACCCTGAAGCCACCTATAGGCTGGGAGGGGAGTTGCTAGCAGTCACAAAGGAAGAAAGAGACTTGGGCATCATCATCACTGATGACCTGAAATCATCCAAGCAGACCTCTAAAGCAGTAGGTAAGGCTAGGGGGGTGTTAGGGTGTATTAGTAGGGGTATCACAAGTCAGAAGAGGGAGGTAATAATCCCTCTTTACAAGACACTGGTTAGGCCCCATCTGGAGTGCTGCATACAGTATTGGAGGCCACACCTTCACAAGGACATTAACCAAATTGAGGCAGTCCAGAGAAGGGCAACCAAAATGGTGCAGGGACTGCATCAGAAGACATATGAGGACAGATTAACAGAGCTCAATATGTATACCCTTGAGCAAAGGAGGGAGAGAGGTGATATGATCGAGGCATTCAAACACCTTAAGGGCATTAACAAGGTGAAAGAGTCTAACATGTTTAAATATAAGAAAAATAGCAGGACAAGAGGACACAGCATGAGATTAGAGGGGCCGATTAAGGGGAATGTGAGAATTCTTTTTCACAGAAGGGTGGTGGATGCATGGAATGGCTTACCACAAGAAGTGGTGGCTATGAATACAGTGCAGGGCTTCAAACAGGCATGGATAGGCATAAGGAGCAATACAAATGACTATGAATAGATAGGCCACTGACAGAGCAAAGGCCAATGGCACATTTATAAGGTAGAAAAGAAATGGGCAGACTGGATGGGCCTTGCGGTCCTTATCTGCAGTCAACTTCTATGTTTCTATGTTTCTATTGTGTGCGGTAGTCAAAACACATTTCAAACAGGATGTGAAAATGACAGCTGTACTGTTCATATGGAGGTGTGGAAAAATGCCAATTTTGAAAATCTGGAGTGAAAATATTACAGATTTTCGAAGTTATAAGCGTGCGTGGAAACTGCGCAATGCACGCTCATAAAAGTCATTTTTTGGATTTTTTTTTCACCAAATTTGCAACATAGGGTTTTTGAGAGTCCACCTCATGAACAGTGGTACTGTCATTTCATTAATCAGTCCCAAAAGGTGATTTCATGCAGTGACCACAAAATCACATTTTGGAACCGAATAATGCCATGACAGTGACTGAATTCATGAGGAGGTTCCTAATAACCCCATGTTGAAAAGCTGGTGCCTGACAGTGTCAGTGGCTCAGTAAGTAGCACACTCGCCTCTGAGGCTGGGAGATCAGAGGGCTATGGGTTCAGTTCCCACATCTAACACTTGGGTTAATATCCCAGTACTGACACTGTAGTGCAGCATGAGAGGGGTGCTGCACTTCTGAGGTGCCGTCTTTCGGATGAGATGTTAAACCGAGGTCCTATCTGCCTGGATTGATGGTAGTTCAGGTGGATGTTAAAGATCCCATGGCACTTATCGAAAAGAGTAGGGGAAATATTTATTGAAAAGAAACTGAACAATTACATACTCAAAATAATATAAAACCGAAATGACATTCAGAATACACAAGAAGAACTGAATCACTGATTACATGGTTAAAGGCATGCTACATTATCCAATTTTATCCTTCATAAAAGGTACATCCATCCAACAAAGTTTCCATACCCCTTCACTCATAGTTCGTTGTTCGAAATAACACTGTTTGTCCAAAGCAGATACAATACTAAGAATTACAATATCCGGATCTTGAGAAATTTGCTGCAACACCAATTTACATCTGACTTGCCATAGAATACATTTAATAAACGACAAAATTAATCTAATCATATCCTTCTGCAAACCCAAATTTGAAAGACAAAAACCCCCTATAATTTCAGAATACGAAAGAACCTTCCAAGCAGGTTGCTTCCATTTAGTAGCTAATCCACTCCAAACATTTTGTACAAAGGGACATAGAAGTAAAAAATGCTGCATCGTTTCCAACAACTCAACACACCCCTGTCATGGACAAAAACGTTCATCCCATTTTTTATGTTTTGCACTACCCTTCACATTGAGACGACCATGAGCACTTAACCACGTAACATCCCATACTCGAGGTGCTATTCTTGGATCACGTAATGTATCTATTACATAATTCTTGAATTGGGGCTCAACATTATAAAATTCTACTTGTAACTCTGGAATTCCTTGTTGTATAGCTTTATATAGTATTTTATTTGTTATTGAAGTGAGCACCATGAACGACACCTTCCATAAGTTCAAATTTCTCAGAACAGGCCTAAAAAAAACACAAGGGGTTTTAAACTGTGCATGCAGTATCTCCTGCTCCTTCCATTTTGAATACATGGGCCCCAACCAGTAATCTGCAAAAGGGAGCCACATAGCTGACTGCAGTTTTGACATGTCCACTAGATTATGATGAAGAAAAATTGTAAATAAAAAAAAGATAGGATTTATCAGATTTAAACCTCCCTTGTCTATGGGTAAATACAATACCTCTCTCTTTATTGGATTTAATCAACATCCCCATATAATTTGAAAAACCAACCCCAACAGACGAGATTCAGAATGTCTTGGTAATGGATATACTGCACTAAGAAACAGGAATATTGGCATCAAATATGTTTTAATTAACATAACTTTCTTTTTTTTTACCAAATTCCACCTTTTCCACATATTAACTTTATCCCTTGCGTCTTCCAATTTCCTTGACCAATTAAATACACAATTGTCCTCCTTCCCATACCACACACCCAAATAATGAAATGGCTCATTTGATACAGTAATACCATTCCACATCGTAGACCCCTGAGATAACTCTCCTAAAGGATAAATTATACTTTTAAGTTTATTCAGTTGTGCACCTGTAATATCAGCAAATTCTTCCAATATAGTTAAAACTCTCAGACCTGACTTTTCATCTGCAACTATGACACAAATATCATCTGCATAAGCAGTTACTCGCACTTCTAACCCCCCCCCCAAATGGTTGAAGACCTACCATCTGAGTATCTTGTTGGATTAGTCTCAATAAGGGATCTAAACAACATACATACAGTAGGGGGCTTAAGGGACATCCCTGTCTTACCCCTCTAGAAATTGTAATGTATTTCCCCAGATGCCCATTAACCAAAGGGATAGCCTTTGCAGCCGAATACAAGGTAGATATCCACTTAACAAATTGCTCCGGCACTCCATAAGCCTACAAAACAAGGAAAATATAGGAATGCGGGGCACGGTCAAATGCCTTTTCTTGGTCCAAGGCCATTATAAACCCCTGCAAGAGTTCCTCTTTCCCTTGTTCTACTAATTCCCGTATTAATAATAGGTTTTGTTGTATACTACGCCCTGGTATAGTACAGGTTTGTGCTCCAGAAAGTATATATGGTGTTAATTGCAACAGACAAGAATGTAAAAGTTTCATTAACATTTTATAATCAGTATTCAGTAAACTTAAGGAGCGCCAATTATCCAGACACATCCTCTCACCTTTTTTATACACCAGAATTTGAACTGCTACACAAAAGTGAAAATCAACTTGCAACGTTAACAATACCCAATTAAATACTATTACCAATATCAGGATCAATTCTTCTTTAAATGTCTGATAAAATTCAGTAGGCAACCCATCTGTACCAGGTGACGAATTTTTTTTGAGATTGGTCATTATCAGGTCTATCTCTTGTGCAGTAATAGGTTCTATCAATGGTAAAACGTGATCCTCTGTTAGTGCAGGCACCTTAATGGATGTGAGCATTCGCTCAGTCTGTTCTAATCTCAACGACTTAGAAGCATAGATTGTATCCAAATATTTTGACACTATATTTAAAATACCTGGTCCATCTGAGACTATCTCTCCCTAATCTGAAAAGACAGCAGCCATAAAATGTGCATTTGCCCTTTGGGTACTATGCTGAAAGGGATCCCCCTATCCTGTCTTCCCCTGAGTGCAGATTTTATGTTCGAATAGTAGGGTTTTAGCCCTGTCATATTGTAATGAGAACATTTCTTTTTTAATATTAAGGGCTTGTTCAGACAAGGGAATGTGTAACATATTTACAGTTGAGTAAATTTTATTCAACTGCATATGTAACTTTAAATATTGTCTATACTGCCCCTGACTCCGTGTGATCGAATGTTTTTGAACTATACTTCTTAATCCTGTTTTAGTCAATTCCCACCAACTACTTCTATTGTGCATCAACCCTACCATTGTCATACGGGCTTTCAAATAATCCCGAATTTTAAATTGCAATTGTTGATCTAACAACAGTGTCGTATTCAATTTCCAGTATCCCTTCCCATACTGAGGCCCATTAACAGTACCCAGGGTGATCATTAACATAGCATGATCTGAAAATTCTGCTGGGTACACTGTAGCTGTTTTTTCACCAATACAGTGTTTAATAAATAAAAAAATCTATTCTCGTGGACAAAGATCCACGAAAATATGTTTGCCCCTCTCGCTGATGAACCATCCTGTAGGAATCACACATCTGGCTTTGAGCTAGCAAATTTGAAAGATAATTAGTATCACTGTACACCTTCGTAGTTTTAGCCCCTCTATCTTGGATATTCACAACACAATTAAAATCTCCCCCCCAAATAACCAACTTTGTGGTGAATAAGTAAGGTTTGATCAACCCAAATAAATCCGTCCTTCCCTTCTTAGTAAGGGGCCCATAGATGTTTATTAATCTCCAGGACAAGCCACCATATGTAAAATCTATTACCAAAGCCCTCCCCAAAAGGACCTCTATCAATTTTGAGATACGAAAAGCATCTCCCCTCAAAAGTATACCCACACCCTCACACAAATCAGTGCCATAAGAAAAAAAAGAAGGGCCCCAGCACCATAATTTTTTCACAGTATTAGTTAAAAAGTTTGTATTTAACCTTGTGTCGTGCAGAAGAAAAATTTCACAATCCATATCTTTTCATTTCGTTAGTGTAACCAAACGTCTTTTGGGATTCCTGATGCTATTAATATTTATAGTTAAAATTCTCAGCCTAGGCAGGGATGGAAATGACATTTTCAATGATTAAGCTCAAGGTGGTTTCTTTACTATAGAACATCTACACACACGAGTTCTACGTCTAGGGTCCTCACTAATTTGTGTGCTTTACTCTGGAGCTTCCTCATCAGAATCAGAAGAGGGGGCGGCTAAGGAGGAAGCTTCCGAATCACCCCCTGGTTCTGAATCCAACCCATTGGATTTCTGAATCTCATATTTATTAGTCAACTCGATATTACCATCCGTCCCAGAAGAGGCTTTTGTTATTTTAGAGCGAGGTTGCGTTTGTTTCAAACCTCTTTTCTTTGCCACACTTTTGACACGAGGGGGTAGCATTTCAAAGGGAGAACTATCCTGTACCTGCGGAAGAGAAGTACCCAGTATATTGTCACCTACACCCTGTGCCATTACAGTTTCAGTTGAAGGACTCAGCAGAACTTCCACAATATCCTCCGATTGAGAAGATGGAGGGGAAGGGGGCTGCGGAGGACCTGGCCTTGAGTCTGCTGGGGGGGAGGGGAGTCCTTCTGCTTAGCTTTTTTCCTTAACATTTCTTTTTTTTGTGCCTCCTGCAAAATACTATCCTGACTTGTCCTATCTACTCGGTTATGTGTTGCCCAAGGACAAGATTTATATGAGTGCACTGAATCATAGCTTAGATTGCAACTCAACTCGGCCTGACATGTCGAACTATGATGACCAAAGTCTAGACAGACGTTGCATCGCAATCTATCACAGGTGGACCCTAAATGCATAAGGGCCCCACACTTAAAACAGGCTCTTGGCTGTCCCTGATAAAAGCAGTGTCCTCATTCTGAACCTAAGAAAATGCTATTTGGAAGGCGCACAGGCCCCATTTGATTGTTACGTAAGTGAACCCGAAACACCCACCCTCCATTCCAAATATATTCATCATCAAAAATAGATACAGGAGCCCTGAGAACTTCACATTTTCTTTGCAACCAATATACAATATCATGCACAGATACCGATTCATTACGGAATAGAACTGTGACTTTTTTAATAGAAGGTTTAGTTAACGGTAGTGCCTTAAAAGGCATCCACAGTTCCGTGTATCGAAGGCCATCAAAATTTTGTCCAAAAACGGTCCAATTGTTGTGGAGTAACAAAACTAATATCAAAGGACACTGAACCAGACACATGTATAAGTGCATGTATTTCATTTGAAAAAAAACCCATTGAGTTCTTCAACAATGTTTTCCCCACATAGAGGCGATCTGGTGTTAGAGTCAAACCCCCTTGGTATTCTAAACGTACTGCATTTCTGCGTTGTAAGGGGGGGGCACCAGAAAAATGGTCTTTTCACCGGAACAACTCCCAAGCTTTCCTTGCTTGAAAGCGGGGGCTAGAAGGAGGCAATACTTGATGCGGGGAAGGGACTGCAGAATCCCCCCATTCTATATGCTGCAATTCTGTACACTCTATATCCAAAAAGGATAAATCCCGTCGTTCGGTATTCTGTGATTGGGGCCCACACACAGACACCTGTGGAAGCAAAGGGCACTCCTCTTTCAGTCTAACTTCAGGTTCTCCTGATAACTCAGTTTGTCCTGGAATGGGGCTATGGGCTGGGTCCGGAATCCAAACTCCGTCTTCACCACGCTTCCACCCTGCATTAAGCAGCGAGCGGTCTAAAGAGGTGGCTGAACGTTTGCGTACAACTTGTGGTGTCTCACACTCAGTTCTACCTTTTCGTAAAGTAAAAGACACATCCTGAGTCACCACACTGTTAAGATTTAACCCAAGAGAATCACTCACAGTAACACTCCTAGCCTCTATCCGACCATCACCTGAACCTACAGTAGTTACCGGAAGGCTGATTGTCAAGTTCCCCACATCAAAGGGCCGTTCCGTCAAAGTGTTAGGCTGTGAAGTACCGATGTCATCCTGCTTACTCACTGCTCCTCCCGTTGAAGGTCTCACCATTGTTGCCTGCAATAGTTCTTCTCGAATAAGGTGAGCAGCGTCTCGCAACAGGTCTTCAGGAATAAATTCACTTTGTTCGGCCACCAGAGTTTTTGCCTTTTCTCCTGGCTTAAATAACCTCTTATTTTGTTCCAAAATATTATCCACCCAAGCAGAGTCAGGCCCAAACAAACTATCAGTAGCACAAAAAGATGGTAAAATTAAATCCATCGTGGATTCTTCTTTTTCCAGACATTTAGGCAACATTTCTTGGGTCTCCAAGGCTGGACCTGGAGGTAGGGAGACCTGCTCACCTCTAGGTACACCAGCAGACTGACCAGCCACCTCATCCTCCTCCATGGTGGCAGCTCCCCCTACTGACAACAGAGTAGGGGAGTTTCCCTGATGTCCTGGCCAAATTTCCCTCATTCACTAAAAATACCACCAGCAGCTTAATCTGGTTCAAGGTCAGGTGGCATTCATCTGTATCCCCCTTTCCCGGGTCGTGCCTGAAAATAGGCAGGATTTGTCTAGTGCACTTACCCGGTAAACAAAAACTAAATAAAATTAAATAAATAAATAAAAATTCTGAAAAATGCCAGAGATATGCACCAAAGTTGGAAAAACCCTATTTATGCCATTATACAGCTTACCAGCATTTCTTCAGTTTGTGGTCAGCTTTGAAGAGTGCAGTCGTGTTCCTGGTCCACCGAAGATTGTTGCGCCAGGCTCCAGAGGTAAGTATGGGGTGAGAGGGGTGTGGAGAGGTGGGGTATGCAGTGGGTGGGTGCAAGTTGGGGAAGGGGACGCAGACAGCAAGGGACCATTTTCTACTTTACAGGGTTAAAAAAAAGTAATAGACATCGCAGGAAGGTTTTTTTTTAACAGGTACTTTCAGCATAATGGGGTGGACTCCCAACATGCCACCTGCATGTTTTGGGGTGGGGGACTGGAGACGATGGGGACTGCACCCCGTCAGCACATACAGAGTGGTAGGGGGGTCACATGAACTGAGGGGGGTTGGGCACCCCCTCAGCACACATGAAATGGAGGGGACATTATGCCGATGGAGATTGGGCACCCCCATCGTCAAATTAACTTAGGAGGGGGCATGCTGACTGGGGGACTGGGCACCCCTGCTGGTTTTCTGAGGGACTGTGAGAGGTGGCAGCTGTCCCTCGGCTTCAGTCAAGACTGTGAGAAGCTGACGGGGAAGCTGCCACCATGTTACTTGACCAGGTACACCAGACGAGGCAAGCAGTAATTGGCTGCTGCAATCAGAGACTGCCCCGAGGTGCTCCCTGATTGCAGCGGCTAATTTCTCTCAAGGTAGTGGCATGTTTCTCAAACTGCTGTCATAGATAGCATGCTATACCATTGGTGCCACAGAGCCCGGCCACAAAAAGCAGTGGCACCATTGGCTGCAGCAGGACCGCACCTCCAAAACAAGCTTCTCCACTGAACCAACCACAATATGTTGTCTGCGCTGCGCGTGCAAGACAACATAAAAATACTTCAGCTATAAAAAGTGATAGCTGACTACTGTACATCTGAAACTTACTATTTATTCCATGCAGTACACTAGCTCTTTAATGCATGTAGTAAGAATTGTAAGCAATGGTGTGAACATGGGCTGTAAATCTTTAAAAAGCTAACCTTGAATTTCCTTTTATTTCTGACATTTTATGTATATTCTAACATTACCTAAATGCTGGCCATCAATGGGAATGAGTAGGGGCTGTTGGAGGCAGACAGGGGAGGCAGAATTGAGCATCCTAAGGACTGCCCTCCCACCTTGCAGAGTGGGGATGCTGCTCTGCATGACTGCCACCTGGTGGAGACCAGGGGAGAGTACAGCCAGGAATACCAAGGGAGGGTAAGGGGAACTGTCTGATGTCTGAAATGCATGTGTGTCATTTCACACATGCAAGCACGGCTCATTGTATGCTGGCACCCCTGGGAATTAAATCTAAAGGAAGGAGGAAAATGTCCTGTGCTGACACCCCTTAGGATGTCATATAACAAACACAGCAGCCCCCAATACATGGTCCTGGGTAAGTCTTGAATAACCAGTAAATCCATATGAAAGTCAGTAACAGGGTTGGATGACGCTGACAGGTGGCGCCAAAGAATAAGAAAAACATCTATGTAAAAATAACGTGCAGTACTGTTTTTTTTTTTTATTACATTTTCTTATATTTGTGGTCAAAAATTACATTATTATTTTCCCCTCTGATGCCACTTGCCTTGAACTAAATGTCAAACTACCTTAAAGTTTATGATCTTCCACAAGATCCCACAGGGAGAGACCATTTTCACAAGGGAGGGCCTACTTCACACTAGTCTAGAGGGCCTTTGTGGTGTCCTACCCCCTGACCTCTTGTGTAGCAAGGGATTTGATGCAGGGAGCTAGGATAAGCAAAGCTGTGGGACTGTGGAAAGACAAAGTTATATCGTGAAGTGCACAGACAGCTTAGAGTCAATGAAGCTGGAAATCCAAGCAGTGTTTTGTGTTTTCTCCTAAGTGTAGCATTCATTAAATTATCAATTGCTTGGTGACCTTTTGGGAAATGTAACTGAAGACTGCTAGGAGGGAGTGTACATCTTCACCCTCAAAGACTCTCCAGCTGGATAAACACTGTAGTATCAAAGAACAAAGCTGTGCACAGACCAAGCAGGTACTGTTTGACAATTCAGTGATGCAAAAACTACATGTATAAGCCAAGTTAGCACCCCTACATATCATTCACCGAAGAAGTCTCCACATAGAGATGATATGTGGGGTATTAGCCCAGCTTATATGTGCCTTTTTTGTATCAGAAAGTTGTCATCCAGTACCTGCTTGATGTGTGTGTAGCTTTTGCTCTTTGATACCTTTTGAGAAGTTTAACCTGCATGTGTAACAGTCTGTTTTGAAGGAAAGACCTGTGTGGGTATGAATCTCAACTGAGTTCAGTTGAGTGTTTGCCATCTGATTCTAATAATTTCATATAAAACCTTTATTATTGATTAAGTAGTGTGTGTTCTGTGTTTCCCCATTTGTATGTATGTCTTGCATGTTGTATAGATATTAATATCTCATATTTTATTCATCAGTAAAAGTGCATTGTTTTAAAAGATTCGGATAATTTATTTTGCTGGAAACTATGTGTTGCCTCCAAGGGCACATACCAAGTTAAAATGATACTGCTGCTCTCTTTTTCTGGAGAGGAGAGGATTGTGAAAGACTGCTGATGTCGCACTGGGCAAGTCTAGAGCTGAGGAGGACCTCGGAGGAGCCAGATGTGCTGGGTTACTAAATGCTCATACATGTTTTACAAAAGGTATGCCACCGTTACCTAACTATTAGTAACCCTTGGAGTTTGATACGGTGTGTGTAAAGAACAGTGATGTCCACGTTATCTCTCTTTTTGTGTTTTTCTTTTTAGGTTTTGGAATTGCTGGTGTTGTGGAGGAGGCGGAGAAGCAGAGGCGCATGGCAGAAGAGCCTGAGGAGTCACAGCTTCATGGCATTCTGTTTGTAAGCAGCCTACTTGCTTACCTGCCTGGGTCACTGTATACCTGAGAACACTCAAGAAGCAGAGAAATTGTAACCCATTGCAATGAGTGAAGTAGGGGCGAAGGGCAGTCTGAGACCTTGGGTATATATTTAAACCCTTAAATCAGTATTTCCAGTACTGATCTTCATCCACCACCCTTTCAACTCCTGCATGGAACTGAGAGCTGCCTGGACCCAGCATATAGAAGACAGTGCAGGTACGCTATTTCATTAACAAGCTGCACAGTTGCTGGGGAAATACCTTCAGAGGATATACTTTTTAAGGTACTTCTTTTAAAAAAAAATATTCCATAGGAAAAGGGGCTGCTAGTAATAAGTGTCTGATTTAAACCGTAATGTAAATAGAAGGGGCCGACTGTTTGCTTTGTTTGCCCTGTGGCATTTACTATCCCCATATTTTCCCTTAAGACTGCCCTACAACTTGAGCCTGGATACCTCCAGGATTTAATATGCACAGCCTACATAGTTTGCAGAGTTCATATAGTATATTTCAACTTGGCGGGGGAAAGACAGTCGGTCAAGACAGGAGCCGAGTTCTAAAATTTTAACGGCCCAAACCAGAGTTATGTGTTAGCTCTGAAGTAAACCATCACCAGACAAGAACTTTCAAACTGCTTCTCACTTAACTGTAATAACTGCAACAAGAAAGAAAGAAATAAGCTAAGCAGTCTAAAACAAAGCTTCACAAGGCTACATAAAGTATCTGTGCAAATGCTTGTAAAAAAAAATACTTGAAATGCCATTTCACTATAGAACTGCCTTTTTTTGGATCAAAAAACACTCAGGCACTTTGGAATTGTTATACTTTTTTATGATTTTTATTGATTCATGTTTGTGTCGCACTTTATATTTTTAAACATATTTATCTGGCAAAGTATTTGCTATTTAATCATTGTCTAATCGTAGTGTGCTACTGATTTATTACTGACAAATTGCACCTACTGTAATTGGATTTATTGCTTCCACATGCAGTATACTGGATGAATGAAATTTACTTCAATAACACAGTTTGAAAGAATTAATGCTTGATATCTTGCACATATCAGCATATATAAGTACAAACTGATCCTCCCTCATTAAGAGTGAGGGCGTATTTAATTGGCACCTAATTGATACCCAGCTGGAAATAATTTCCTTATAGGCTTTATTTAGCAACACAGGGCCTTATTCTTGCTTCAAAAATATTTTTTTTATTTTATTCTTTACATAGAACTACCAATTGTATTTATTTCTTAACATAAGACTACCAATTGTATCATCACAGTGGACCTTTGTTTTGTATTACTGTACTATTGTACCAGATACTCACTTTCTTTGTGGGCACTAATACACTTTGTGGGTATTCGAACTTGACCTATTTGTGAGTTCCATAAAGTTCCTTAAAAGCATATTTGCTACTAAAAGATGGGAGTAAAGACTGGGGAACAGAAGCAAAGGAATTTAAAAACTTGACACAAAACTGTTAAAGTCAGCATCATACTGACTTTGGGACATATAAAGTTAAAAAAGAAGGGCTATAAAAGGGATTAAAAATGTACAGACTGGCACTTTGTCAAAAAAAGAAAGTTTCAGTAAAAAAAAATCAGAACCAAACAAAATCTGCAATTACAATTAAAGGGCCCCCCAAACAAAACAGGTCATAATGGATCAGTTTGTTAACACTTCTACACTACAAATGGATAAACAAATGAATAATAATAATGCCTTTATTAATGAAAACTTAAAAAAAAAACCTTAACAAGGAACATGGGGACATCAATAAATAAATTAGGAACCACAGCAGATTCTACTACGTTGATCCAGATATCAGATACTCCAAACGATCTTGGAACCAGGGCTCAAGCAAATCAAATGGATGCTACCTCATTGCACTCATGTACAGCACTTGAGTGGGAACCCTTCACAAATTCAGTAACCAAACTGGATAATGCAGGAACTAGATTGGATAGCAGTTTAGAACAATCACCTTCTTATAGGATTGAGCAAACACAAAAAGAAACTACACAATCACATATTCAGGGGGGCTGAAATTAATTCTGACCTAGTAACCAACTACACCACCCCTTTTACTCCCAAATTAATAACTGCTCTAAAAGACCCTTGCATGGTGAACATTTTGTTCCTAGAGCAGTTATATATATTAAGAGATTAAATGACTTCAGTAAAAAGTACTCTTGCGCATCATGAATCATTAATTAAAAACTTGTTTAGGAAATTAGTAAAGTTTGAACTGGGCTCAGTGGTGGACTCAATGATTAAATTACCTATGGTTAGATCAGATTTGGACCAGTCAGGGTGACTTGGTAAATGAAGGAAAAAAAGAAAGAATAATAAAACCAAAACATCCCATGCGGAACAACCCCCGAACCTAAAAACACCACTGGAAACAGGGTAAGAAAGTACAATTAAAACCAGGAAGACTTAAAATGTATCTTCTCAGTCTAAAACAGAAGAGAAAAAAGGAGCACTAGTAAAAGAAACAACAATAGTAATTAAAATACAAAAAGAGAAGTCAAAAAGAGAAAAAAAGGCAGCATCTAAAGAAAATCCAAAGAGGAACAAATCAAAAGGAAACTAAGGAACAGTACACAATGATGAAAATAAACTATACAGAACATAATTTAACCAACAGTGAAACAGAAGAGACACTGCAAAGGAGTGTTTGGATTTGGGGAAATGAGGCTGTATTAATCATAAAAGGCCTTTATCAGTGTCATAGGGAATGTAAAGAACACCTAAAAGCTATATTATCACAATATCTAGAGAAGGAATTGGGAATTCCAAATGGAGGGAACAATTTAATATACAGTATGCAACTAGATCAGATATGAAACAAGAAAAGTTCTTCAACCCTTCAGATCAGCCAGTAATGGCAATAATATGTGACATAGAAATAGCAAATTGGATATGGACGCAAAAACTGGTTGCAGGAAGAATGGGTTTAGAAATCACTCAGCCATCTCACATTTCAATTTTTTTTTCAGGAAAAACAGGACATTTTTAGTGAGGAGAAATCTGTATCTGACAAAGAGTTAGACAACAGATTAAAGGGGCACTGTCAGCTTTGCAAGTCGTTTGGCAAGCAACTCTAATTATCATGCCTCTATGCTCATAAGTGTGCAGCAGTTACCATAGAATGCCCCTGTGCAGCCCCCCAAAAACATTTTTTACATGATTCCATTAAATTAAGTTTTATTTTCTTTACATTCATCCCAAGCTACAGTCTGCCATCACCAGAAGCATAGCCACTGGAGGAACACATGTGTGCTCGGGAGCACAGTCCTGAAGTGTACTTTTTTACATGCTAGTTGAAAAGCTAAGTTAATGCTCCACATTTGCCTATAAGGAAGTGGCCCATGTATCTGATTAGCAAAACTGAGCACTATTATTTGCACAAAATGCATTTAAAAATGACTTCTGGGCCAGCCCAGTGGCGCTGAGGGTTGAGGCTCTGGATGCCACACCTCGTGCTGCGCCGGTGACCCGGGTTCGGAAACGGACTCAGGTCAGCGAGGGTGGTTGGGGGAGGGAGGAATGAGCATCCCAATGGATGCTCTCCTCCCTCGGGGAGGGTTACCAGGGGCACTGTATGGACCCAACATCCTGAGGGAACCGGTGGGTGCACCAGCTCTTGAGGGGTTGGCAGCTCCGTTCATCAGAGTCGGGGAGGGGAGACGCTGTTAGGCACTTGAGAGAGATGTGCATTAGCACATCACCTCTCTGGACTACGTCCTTGTGCCGGCGTCTCAGGGGGCAGGGCAACAAGGGACACAGAAAAATGGAAACAAACTCTCAGCGGTCCTAGATGACGACCACCCTGAGCCATTCAGACCACCACCAATTTCTCAGGACAGACCCCGATGTTCAAGGAAGGAAGGGGAAGGCACTCTAGTGGGACAGATCCTGAGGGAAGATTAGGTGGTCTGAAGTGGTTGGATGGCCTGAAGGAGTGGACACTGGGGGCAGATAGGAGGGATAAAAAGAAAGTAAACAAAAAAAAAAAATGACTTCCAAAATTGCACGCATGCGAAAGAGCTGTCGGAGCAGAAATCCTGCACATGCTCAAAAGCGTCACACTGTTGCGCATGTGTGGGATTTTGGCACCAGCTCTTCCACATGTGCGTGATTTCAGAAACTGTTTTTAAATGCATTTTGTGCAAATACTAGCACTCAGTTTTGCTAATCAGATACATGGGCCGCTTCCTTATAGGCAAATGTGCAGCGTTAACTTAGCTTTTTGACTAGCACATAAAAAAGTACACTTCAGGGCTGCACTCCCAAGCACATGTGCATTCCTCCAGTGGCTGTGCTTCCGGTGATGGCAGGCCTTAGCTCAGGACAAATGTACAGAAAATAAAGCTAAATTCATGGAATCAGGTGAAAAATGTTTTGGGGGGCTACACAGGGGCATTCTATGGTAACTGCTGCACACTTAATAATAATAATTAGAGTTACTTGCCAAACGACTTGCAAAGCTGACCGTGCCCCTTTAAGGCAAATAATATGGAATAGTGCTGTTCAAGAATCAAGGCAATATATACTAACATTACATGGCCTGGAGGACATCTACAGTGAAACTCGAGCAAAACTCATGAAAGAGTTTGCTATATTGTCAAAGAAATTCTGGGAATAAAACGGGGGCATAAAGGGTTCATAGGGAATCTGTCCTTACTAATCAAGGCCAAGTTTCATTTTCTGTTTGTGATCAAATACTCAACCATTATGTCTTAATGCTTCTAGTAAATTAGATCACATGGACATATTACTCTGTGATTTGACAGATACTTAACTAACAACTTTCCGGGACAATTTAAGCTCAGAATAGAACACCATAATGGAACAATTGTGCACCTCTACGGTACCTGATTATTTTCAAAATGTTCAAAACTCACTGATCCAGTTATCAAACCAATATCAGATACTGACCAATCTAATGCAGAATTGACTTAAAGGTAAACCATCCCAACTAAGCACAAGTAGAACACAAAGTCAATCAGAGAATTATGAAACCTTGTTGCCCTGGAACGTTGCAGGTTTTTCCAAGAATGTTATGAACAAAGAATTTTTAAGCTTTCTGTCTTCCCATACAGTCTTATCATTACAAGAGACATGGGCACTAGAAGATTTGAACATACCAGGTTACACTGTTGTAACAGTTCAGGGAAAGAAAAATCAAAAATTTGATAGACCAGTGGGACAACTTTCAATTTTTATTAAAGTTCAAGACAATATTCAAATTAAAGCAGTACTGGAAAATAATATGACAATGCAAAGTTTGTTAATACAGTGGGGAAGTGATTTGTTTTATTTAGTAAATGTTTATGTACCACCAAAAAAATCAAGATACTATAACACTGATATTTGGTATGAAATTGAAAGTTTACTTCAGGATGCAATGAAGAACATTCCAGAGGCAGGAGTTTTTCTAACAGGTGGCTTCGATGCTAGGTTGGGTCACAAATCTTTCCAACTAAGTAAATATATAATGATTCGACTAAACAGCTTAAAAGACAGGAAAACTAATGGGAATGGCAGAAAGTTTTTTTCAGTTACTAAAAAACCTGGGGTTACTAGTAGTACAGTAAATGGAATGTATGAGGGAAACAGTACATCTTATTACACTTATTTTCTAGTTAATGTGTAAGCACGATTGATTACATTTGTATTGTACCTTGGCAGGTACATCTAAATTCAAATGTTGATATATTAAGAGAAGAAAGTGATAATTTTTCACTCATTTTAACAACTAAACATCAGATTACAGCATGTAAAAGGCAAGTGGTTTCACAAATTGAAATTAGAAATAACAAAAGAGTGGTATACTCAGATTTAGCAGATCAACAAATAACAGTGACCCTTTTAAGTTATCACTCTCAAATAAAAATTAAACCAATAGCAGACCTCACTCCTGCCAAGGTGATACACGATGCCATACAGGAAATATCAGATGAATGTTTACGTTCCCTGTATCACAAAAGGAATCCAACTAAGGAAACATGTTTTAACAGAAATTGTATAAGATACATGAAAAATGTGGCAACATTGATACGTTATGTACAGAAAAATCACACACCAGAAAATATAATTATTTTGAATAAAACAATAAAGGATTATAAAATATTCCTTGCAACACAGAAAACTCTATTTCACCAAAAGCAGTAGAATAAAATGTATGAAGTCATAAAATCAGGCAACAGAAAAAAATCCTGGCAAATCATAGCAATAGGAACAGGAAATTTTGCAACTAATATAATAGAGAATATGCACCCTTATGATGGGATAGCTTATTGAAAAAAAACATTTTTTGACAGCACAGTAACAAATGACCCCTTACCATACACAACCCAAACAAGAGAATATTATCCATTAAATATAACACCCATAGAAATTAGTAAAGCAATAAAAGCAACAAGACCAAATAAAGCTCCTGGACCTGATAAATTACCTCCTTTCCAATACAAAATACAATAGAATGATGATGCAATATATGAGCAGTATTATTCAATAAAATGATAGCAGAAGATTACATACCCAACTCATGGAAAGGTAATATTGTAATTTCTTTATTAAAAAAAAGGAGACCCATGCCAACCCAAAAACTATAAGCCGATAAGTCTAATGGAGTGTCTAAAGAAAATATTTGCAAGGATATTATTGGCTAGAATAAACATTTGGTTAGATACAAACAAATCATGAATCAATATCATGCTGTATTTCAGAGAGGACATTCAACAGTCGACCAGTGTTTCATACTACAACATATCATAAAAACATATTACGTTAGAAAACATCTTCCAATTTATCTAACATTTGTAGATTTCGAGGGTACTTTCGATAAAATAAATAGTGCATTTTTATGGATAAGTAAAATAAACTAGAAATGGACCCCACCATTTTACATTTAGTTATGAATCTTTATTTAAATAACTGGACCCAGGTAAGGTATGATTTAACTGGTAAATTAACAGTCATTAAAAAAAATACAGGTATTAAACAGGGGTACATCCTGGCCCCACTATTATTTAATTTATTTATTAATGACCTCCCAAATTTAGTTCTCAAATCTTCTTCTTACAGTCCAGCCTTCTATGGCACACCAATTCCAGTGTTAATTTACACAGATAATTTTATGATAATATCCATGTCACCTGTAGGATTACAAAAATATTTAAAACTATTACAGAATTACTGTACTATTAAATTAAATTAACAAAATAAAAAACACAAGTAATGGTAATAGGTAAAAGGAAATGAAAGCAAAAATTGGTTATAAACAATAACTTATTAGAACAAGTGAAAATTTATAAATACTTACGATATAACATAACCTCCAACTCTAAAACAACTAAGAATATACAATATACATTAAAAAAAACTACAACAAACAAGTAAAGCTATTATTAGATTCAGTTTTAAAGTTGGTGGTTCATCAATAGTATCAACATTGTGAGCAATAGAAATGAAGTTAACACCAATAGCGGTATATGCAATTGAAGTATGGTACAAGTATGAAACTGAAGTTTTAGAAAAATCCTTTACACAGTTATACAGAATTTTATTGCAGCTTCCAAAAACAATATACTCACAACTAGTGAGGGCTGAATTGGAGAGGATTCAGATAAAATATCTTGTCATAGCAACTAAAATAGCATATTGGGAAAAATCTACTTCCCAGTTTGAGAACAGATTGGTTAAAAAATGCATGCTGGTGAAACAAATATGGATGGAAAAGGAAACTAAAGATGCATGGCTAGGACACACAGAGGAAACTTTACATAAGCTGAATTTAACTCACTTATGGGAGGACACCAAAAAGGGAAAAGCGATTTCTAAATCACATACTAAACTTATAAAAGAAAGACTAATGAAAATATCATATGAGGAAGACTTGAATAAGATAAAAACCAAGGTTGCACTCATGGTATGCAAATAATAAATTAAATCACAATTTAAAACCATACTTAACACATATAAAAGGGGAAAAAAGAACAGGAAATTTTCACAATATTCAGATTAGAACTATACCCTTAAAATATCTTAAATATCTCTATAATAAAGAAAAAATCATACACATATTTTAAAATGTGATTGTAATATGGACTCCTTGGAAACTTTGCATATTATCTTGTACTGTCCAAAATACCAGATGCTAAACACTTATCTGGCACAATATTTTCAAACAGAAACTTTACCAAAAACAAACAGTTTGCTAATTTTAATGACTCCACAAATAAAATTTGTTACAAAAGATATGCTGCTGTTCCTGAAATGGAGTCACAATCATATGAATCCTAAAGCAAACATTTGAAAATACAACACTGAAGTTTCAATACTCTGTTTACAACAGAACTTGTGGTTTTATGTATTTTGCATGAAGAATATTGTTACAAAAAAGTATAGAACAGCATGATCTCATTTTATATATGTAAAAATGACACTTTATTGTTATATGTATTAGATGCTCAAAGCTTGATTTTAATTACTATTGTCATAAAATGTATGTCTTAAGTTGTAAAGATGTAAAAATTGAACAAATAAACTTTTGAAATCTGAATCTGATACTGCTTCTAATACGGAAGTATGTTCTAGAGTGCCTTAAGTGAACTGGGGTTCCAAAGACCAGAGGCCTTATACGTGTGATCTAGGACTTGCTGTGGAACAAGAAGGTAACAGCCCACTGGTAAATTAACAGGCTGGTGGTAGCACTGGTTGGTTAAAAAATGCATGCTGGTGAAACAAATATGGATGGAAAAGGAAACTAAAGATGCATGGCTAGGACACACAGAGGAAACTTTACATAAGCTGAATTTAACTCATTTATGGGAGGACACCAAAAAGGGAAAAGCGATTTCTAAATCACATACTAAACTTATAAAAGAAAGACTAATGAAAATATCATATGAGGAAGACCTGAATAAGATAAAAACCAAGGCTGCACTCATGGTATGCAAATAATGAATTAAATCACAATTTAAAACCATACTTAACACATATAAAAGGGGAAAAAAGAACAGGAAATTTTCACAATATTCAGATTAGAACTATACCCCTTAAAATATCTTAGATATCTCTATAATAAAGAAAGAAATCATACACATATTTTTAAAATGTGATTGTAATATGGACTCCTTGGAAACTTTGCCACATATTATCTTGTACTGTCCAAAATACCAGAATGCGAAACACTTATCTGGCACAATATTTTCAAACAGAAACTTTACCAAAAACAAACAGTTTGCTAATTTTAATGACTCCACAAATAAAATTTGTTACAAAAGATATGCTGCTGTTCCTGAAATGGAGTCACAATCATATGAATCCTAAAGCAAACATTTGAAAATACAACACTGAAGTTTCAATACTCTGTTTACAACAGAACTTGTGGTTTTATGTATTTTGCATGAAGAATATTGTTACAAAAAAGTATAGAACAGCATGATCTCATTTTATATATGTAAAAATTACACTTTATTGTTATATGTATTAGACGCTCAAAGCTTTATTTTAATTACTATTGTCATAAAATGTATGTCTTAAGTTGTAAAGATGTAAAAATTGAACGAATAAACTTTTGAAATCTGAATCTGATACTGCTTCTAATACAGAAGTATGTTCTAGAGTGCCTTAAGTGAACTGGGGTTCCAAAGACCAGAGGCCTTATACGTGTGATCTAGGACTTGCTGTGGAACAAGAAGGTAACAGCCCACTGGTAAATTAACAGGCTGGTGGTAGCACTGGTAAAATGTGTTAAGCCAGTTGACAGCCTGGGGTTCCATGAGAATTCTATTGTACTGATTACAAACCGAGCCCTTTTTGTGTCTTGCTGTACCAAAGGACTCCACCTCCCACACAAACACACACAAACAAGATGCTGTATCTCACTGAGTAATCTCACCATCATTTTTTTTATTAGTTCTTTATGCTCCTACCTTACCTCTGCCAATCCACTCTTTAAAAGTTCCCAAGGAAGATTGCTGCTTCCCACTGAGCTCAATATTCACTCCCGGGATCTGCCACCATGCTCCCTCTGGTCTACCATCATCCCATGATATCAGAGTTATCCCTTCCCAGGAGGCTTCCTGCTGTTGCAAGGGGGGAACAGTATCCCTAGTCCCAAGAACAATGGCCAAGTGGGTGGAGCTGATGTGCTTTGGGAGTGTATGGAACTGGAATGACCTCTGGGAGTCATCATCTGCATTAGCAGATAACTGTTTCCCTTGTCTGAGACACTTTCCTACCTCTCAACAGTCACACATGTATACACACACACACACACACACACACACACACACACCAGCATCCAGGGATGGTGTCAGGTGGCATGTAGTCATGGATGCACTGCCAGGCCACCAGCAGGTTACTATTGAATCACTGTGGTACAGGTCACCCTAACAAGATGAGAGCATATAAAGGATACACAGTGGCCCTCTCTGTTGGTCTCTGCTCCTAATGTCCTGGGCTGAAAGTGCATACCCAAGTTGCCAGTAGGGTTTTCAGTTTTGAGTCTGGTCTAGAATGTTTCACATAGTTCTAAGGTTCTAGTCTTCTTTAGAACTGAAACTTGTTTACATAAAGTATTACATAGAGAATAATGGATGGGGAAGGGTTTGAAATGAGAATATAATGCACACCCGAGTTGTGGGATGCTACATAAACCCCAAGGGCGAAGCCCAAGGGGTTTATCAAGCATCCACAACAGGCGGCTGATCTCATATAAAACACCCTCCCATCTTTTAATTTTATAATAACAGGCCAGTAATTTTCTCCAGCAGTTTGTGAGACTGTTTGGTCCCGCCCACATACAGAATGTTGGCCAATGAGGCAGCAGCATAGTTTGACTGGCATGGCTCATGAATGTCATAACAACCAGCTGGTTGTTATGGAAAATATCAACCTGGTCAGTACATTGAGAGAAATTGCTGACCAGTTATTATAAAGGAATGACAGAGAGAGAGTTTTCAAAAGAATAAAAACAACTAACAGGAGACCTGTCCTCTCAGCACAGCAATAATATGCTGTTTCATTGCACATGCAGAAAAGAAAGAGAAACACATTGTGTTATTTAAAAAGCAAAGACCAAGAGTCACAACTCATGTGTTGTAGTTTGGCACAGCTGTATGTACAGGTACATGAACAGCACATTTTCATATGTGTCTCACTAAAACATTTTAAAATGTAGTTCCAGACAGTTTGTTTTCCAGACAAGCCACCCGTTTTTTAAACGTTTGAAAAAAAAACATTTTCTTTAGCATTTAAAATCATTAATCCTTAGAACCCATTGGTATTCTACTTCTCAGTTAGAACTTGAGCCCCATGGTTCTAAATGGGTTCTAACCTGATGTGAAAGAGAGAAAATGTCAAGGATCTTATATTCACAAATTTCTCACATAGTTTTACACATGATATAGTAGTTCTCCTATCTAACAGTGACCAAAACATAGTTTTGTTTCAAAGTCTAAAACAAAAAATCCACCACTGTTACATATAATTACAACTCAGGTGATTATGAAGCTATCAGATATGAATTAATTAAACTGGGACTGGTAGAATAAATTGTCGAATCTTGATATGGAAAGCGGATGGTTGATATCTGGAGATAGGTTTTTATGCCTCCAAGAAACGTTTATTAAAAAGTGAACACAATAAAAAAAGGGAAAGTTACACCATGGTTAAGTAAATTGATTTCCACAAAAAAAGGCTTATATGAAATCATGTACAGACACTCTAATGCTAGCAATATAATAAGATACAAATTGGCAACCAAACAGAGATTAAGAGGGCCAAACATAATATGGAACTGAAAATTGAAAACTGATAAAAAAAAATAACTACTAAGGCATTCTACAGTTATACAAATTCTTTTAAAAATACAACCCAAACTGTTGGACTTCTTTACTGTAATGAAAAGATCATCACAAACAAAACAGAAATGGTGGAATCCTTAAATAATTACATTAGTAGTGCTTTTCAAGGAAAGAAAATAATGAGCAGTATTGAACTACAACCACCAAGTAACCACCCTCTACCAAGTATTAGTTATAATGAGGCATTACAAAAACTGTTAGACCTAGAAACAACTAAATCAGTAGGGCCTATCAAGTTCGCTCCAGGACTTCTGAAAGAAACTGGAAAAGAAAGTGTTCCCAATTAACATATTTGTTCAATAAATCCTTAACAGACACTATTGTTTCAGATGAGTGGCATAAGATGAATGTAGTCCCGATTTATAAGACTAGTACAAAAAGGAATCCACTAATTATAGATCCAGTCGTCTCACTAGCATTCCAGGTAAAATTCTCAAAAGTTGTGTTAGATAACAGATCTAACAACAAATAATTCGCCTAGGAATTTCCAATACAAAACAACATGGTTTCACTAAAGGAAGGTCATGTACAACCAATGTAATAAATTTCTATGAATCTGTTAATGCTAGACTGGACAACAATATACCATCTGATGTGATATACTGTACGTTGAATTCAGCAAGGCTTTTGATGGGGTACCACATAACAAGCTTCTTACTAAATTAACAAGTCTCAGATTAAATGATAACATCATAAACTGGATAGCTAAATGGTTAGAGAACAGGACTCAAAGAGTAGTACTAAATGTACACTCATAACAGTCAGCCAAATTGACAAGTGGGGTACCTCAGGGTTTGATCCTGGGGCCAACACTCTTCAATAAATATACCCTATGTATACAATGTAGGTAGGAATTCCAGTATTTAAATAATACCATTACTTTAGAAACATAGAAACACATATTTTGATGGCAGATAAGGACCGCTTGGCCAACCCAGTCTGCCCATTTCCCTACCTAATGGATAAGCTGCAGATCCTAGTTAACCAGCAGCCTACTTCTTCCTACCCCCACCCCCTAGAATTGCCTTATGACTGTCCCATGCATGCTTGAATTCCACCACTGTTTTTGACTCCACAACCTTCTCCGGAAGGCCGTTCCATGCATCCACAACCCTCTCTGTGAAAAAATACTTCCTTAAATTACCTCTGAGCCGCCCCTTCTATCTTCAAATTGTGCCCCCTTGTTCTTGCACACCTCTTTTTTTGAAAGATGCTACCCTCTTGGACTTTGTTGATTCCCTTGAGATACTTGAAAGTTTCTATCATGTCCCCCCTTCCTCGAGGCTATACATATTCAGCTCCTTAAGTCTCTCTTCATATGTCTTCCGGTACAGACCCTGCACCATTTTAGTTGCCCTCCTCTGGACAGCCTCCATCCTGTCTATGTCCTTGCGGAGATTGGGTCTCCAGAACTGCACACAGTACTCCAGATGGGGTCTCACCAACTGTCTGTACAGAGGGATAATAACTTCCTGTTTTCTACTGGTGATGCCTCTCCTATGCATCCCAGTATCCCCCCAGCCCTCCTTGCTGCCCTCTCACATTGCTTACCCACCTTTAGGTCATCTGATATGACTACCCCCAGGTCCCTTTCCATTTTATTTGTTGTAGTATCTCACCCCCATTGTGTACTCTTCCCTGGTTTTGTTTCCATGTGCATTACCTTGCACTTCTTAGCATTGAATCTAAGCTGCCATACATTTGACCATTCCTCTAACCTTGCCAAGTCCCTTCTCATCCTTTCCACCCCACCTTGTGCATCAACTCTGTTGCAGATCTTTGTGTCATCTGCAAAGAGACATACTTTTCCTTCCAGTCCCTCTGCAATGTCACTGATAAAGACATTGAAGTGGACCGTCCTAATATTGAACCTCGGTACCCACTAGTAACCCCTCTTCAGAGTGGACTCCATTTACTATTACTCTCTGTGTCCTATTCTCCAGCCAATTCTTTACCCAGGATGTCATCTTGGGACCCACTCCCAGGCTAGCTAACTTGTATATTAATCTTTTGTGTGGGACTGTGTCAAATGCCTTGCTAAAGTCTAGGTAGACCATGTCCACAGCCCCTCCCTGATCTACTACTTTGGTCACCCAGTCAAAGAAATCTATCAGATTTGTCTGGCATGACCTTCCCGCTGTGAATCCATGCTGCCTTGGGTTCTGAGCCCCTCTGGCCTCTAGATACTCAACAATTCTTTCCTTCAGATATGATTCCATCATTTTCCCTACCACTGAGGTTAAACTAACAGGTCTGTAGTTTTCTGCTTCTGCCTTGCTCCCACTTTTGTGAAGAGGAATCACATCTGCCCTTCTCCAGTCCTCGGGTACCACCCCATCCTCCCATGATTTGTTAAAGAGGGTAGTCAGTGGCGTCACTAGTTCTACCCTTAGTTCTTTTAGAATTCTGGGATGAATCCCATCAGGCTGCATTGCTTTGTCCACCTTCAGTTTTAAGAGTTCTTTCAGAACCCTTTCTTCTGTAAATGGGCTGGTATCAACTTCTGTATCCAGAGTGTTTGCTACTGTTTGTTTTAGGTACCTCCCCCATTTCCCACTTCCTTTGTAAATACTGAGCAAAAATATTTGTTTAGTATCTCTGCCTTTTCACAGTCACCCTCTGCCCACCCTCCTCCTCTTTCTTAAGCCTCAGTAGCCCTCCCTTGGTCTTCCTTCACCCCCTGATGTACCTATAAAAGGTTTTATCCCCTCTAACTGAGTTGGCTATCTTTTCCTCGGTTTGGGCCTTTGCTGTTCTGACTGCCTTCCCAGCTTCCTTTTGCTTTAACTGATACAGTTTTCTGTCCTGCTCCTTCTGTGATTCCTTGTACTTCCTGAATGCTTTCTTTTTCTCTTGAACCTTCACTGCCACTTCCTTTGAGAACCAAAGTGGTTTCTTACATCGTTTCATTTTGTTAATTTGCTTCACACAAAGGCTTGTTACCTCTGTGATGGCAGTTTTTATTATTCCCCATTGTTCTTCCACCCCTCCTTCCTGCCCATTTGCTAGTGCATTCCTAGGCACTCACCCATTTTGGCAAAGTCAGCCCTCCTAAAGTCCAGTACTTTTGCCTTTGTATGGCTTGACTCTATTGCTGTGTTTATTCTGAACCATACTGTTCAATGGTCGCTAGTTCCCAGATGGCTACTCACTTCTACATCTGTGATCCTCTCTTCATCTCCATTTGAGAGAACCAGGTCTAAGATTGCTCCCTCTCGAGTGGGCTCCAATACTAGTTGTCTAAGGCATGCCCTGTGTAGGGCATCTAGAATAACTCCACTCTTTGAAGTGGCTGCTGCAACTGCACTCCAGTTAACATCTAGCATATTCAGATCATCCATCAGCAATATCTCCCCTTTTTCTGCCATTCTAAGTATTCTTTCTATCATTTCCTTGTCCATTTCCTCCCCTTGAGAAGGGGATCTATATACAACCCCTGTGTGGATTGTGGTGCCATTGCCGGTCTCAAAATGTACCCACAGTGCTTCTTCTCCTCCCTGTTTTCCCTTTTGTTCTGTTGCTTCGATTCCTCCCCTTATGTAAAGAGCTACTCCTCCTCCTCTTTTACCCTCCCTGTCCCTCCTGTAGATAGTGTATCCTGGTATGTTTATGTCCCAGTCATGGTTTTGTGTGTACCATGTTTCTGTGACTGCCATGATATCCAGATGTTCCTCCTCCATCAAGGCCACTAATTCAGGAAGTTTGTTACTCAGACTACTGGCATTGGTACTCATTGCTCTCCATTTTTTGATGGCTTTACCTTCTTTTGCAGCATCCCCCACTTACCTGTCTACCTCAGTCTTTTTCTAATTTAGTACCCTGTTTTGTAGGGAGAGGCTGGGATTTTCCTGCTGTTTATCAGTGCCTCCCCCCTTGACTAGTTTAAAAGCTTGCCAATGAAGCATTTAAACTGATTGCTCAAAAGACTTGTTCCCTTCCTGGACAGATGCAGATCATCCTGCCAGTATAGGCTGGTGTCCTTCCAGGTGGAACCCCAGTCCCCAATGAAGCCAAACCCCTGTGCTCCACACCATTTTTTCAACCATTCCTTAAACTGCATGGTGCAAAGTACCCTTGCCTCACTCATGCCATTGACAGGCAGCACCTCAGAGAAGGATATTGTGTGTGCTATTTGTCTTAGGCCCCTCCTCAATTCTACAAAGTCCTTCTGCACTGCTCTAATCTCATGATTAGCCAAGTCATTTGTCCCTAGGTGGACAATGACGTCCAGCTCAGACTCCCGTGCAGCTGTTCTCGTGATCCTGAGGATGCGCTTCCTGTCTCTCCAAGGATGGCACCAGGCAGGCACCTTACTTCAGTTTTCCCTGCTCCCCCCAGTTCTATCCCCCTAATAATTGAGTCCCCCACCAGGAGCTGCTTCCTTTCCTTGTGGCATCCTCTGCCTCCTTCCTGTGGGCCTCCCTTGTGACAGTTGTCCTCAGCCTTCTTAGTCTCCTCTGTGGGTGCATCCATAGGGGAGCTATGCTCCCCCAGAATGGTGTATGGATTGTGGTGTGGAACAACTGACTGAGTGTGCCTCTGTTCCACCATCCTCACCCTCCCTGAGCCCACTGTGGTCCAACTGCTGTGCTTTTTGCAACCTCTGAGGTAGTGGTGGTGGCTCTGGTGCTCCCTGGATGGGGAGGTTCCTTCCTACCATCCAGTGTGGCCTGGGCAGAAGGTCCCTTATACTGTCCAGTGTGGCCTGAAGATGGGCAACTTCCTCCCTCAGGGAAGAGAGTTGTCTGCAAATAGGGCAGCATCTCAGCCTCCAGAAAGACTCCCGGAGACTGCTGCCCCACAGCCATTACATTGCACTACTCCCACATTTTTTTGTGTGTGTGTGTGTGTGTGTGTAATTAGTTGTATATATATATATATATATATATATATATATATATATTTATAAAATGGTGTGGTAAAATCATAAAAATCCCACTTATACAATTGACAAAACACGCCACATGACCGCATTATTTCCCAACGACGCACACCTAGCACTACGATCGCGACGCCTAAACTACTTTCCATTCCTCAAAACCTTTCACCAGCAGCAAGACCACTCCACACCTGCTGCAGCTAGACACCCACACTAACACACATATGCAACTGACACCCTGTAACCACTGTGACCAGTCTGATTAACATAAATCTAACTGTATATATAAAAGTACAACATACATTATTTTGTACTCTTCTCCTCATTTCAAGCCTTTACATACATTATTTTGTAGTCTTGTCTTCAATTCAAGCCTTTACATTGACAATACCGTGATCCTAAACACAGTACTTTCACTTTCAATACAGAAATGTAGCGTGATCGAGCGGTGCTCATTTTACAAAGTCAGAAGCTGTTAGCTGGTGAAAGTAAGACGTGCAGTGTTTAAAAAATTAGAAAAGTCAGTCCCTTTTACTAGTTTCTCTCCGTAATCCAAAATAGTAGCTCCATTTCTGATGCGAAGCAATGACGACAGACCGAAGCGAGTCGGTAATTTTAGAAACTGAGCGAGGCAGTGCTGCCATAGCAACACTCGCCTCCTTTCCTCACGCTTCTAAAATTACCGACTACTCAATCTACCCTCACTGCTTCCGCATACAATGTGGAACTAGTACTAAAGAAAACGGACAGAAACTAATAAAAGGCACAGACTTTTCTAATTTTTGAACACACCACATCTTACTTTCACAACCTAACAGCTTTCACTTTCTAAAATGAGCACCACTGCACGCCACATTTGGGCAATTAAAGACAGTACTATAAACACATACTTTTTTGACACCACAAAGGACTACTAAAACTTAAATTCATTTAAAATACAGTTTTTAACACCAAAAGTGTCACCTCTACAAACATAACATTTAATTACCAACTACACAGAAGGACTACTTCCCCCAAAAATCTATAGCCATTTTATAAGATAGATATACCACTCTGAGGTGTGCGTCTAGCCTGATATCGCACGCCTTGTGCGGTTGATGCACCGCTTGCGCCTGCGCACAACGCACACCAAGGCGCAAGTGATATCAGAGCGCGATCAAGACACCTCAGAGTGGTATATCTATTACATATACATATATATATATATATATATATATTATACAATGTGTATGCTTATATTGTCAGTGCAGTGTGCTAGAGAGGATATGACAGTGATATGCACCTTGTACTCTTGAGGAATGATGTCAGAACCCCAGGTATAAAGGAACTATTTCCAGGGGTGGGTGGGGTGAGGGATGGGAAGGGGTTGGGTTTAAACTGTGCCCTCACAAAACAATCAGCTAAAAGCTCTGACCCATCACTGCGATGAGTGCCTTCCTGTCAGCAAGATGCCCTACACAACAATTTGACAGAGAAAATACCCTGCTAATCAAACAGAGAAAAATCCACACATCCAAGTCAGACACAAGTAAACCTCCCCAGCCCCAAAACAGGCCTGGTGGTTTGTGCTCTGAAAGCTGTCAGCCCCAAAATAAGTCAGCTGTTCTTTAAACTCTTCCTGCACTGAAAACGTTAAGAATTGTAACAAACAAACGTAAACCTAGATCCACCTCCCTCTGTTGCTTGAAAGACTGCCTTTTCCTGTTTCACACTGCAGGTTTTTCTATGACAACTCCTTAACCACAGTAACTTATTTAAAAATAGTTTAACTATCACAAACTCCTACGCACCAGTAAATTATTTAAAAATAGTTTGTGTCCAAAAATCCTAGTAGTCAATCCAGCTACCCCCAAGGGACAACCAAAATGCAGTATTCAAACACTTATGAAGTTACTTCCAAGATAAGCAGAGTTTGCAAGCTTCTTTTTCAACTCCTCAGCCACCTGTAATTTATTTAAAAATAGTTTAACTGTCAGAAAATCCTAGTAGTCAATCCAGCTACCCCCAAGGGACAACCAAAATGCAGTATTCAAACACTTATTAAGTTACTAACAAGATAAACAGAGTTTGCAAGCCCCTTCTTGGTTAAACACTAAATAAATATGTGAATAAAAAGCAATTACCAAGGGTAGTTGGTTTCACTTCCCACAGAATTAAGCAAAAGTGCACTTTTGTTGCAGATATCAAGTGCAATATAGAATTTCTCACACAGCTCACAGCTGAATAAAGAAGTAGTGTCCTTCCAGGTCAAGAAAATGTGTTTTGTGTCTTTAAAAATTGCAGCCTCCAGTAACTTATAGTAATCTGATCTAGTCTGGATATCTCCACCCAGGGCAATTTGTTGACAATGGTTATGATGCAGCCCTTCCTGTTCCAATACAACACTTTTTGGTCTGAAAACAATGTCCTGCCTCTAAGGCTGTCTGTGTTTCAATTCACACTGCAGGTTTTGCTATGACAACTCCTTAACCACAGTAACTTATTTAAAAATAGTTTAGCTATCACAAACTCCTACACACCAGTAAATTATTTAAAAATAGTTTCTGTCCCAAAATCCTAGCACTTTCACAGCACTTTGACCCAAGTGAAAGATAAATGGTGTTATTCATCAAATGGGTCAATAACACTGTTTATATTTCACTTGCCTACATCACCAAACTCATTCATGTGGACCAACATACAATTCTAAACAATCCAACATGAAACTGTCCCCCAAATGCTGCCAATGTAAACCCTGTTTTAAGATTCAAAAACCTCACCGGCCTGGAGGCACTGAAGGCTGAGGTTCTGGGTGCCACACCTCATGCTGCATCAGTGACCTGGGTTCAGGTATGAGCCTGAGTCATTAGCGGTCAGCTGGGGGGGAGGACAGGAGCTGGTTTGAGCAGCCACAAGGCAGCTCTCCACTCCTGGGGAGGGACTTAGTTGCTCCAGCTGCATGGCTACCTTCAGGTGGAGGCCTGAGGGTAGTGTAGGCAGAGAGTGGCAAGAATAAAGAGGGCACTGTGGATCACAGTGTACACGTGCCTCCACACATGCATGTGCAACCATAGCAGTGGAGAGGAGAAGCAAGGAGCTGGCAGGCTCCATGACAGTGCTGGTGGCATTACTGGTGATGGGATCACCGACAAAGGCCAGAAGTGAGCCCCCCAAAGGAAGAGACCGAAGCAAGCTACCTGTCAGTTCCCAGAAATACCGGAGAATAAAATGTAGATTGAAAGAAAAAAAGAAAATGACCCAAAAACCAGCTTCTGCTGCCATCTTCTTTCCAGGCATAGCTGAAGGCAGTAACAGTAAATCACAATCTGCTGTTTTTATCATTATAGCCTGCAAGCTGTATGCTAGGTTTCATAGGCATTGCAAGAGAATGACTAACAGGTTTTTCAGTCTCTGTCAGCACCACCTCTCATCACTCTAATCACTTTTGTTTTATCATTGAAACATTTTAAACTCCATTTTCACTGATGTTAAATGTGTCTGCCCTTACCCGATCAACAAGAACAGCAAGAGGAAGGAGCTGCTGTTAGAACTTTATTACACTACTGAACTAAAGAACTAGAACTCTACGACTGGGAACTTCAATTTAGGGTAAAAACAAACAAAACAAAAATAGAGTGTGTTTGTCTAAGTTGGGTGAAGGAACTGATATCTGTGCAGTTAGCTAGGTTTAAAAGAAACCGTAAAGTAGGTGGAGTGGATTAGACAGAAGGAAGCCAAGTGTCTGCATGTAAAAACTGACCTAGATAGCTTGTGGCAGAGAATAGCAAGAGGAATGTGCTGCTGCTAGAACTTTACTGGGACTATATTGCCCTTCATCCAGCCCCTCCAGCCCCCCCCACCCTTAGCCAGTTCTACTTTTATAAGCACAGGATTTGACTGACAACAGGAACTTCCTGTTTGGGAGCAAGACGAGAGTGATCACAGAGGCACAAAAGACTCAGACTCCTAGAAGGAAAAGAGTGGCTCTCCATCCCCCCTAGCTGCTGGAGGTCTGCCTCTGAGCAAGTAAGAAGGAGACTGCTGAGGAATATATGAACGTACTGTCCCAGAACAGGAAGATCAGGAGCTTTAAGGGCACGGAGGCAGTAGGAAAGTATGGAAAAACATAAATTATATAAAAAAATAAACTAAAGAAAGAGAGGAAAGAGAAGTATACAGAACAACAGTTAAGGAGCCACAAATAAGACATAAGGGGAGTGTTACAGTACGGTAGCTGTGGAGCAGCAGTCTTCTGGGAGACGTTCTGGAGGATGTGGTGTTCTCCCATCTGCAGGCACCTCTCTGGGCTGAGGGAGGAGGTTGCTCATCTGCAGGCTGAGTTGGCCAGGATTCGGGGACCTCCTTTCCCACCCAGGGACCTCCAGAACCATTGCTGCTGCCTCAGAGGTTGCCAAGAACAAGGAGAGGTTAGACCACAGTGGGCTCAAGGAGGATGAGGGTGGTGGAACAGAGGTGCATCCCTCCAGTTATACCTCTCCACAATTCATATGCCATTCTGGCAGAGTATGGTTCCTCTATAAAGGCACCCACAGTGGAGAACAAGGAAGATGCTGGGAACCTCCACAAAGCAGACCCACAGAAGGGTGGCAAGGAACCCCCACAGGGGAAGAAAACAACTCCTGGTAGGGTACTCCATTGTTAGGAGGGTAGAACTGGGGGATGGAGGGGAGAGAGAGAGGGATAAGGTGCCTGCCTGGTGCCATGACTTGGAGGGACAGGGAGTGAATCTGCAGGATCATGGAAGCAGCTGCATGGGAAAGGGAGCTGGATGTCATTGTCCACCCAGGGACAAATGGTCTGGCTGAGAAAGGGATCAGAGCAGTGCAGGAGGAGTTTGTGGAGTTAGGGAGGGGCCTTAGACTAGTAGCATGCATGGTAACCTTCTCGGACATGCTGCCTGTCTATGGTATGAGTGAGGCTAGGGTGCTGTGCACCATGGGATTCAATCAGTGGTTGAAAAACTGGTGCAGAGCTCAGGGTTTTGGCTTCATTGGGGACTGGGGTTCCATCTGGATGCAGGCCTCTACTGGTGTGATGGTCTGCATCTGTCCAGGAGGGGAACCAGGAACCTAGAATATAAGTTTAAATGCTTCATTGGCAAGCATTTAAACTAACCAGGGGGGGCAATGAAAAGGAGAAGGGAAATCCTAGCCCCCCCAAAAAAATCAGGGTAGTTAGTGAGGTAAACACCAAGATAGAGAAGTCATTAGGGAGAAGGGCTGGGGTAAATGGAGAAAAAGACAAAGGCAGTAAGGACAGAGATGGGGCAGAAAGGGGTAAGACCATCAAAAAATGGAGGGTAATGAGTACCAGTGCCAGTAGTATAGGTAACAAGCTACCTGAACTGGTGGCCTTGATGGAAGAGGGATGCCTGGATACCATGGCAGTCACAGAAACATGGTACACAGAGAACCATGACTGGGATGTCAACATACCAGGGTACACAATCTACAGGAGGGACAGGGAGGGTAGAAGAGGAGGAGAAGTAGTTCTCTATGTAAGGGAAGGGATCAAAGCAATGGAACTAAAGGGTAAACAGGGAGGAGAGGAGGCACTGTGGGTCACCCTGGAGACTGGAAATGGCACCACAATCCATACAGGGGTTGTATGCAGACACCCATCTCAGGGGAGTAAATGGACAAGGAAATGATAAGAGGCATCCTTAGGATGACAGAGAAAGGGTAGATATTGCTGATAGGGGACCTGAATATGCCAGGTGTTAACTGGAGCACCTCTGCTGCAGCCACATCCAAGAGCAGGGCCATTCTCGATGCCCTACAGGGAGCATGCTTCAGACAGATTGTGTTGGAACCCACTTGGGGGGAAGCAGTCTTAGACTTGGTACTCTCAAATGGGGATGGAGAGAGAATCTCAGATGTAGAACTGGGTAGTCATCTGGGAACAAGTGACCACCAAACAGTGTGGTTCACGATAAACTCAGCTGTAGAGTCAAGCCATACAAAAGTGAAGGTACTGGACTTCAGGAGGGCTGATTTTGTCAAAATGGGAGAGTGCCACAGAAAAGCACTAGCAAACAGGCAAGAAGAAGGGGTGAAGCAACAATGGGGAAACATCAAAACTGCCATCACAGAGGCAACAAGCTTTTGTGTGAAGCAAATAAATCAAAATGAAAGAAAAAAACACTATGGTTCTCAAAAGAGATGGTGGGGAAGGTTAAGCAGAAAAAGATAGCATTCAGGAAGTATAAGGAAACAGAAGGAGCAGGACAGAGAACTGTACCAGTTAAAGCACAAGGAAGCAGGGAAGGCAATCAGAATAGCAAAGGCCCAAACTGAGGAAAAGATAGCCAACTCGGTTAAGAAGGGGGATAAAATCTTTTATAGGTACATTAGGGAGCAAAGAAAGATAAAGGGAGGGATACTGAGGCTGAATAAAGAGGAGGGTGGGTGGGCAGAGAGGACAGTGAAAAGCTGGGATACTGAATGAATACTTCTGCTCAGTATTCACAAAGGAAGAGGAGGGGGGTGTACCTAATCCAGTTAATAGAAGCAGTCTGGATAGGGGGGTCGATATCAGTCCTTTCACAGAAAAAAGGGTTCCAAAAGAACTCCTAAACCTGAAGGTGGACAAAGCAATGAGGCCTGATGGGATTTACCCCAGAATTCTAAAAGAACTAAGGGGAGAACTAGTAACACCATTGACTACCCTTTTTAACAAATCATGGGAAGATGGTGTGGTACCTGAGAACTGGAGTAGGATGGATGTGATTCCCCTTCATAAAAGTGGGAGCAAGACAGAGGCAGGAAACTACAGACCTCTCAGTTTTACCTCAGTGGTAGGGAAAATGATGAAATCACTTCTGAAGGAAAGAATTGTTGAGTACCTAAAGGCCAGTGGGGCACAGGACCCAAGATGGATTCACAACGGGAAGGTCATGTCAGACAAATCTAATCGATTTTTTTGACTGGGTGACCAAAGTAGTAGACCAGGAGGGGCTGTGGACATGGCCTACCTAGACTTTAGCAAGACATTTGACACAGTCCCACACAAAAGATTAATAAACAAATTAGCCAGCCTGGGAGTGGGTCCCAGGGTTGTAGCCTGGGTAAAACATTGGTTGCACAACAGGAAGCAGAGGGTAATAGTAAATGGAGTCCACTCCGAAGAAAGGGGGGTTACGAGCAGGGTACCGCAGGGTTCAACACTGAGTCCGGTCTTTTTTAATGTTTTTATAAGTGACATTGCAGAGGGACTGGAAGGAAAAGTATGACTCTTTGCAGACGGCACAAAGATCTGCAACAGGGTTGATACACAAGATGGGGTGAAAAGGATGAAAAGGGACTTGGCAAAGTTGGAGGAATGGTCAAATGTATGGCAGCTTAGATTCAATGCTAAGAATTGCAAAGTAATGCACCTGGGAAACAAAAGCCTGGGGAAGAGTACTCAGTGGGGGGTGAGATATTGACAACAACAAAAATGGAAAGGTACCTCGGGGTAATTATATCAGATGGCCTAAAGGTGGGTAAGCAATGTTAGAAGGCAGTAAGTAGGGCTGGGGGGATACGGGGATGCATAGGGAGAGGCACCACCAGTAGGAAAAAGGAAGTTTTTATCCCTCTGTACAGACAGTCAATGAGACCCCATCTGGAGTACTGTGTACAGTTCTGGAGACCCCATCTCTGCAAAGACATAGACTGGGTGGAAGCTGTCCAAAGGAGGGCAACCAGAATGGTGCAGGGTGTGCACTAGAAGACATATGAACAGAGACTAAAGGAGCTGAATATGTATACCCTCAAGGAAAGGGGGGCACGATAGAAACTTTCAAATACCTCTAGGGACTCAACAAAGTCCAAGAGGGTAGCATCTTTCAGAAAAAGAGATGTGCAAGAACGAGGGGGCACAATTTGAAGATAGAGGGGGGACAGCTCAGAGGTAATGTGAAGAAGTATTTTTTCATGGAGAGGGTTGTCAATGCATTTAACAGCCTTCCTGAGGTGGTCATGGAGTCAAAAACAGTGTGGGAGAATTCAAGAATACATAGGACAGACACAAGTCAATTCTAGTGGGGGGGTAGGAGGAAGTAGGCTGTTGGTTAACTAAGATCTGCAGCTTATCCATTAGGTAGGGAAATGGACAGATTAGGTGGGCCAAGCGGTCCTTATCTGCCATCAAATTCTATGTTTCTATGTTATGTTATGTTTCTATCTCTGTGTCAGCGTGTCGGCAGTGTGTCAGTGTTTCCTTGGGGATTTAAGTAATAACGTCGATCGCACAAAGCCGATCACCGTTAGGACGAATGTACATCAGCGAAAATCAGTTTTGCCAATACACATCCCAGAGCACTGCTTTTTTTTTGTTTATGCAGGGGCATGCACTACCCCCCCCCCCGCAGTCCCCTACTAAAAGATTCTCAACTCCAGGAGAGTGCATGTCAGGGGGGGTGCAAAGTCAGAAAAACTAGGGGCCAGGTGCAACAAAATGTATGCGTGCCCGGACCCGAACCCGGAACCCACGCAGCTGTAGTCTGCCACCCACCCACCATGCCATGGGGCCAGCTCGGCAGCCCACCACCACACCACACCATACAAACCCTCCCTCCCCTTCTGCCTGTCACACAGTGTGCTCACTCGCTCCCCCTCCCCCCCGCTTACATGTACATATAGAGACAGGATGTTGCTATATCCACAGTCACCCCCTCCCAATCCAGTAGTCCTGAGAACAGACACTGCTACTGAGTCACCCATTTTGTAAGCGCTCAATAGCGGTTGCCCTTCTCACAGGATACCGTTCCTTGGACAGGGCAAGTGAATGACTCGTAGCTCACATTTAAAACTAAACATTTTGCTTGAAATAGTTTTGCATCAGATAAAAAAAACTTCTGTAGTCTGCTCACTTACTTCCTGGGTTCACGGTACATCACCATCTGTGATGATGCAAGCGCATCACATTAGCATAAGAGGTTTGCCCTCGCTGCACCTTGGCTCACTCATCACTGTGAGCCATTATCACTTCTTCGTCCTGGGCTGCTTTATTGATAAGGCAATCAGAACTGCCACTCCTCCTGCCTTGTCAAACCTCCTTCAGCCTGCCCAACCCACACACAACCTTAGGCCTACTGATGTGCAGTCTTTCCTTGTCCCTAAATCCCTCACTTTGGCTGGTGACCAGGCCTTTACTGTCTGTGCTTCCAGATTCTGGAACTCCCTCCCTGTGCCCATTCAGTGTGCCACCACCCACTGCAGTTTTAAGAGATCCCTACTGGAACATCTGAACTCTGCTTCGGCCTGCAACTGTCCCTACAAATAAGAGGCTTGGTGAATTATATCTTGTATTAATCCTTAGCCTCTGCCTATGTCTAAGAGTGGTGTCCTACAAATTTGGTACCATACTGATACTTAAGCATTTATTGTCTACTTAAAGTCTTCTATTCACTGTACCTTTGTTTTTTGCCTTACCTAAAGTATGTTTCACATATTGCCAAAGACAGCCTCAACCTTACGTTCATGCATTCTAAAAATTGTCTGTTTATCTTTTCTTTGTTATATTGTTTGCACATCTTTCCCTTTGTAACCTCCCGAGTTATACCTGAAAATAGGCATTTTTGTCTAGTATGCTTACCTGGTCAACAAAAGCAAAAGAAATAAATAGATGCTAAACCAACATTTTCCTAACAGTCTCCTGTATTATGATAACCAACTGTATGTCGAGTTTGCTGCCATTTTATTTAGTTACGTTTTCAGTCACTGCTCATTCTGGCATACTGCATGTCTCAATGATTCCCTTGCTACAACATCACTGCCTTGCTGAACAAAAGAAAACTAAACTTCACAAGACAATGTGAACTTCTGAAAACCAGAACAGCACTGTGTGTGTGGAGTGGGGGGTGGAGGTGAACTCCAGCCCGTGTAGGAAGAGAGCTGCTTATAAAAAATACCTTACAAAAAGGAAAAAAGACTGCACTTGGATGCACAGAACATACAGCGAAGCTCACCAGTATCAAGCTCAGCTCTGCAGAATTCTGCAGCCGAGTCCCCAGTGCCACCAGAGATCCTACTGACACAGGGGTGCCCAATCCTGAGTGTCAGCTTCTTTTCCCATATAATAAAGAAAACCATCCCTCATCAGCTTCTGTTCCTCTGTAGTAAAGAAAGCCATCCCTCATTATTTCATTTTTTTGTAACTTAAAAAACTAAATACATCCATCAGTGACTTGCCCCCACTGCAACCTGTCTGTCTGTCTGTCTAATAAGCAGATTAAAGTGCCCACCTCTGGTACCACTTCATTCACCCCCTCTCCTCCAGGTCACCCTTCCCCTTATGTGTGGTGGCACCAGGTTGCCCACTGCTGGTGCCTCTGGAGAGCCTCCCAACACTGGGGTAGAGATATTGTGAAATTAAATTTCAACAGTAAAATTGCCGTGAAATTGGCAATTTTGCTGCCAGAAATTTGCTGCAAAATGGTGAAATTTTGCTGCAATTTTGCACCCTGCCATTCCCTATGCAAAACTCTCCCTGGTGTCTAGTGGTGCCCCCTGCCCCCCCCCCAGCCTCTCACCAGCCCAAATTATTCTCCTTGGTGTCTAGTGGTCCCACCCAGGCCGATCACCAGCAATAATTGAATAAAGCCCCCCAGATACTCTGGCCCCTCATGCCCTTTTTAATAAAATAAAAATTAAACCCACACTCCTGGTGTCTACTGCTCCCCCAGCTGATCACCGGTTGTAATTGAATAAAGCCCCCCCAGTTACCCTAGCCTCCTCATTTCCTTTTCTTAAAAATAAATAAATAAAACCCCCACTCAGTGGTGTCTAGTGGACCCCCCACACCCCCTACCCTGTCATCATGAGCGAGCACCCACCCTGCTCCTCCCAATACCCCGATCTGGCCACTGGCACAGCCCTCCACTCACCTCCATGGACGGCATGCTTGTCTGTCTGCTGTTTCTTGTTCCCCTCACCTTCCAGGTCGCCCGTCCCCTTATGTGTGTTGGCACCAGGGTGCCCATCCCAGTGCCGACAGAGATCCTCCCGACAGTAGTGTCAGCTTCAGTTCCCATTTAAGAAGGAAAACCATCCCTTGTTGAACTTTTTTTTAACCTGCAAAAAAAGAAAATACTCCATCAGTGATCTGACCTCCTCAAGCATCCTCTCCCACCCCACCCTGACCACCCACTCATCACCCACCATCCCACAAACCCTCATTCACCTGAACATGTCCCATGATGACACATTTTACTGCTGGAAATGGCAACTGCAAAATGAAAATATAAGGTAAATGCAGTTTAATGTATTTCAATGGGATTTTAAAGTTTGATTCATAACTTTGTCATTTGTGAACATCTTGACCCCACATTTCAAACACGGCCATTTTGGGATGCCACCTCAGCACCAATGACAGTGGAATTATGCAAATCTGGCCTTGAAGATGATTTCACTGTCACTCTGTGAAATCACCTTTCAGGCAGGATTTGAAAATTGTTACTGCCCTTCCTCATGAAGTGGGGTCACAAGAAAGTTATGTTGAAAATGTGTGGACAACTTATGAAAAAATGGCAAGTTATGAGCGTACATAGAAATTTTTCTACTCTCACGCTTAACTAATAGTAATTTTTAATATTTTTACCCCAAACTTTCAACAGAGCCATTTGTTCCCACCACCCAAGAATAATAATAATAATCTTTATTTGCTGTGCGCCATTCAAAACTGTCGAGGCGATTTACAATAAGTTAAAACAAAAAGATAAAACAGCTGTATAGAAAATATTCAATAAAATCCAATAATCAGCATTAATAATTCGGATAAGCTCGAGTTCATAAATATGTCTTCAGTGCCTGTTTAAACCCCCCCCCCATGGTCACGCATTCTCGAAGCTGACGTGGTAGAGAATTCCAAAGGGCTGAGGCTGCATACATAAATGCACAGGCCCCTGATGACTTTAAAGATACCCTTTCAATCTCTAACAACCGCTCATCAGCTGAACGGAGCAGTCACTCGGGGCAGTAAGGGGACAGAAGCTCTTTCAAGTAGTCCAAGTCAAGTCCGTGCTGGGCTTTGTAAGTCAGTAATCCGACTTTGAAGGTGATCCGCCACTGAATCAGCAACCAGTGCAGTTCACACAGCACCAATCTGATGTGGCATATATGGGGAATCCCCATCAGCAACCAGGCTGCAGCATTCTGCACCAGCTGCAGGCAGCTGATATCAACCCCCGGTAGCCCAAAGTAAAGGGAGTTGCAATAATCAAGGCGCGAGGTCACAAAGGCATGGATCAATGTAGGCAGGTCACGGGATGGAACAAGGTGCTTGATCTTGGTGATGTTCCATAAGTGGTAAAAGGATGACTTGATGACTGCTGACACCTACGATCGCAGTGTCAGCCCATCGTCAAGCATCACCCCCAGGTCCTGCACCAGTTCAGAGGTATGAAGCTGGGAGCCCCCCAGGAAGAGCCCTGTGGGCTGACCAACCCACGACCCCCTATCCAGTGACCCAAATCCACTACCATCACCTCAGTCTTCCCCAAGTTCAACTTCAGCCAACTGGAATTCATCCAATCCTAAATCTCAGCAGGGCAGTTATTAAAAGCCAAGAGTGCACTATCCTGGTCAGGTGCAAAGGTCGGTAGAGCTGGGTATCATCAGCATAGCAGTGAAATCTCAGCCCATACCATCTCACAATGTTTCCGAGGGGCAGCATATATGCTGCAAACAACATGGGGGACAGCACTGAGCCCTGAGGAACTCCACATGACAGAGAGAGAGGGTCGGAGGAATAAATCCCAGACACCACCTGACATGAATATGACACTTGTCATTTTTCAAATTCTGGCCAAACTGTGTTTTCACACCTCTGGTGCAGAATGATGTTTTGGTGGGGATTTGAACATTTTCACCTACTGGTTCTGGAGGTGGGGTAATAAGCAGAAAATACACTTAATATATTTTTCTTTGAAGTGAGCCCCACAAAAAACAATTACAACAAAGCAGATACATTGCTTTCCTGGAGGAATGCAATATGTACACCAACTAAGGAACAGGCAGTGATGGATGCAAGAAAATACAACTATTATTAAATGACAGTATTCATTATATACAACCACTGCAGTATGTGTTTTGGTAATAGGCTGTTGGTAATTTCAGTGTTGTAAATTTGAATATCCCACAGACTATTTAGTGCTTGAAACCATTTCCCATACACCTCTCTGTAAGAGAAAGAAAATCACAAGGAACAGTAAGCCTGACAAGCTAGTTGCAGACACGCCTCTCAATGGTTCTTCTGTGAAATGTGGGGGATGGGGCAAAACATGTGAAACAGAAACATAATCAAATCAAGGAGACACAAGCTTAGTATGTTCTGGGAACAAGAGTTCTGGTGAACATATATCTTGCACCATACATTATACAAATTTTTGCTTTAAAATCTCAATGTACAGTGTAATATGGAACTGCAACTTCTCCATAAGGGGAAAATGGTGGGCATCACTCCAGCTATAAGACAGCTGAGAAATACAGCTAAGGAGATTGTCATATTATGTTCATAGCACCTCATCAGCAGAACTGTAGACATCCGCCAATTAGTTCAAAAGACACAGTACTGATGGGTTCAAAGCGGCAGTGGGAACTTGGCAGTCAGATTTCATTTCAGTTTAGGTTATACTGCAATTGTGAAACACAATTAAAGTCAATACAGTAATAATAAATACAACAAAAACAAAAATATGTTACACGACTCTACAGAGACAGGTTAGTCTTACAAATAAGGGATACAGTACAGGAGTGGGGTTTTCTGTCTCTTTAAATCATTTCTGGCACAGATACAGAACCAACATTTCATGTTCTGTCTGTTCAGTATTTCTGTCTCAGCACTGTTCGGCTTCAGCCAACATGAAATCCATCTCAATTCAGAGTACAATCTCTGAAGGCTAGAATCTGTTAGACTATTCTCCCTTTTCATCCATAGAAATGAAGGAAAGGAATTTGGGTAATGATTCCAAGGCAGCTACGACAGGCATAAGCGCAGTACGCCAGTCCCAAAAGTGCAACTCACAAGTTACGCCATGATCTGCTACATGCGTGATTCCAAAAGAACACTTATGCTGCAACCCGCAACCGCTACAACAAATGCATGTTATGACACAGTTATGCCAAAGAAAGCCTACGCCATTGCGTAATGCGGCATGCGACATGTGTAACACACCAGCACCACAGAACTGCTACTCCAGAACAGGTGGCATATGGAAAGACGCCAGATAAAGGTAACGTAAGTTAGAACAAGGAATGTCTGTCCTAATCAGAGCACAGGCCATAGAAACACCCCAACACACACACACACAAAGCCAGACTGCAGCATACAGCCCAACCAGTAGGCCCCAAACATGGAACAAATGGGCAAACAATGGAACACCCAAGCAAATGTGCACTAGGAAGCCCAGGACACAGTGAAATAGGTAGCGGCATGGCCAGACAGGCCATTAGAAAGTGAATTATGTATGTGGTGCAACATGTACCATAGCATGTAGCAACAATAGCCCAACACTGAATATGGGACAAGGCATAGCAAAGTGGAACACAGAAGTGATGGGACATACAATGAGGAACAGTGCCAAGTAATGTGGGACATCTGAGAGGTATGTACTGCAGACAGCAGTGTAGTAGGACACACGGCACAGGCAGCAATAGGAGCAGAACTGGGAAAGCAGAGACCTGTGAGTGCAGGCACGACCACTACCCCCCAGCACCACCATGGCAGCACCTGCAGCACTATGGGGGACACACTGTGGTGCAACACAGCCCTGGCAATGGCATGGCACCCATGGCATCACCACCATGCTGCCAGGGGAGGTGAAACTGGCCACCAGGTGCAATGCGACATGAGTGGCAGCACTGGAGCTGGAACAGTGCCCATGCATGCTGTACAGCAGCCGTGAGGCAGGACCGTGATCATGGGACAGCACCACAGGCACACATCATGCATGGGCAACAGGCATGGAGTCACAGGAGGTGAAGGACACACACAGGCCAGAGGAACAACGCTGTAATGATGGTACTACCAGGCACGCTGCCCCTGCCATGGCCACTGATACATGTAAACAGTGCAACCACAACAGGAACACAGCACCAGGTGGCACAGATCTGCATACATATGGTGGTAAGATGCACTATTGCGGTGTGCCACTGGTGCCACACACAGGGACCACTGGTCCCCTGGGTGGAAGGGGAGCCATACAGGCTCATGGCCACCACACAGCCAAGACAAGCATGGTGTGGTGGCATGTGGGCCAGACCAGGCACAGTGCGCTGCGGTACATGGGGCACCATGCAGCCGTGACCACTGGTGTGCACCCATGACTGTGAGCTGCACAGCCAGCACAGATACTATGTGCACGGTGGGGATGCACAGGGGATGGCACAGGACCGCCACATGCATGCCCCCACATGCACAGCAACACACACACATGCACATGCCCATGCATACCAGAGACAGATGTGCAGAGCCAGGTGTGCATAAACAACATTTAATGAATGGTAAAAAACAGTATCAAACAAGGCAAACATTAACAAGAACAACAACATCAACTACAACAGGAAAGCCCTCAACCCCCCCACAATACACCCGTCCTGTACAGCCCACCCACACCAGCCCAGGTGGCCATCCCCCCAACCCATATTTACATGGCCCTCCCACACCATCTGTACAATGCCCACCCCAACAATCATCAACACCCAGCCAGAGGCCCCACCTCGTATGGACCCCACCCAGGCATGGCCCCCCACTGCCCCCACATGATATGCAGCCGCCCCAGACACCACACACCGCCCACAGTACCCCCCAACCCACATACCCACAACAGGCTGTCCTCACCTCCCCAAAGGCCTATACCTGCCAACTGGCCCAAGGCTGTAGGTCCACTGTTCATGGCCGGGTCCAGTGTGTGGCACTAGCACCTCTGAAGCACCACTAGGAAGGCACCCAGTGAGCCATGCAGTTGCACCACACTGGCCATGATAGCGTTTACCAGCACCACGAGCTCCTGGTCACCTGCCGGTAGCTGCCCTAGGTACAGTGAAACCTGCGGCCCAGGCTCATCCCGAGGTGACACATCACTAGAATCCACATCTCCTGGCTGTGGCAATTCCAGTCCACTGCCATCAGCCTGGTCCCCATCAATGTCCATGGCCTGCATGGCCACATCCTCCATCTGCACATCGGGGGGTGCCGTTGGCTCCTACATCCCCTCCATCCACTCCTCTTCCACTGGCTCTGCAGCAGGCACCTCCACTGCCACTGGCTCTGCAGCCAGCTGATTCGTGGCCTCTTCTAGCTCTGAAAGCTCCACCGGCCCCTGCTGCCCACTGTCCATGGTGTCCAGCACCTCCACCACCTCCTCTGCCTCCTCCACCACCTCCACCACCTCCAGTGGTGATGACAATGTGGATGGGCCGGACACTTCGCAGCCAGTGCACTGGGTGCGGCACAGGTATGCCTCTGCATCTGCCACCTTCACTTCTGCCATCACCCACAGCAGGGCCCTTTGGCAGGATGTCAGTCTGCTATGCACACCTGTAAGGAAGCAAAGGCTGAGGTCCGTGCTGGTCTGGAACATGCAGCACACACACACACACACATGCAACACACAACCGCCACCCCGGCCCCCATGGGCCACCAAGGCATGGTGACATCACATGGCAAACAGTGCATGCAGCTACCAGACCTCCTGTGCCCTGCCCCCTGTGCAAGGCCTGCTACATGCTGCTGGTCACTGTCCAGCTGACCCTGTGGACCCTGGTCACCATGTTCTGCACCTGTGCGGAAGGGTACACAGTTACACGTGTGCACCAGTGCAGGCTATGGCCAGTGTGGCAGCATAGCACCAATGTGTGGCTAGACATTGGTGTACCCACCTGCACCTGCATCCTGGACCATGTGCACATCTCTGTGTCCCTCCTGTGCGCCATGTCTAACAGATGCTTCAGAAGCCCTGGGTTCCACCGTGCCAGGTTCTGCCAGTAGTGCTGCAGCTGCCTAATGGTGCAGGGCACACCACTTCTGGCACCCAGGTGTGCTCCTATTGCCCTCCACGCCCTGGTACGCTCCTCCACAGTGTGCCTCCTGCACCCAGGCAGGAGGGGTGACATCCCGCACTGCTGGACTAAGTTCACCAGCTGTGCTGTCTCTGTCAGGGTGAAGTTGGGGGCCCTCCCACTGAGACTCAGGCCACTGCTCCATGGCATGCTATCCGCTGTGTGGCACCTGGCACGGGGATGTCTGGCACATGCGGTATAGATCTGCAAGGCAACAAGGCACAGCACACATGTCAGTGCACAGTAGTGTGGTGACCATACTGTCACTCCCCCTACATGTTTCCCGGTGTGACCAGCAGTGGACAGCATGACATACAGGGCTAGGGTACAGTGGCAGTGGGTGCAGCAGTGCACCCCACGTGCCATTCCTGCTGTGCCACATGGCAGTGCTGTGCTGCACATACATGCCCCTGTGTGCCACACCCCTACCGATGGTGTACGTGCTGCCACCGCACACCGCACACTGCAAGACAGGGCTGTGTGGTGCCATGCACATACAGTGCGCAATGAATGACCCCACGTCAGCTGCCTACACCACACTCCCCCACACTGCCACCCACCATACCCAGCTGTGCACCACCCTGTTGCCATTCCCATGCACAGTGGTGCCTGGGCACATGGCTGTCCACCACATGCCAGCAGCCTGCACTGTGTTCATGCGCAGTGACCTAGTCCAGCCGCACAATGCCTGGCTGTCATGTGGTGGCACACAGCATGGCACATGTTGCACAGCAGTCACACAGCACACCAGGCACAGCTGTGTACAGTGTGAATGGCTGGCGACATCCACACTCACCACCCTGCAGTTGCGATGTGCAGCTGCATGTGCAGTGGTGTACAGCACTTTGCTGAAACACCTGTTCCCAGGGTTGCAATCCCACTTCCCCCACATGCACACAGTGTGAATCTGAGCAAGGCACCTACCTACCCTGTGCTCCTGGCTCACACCTGTGGGCAGGCCCGCAGCCTAGCATGTCCCTCCTGGATAAACAATTGGCAACATGGTGTTAACAACCAGTATATACAGTGACTGTTGCATATGTGGTGGTATTGTACTGTCCTGCTACCTGCCAACATTCAGGGTGTGTCTCTCCTGGACAAACAGAATGGACCACAACATCAGCAACTGTATGTAGTACAGTCAGGAGCATATGTGCAGGTAGTGCACTGTTCCAGTACTCACCAATAGCCAGGGTGTGGCGCACCTGGATAAACAGTTTAACACAACATTAGCAACTGTATGTAGTACTGTCTGTAGCATAGGATCAGGTGGTGCACTGTCCCAGTACTCACCAATAGTCAGGGTGTGCCTCTCCTGGAGAAACAGATATTTACACAACATTAGCAACTATATGTAGTACTGTCTGTGGCAAAGGTTCAGGTACTGCACTGTCCCAGTGCTTACCAGTTTGCAGGGTGTGTGCCACCTGGGCCTACTATGTGTCAGGGACTTGTGTGGCTTGAATATGGTATTTGCTGCCTACAACTGCTGCCAGATCCACCCATCTCTCCAGCATGTTTGGTCTGCGGCCTAGGTTCTGCCTACACACCTCGCCATGCACATGTCGTACATACAGGCTACATGTGCATTGCAGAGTGGTACCACGCGTATGTGTCATGCGCTGGTGCATATCGCAGATACGCAACAGTGGGCCACGTGTGTGGCCTAGGCACAGGTCATGCATATGCAACATGTGGTATACCTCTCACACAGGCACCGGATGTGTGCAACATGCAACATGCCCTGTCACAGCAGTTGTAATGAGGTCGTCCACATGGATGTATAGTGTTTTACTCAGTGCAGGTGACATAGGACGTGACACAGTGTAGTGTAACAGTACAGTAGTGACAATCCCACACACATACCCACACCCAGTGACAGTGCAATGCACACACACACACACACACACACACACACACACAAGTGCTGCACTACGGTTCCCACACACCCCACATAGTGCACCCATGCACACACATGAACACACTCATGCACACCCCACACACACACCACACATCAGGACCTGGTGCCCTCCTAGACTGCCACACTGCCCACAGTCCACCCCCCATAGCAGCGGCACACTGAAGTGGTACAGTCGTCTGTCGCCTGCTGCTACTGCCCAGTCCTCTTGCGTTTGGCTGCCCCAGTGGTAGCACTGGGGCCACCCTACCCCTGGTACATGGCTGCTGGGCCACCACTGTCCAATGGTTCCGGTGGCAGTGCCGTCCTCCGAGGTCTGCCTCACCTCCCTGGGGTGGTTGGTGCATGTTCTGGTGCAGATCCCAGTCCAGTAACCTGCAGCCCACTGCCTTCCATAGCCTGCTGGTGTGCTGCCACTTGTGATGCCTCCAGTTGTCTGACACTGCTCCTGTGCCCTGTGCCCAGCACCTTCCACCTCATGGCCATGGTGGTGGGTGTTGTTGCTGCGGCCCTGTGCCTTGGCACTCTGGCCTCCTGTGGTGCCACTGGTACTGTTATTGTGGTTGGTGATGGCTGCTATAGCACTGGTGCTGTGGGTGTTGATGGCAAAGGGGGTCGAGGTGCCTGTTGTGCAGGTGTTGCCAGTGGTGCGGAGGGTGCCACTGCTGGGCCCTCCATCCCTGGCAGTGGCAGTGTTGTCACCACTGCTGTTAGTGACAGTTGTGGTGGTGCTGATGGCAGGTGCACTTCCTGTGGTGCCTGTGTGGTGGAATCCCTCACCGCAGTGCCTCATGGGTGCAGGCCTGCATGGCCCCCTCTAGCATGGCAGACAGTGCATCCGCCTGTCTCATCTGCTGGGCCACCGACCCCTCCACAGCCATGGCCAGGTGGGTGATGGCTCTCGTCTGTGCCTGCACACAGGCCTGGGTGGTGACCATGGTGTCCACCAAGTTATAAATGGCTGCCTCCGTGGTGCATGTCCCTGTCTCAAATCCTGCCTATTTTCAGGTACGACCCGGGGGAGGGGGATACAGATGAATGCCAACTGACCTTGAACCAGATTAAGCTGTTGGTGGTATTTTTTTAGTGAATGAGGGAAATTTGACCAGGACACAGGGGAAATTCCCCTACTCTTTTCGATAAGTGCCATGGGATCTTTAACATCCACCTGAACTACCACCAATCCAGGCAGATGGGACCTCAGTTTAACGTCTCATCCGAAAGACGGCACCTCAGGAGTGCAGCATCCCTCTCATGCTGCACTACAGTGTCAGTATTGGGATATTAACCCAAGTGCCAGATGTGAGAACTGAACCCACAGCCCTCTGACCTCCCGGCCTCAGAGATGAGTGTGCTACCTACTGAGCCACTGACATTCCAATGCCTCATGCTCCCCCACCACTGGTGTCCTTGCTTTGTCCTGCTGTGCCACATCAGCACCACCTGGGGTGTGCATCACAGTGGCCTGTCAGGTGGTCAACTGCCTGTGGTCCTGCTCTGCACCTGTGTCACTACTGTCCACCAGCCCTGTATCCACTGCTGCTGCTGTGTGGGGAGACATCAGTGCATCAGTGATACCTCCTGTCACAACCCCACACAGCAGGTCAGGCCCTCTGCTCCCACAGTACCAACCTCCGAGTGCAGTATTGTGAATAGGGTAACAGAACAGGGCAACCCTCCTGTCTGCTTGTGGGTCCGAATCACCTTTGGTCTCAAGTGCTGGAGGGATTCAAACTGTGAACCTCATGCTAGCATACCCAAATGTACAGGCTCAGATAATTCTGCTCTTCAGGGAAATGCCAGATATCTTTCGCCTACGGGCACCTAACCAGGTATACAAAATGAACCCTAAAAGCTGTATGAAAGACCTTAGGAAAATTCTTACCTTTTCCCAGTTTGGTATTACCAGGAAGCTTAAGAACTGTGTCCACTTTAACCCTCTGTACTTCACTTGTAAAAGAAAGAAATTCAAAGGCACACCAGTTAGTCTCTTTAAAATAAGAGGTTTACTAAGAAAATTGATAAAAATATGTAAAATGTAACTACAGAACAATATATCACAAAGCATGTAATCACTTAAAAGAACAAGGTTTAAAGTGCAATTTCCTTCCAACATACAGTTAGACTTTTCTATCTAATGTATACCTTCTCACAGTGCTTTAGGTAGCTGTTGTTCAAGAGAGTCCAAACAGGAATGTCCGTAAGTGGAAATACAGAATACAGCTAAACCCTGTGTCTCCACCCCTTCTATGATGCCACCTAGCTCCTCCTTTTAAAATATTACAAATTATACAACCAGGATGTCTTATCACTCAGGAGGTAAATTAAATAAGGTGACATCAGCAAAAACTCATTTCTCAAATGACTTCTTTGATCTTGAGTGGTTTCCTGCTTTTTTTCAAAGACATCAGAGAACTATTACAACTCTGCAGTTTTCTCACCTAGCTGTCATATAGCTTTCTAACACCAGCTAAAATTAACTGTTCTTCCTCTAAATGTCATAAAAGTTTATGATCTCTATCCTGGCAGCTGGTCAGCTACAATTAAGTCAGATAAACAGGAGGCCCTTAATTATGTCTTTCTAGTCTTTAGTTGTCTCCTGGCTTTCAGGTTAACATCTTGTAGCTGAAACCTTGGGGGGGGTCATCCCACAGGCTGTCTCATGAGAGACACTGAATAACACATTTTTATATTACAAAAATCATAGTGCGATCAGAACCAGCTGGTCAAGCATCACACCTCCCATGTCATGCCTACCATGCCTTCCACCATCCCAACCCCTGCATCACTGTCCCATGCACTGGGGGCAGCACTGGCCATGGCCTTACCTGCCCCAGTGTCTGCTGGTGCTGCACCTGTGGGAGACTGACAGTGCATCAGTGCTGCAACACCATTACATGCCTACCATGCGTGCCTCCATACCCACCCCTGCATTGCTGTCCCATGCAGTGGGGGCAGCGCTGGCCATTGGCTTACCTGCCCCTGTGTCTGCTGACACTGCACCTGTGGGGAACGACAGTATATCAGTGCTACCCCCCCATATCATGCCCACCATGCTTGCCTCCATTCCTGCCCCAGCGTCACTGTCCCATGCACTGTGGGCAGCACTGGCTGTCAGCTTACCTGCCCCTGTATCCACTGCTGCTTTACCTGTGGGGGAAACAAAAGTACATCAGTGCTGCCTCCCCATGTCTTGACTACACTGCATGCATTCTGCTCTGCTGTGCCACATTAAGGTGTTCAGTCCCTCATATTACCTCCCATCTGGTCTCTGTTCCACAATGTGTGGCCCTGCCCCCTCTTCACTGTGACAGCCATACTGCAACACTCTATGGTACATGATGCATATGTTATATTATTCATTATAAAATGGCATGCACAACTTCTGGCTTCTGATTGGTCAGTTGGCCATTACAGCAGGGATGTTATCCTGGCGTAACATCCCTGCTGTTCACCTTGCTGATTTATTGCTACATTGGCTGTTGCCACATGATGATTGTTTGCACTGTCCCTTTAGACTCATCGATATTGTTACACACTACCTAACACATTCTTGGGCATTATTGTTGTCTGTATACCATACAATGCCATTGTTTGATAGGCATAGTGCCCTCCCAGGTGGGTGTTCTGCTGGGATAACATCCCTTCTCGGGTGTTGTGCACATTCGGCCGGTGGCATCGGGCCACACCACCTGAAACAGGCTTTTATCCCAGCATATCACCCTCCCTGTTGGACATTGTTCCTTTCCTTCATAATAGACGTTCTGACCATACAGCACACATTTACACAGTGCCCTGAGCTTCTTAGGGAACATTTGCTTTGGTGTTCCACATTGTGTGGGGCATTGTTCAACATTAGGGGCACAGCTGGTTGGGAGTGATGCATCCATGCCACCATTCACACCCCTGCAGCGCCATCCCACCCACTGCAGGCAGTGCTGGCCATCCACTTACCCGTCCCTGCATCCATCGGTGACATGTCAAGGTCCGTGTCCCCATGGATGCTGTGCTGGCTCATGAATGCCAGCACCCTCTTTTTATGGCCACTGAGGGGTCTCACCTCCTGTGGCCTACCTCCTGTGGCCACCCCCTGCTGCCTGTTCTGGGCCTCCTTGGCCTTGGCATGGCACTTCAGGTCACTTAGGTGCTTCTGTATATCACGCACGGTGCACCTCACATTTGCGATGGCATTGACCCCCTTGGCCACCTCCTCCCATGCCTCCTTCCACCTGAAGCACTGCTCCAATTCCCCTCCCTTGCCCATAAGCAGTTCTGGTTGGGCCTCCAGTTCATCCAGGAGAACTTCAGTCTCCTCGTGTGTAAAGTTCCTCTTACGTTTTTTACTTCCGCTTGCTGCCTCTCCACTGCTACCCGCCATCTTTCCCGTAGCTCCTACACCATGTCTGCATCTTGTACACTTTCATATGGTCATCAGGTTATGACATGCATAATGCTACGCCGCTATTGTGGGTTACGCCATTTCTTGCGGGTGTAACTTGTGACATGCATAATTCGGCATTTTCCATCGTATCTGGTGATTCTGTTGGAATATAGCACAGCTCACATGTCACAGGGGCTTTGGCATAACTTTACGCACTGGCGTACTTTGCACCATGCCCTCCCCACTGTCTTGGAATCGGGCCCCTGGTTTTAGATAGTACATTTCATACATCCTGTATCCCAAAGTTATGTACAGTGCAGGGCAATTGTGAATGTTAATGCCACTTAGATGTACAGGAAGATTCAAACAGCACAGAGCTAAGAGCAGAGAAACATTACACTGATAGGTTAAGTGACTTGCTCTGAGTTGGACAATAAGTAAGTGGCAGATGAGATTCCAACCTGGATCACCAGGTTCATAGGGCTGTGCTCCCAACCACTAGGCAGAGTTGCCTTCCATTTTCCTGCAGAACTAACTCATCAGACAGAATGGTTCTTAGCCTCAAAGAGTTCTTAAAAATACCTTCTATTTATTTGAACAATTTTTCACAAGCGTACACCCAAACACATATTTGCTCAACATTTAATGGCATTTAAGCCACTTTCCCAGAAGTCAATATTTCTGATTAGGCTTCTTATCACGTATACAGTCATATATTAGTTTCAGTTATTTCGATTTTCAAGCTCGCTGGCCTCTTATGAACTGGTAGTACCCCATGTCATAAAGTCTGTCTATTTTCTCTCTTACTATGCAACCTGTATTTTTCCTTTCTATCTATGCAACCTCAACCCTCTAAGATTCAGAATATGGTGCTGTTCAGGGAGACCTCACATCTACATGACACTTTGTGGCATGGGGTATCACCAGTTTCTAAGAGACCACAGAGCTTGACTGTGGGAAGAAACGAAAATAATATATGATTGAATAAGTGATTAGAAACCTATTCTGGAGCACTGGCTCTTGAGAAAGTGACCTAAATGCCACAAAATGTGGAGCAGTTGTGTATTTGGGTGTACACTTCCAAAAAAAATGTTTAATCAAATACAGAGCGTGGAATTTTTAAAATTCATAAGACAAGCAAAACTGCTAGTTACATCAAGTACACTTTTTAAATGTCATAAAATGGACAATATTCCTAGTTATATCAGTTGGGACTTCAAAAGTCACAGCATGAGGCTATTTTCAAAATTTTGACTTACCTTCAGAATTTCTATCTGTTTTATGGTACGTATGGTACTTTAAATTGCGTTTTGGGATGCAAAAATACTGGACAGAATACTAAATGATAGATATAGTTACACTTGGTCTTAAAATTGTGCCTAGGCCCATTGATACCTGAACATTGAAAACAGGACCTATGTAAGTCCGAGTTGTGAAAAACAGAAGTACAGAAGCTATATCCTGTCTTTGAAAATTGGATGTAGAGGTAGTTTTGCTTATGTCTGAAGCTGAGCAATAGAAAATTGTATCTAGACATAGGGTTTGACCCCCCCCCACACATATTTTTAAGGACTCTTGGGGTGAGTGTGCGGCCATTCTTCTTTCTTATTCAAGCACTTCACGTGTGATCAGGCATCTCCCCAACAGCTTTTTATTTTTCCCCTTGCAGGGAACCCAGCCTTCAATATACTCTTTATTGGCCTGAGACAGTAAACTCAGCAAGTTTTTCAGTGTTGAGCCTGGGTTGTTTCATTCTTGGCTGCAACATGTGCCCACCAAAAATGTTTCTGATAATTTGACATATACTCCAGACAGTTTAGATAAAAGATCTTGCACGTATAATGGAACACCGATGAAACAGTGCATAAGATCAGGAAAAATTAAGTCACTTAGATTCGGTTGTGCCAGTTTAAGGGCACTGCTTACAATATTTTTCCAATGAATCTAAGCTGGCATGATGCATCCCTGTTAAACTATTAGCAAACCTGGTGAGGCAAAAGATGAAATATTTTGCATAACCAAAAGAACATCAATGACATTTATTGGATTAGAGTAACTAACCACTGGCCTGGCCTACTAAAAACATTCAAGCTTCATGCTTTTCCATTCAATATTTTTATTCACCATAATAGTATTCATGCAGTTAAATATGAGGCTAAAATTCTGTAAACCTGTTTATGTCATTTCTGCTTACCGGCCGGCACATAAATGTACCATACCACCGACAGTGCAAAGAGGAAAAATATCTTCAAGTTATCTTAATAGCCTGAGGTGCAGACCTACAAAAAAACAGAAACATACAAAGAAGTGTATTACTTCTGCAAACAAAGGGAAATATGTAGCTTGATAACTGTGAAAAGTCACTGGCAGATATCCTAATCCTTGCAACAGTATATAAGTATTTGCTTAATAAACTAAAGCATAGCTGTAGTGTATGCACAGTACAATGGCAATTTAATGAAAGAGAAGTTTGTGTTTGCTGATTGGGGTCATTTCATTATTAAGAATTACATTGACAGAAAACCTCTAGATGGTTTTAAAAACTTGGTAAACAGCATATTTTGAGCATATGTAGCCATGCTCTTTACTGGTGGTGTAGCACTGCCAAGCAAATTTTGTTTTAATGACTGGAGTTTTAAAAGGTTCGATACTTGTATAAATGGCACTCATACCTCCACCAAGGAGCTTCTTCATGTGCCTGATGCACAAGGGTGTTAACCCTTAGGAAAACATTACTGCCAGATGTGGATACCAAGGACTTAAAAGGAACCTAACAGAGACATTTTCCACCAAACTCTCAGTGGATGCCCACTCTACTTATGTTGGAAATAAATCCAAGGTACACACACATCTACTAAATTGATGGCCAAGGTTTATTTATAATAATACAAGATGATACAAGTGAGACAGTTACAGGAGACATGCAATCACAGTACAGAGACATAGACTTAAGGGCCCTGGGGCTCCACACTGTCAGCCCCTGGAATGGGGAAAACATAAATGAATCCTAGGACCTCCTTGCCATATGCCAGCTATAGGAGACCTCACCCTTCATTCCCAGGAATGTCTAACAGTCAGCCTGGTTACCCTGAGATAATTCCTCTTCAATATCACACTGCTGTACTGAACCTTTGGCTCACATGACTGGTGTTGTGGATGAGGATGGCCCAGTCCTTGGTGGCCTGAGATTGCCCGGGACTCCTGCACTCACTTGGTTAACCCATCCTATAGGTGACACCTGCTAAGGCATACACTTCTACACTCACCGCCATCTGACAATGTCAGTCCTGTAACAGGCTGTAGTCCCCTGCTCCATCCATATACCTGGAGTATGCCTGGACCTGTCTAGGCAGGCATCTTACATGATGTTCTCCTTCACGCCCTCCACAGGCTTCTCAGCTCTCAGGAGGCCAATTTGAGACTCTCCCTATTGCGCCATTTGCCCCTCCCATACAAAAGGAAGCCCAGATCACATGGTGCAGGAAACACAAGCTGACTCCTCCAGCCTTACATGAACAGGATCCTGTTTGGTAACCCACTCTGATTATGTAAAGGGTTGCACATATATATGATGACTTTAATATGGTCATTAGCTTGGTTGGTACCAATGATAAACCCTACTTTAAAGACATTTTTTCACTGTTGTTTTACTTGCTATCCCAGTTTTCCATATTCAAGGCAATTCCATATTTTGTGTTTATTTTAACAAGGGCTGAATCCTTCATGAAGACATTTATGAGCTGCAAACCAGGAGTTCCCTGGTTCACGCCTCCTGATAAAGGGATAGCATAACTCTGAAGCACTGAGGCTGGGAGAAGAGTGTGGTAGCAAAAATTCACTACACGTGTGTTAAAAAAATATATTTACTATTGTTAGTATTAAGGGTGAATTAAAATTTACTCTTACTGAATTTCTGAGTCTGGAGTGCTGGATTTTTTTATATTAAAGTTCCCCGGTTCATGACTTGATGTTGGATTACTGTACTTGTTGTTCACTAAGAACTTTGTGGCAGCCATAACACCAAAATCCAAATGTTAGATAGCACAGTAAATGAAATACCAGTCATCTGATTTACAGTCAATTGTAATTCTTAGTGCACTGACAGTAGAAGCAGAAAACCCAGGTTCAAATCCAGTTAGACCAGTTGATTCACCATAGGAACTGACAAAGTAATGACTTCCATGTGCTGTAGTTCCAGACAGTTGTAGAGTCAGGTAAAAGTATAACCCTACTGACTATGACATGTTGTGTTTCAGTTGGGCTGTCCTGGGTAAATTCACTGTAAAGAAAAAATTAGAATTTGGATATAAAACAGGATAAAGGCTGCTTCCAGTGGACAGAAGTGCATGAGCTACTAGCACAGCAAATTGGCAAAAGATAAACTTTTATTTCACAGATGTGGTGCTAAAAAGCCATGCAAAATACTAGAGTTAGTCCTACAAAGTCAACTGATGATGTTTTGTTCCAAAATGAACTTCATCATAGATAACATCTTATTTCATGAAAATTGTTTGCCAACTCAACAGTGGATTACCCATCATTTCAGCTACAAGTGAGGATACTAACAGGGAGGGTTGAATCTAACAAAAACAAAATTATTTTTATTTTTGTTTTATTTATTTACTGCTCTTAATAAAGACCCCAGGGTAAAGTAACTAGCAGAACTTTACAGGGAAAATCATGAAAATAGAACTAATGGCAAGCAAGAAAACCATGAATGTTTATGACATAAGGATTGTGGGTATAGAATTTGCATAGCTTAAGGTCATTCAGATAGTAGCGGATAGTAATGCCATCCATCAGAGCAGATCAGGGGCTAGGGATTCACAAAAAATCACAAAGCACAGCGCAAAAGTTTGCATTGCACTTCGAATTTTCCCAGGTGTCAAATCTTGCTCAGTCGGATAGAGAACTGTGCTAACTGACTGAGAATAGGGCCAGATGGAGTCAGAGCTAACCACAATACTGCTAGTGCTAACCCCACTAGTGATGTCCCAACATGCAGCCAGGAGTATGGCTCTGCCATGAATAGTGCAGGTGTGCTGTTTCCAGTTCACTATAGTAGCCATGTAAATGAGCCCATTGGGCATGCAATGCACTATGCGGCCATTTGCAAGCCTATTATGGGCCCATTTACATAGGCCGTGGTGAGTTTAAAACACCCCTCATCCCCTGCCCCAGTATGTTTACCAAGCACCCAGGTGCTAGTGGCCCCCTCTTCCCGTTATCTCTGATCAGCAGCCCGAGTAAAGAGAAAGAAATCTCTCTGGTGTTAGTGATCCCTCCATGATCACTGATCACAGGACCATGTAAAAATATAAAAACAGCCTACTTGGTGCTAGTGGTCACCCCTTCCCCCTGCGCAAACGCCAATCGCCAGCCTGTATATAAAATAAAATTTTACCTGGTGTCCCGTTTCCCTCCCACAACCCATGCCCGATGTAGAATTACTATTCCCTGGTGTCTAGAGGTCCCTCCCACCACCCACTCCTCGATTCCCTATAAAAGAAATGAAATGCATTCCCTGATGTCTAGCAAACCCTCGCCTCCCTATCCCTGATCCCCTGTAAAAGAACCAGATGTCACTTCCCTGGCATCTAAGTGGACCCCTCCGTACCCCCACCCCAGTAGATAGTGCCCACTTCCCCACTCCCCCATCCCAAATTCTAACCAGCAATGGGCACAGCCCTCATCTCTCCTCTCTCCTCTCCCCACCATGGTCAGCCACTGACTGAGCTGTCAATGAGCATGTACTGTATACGGTTGACAGCTCAGTTGGCAGCCGGTTATGGTAGAGAGAGGAGGGCTGTGCCAGTTGCCAGATCAGGTTTGGAATTGGAGGAGCAGATGGTGGGTGCTACCTGTTGAGGTGGGGGGTTGGAGGGTCCACTAGATACCAGGGAAGGGACATCTGGTTCTTTTACAGGGAAGGGACGTTTGGTTCTTTTACACTGGATTGGTGATAGGGAGTGGGGTCTGCTAGATGCCAGTGAATGGGTTTCATTTCTTTTACAGGGGATTGGGGAACAGGTGGGGGGAGGCACCACTGGATACCAGGGAGTAGTGATTGAGACATAGGGTGAGGGAGTAGGTGGGGGGAGGGACCACTGGACACCAGGAAATAGTACTTGTACATTGAACATAGGTGAAAGTGGGGGAAGGGAAACTAGTCACCGGGGAAAATTCTGTTTCATACACAGGCCTCGATTGGCAATCATTGGGAAGGGGGCACCACAGTACCTTCGTCAACCACTAGGGTTGCATGAGATAAGGAAAGGTCTCAGTCAGCAATATTTGCTCCATGCAAGGGGACCACACAGGAGGCCCTTGCACAGAGAAAATGCTTTGTGAATTGGACAGTGCCAATATTCATGTCCCTTCCCCCTTATTTGCATTGCAGCCCCTCCACACTTTGCCCCAGCACAAACCCGATTTGAATACCAACTTGTCACAAAACTCAGTTTGCTCACACAAAACTGGTTAGTGCTGGTGCAACGTTTTGAGAATCCTGACCCAAATCAGATAACATAAAAAAAATCAGACAGTCGCTTCAAAGTACTGCAGTGCTACTCTAAACCAAGCCACTCAAAAATGGGAATGATAACACTCACACACTCAACAGAAAACAAAAAGCTCTATTGCAGATCAAAAATGATAGTTCACTCACCTGGTAAAGGTGATTACAGGAGCACCTTTTTACAGCATTCCGCGTCACGACACATGGGTTATCCTGCACTCTCTTCATAAGCTAATGCACAAAGGAATGCCAAATTTTGAAATCCGATCTCTCTCTCTCTCTCTCTCTCTCTCACTCTCTGCTCCCACAATCCATAGTATGAAATCTTCCAGAGCTTGTGGTAATTCTTAAAATAATGTAATTGCAAATAGATACCCAACCCTAACGGCCCCGATCTGGGATGCCAAGAAATAATAATCACACTTACAAGTGGTAGTCCTTGCAATTAAAGTCCCTTTTTAATGTTAACAGCTAAGATACTAACATATGGCCAATTAAATTGCAATCGGTTACATACATTCTCTCCAGTTCACGAAATTTCTCAAATATATGCAGAAATCAAATACAATTCTTTGGCTGTGGACTGTGCTGTTAAGCTGACCCTATACTGCTGGCTTTTTCCTCCTCCCTGGGTGGGATATGGAGTGCTATAAAAAGGTGCTCCTATAATCACCTTTAGCAGGTGAGTAAACTACCATTATCTATCACAACTTTTTATAGCGCTCCGAGTCACAAGTCATGGGTGATTATACAGCAGTATTGATTTCTTGTAGGGTGGGAGGAGGAATAGGTATTAGCACAGTCCTGATTACCTTGTGACCAAAATTCAAGTTACCAGTGAGACCTGTATCCAACCGGTAAAACCTGTTAAAAGTTTTGGGGGATGACCAGGTGGCAGCCTGACAAATTTCCACTATGGATGCTGAATTGCACTCTGCCCATGAAGTGGCAACCACTCTAGTGGAAAGGGCTTGGACCTTGGCTGGAGCTGAAATGTCAGCAGAGGCATATGCTCTGATTATGGTTTGTCTTAACTATCTGGCTACTGTTGATCTGGAGGCCTGTAGACCCTATTTTGGACCCTGGGGGATAATAAACATCCTGTATGACCTAAAAGCAGCTGTTCTGATGAGGTAGGTCCTCAGTGTCTGACCCAGGTCCAATCAGATGAGCATGTCCCTGTGGGGATCATCTTCCTGTGGGTTGAAGATAAGCACCAACATCTCTTGTGCCATGTGAAAGGTTGAAAATATCTTAGGTATAAAGGACGGGACTGTTAATAGAACTATCTGGTCTGGGAAGAAGTTTAGGAAGGGTTCTCCTCAGGACAGAGCCTGAATTTCGCTGGTCCTCTTGGTTGACAAGGTGGTCACCAGGAAATCTGTTTTCATAGTGAGGTTAAGAATTGGGGTTGTTTCCAAAGATTCAAAGGGTGCATCAGTTAATGTGTCCGGAACCAGGTTGAGGTGCCACAGGGCAGTGGGTGGTCTAGGGTGGTGATAAAAAATTGGCTGCAGCTTTTAGGAATGTTTGGAGTAAAGGGTATGTCCCCGATAGTTGTCCATCTGTCTCACCATAGATAGCCCCAATGGCTACTGCTTGTACCCGTAAGGATGGCAAAGTCAGTCCTTTGTCTAAACCCTCCTTTAGGAAATCTAGAATATCAATGACTGTGCAAGAAGACACAAATCTGTCTCTTGTCTGACACCAAGATGTAAACCTTAACCAGTGTCTGTCATAAGTCCTATTAGTAGAATCCCTTCTGGCTTGCAACATTGTTTCAGCGACCTTACCGGATATCCCAGCTGTTAACAGTCTAGACCTCTGAGCGGCCATGTTGTTAACTTCAGTGGGAGTGGGTCTTCGTGCCAAATCAGTCCTTGTCTGAGAAGATTCTGATATGGGGTTAGTAGCATTGGTTTATCTATGAGCATCCTCTTGATGAGGGTGTACCAAGTTCTTCTTGGCCAGTCTGGTGCAATCAACAGTACCATGCTGGCTGTATCTCTTATTTTCTGAAGAACTTGTGATATCATCAAAATGGGGGGGAAAGACATATGTTCTTTGAAACTTCCAGGGTGTTGATATCACATCCACTGCTACTGCCCCCATCTCTCTGAATCTGGAGATGAATGTCAGTAATTATTTGTTCTTATTCGATGCCATCAGATCTATTTGAAAAGGTCCCAATCTCTTTTGGAGTATCTCAAAGATCTCTGGGTTGAGTTGTCACTCCCCTTGTTGAATAGACTGTCTGCTTAGCCAGTCTGCTGTCATATTCAGGCTCCCTGCCAGGTGTACTGCAATAAGGCTGAGTAGGTGTTTCTCTTTCCATACCATCAGTTTATGAGTCTCTTGTGCCATTGCCTTGCTCCTCATGCCTCTCTGTTTATTTATGTAGGCCATGATTACTTTGCTGTCCATTCTTATTTTTACGCATCTTTTCCTAACCTGTGCCTAGAAGTGTTTGAAAGCCAGTCGGATAGCTCTGGTCTCTAGAATGTTTATTGGGAGGCGAGACTCTTGTTGTGACCATTTACCTTGCACAGACTGTCTGTTCAGAACAGCACCCCAACCGAGCAGGTCTGCATCTGTTTTGAGGGTACGTGTTACATGTTTGTCCAATATTGCTTCCTGTCTCAGGTTGTGTGGGTTCATCCACCACTTTAGTGAGTTCTTTACAGGTGTTGTGAGAGTCACTCTCTGATTGTAGTTCTGTGAGTTGTAATCCCACTTGTTTAGTAGGAGGTGCTGCAGTGGTCTCATGTGGGATCTTGCCCAATCGTGTAGGTCTATATACACTGCCATCAGGCCCAGCAATTGCATCAGGTGTCATAAGGTTGTCATCACTCCCTGTAGGATTCTCCTGTAATGCCAGATGATGCTGACTATCCAATCTTCTGAGGGCCTGACTGTGCCCCTCGCTGTGTCGAAGATCACCCCCAGGTGTTCGATCATTGTCGAGGGAGATAGGTGGCTTTTGTTGGAGTTGACTATCCACCCGTGTTATCTCAGTAGTTGCTGGGCCCAGGAGGTTGCCCTGTGTAACGTCTCTGATGACCTTGCCCATATTAGCCAGTCGTTGAGGTACAGGATTACATTTATGCCTTCTATCCGCAGCCTTGCTGCCAGTGGTGCCATGACTTTTGTAAACACTTGAGGGGCTGACATGAGACCAAATGGCAGGCATTGGCACTGGCATTGGAGTTCCAGGATACAGAAGCAGGGCTGATGGGAATGTGGAGGTAAGCATTTTTGAGATCTATGAAGGTTAACACGTCCCCTTTTTGTATTGCTGCAATAGTTTAGAGTAGTGTCTCCATCTTGCATCTCTGATATCTGACAAAGTTGTTCACAAATTTTAGGTCTAGGATGGGCCTGAGATCTTCTATCTTCTTTGGAACCAGAAAGAAGACTAAGTAAATGCCTGAGCAATGTTCTTGTTTTGGGACTGGGTCTACGGCCTTGCTGTGTAGTAATTGATTCAAGATCTCTCTGACTTGGTGTAAGATTGTCTTGTCCCCTGAAACATGAGACTGTAGGAACCTTTCCCGTCTGGGAGTTGCATTGAACTCTTTGCGTACCCTTGTGACACGATCTCTATGACCCATTTGTTTGACACTGATCTGGTCCAGGTTTCTGTGAACTGTTGCAGTCTTCCACCCACCACCTCTGATGCTTCCTGGACCAGTGGAATCTCATTGTCAAAAACCTCTATTCGAGCTACCGGGCTTGAAGGATGGCTTACTATTATAGTTGCCTCCACGTCCTCTATTGCCCTGTTAATGCAGTTTGTGGTTGAAAAAGTTCTGTTTGAATCCAAACGAACACCTGTCTTGTCCCTGTTGGCTTTGGCCCCTTTTGTTTTTATTTCCGAAGTTGCAAACTTGTTACTCTGAAAGGAAGGCAATGTGGCTTGTCCTCCCTGATTGTCCATGTCATTTCCTTTTTTGACCGCAAACTCTTCTATGCCAGGGCTGAACACTTTGTCACCAAAGAATGGCAGCTTCATAACTCTAACTTTGGATTCTTGATCCACATTCCACATTTTTAGCCAAATGTGCCTCCTGGGTCAGTTCATGGTCACTGCCGACCTGGATGACATCTTGAAGCTGTCAATCGTTCTTGTGTTAAGCATGGTTTTTGTGGGTTAAAAGTAACAGGAAGTACAAATATGTTATGTTTAATGCTGTTAATTCAAAGTGGGGATACTGAGTTAAATCCGGGCCCTAATTATAAAAAAATTAAGCAGCTTTCGATGGTTCATGAGAACGTTAGAAGCATAGTCCATAAAATGGACAAGTATAGGGTATGGGCAACTAAAACTGAGTATGATTTATTAGCAGTATCAGAAACATGGTTACATACAGATATAATGCAGAAAGAAATTCAGCTTTCAGGATTTTCTATAGAACGTGCAGATAGAGGTAAAAGGGGAGCGGGGTGATGTTGTTTATTAAGAATACTCTTGGCCCCTATAAAGTACTGTTAAGTATGAACAAGGAAGGAATTGACTGTCTTATTATTGAATTAATTGCAATAAAATTAGTGGTAGGAGTGTTTTATGCACCCCCTAAAACAAAAAGTAAAACATTTGATGTACTAGCAGAGTTCATTTTAGAAAAAATAAAGGACAAACAAGTAGTTTTAACAGGGGACTTTAATGCAGATTGGTTTCAGACTAAAGGGAGGAAATTGGAGAGTAGTTTTTCAATTCTGGGTTTGCACCAAATAATATAACAATCTACAAGAAATACAAAAAATGGAACTTGTGGTTCTCTTTTAGATTTATTTTTTGCATCCCAGGACATAGTAAAAACCTGGGAAGTATTACCTTTAAATTTGGGGGATCATAATCCTATCACTTGTACTATTGAGTTACAACAGTGCATTACTCAACAATCAACTATTTATTGGAGCAGAGATTTTAGAGGGTTTAATGAGCAATCCTTTGTAAATCATCTAGGGCAAATCCACTGGGATAGAATTTATTTGATACCAGACATAGAACTGGCTATTCAAGAGTTTAATGACATGTTTTTGAATGTAATACAGTACCATGCCCCATTAATAAGAAAATTAAAAAGGAATAAAGAAGCCCCATGGATCACCGATAAGATAAAAAATTATTTAAGGATTAGAGATAGGATATGGAAAAAGGCGAGAAAAACAAAGAAAGAAGCAGATTGGAATACCTTCAGGTTTTGGAGGAATAAGTGTAAAAATATAATTCAAAACATAAAGAATAAATATTATCAGAATAAAATAAATAATTCCTCTGACTCCAAGCAGTTTTGGAAGCTTATAACAGAGCTGAAATCCCCAAATAAAGACTCCACAAGTCCTACTTTGGTACAAGATGGAAAACTAGTGACTGATACAAAGGTTATAGTGAATATTTTTAATACGTATTTTTTGGAATTACCGGATTTAAAGTTACCAGATTTAAATGGGAATGGAATGGATTTCTCTACTGTATCAGACATGCTGGTAGCCCATGCAGGAATATTTAAGTTTGACATTTTAAAAGAGAGGGATATACTGAAAGAGCTAAAAAATTTAAATAAAAGTAAATCAGGAGGTATTGATGGGATTGAGGCCCAATATTTAAAATTGGGAGCACATGTAATAGCCCCTATTGTCACCCATTTGTTCAATTGGAGTTTGAGTACTTCTACTGTTCCTGAAATTTGGAAGACGGGGAAAATTATTCCCATTTATAAGTCTGGGGATCAAACTATTCCTTCAAATTATAGGCCAATAGCTTTTTTGCCAATCTTATCTAAAATCTTGGAACGTAAAGTCTGTGAACAGGTAAATAATTATTTAGATAGAAATACTGTAATAGTAGATGAACAACATGGTTTTAGAAAGGGGAGATCCACAAACACTGCCCTGTTGGAATTTAATGACCTGGTTGCTACATCTATGAACCAAGGAAAGTACACTGGGGCAGTGTTTGTGGATCTCAGTAAGGCTTTTGATTTAGTTCAATATGATTTGCTTTTGACTAGGTTAAGGGCCATAGGGATTAAGGGCCAATTATTAAAATGGCTTAAGTCATATTTGACAAATAGATATCAATGTGTTCAATGTGGCATAATGATGTCTGCCCCTGGGAAACTAGAGCGAGGTGTTCCCCAGGGCTCTATTTTGGGCCCATTATTATTTAATATTTATGTTAATAATTTGGTTCATGAAATTAAACATAGTGAGGTGAGACTGTATGCAGACGACACTGTTTTAGTGGTGTCTGCTGACAGTCTCACAGGTATGATGGATTTGCTTCAAAGTGATTTATTACAAATGCAAAAATGGTTCAGTAAATCTGGTCTTCTTTTGAATGCTAAAAAAACACAAACTATGTTGTTTTCGATTGGTTCATATAGAGGAAAAGAGCCCAAACCACAATTACATTTACAAGATGGTACAAAGATTGAAAATGTATTAACATACAGATACTTAGGGTTTCAAGTAGATGTTAGAATGACATATGTAAATCATATATCAGTTCAGGTAAAGAAAGTGAATAAAAGATTAGGGGCCCTTAGAAGAGTTACGGGAGCTTTACCTTTGGTGGCAAAGGAGCGATTGGCAAAACAGATGCTGTTACCCATACTGGAGTATGGTTCTATAATTTACATGAATTCGACTAAAACTGCTTTAAATTTGGTTAATCAAATATATTATAGGATAGGTAAATTTGCTTCCGGAAGTATTAAAAATGAGCATCATTGTATAATTTATAATAAGTTAAATTGGCTTCAACCTGAAGCAAAAAGAAACTATCTCTGGCTTACTATACTGTATGTCATAAGATAATTCACAAAAAGTATAACCATCCTTTGTATAAGCAATTAAAAAGAAAGATAAATAACGAATCGTATATAAAGACTAGGAATCCATTAAGCAATATCCCAATGTATAGAAGCTTTAATAGACTAAGGGACAGTATGCTCCAGAATAGAGTAGCATTGAGTTGGAATGGTTTGACTGAATCACAGAAAACAAATTTAGATTTTTTTAAATTTAAAAATGAATTGTTTAATAGTTTGTATTTTACATGTATGTGTTTTAAATAACGTATGTATGTAGAGTGCGATTATGTTTGTTTGTATTAGTTATGTTAAATGTCAATTGTTAATAGGTAATTGTATTAGAATCTACACGCAGGACTTTGTTGTAAATGGGACTTTGTCCTAACAAATGAATTTCCTGTGAAAAAATAAACTTTTAATCAATCAATCAATCAATTGTGGCATCCGCCACATATTTGATTGCCTGTATTTATTTATTTATTTATTTTATTTGTTTATTTTTACATCAATTTAACAACCTTTGAGCCAAGGGCTCATTTACAAAGGTACCTCGTCACATAGAGGACAAAAACAGCAGTACAATAGACAACAGATAATCAGCAATACAGGTTCGCAATAGGTGTCAGTCAATGTTACAGGCATTTCAGAGACATAAATACTGTATTAATAATGTAATACTGTATGGCATAGTCCATAGTGTCCCCATGGGCACTAGATGATGGGATGTCTTGACAGGCAGTCTCTAGCCATCTCAGTACTGCTCTGGAGGAGTACATGGCTACCATGGAGATCTCATGACCACAGTCATGTCATCATGTCATGCACTTTCTTGATTATTTCCTCTACCCTTCTGTCCATAGAGTCTTTTAGTGTGGAGGTTGATTTAGAAGGTAAAACTGTCTTGTGGCTAAGGGAGGACACCTCTGAATCTACTTTAGGAGAGACTGACCACACCTTCTCTTTTTCTTGGTTTAGGGGGTACCATCTCTCAAAGGTCCCTTTCTCTCTTGTCTTCAGTGGTTCCAGTGCCTCGCATTCCTTAGCCAGGATGCTGTCAAGTGCCTTGCATATTGGAAAAAAGGTCAAGGACTGTTTCTCTTCTCTCACTAGGGGTCTAATCTGCTGTCCACTTGTTCCACCGGTTCGTCGATCCATAAGGTTTCGCAGGCCACCCTGATGAGCTCTGATATGAGGTCGAATGAACACAGCCTAGCTGACATGTCCTCACACCCCTCCTCTTCCTCCTCTGATTCATCCTCTTCCTCCAACTCAGAGGCATCAGATGGATCATTCAGGTCTGGGGGTTTTGTGCCCTTTGGTTTCTTGGGCCTAGGAGCTCCCTTATCTGGTGATCTGGGTCTCTTGTCCATCCCCAGAGTGTCAATTTTGTCCAGTAGCTTTTGGAATAACTCCACCACCACATTGTGGGGAGAGATGGAGGCACTGTCATTGATGAGTTCCTCCTCCTCGGATTCCCCAGTAAGGGGTATTGCCTACGAATCTGACTCTACCATGCAAAGGGAGAATAACTCTTCATTTGCTCTGTCCAGCAAGATATTGGGGCTCTTTCTGCACACCCTCCTAATTTTCTGTAGTCTAGCCATTGGATAAACCGTGAATCCTTCAAGACATAAAATTAGACACCTTATTCAACCCTGCTGCGTACTCTCCGCTGAATAAAAAAACCAAAGCAGTGAGCCACATTGGTCAGTGCACTGGTAAAGCCAGTCAAAAAACACAACATTTTGCTTTCTTTTGGCCCCTCTTGTGTTATAGGCCACCACTTGATAACTGCTACACAGTGGGCCCCACAAACCAGTGCACTCATGATTCTGATTAGATTAGCCCAGAATTAGAATCATCCCTCTGTTTTTGGCCGCTTCAGTATAATTAGAGACAAATGCAAAGTCCTGACTGGACCTGATGCCACTATAGCTAAAACTACCTAAAATTCAGGTTAAATATCACCCCAATCTAAGGCTGCACAGGGTGTTCAACAGGAAAAGGATATTGCACTAATGATGAGAGTGAGGTTATGACAACTTCCTTAAATAAAACTTCTTACCTTAATATTTTGGCACAGAACCAAACAATCTGTGACCAGCCTGGTGAGATGCATAAAAAAACTGAGAATTGTGGGAGCAGAAAGGGAGGAGAGGGAGAGAGAGAGAGATCAGATTTCGAAATGTGGAATTCCTTTGTGCATCAGCCTATGAGGAGAGCACAGGATAACTCATGTGTTGTGACTCGGAGTGCTGTAAAAAGGTGCAATAGATATTACTTTTTACAGTATTTAAAGGGATACTGTCAGCTCTTTTTACACCATATTAATTCTTGTTTAAAACCTACATTTTATGATTGCTTATCTGCTCTAAAATTCATTGATGTTGCTGGTTGTTTTATCTGCCTTCTTTCTTAATAGAGCTGAAATACATGCTAATGGTGTAACTATACATTTCATTGTTTTGCTTCAAATCCTTGATCTACTTTTATTGCATACTTCCTGAAAATTAGGAACATCCCCTAACAGTGCAGTAACTAACTTACAATGCAACAGTCTCCTCTCCTCTCCTCCCCCTGCATCTTGAGTGACTAGACTGTGTTGGGGTGTTCCCAAGTCCAGGAAAGATGCAGTGAGAGTTGACTGAGCACTCTAAAAATGTTTTTTGTGTGATATCACCAGTATATTGGGCATTAACTTTTAAAAAGAAAAAAGGAATCAGAATCCATCTACCAGCTACATCGGCAATCTCTACAAAATGTGAACTGTCATAATGTGTATCTTTAAAACTAGGTACACTTTGAGACCTTAGTGGGTTGGCAGTGTCCTTTTAATGTGCAAAAGCATGCATGATAGCAGCAGTGATAGCCCAGGATGCCTGAGATGCCCTACAAATCCAATATTTTCCACCATCTGCACTTCATCAGAGGTATGACTGCATATTTTTGGGTGAAGGGAGGCTTTTTATAATTGCACTTGTTTTGCCAAATTCTGCAGGTAAGGTTATTTTGCCAAACTGTGTCACCCAACTGACTCTGAAATCCTATTACACAGTTAGGGTTATCAGCTCAAGTTTCAAGTTTCTTTTTATTCAGTCAGCTTAAATGCTTTTATGGTAAAAATAACAAAAGGAAAAAAGCAAAAATGTGTGTTTTCCATATAAATTTAATTTTGCTAAAAAAGAAAATAGAGAAAATTAATTAAACAATAACCCTAAAGGTGCAGCCTGAAAATAAAATTTAAACAAAGCAATTACACATCCACTTATAGTCTGTGCTCACATCTGGGATTAAAGAATTTATCATTCTCACAATGTACATTCCAATTTCCTGCGTTTCTCCCATAGGACAATGTTATTACAATTCATAAAACATAACGTCTGGATTTAGTTTTGAGTATGCTGATAACTGTTAGAGATCTATCATAGGCAATCTATAGCTAATACTAAGCAGATATATATTTTGCACATTATGAAATTGGTTAATCTATAGGTTCAGGTTTGGATATACTTACATCCCCATGGTTAGAGCTGGTAATCTCTAAACATAACAAGCATTTGTCAATGCCGAATGGTGCTTGCTTATATGTGCTGTTTAGGTATTTGGAAGTGAAAGTACCCTGCCTAAGAACTGTCATGCCCCCCTTCCCCAAGACATTCAATGTGTCTTTCTGTTCAGCATTCACAGAACAGGGGAAGGGGAAAGGGCCACAGCAGTACAGCAGTTGCAAAGGCGTGAAGAGATGGACAATAGTCCAGTCACAGACAGAAGAATCTTGCAGGAGGTGACTAAATTGAAGGTGAAGGAAGCGATGGGACCAGATGGCATACACCCAAGGATATTAAAAGAACAGTAAAGGGAGATAGCAGTACCTCTGATACTGGGGTTGGTTTCACTCCCTAGTTGCTCTTCCTCCATTTCACTTTGCCATCACCTATCCCCCCCCAGGATGCCTACCATACTCATCTGCCCTGCCACTTAGGCTCCTCCCTAACCTCCACAGTTCCTCCCTCAAACTAGCCAGTTATCTACAGACCGTATACCCCCCCCATCCTCCAAGCCCAGTCCAGGATCATGACGGACACATACCCTGTACACCCCACCACCCTTCCAAAGATGCCCGCCATATTGACATGTGGCACCTGCCCCATTTTGGCCCCCATCTTATGTTACGGGCTCTTACTCCCAGGTTCTGTACCCTACTACAACTGTTAGGCCCCTATTTACTCAAATTTGTGTCCCCCCACACTAGTCCCCCTACTGACCCCTTGCCGACCGGGTTAATTCAGTATCAAATCTTATCCATTAGATATTGTATTACTGTAGCAATCCTAAAGCCTTCTTGTCTGTTTTTCACTCCTCAGCTACCATACTTTTTGTTCTCAGCTCTCATATAGTTTCACTTAGCCCAGCTAGAAATTCTTTTTGCACTCCAAGTATTACTTTGCTCACTTAGAAAAATAAACAGAACAAATAAATATGTATTATTACAGCAATCATAACAGTATAGCTCAGTACTTAGCTCAGTTAGAGAAATAAACAGAACCACTAAATCTGTATTATTACAGCAATCCTGAAAGTATCCAATCATTGCTTTATCTCCACTCCAGAGACCCTGCTGTAATAAAGGACCACAGAGGACCCTGGGTGGGAGAATGTGCAACTGTAAAGTGCCAGCATAACACTATCGAGCTCGCTCACTCCCCCTCTGTCACTCGCTCGTTCTATTTCTCCTGATGCTGCAGGCTGCTCTTTTGTACTGGGCTCCTGCCTGTGTTGGCACCTTTTTCTGCCCACAAAGAAATCCGCAGCAGTGCCGACACAGCTCCGTTGAGGTCACTCACTCTTCCTCTCCCTCTCTCACTCGCTCATTGTATTTCTCCTGACGCTGCAGGCTGCCCTTTTGTACTGGGCTCCTGCTTGCTTTGGCGCCTTTTTCTTCCCAAAAGAAATCCGCAGCAGTCCTGACAGAGCTCTGTTAAGCTCGCTCACTCCTCCTCTCTCACTCGCTCGTTCTGTTTCTCCCAGAGCTGCAAGCTGCCTTTTTGTACTGGGCTCCTGCCTGCATTGGCACCTTTTTCTGCCCACAAAGAAACCTGCAGCAGTCCCGACAGAGCTCCTGTTGAGCTCGCTCACTCCCCCTGTCTCACTCACTCATTCCATTTCTCCCAGCGCTGCAGGCTGCCCTTTTTATTGGGCTCCAGCCTACATTTGGCAGCTTTTTCTGCCCACAAAGAAATCTGTAGCATTCCCAACACAGCTCCCTGAGCTCACTCACTCCCCCTCTCTAACTCACTCTTTCCATTTCTTCCGGTGCTGCAGGCTGCCCTTTTGTACTGGGCTCCTGCCTGTATTGGTGCCTTTTTCTGCCCACAAAGAAATCCGCAGCAGTCCCGATAGAGCACCGTTGAGCTTGTTCACTCCCCCTCTATCACTCTCTCATTCTGTTTCTCCTGCCTCTGCAGGCTGCCCTTTCATACTGGGACCCTGCCTGCATTGACACCTTTTTCTGCCCACAAAGAAGTCCGCAGCAGTCCTGACAGTGCTCCATTGAGCTCACTCACTCCTCCTCCCTCACTCACTCGTTCTGTTTCTCCTGGCGATGCAGGCTGCCCTTTTGTACTGGGCCCCTGCCTGCATTGGCACCTTTTTCTGCCCACAATGAAATCTGCAGCAGTCCCAACAGAGCTCCATTGAGCTCGCTCACTCCCCCTGTCTCATACGCTCATTCCATTTCTCCCAGCACTGCAGGCTGCCCTTTTTATTGGGCTCCAGCCTGCATTTGGCGGCTTTTTCTGCCCACAAAGAAATCTGCAGCAGTCCCAACAGAGCTCCCTGAGCTTGTTCACTCCCCCTCTCTCACTCGCTCGTTCTGTTTCTCCTGGCGATGCAGGCTGCCCTTTTGTACTGGGCTCCTGCCTGCATTGGCACCTTTTTCTGCCCACAAAGAAATCCACAGCAGTCCTGACAAAGCTCAGTTGAGCTTGGTCACTCCTCCTCTCTCACTAGCTCGATCTTAGTCTGTCCCAAACACTAATTTCCCAAAGCGACTGTGCTATTCTGCGGCGGAAGTGCGAAAACCCATTTTGGCCAGGATGTGGAAAATGTCAGCTGTACTGTTCATAAGGAGTTGTGAAAAAATGCCAGTGTTGAAAATCTGGAGTGAAAATATTATTAATTTGCAAATTTACAAGGATGCATAGGCAGCTGCGCAATGCATGCTCGTAAAACAGTCATTTTTTGGATTTTTTCCACCAAATTTGCAACATGGGCTTTTTGAGAGCCCACCTCATGAACACTTGTACTGTCATTTTGTTAATTGGTCCCAAAAGGTGATTCCACGCAGTGACCATGAAATCACCTTCCGGGACTAAATAACACCATGACAGTGGCTGAATTCATGAAGAGGGGTCCCAATAACCACATGTTGAAAATTTGGTGCCTAAATTCCCCAAAAATGCCTGCGATATGCACCAAAGTTGAAAATAAACTATTTATGCCATTATACAGCTTACTGGCATTCTTCAGTTCATGGTTGACTCTGAAGAGTGCAGACACGTTCCCAGTCCTCCAAAGATCATCGTGCTGGGATTCAGAGGTAAGTATGGGGTGAGGGGGGTGTGGGGAGGCAGGGTGTGCAACTCTAAAGTGCCGGCATAACACTATCGAGCTTGCTCACTCCCCCTCTGTCACTCACTCGTTCTATTTCTCCAGATGCTGCAGGCTGCCCTTTTGTACTGGGCTCCTGCCTGCGTTGGCACCTTTTTCTGCCCACAAAGAAATCCACAGCAGTCCCGACACAGCTCCGTTGAGGTCGCTCATGCTCCCTCTCTCACTCGCTCATTCTATTTCTCCTGACGCTGCAGCCTGCCCTTTTGTACTGGGCTCCTGCTTGCTTTGGCGCCTTTTTCTTCCCACAAAGAAATCTGCAGCAGTCCTAACAGAGCTCTGTTAAGCTTGCTCACTCCTCCTCTCTCACTCGCTTGTTCTGTTTCTCCCAGAGCTGCAGGCTGCCCTTTTTTACTGGGCTTCTGCCTGCGTTGGCACCTTTTTCTGCCCACAAAGAAATCTGCAGCAGTCCTGACAGAGCTCCATTGAGCTCGCTCACTCCCCCTGTCTCACACGCTCATTCCATTTCTCCCAGCGCTGCAGGCTGCCCTTTTTATTGGGCTCCAGCCTGCATTTGGCAGCTTTTTCTGCCCACAAAGAAATCTGCAGCAGTCCCAACAGAGCTCCCTGAGCTCGCTCACTCCCCCTATCTAACTCGCTCATTCCATTTCTCCCGGCACTGCAGGCTGCCCTTTTGTACTGGGCTCCTGCCTGTATTGGTGCCTTTTTCTGCCCACAAAGAAATCCACAGCAGTCCCGATAGAGCACCATTGAGCTTGCTCACTCCTCCTCTATCGTGCTCTCACTCTGTTTCTCCTGCCGCTGCAGGCTGCCCTTTTGTACTGGGACCCTGCCTGCATTGGTGCCTTTTTCTGCCCACAAAGAAATCTGCAGCAGTCCTGACAGAGCTCCATTGAGCTCGCTCACTCCCTGTCTCATACGCTATTCCATTTCTCCAGCACTGCAGGCTGCCCTTTTATTGGGCTCCAGCCTGCATTTGGCTTTTTCTGCCCACAAAGAAATCTGCAGCAGTCCCAACAGAGCTCCCTGAGCTCGCTTACTCCCCCCCCTCACTCGCTCGTTCTGTTTCTCCCGGCGCTGCAGGCTGCCCTTTTGTACTGGGCTCCTGCCTGCATTGGCACCTTTTTCTTCCCACAAAGAAATCCGCAGCAGTCACAACACAGCTCTGTTAAACTTGCTCACTCCCCCTCTCTCACTCGCTCGTTCCGTTTCTTCTGGCGCTGCAGGCTGCCCATTTGTACTGGGCTCCTGCCTGTATTGGTGCCTTTTTCTGCCCACAAAAAATCTGCAGCAGTCATGATAGAGCACCGTTGAGCTTGCTCACTCCCCCTCTATCGCTCTCTCATTCTGTTTCTCCTGCCGCTGCAGGCTGCCCTTTTGTACTGGGACCCTGCCTGTATTGACATCTTTTTCTGCCAACAAAGAAATCCACAGCAGAACTGACAGTGCTCCGTTGAGCTCACTCACTCCCTCTCCCTCACTCGCTCATTCTGTTTCTCCTGGCACTGCAGGCTGCCCTTTTGTACTGGGCTCCTGCCTGCATTGGCACCTTTTTCTGCCCACAAAGAAACCCACAGAAGTCCTGACAAAGCTCAGTTGAGCTTGATCACTCCCCCTCTCTCACTCGCTCGATCTTAGTCTGTCCCAAACACTAATTTCCCAAAGCGACTGCACTATTCTGCGCTGGAAGTGCGTAAACCCATTTTGGCCAGGATGTGAAAAATGACAGCTGTACTGTTCATAAGGAGTTGTGAAAAAATGCCAGTGTTGAAAATCTGGAGTGAAAATATTATTAATTTGCAAATTTACAAGGATGCATAGGCAGCTGCGCAATGCATGCTCGTAAAACAGTCATTTTTGGGATTTTTTCCACCAAATTTGCAACATGGGCTTTTTGAGAGCCCACCTCATGAACACTTGTACTGTCATTTTGTTAATTGGTCCCAAAAGGTGATTCCACGCAGTGACCATGAAATCACCTTTCGGGACTAAATAACACCCTGACAGTGGCTGAATTCATGAAGAGGGGTCCCAATAACCACATGTTGAAAATTTGGTGCCTAAATTCCCCAAAAATGCCTGTGATATGCACCAAAGTTGAAAATAAACTATTTATGCCATTATACAGCTTACTGGCATTCTTCAGTTCACGGTTGACTCTGAAGAGTGCAGACACATTCCCAGTCCTCCAAAGATCATCGCTGGGCTTCAGAGGTATGAGGTGAGGGGGTGTGGAGAGGCAGGGCGTGCAGAGGGTGGGTGAGGGTTGGGGTTGGGCCACGGACTCAACGAGGGACCGTTTTCTTGTTTACAGGGTTAAGAAAAACATCACAAGACTGTTTTTTTTTAGGTACATCTGGCATGCTGGGGTGGGCTCCCAGCATGCCACCTGAGTGGTGTGGGCGGCTGTAACCAGCAGGGGATCAGGCACACCCATTGGCACATACTGAGGGGGTGGGAGTGCTGAGGGGGATTGGGCACCCCTTTCGGCAGACAAAACTTTGGGTGGGGAGACATTATGCTGATGGGAAGTGGGCTCCCCCATCAGCAACTTCAATGGGGAAGGGAGGACTGAAGCCAATGGGGATTGGGTGCCCCATTGGCAAAGAAAGAGGGAGGCATGATGCCAAGGGGGATTGGGCACCCCCTCGGCATGCAGCAGAAACTTGGGGGTGGGTACATTATGCTGATGGGGACTGGGTTCCCTGTCAGAAAACTGGGTCGGGGCATGCAAGGTACCACCCTGCAATGACGGGTTGCTCCCTCATTGCAGCGGAATGGTTGATGATGCAATAACGAGGTGGCCCCTGATTGCAGTGGCTAAAATGTTTCAAGGTGGTGGCACACTGGCTGAACTAGTGTCAGCAGCAGCGTGCCACCCCACTGGGGAAAGTGGTACAAGCCTCAAAAGGCAGTGGGGGCATTGGCCACAACAGTGCCGCACCTCCACAACCTGCTTCTGCAGCAAACTGCAGCAACTTGTTTCTTGCGCATGTGCACAAGCAACATAAAAAGAGCATCAATAAAGATTGTGCTTTAAAATAGGAACCTATATTATATTCCTTAACTACCATATGGCAGCTTAATTCAATGCAAAGAAGTGCAAAGTAATGTACCTGGGAAACAAAAACCCAGAGGAAGAGTACACAATGGAGGGTAAGATACTAACAACAACAAAAATGGAAAGGGACCTGGGGGTAGTCATATCAGATGACTTTAAGGTGGGCAAGCAATGCGAGTAGGCAGTAAGGAGGCCTGGTGGGATACTGGGATGCATAGGGAGAGGCATCACCAGTAGAAAATAGGAAGTTGTTATCCCTCTGTACAGACAGTTGGTGAGACCCCATCTGGAGTACTGCATGCAGTTCTGGAGACCCCATCTCTGCAAGAACATAGACAGGCTAGAGGCTGTCCAGAGGAGGGCAACTAAAATGGTGCAGGGTCTGCACCAGAAGACATACAAAGAGAGATTAAAGGAGCGTAATATGTATACCCTTGAGGAGAGGAGGGAGAGGGGGGACATGATAGAAACTTTCAAGTACATCAAGGGAATCAGCAAAGTCCAAGAGGGTAGCATCTTTCAGAAAAAGAGATGTGCAAGAACAAGGGGTACAATTTGAAGATAGAGGGGGGATGGCTCAGAGGTAATGTGAGGAAGTAATTTTTAATGGAGAGGGTTGTGGATACATGGAACAGCCTTCCTGAGGAGGTAGTGGAGTCAAAAACAGTGGGGGAACTCAAGAATGCATGGGACAGACATAAGGCAATTCTAGTGGGGGGGGTAGGAGGAAGTAGGCTGTTGGTTAACTAGGATCTGCAGCCTATCCATTAGGTAGGGAAATAGGCAGACTAGGTGGGACAAGAGGTCCTTATCTGCCATCAAATTCTATGTTTCTATATTTTTAGAGACCGCATATATTTCACTAAACTTAAAAGTGAATCATATCAATCCAAATTACATAGCTATATTGAAAGCTCTGCGACAGGAATGTAACATTCTTATGATCAGAGCAAGACAATGATATCTACTTTTTGCATGTAACGGTCACAACAGAATTATATCTTTCAGATCATCGAGTTCCTCCAATGATCATATAAAGTTTGGTGAGTTTGCATTATTTCTTTCTGACAAAAAAATTGAAGAATTACTGTTATACTGTAAAGTTCAAGCATAAACCTTGAAAATATTTTTTCCCCGAGTTTTGATAATATTGACAGATATTTTTTACCAGAGTTTGTTTTAATAGAGTGATACCAAAAATGAGATTTAGATTTTATAAGCCTTTCCACATCATTATGTGCTGTTATATCTCATCACCTTGTTTTGATTTGTTTTATTATATCAAGTTTAATTCTAACATAGATTTCAGTCATTAGATGTCCCAGACCATATGGATGCATTGTATTTTAATAAAGTTTAAATATGGACAATTATAACCTCTTGTTGTATAGCCTGTTTGTTCCTCTAGGCGCACTGTTGGTCACCTTGATTTAGGCAAGTGATATTTCAAGTAAGAAAATCATGATTCTTGTATAAATGTGGCTAGACAAAACTGTCCATATTCAGACCTCAATATGTAAGAAGAAACATAGTTTTGAACTTGCAATACGCGCCTATAAATTTTGTTTAGGACCCTTTGATTACATAGACCCCCATTTCTGAAGCATACAGCATAAAGGATTTCATTTTTGCATTTAGTATTGGTAACATGCCATCTCTTGAGGATCCCCCATATTTGTGAGTAAATCATGTTATGCTACACTGTGCTTTTTGCATTTAATCCTTATTAATTCTAAATACCTCAACTATTTCATTGTTGATAAACGGGGGAAATAATCAGAATAGTTTACTGTCATAACTGTTCTTTATTAATATCAGGGTTTTGGTTTCCTGTTCTATCAGTCCCAAAAATGACCAATTGTGTCTGCTCCTTATTAATTTTTTAGTGCATTATTGTTGCACAAATAAAAACAATCTAAATGTCTCTGTAGTCCAAGTAATGACATGGATATCAGAACCACATGATCTGCATAGGCAAACAGATTAATTGAAGTATCTTTTAACTATTGCTAAATTAAAATTTTCTTGAACTAATATGAAATTCAAATACAAATTAAATAGTGTAGGTGCCAAAATGCAACCTTGCCGAACACCTCTGTCGGTTACTATTTTATTTGTCGAAGCACTTTATTCATCATATTGAATTCTAGGCTACATATCACTATGCAACCTAATTATTACATCTGAAATATAAGGGTTTATGTTTAATGACAACAAATGAGTCCATAATAATTTATAACTAGTGCAGTCAAAAACTTTTAAATTCACAAAACAACAATATAGTTTTCCTCCCTTTATGTACCACTTACAAATTAAGGGATTTCATACCATACAATGCTAGACTGTCTAGCATCCAGATCAGAATCCATTTTGGAATTCGTCTAATAGGCCTTTGCCTTCAATCCATTCATTTAGTCTATCCAATATAATTCTCAAAAATATTTGCTACAAAGCATCAATTAAACTTTTTGGTCTACACAAGGCTAGATAATTTACTTCTTCCTTTCTAAATACAGGTGTCACAGACCTGTTCCCTCCCAGAGATCAGTCTGCACTATAACCAGTTTTCACAACCCCTCAGACACCTGAAAGAGTTACTTTGGAATGCTGCCCCCACTCACTGCACCCTCACTCAGGATATCTCTAGGTCTGAATTCCACCAGAGCCACTGCTGGCACACAGTACAGTGCTCTTTACCCAAGGGCAAATGACCCACCCCTTCTGTCAAAGCTGAGAACACTTTTGATTTAGATATCGTAACTCTAGCTGCAGCTTTGGCAAGGAGCAGGGCCCTCCGTGGCTCCGTACAAGGGGCTTTTCTCAGGCAGTCAGTTAAAGAACCTGCAAGGGATGGGCAGTGTTAGACCTGGTGCTAACAAATAAGGACATCATTGTCAACATTACAGTGGGCAGTCCCCTAGGTACCAGTGAACACCATACAGTGAGGTTCAACATAAGGAAAGGAACCGAGGCAAGCCACATGAGGATGAGGGTCCTGGACTTCAGGAGGGTGGATTTTAAAGAAATGGGAGACTACCTCATAAACTGGTTCAAGGGTAGGGATTGCCAAGAATGAGTAGAGGCACACTTGGGAAGAATAAGGGAGAGTATAATTAGGGCAACAAACCTCTGTGCGAAAGAGGTAAGGAAAAGCAGAAGGAAGAGGATACTGTTATGATGTAGCAAGGTTGGTGAAAGGAAAATAAGTGGGAATCAAGCGGTACAAAGAAACACAGAGAGGAGGACAGGGAGGTGTACCAAGCCAGGCAAAAGAAAGCAAGAAAGGCAGTTAGAGAAGCAAAGGCATAGATAGAGGAAAATATTGCTGGAGAGGGGTAGCTAAAGGGGATAAGACATTTTTTCAGATGTATAAGCAAGAATAGAAAAGTAGTGGGAAGGACAGTGAGGATTAGAAAGGCAGAAAGTGGAGACTGTGCAGAAGGGGACAAACAAATAGACATTTTAAACTGGTACTTCCGCTCGGACTTCATAGTAGAGAGACGAGGGGACAGACCAGCAGGGGGAAGCAAGAATAGGGGACAGTAGGAGGTGGGCATGAGTGCATTTTCAGTGGAAGCAGTCCTGAAAGAACTTGCAGCCCTGAAGGTAGAAAAGGCTATGGGACCAGATGGTATACTCCCCAGGGTACTGAAAGAGTTCAGTGAAGTGACAGCTGCTCCGCTGACAAACCTTTTCAACAGGTCACTGGGAACAGGTGTGGTTTTGGAGGACTGAAGAAGGGCTGATGTGGCCCCTCTACATAACAGCACTGCAGACAGGAGGCTAACAACTGTTGGCCAGTCAGTCTAACTTCTGTAGAGGGGAAATTAATGGAAACCCTATTGAAAGAGAGGCTGGTTGAGCATCTAGAATCCAATGGGCTGCAGGACCACAGGCAGCATGGAGTCACAGGGGGAGATGCATGCCAAACAAATCTGAAAGACTTCTTTGACTGGGTGACCAGGGAAATAGATCAGGGAAGGGCAGTATAGGTAGCCTATCTGGGCTTCTGCAAGGCCTTTAACACTGTGTCACACAGAAGACTGATTAGGAAATTGACCTGCTTAGGGGATTGGTCCAGACTGGTAAATTTGGATCGACCTAGGTTCACAGATTGGGGACACAGGGTTGCAGTTAATGGCACACACCCCAGATGACCTCAAGGTGGAAGCTCAGTGTGACAAAGTCATGGGCAAAGCTAGTGGGATGTGTGGGTGCATGTGGAGTGGTATCTCCACAGGAGGGAGATGGGGGGAGGTGGTGGTGGTGCTACTGCTCTACTGGTACACCCCCACCTGGAGTTATTTATCTCATTTTGGAGACAGACTCTCAGAAAGGACATAGACAAGTTGGAGGCAGTCCAGAGGAGGGCAATCAAAATGGCGTAGGGTTTATACAGGAAGCCTTTGAAGACAGTATGAAGGTACTCAACATGTACTGTTTATATGCAGTTTTTTCAAAGTGCACTAACAACGCAGTTGTGTGTGCTAGTTAAGGTGGCCACACTCTGTTTACACACCAGAGCTGAAAAGACCAGTGATCCAAAGCAAGACTGACAGTTATTACTTGCTCATAGGTTTCATAGGTAAAAGCAGAGCAAAGAAGACACTAGTCCATACTGCTCACCATCTCTGCCAATTATAACTCTGCACTCCTTCTGCTATCAGGTACTTGTCCAGTCTATGCTTAAAGTCATGCATACTGTTACTTGCCACAACCTCAACCAGAAAGTTGTTCCAAATAGACACCACTCTCAGACTAAACCAGTGTTTCCTCATTTTTGATTGATACTTTTCTCCAGCCAACTGTAAGGGGTGTGCTCTGGTATGGTAGTTCTGTTCCCTAAGTGTGAGCCCCAGTTTTCCCATAGCCCCACATCTTTTAGTGCCTTATAAACCATGCACATATCTCCCTTAATCTACGGAATTCCAGAGTGTACATTCCTAGTTCAGATAGCCTTTCACTATATTCCTTATCCTGAATATCTGTGATCATCCTGGTTGCTCTCCTCTGGACTTTCTGTAAAGATTTAATCTCTGTTTTGCACCCAGGAGACCAAAACTGGACACAATATTCCATATGTGGTCTGACGAATGACCCATAAAGAGATATAATCACTTCTCTCTTCCTACTCTTAATGTGTCTGTTAATGCTGCTCAGTATACCACTGGCTTTCCTGACCACCTGACTGCAGTGCTGTTTAAACTTAAAATCAGTTGAAACCCTAATGCCCAGATCCCTTTCATTCATGACCTTCCTTAATGTCTGCCCTTTTAGCTCATAGTCCTTCATGTTATTTTTCTTTCCAAAAGGCATCATTGTACATTTGTCAGTGTTGAAGGAAAGTTTTGATTTGTGTACCCATGCCTCCATTTTTGTTAAAGCAGTCTGTAATTTGTGTGCTTCCCTGTCATTATTTACAATGGTGCCTATCTTGGTAACATCAGCAAATTTTGATTCCCGTACTTCACCTCCACCTGTCATTGAATGGATATAAATGTTAAAAAGATAATGCCCCAATACAGATCCCTGGGGGACACCACTCCACACCTCAGACCAGCCTGAGTATGACCCTTTGATGCAAACCCTTTGCTTTCTGTTGCTCAGCCATGAGGTTATCCAGCATGTTATATTGCCCTGGATGTTATGCTCTATTACATAGAAACATAGAAACATAGAATTTGACGGCAGATAAGGACCGCTTGGCCTACCCAGTCTGCCCATTTCCCTGCCTACTGGATAAGCTGCAGATCCTAGTTAACCAGCAGCCTACTTTTTCCTACCCCCATCCCCTAGAATTGCCTTATGACTGTCCCATGCATGCTTGAATTCCACCACTGTTTTTGACTCCACGACCTCCTCCGGAAGGCCGCTCCATGCATCCACAACCCTCTCTGTGAAAAATACTTCCTTAAATTACCTCTGAGCTGCCCTCTATCTTCAAATTGTGCCCCTTGTTCTTGCACACCTCTTTTTGAAAGATGCTACCCTCTTGGACTTTGTTGATTCCTTGAGGTGCTTGAAAGTTTCTATCATGTCCCCCTCTCCCTCCTTTCCTCGAGGCTATACATATTAAAGCTTCTTTAGTCTCTCTTCATATGTCTCGGTGCAGACCCTGCACCATTTTAGTTGCCCTCCTCTGGACAGCTTCCATCCTGTCTATGTCTTTGCGAAGACTGGGTCTCCAGAACTGCACGCAGTACTCCAGATGGGGTCTGACCAGCTGCCTGTACAGAGGGATAATAACTTCCTGTTTTCTACTGGTGATGCCTCTCCCTATGCATCCCAATATCCCCCCAGCCCTCATTGCCACCTTCTCACATTGCTTGCCCACCTTTAGGTCATCTGATATGACTACCCCCAGGTCCCTTTCCATTTTTGTTGTTGTTAGTATCTCACCCCCCATTGTGTACTCTTCCCTGGGTTTTGTTTCCCAGGTGCATTACCTTGCACTTCTTAGCATTGAATCTAAGCTGCCATACATTTGACCATTCTTCTAACCTTGCCAAGTCCCTTTTCATCCTTTCCACCCCACCTTGTGCATCAACTCTGTTGCAGATCTTTGTGTCATCTGCAAAGAGGCATACTTTTCTTCCAGTCCCTCTGCAATGTCACTTATAAAGACATTGAAGAGGACTGATCCAATCTGAACCCTGCGGTACCCCACTAGTAACCCCCTTTCATCAGAGTGGACTCCATTTACTATTACTCTCTGTGTCCTATTTTCCAGCCAATTTTTACCCAGGCTGTCATCTTGGGACCCACTCCCAGGCTAGCTAACTTGTATTAATCTTTTGTGTGGACTGTGTCAAATGCCTTGCTAAAGTCTAGGTGAGCCATGTCCACAGCCCCTCCCTGATCTACTACTTTGGCACCAGTCAAAGAAATCTATCAGATTTGTCTGGCATGACCTTCCTGCTCTGAATCCATGCTGCCTTGGGTCCTGTGCCCCTCTGGCCTCTAGATACTCAACAATTCTTTCCTTCAGAAGTGATTCCATCATTTTCCCTACCACTGAGGTTAAACTAACAGGTCTGTAGTTTCCTGCTTCTGCCTTGCTCCCACTTTTGTGAAGGGAATCACATCTGCCCTCCTCCAGTCCTCAGGTACCACCCCATCCTCCCATGATTTGTTAAACAGGGTAGTCAATGGTGTCACTAATTCTACCCTTAGTTCTTTAGAATTCTGGGATGAATCCCATCAGGCCCCATTGCTTTGTCCACCTTCAGTTTTAAGAGTTCTTCAGAACCCTTTCTTCTGTAAATGGGCTGGTATCAACTTCTGTATCCAGTGTGTTTCTACTGTTTGTTCTAGGTACCCCTCTTCCTTTGTAAATACTGAGCAAAATATTTGTTTAGTATCTCTGCCTTTTCACAGTCTCCCTCTGCCCACCCTCCCCCCTTTATTAAGCCTCACTATCCCTTCCTTGGTCTTCCTTCACTCCCTGATGTACCTATAAAAGGTTTTATCCCTTTCTTAACTGAGTTGGCTATCTTTTCCTCGGTTTGGGCCTTTGCTGTTCTGACTGCCTTCCCAGCTTCCTTTTGCTTTAACTGATACAGTTCTCTGTCCTGCTCCTTCTGCGATTCCTTGTTCTTCCTGAAAGCATTCTTTTTCTCTTGAACCTTCACTGCCACTTCCTTTGAGAACCATAGTGGTTTCTTACATCGTTTAGTTTTGTTTATTTGCTTCACACAAAGGCTTGTTGCCTCTGTGATGGCAGTTTTTATTATTCCCCATTGTTCTTCCACCCCTCCTTCCTGCCCATGTGCTAGTGCATTCCTTAGGCACTTACCCATTTTGGCAAAGTCAGCCCTCCTAAAGTCCAGTACCTTTGCCTTTGTATGGCTTGACTCTATTGCTGTGTTTATTGTGAACCATACTGTTCGATGGTCGCTAGTTCCCAGATGGCTACCCACTTCTACATCTGTGATCCTCTCTTCATCTCCATTTGAGAGAACCAGGTCTAAGATTGCTCCCTCTCGAGTGGGCTCCAATACTAGTTGTCTAAGGCATGACCCTGTAGGGCATCTAGAATAACTCCACTCTTCGAAGTGGCTGTGCAACTGCACTCCAGTTAACATCTGGCATATTCAGATCACCCATCAGCAATATCCCCTTTTTGCCATACTAAGTATACTTTCTATCATTTCCTTGTCCATTTTCCCCTGAGAAGGGGGTCTGTATACAACCCTGTGCGGATTGTGGTTCCATTGTCGGTCTCCAAATTTGCCCACAGTGCTCTTTCTCCTCCCTGTTTTCTCTTTTGTTCTGTTACTTTGATTCCTTCCCTTATGTAAAGAGCTACTCCTCCTCCTCTTTTACCCTCCCTGTCCCTCCTGTAGATAGTGTATCCTGGTATGTTTATGTCCCAGTCATGGTTTTGTGCGAACCATGTTTCTGTGACTGCCATGATATCCAGATGTTCCTCCTCCATCAAGGCCACTAATTCAGGAAGCTTGTTACTCAGACTACGTGCATTGGTACTCATTGCTCTCCATTTTTTGATGGCTTTACTTTCTGTTGCAGCATCCCCCACTGACCTTTCTACCTCTGTCTTTTTCTCATTTAGTACCCTGTTTTGTAGGGAGAGGCTGGGATTTTCCTGCTGCTCATCAGTGCCTCCCCCCTTGACTAGTTTAAAAGCTTGCCAATGAAGCATTTAAACTGATTGCTCAAAGACTTGTTCCTTCCTGGACAGATGCAGACCATCCTGCCAGTATAGACTGGTGTCCCTCCAGGTGGAACCCCAGTCCCAATGAAGCCAAACCCTGTGCTCCACACCATTTTTCAACCACTCATTAAACTGCATGGTGCCAAGTACCCTTGCCTCACTCATGCCATTTACAGGCAGCACCTCTGAGAAGGTTACTGTGTGTGCTACTTGTCTTAGGCCCTCCCCAGTTCTAAAAGTCCTTCTGCACTGCTCTAATCTCATGTTGAGCCAGTCATTTGTCCCTAGGTGGACAATGACATCCAGCTCAGACTCCTGTGCAGCTGTTCTAGTGATCCTGAGGATGCGCTTCCTGCCCCTACAAGCCATGGCACCAGGCAGGCACTTTACTTCAGTTTTCCTGCTCCCCAGTTCTATCCCCTAATAATTGAGTCCCCACCAGGGCTGCTTCCTTTCCTTGTGGCGTCCTTTGCCTCCCTCCTGTGGGCCTCCTTTGTGACAGGCGCCCTCAGCCTCCTTAATCTCCTCCGTGGGTGCATCCATAGGGGAGCTGTGCCCCCAGAATGGTGTATGGATTGTGGAGGGAACAACTGACTGGGTGTGCCTCTGTTCCACCCTCCTCACCCTCCCTGAGCCCACTGTGGTCCAACTGCTGTGCTTTCTTTGCAACCTCTGAGGTAGTGGTGGTGGCTCTGGTGCTCCCTGGATGGGGGGGTTCCCTTCCTACCATCAAGTCTGGCCTGGGGGAAGGTTCTCTTACTGCTGTCCAGTGTGGCCTGAAGATGGGCAACTTCCTCCCTCAGGGCAGAGAGTTGTCTGCAAATAGGGCAGCATCTCAGCCTCCAGAAAGACTCCCGGAAGACTGCTGCCCCACAGCCATTACATTGCACTACTCCCACATGACTATGTACTTTTTTGTGTGTGTGTGTGCTTGTGTGTGATTGGTTTGTTATATAGAATATATATATATTATATAATGTGTATCGTATATTTTTCAGTGCTATGTGCTAGAGGATATGACATTGATATGCACCTTGCACTCTTGAGAAATGATGTCAGAACCCTAGGTATAAATGAACTATTTCCGGGGGTGAGGGTGGGAAGGGGTTGGGCTAAACTGTGCCCTCACAAAACAATCAGCTAAGAGCTCTGACCCACACTGCGATGAGTGCCTTCCTGTCTGCAAGATACTATACACAACAATTTGACAGAAAATCCCTGCTAATCAAACAGAGAAAATCCAGACATCCAAGTCAGACACAGGTAAACCTCCCAGCCCCAAAACAGCCTGGTGGTTTGTGCTCTGAAAAGCAGTTAGCCCCCAAAATAAGTCAGCTGTGCTTTGAACTGTTCCTGCACTGAAAATCTTAAGAATTGTAACAAGACTGTCTTTTCCTGATAATTGTAAATTCCTTCTTTCATCTTTCAGTTAGAAGCAGCCTCCACCTGCAGTATATCTGCTACAAACCACAGACAATTGAAAGGTTCCCCTCCCTCTGTTGTGAGCACAACTCGCTTTCTTGCAAATCCTATGTTCAATATTGCAGCTCCCAACAAGAGATAGTTTGGCTAGGAAAAATATTAGCTGTTCTGATGAGTTTGCTATAAACACTTGCTTATAATACTATTCTTCTCAGGTCTGTTACCAAAGCTATTGGTTGAATTAAGTCTCTGTGATGAAATCACTTCCTGAGAAAGTTTGGAATTGCCTTTTAAGGCAAACAAAGATAAAACAGTTTACTGTCTGGGTCAAATACACAACCTGTACCTGCACTTATTTCAGGATTTGTGACAAATGTTTCGCCCAGAGTTTAAAATCTTCCTGCACTGAAAATCTTAAGAATTGTAACAAGACTGTCTTTTCCTGATAATTGTAAATTCCTTCTTTCACCTTTCAGTTAGAAGCAGCCTCCACCTGCAGTATATCTGCTACAAACCACAGACAATTGAAAGGTTCCCTTCCCTCTGTTGTGAGCACAACTCGCTTTCTTGCAAATCCTATGTTCAATATTGCAGCTCCCAACAAGAGATAGTTTGGCTAGGAAAAATATTAGCTGTATTAGCTATTAGTGCATCGATTAGTTCCCCATGTGGTACTTTGTCAAAAGCTTTCGAGAAGTCCAGGAATATGACGTCTACTGAGTTGCCCCCATTCAGTGCCCTACTTACACTCCCATAAAATTCCATGAGGTTTGTTTGGCATGAGTGGCCTTGCTTGAAACCATGTTGGATGTCATCTATATCCCCTACTTGATCCATGAAATCCACTATGTGCTCCTTTATTATCCCCTCCAGGATCTTTCCCAAGACTGTGGTCAGGCTCACTGGCCTGTAGTTTCCCACAGCCTGCCTGGAGCCCTTCTTGTAAATCGGTATGACATTTGCCCTACGCCAGACCTCTACAGCCTCACCCCTCTCCAGTGATACCTGGAACAATGTTGTCACCGGTTGGGCCAGTACCTCCGCTAGCTCTCGGAGTACTCTTAGATGAATCTCATCCGGGCCTTGTGATTTGCTAGGGTTAAGTTTCAGCGATCTATTCTTAATGTCCTCCACATCTAATATAATTCTATTTTCTGTGGTGTCCACTAGGTGCTCTTTAGTCCCTTTGGTTTTTATATTATATACCAATGTAAAATAGCTATTATATTGTTCAGCCATTTTTGTATTATCATTTACTATGTTCCCGTCCTGATCTTTTATTGAACCTATAGTTTTTTCTCCCCTTTTATTACTGATATAAAAGGATTTATCATTATCTTTAACTGTATTTGCCAGTTTCAGCTCATGTCTCCTCCTTGAACTACTGATTGTTTTTGTTTTTTCCTTTAGTAAGTTCCTGTACTATTCCCAGTTTCTTGGATGTCCACTCTTCTTTGCCCTCACAAATGCCTTCTTTTTCTTTTTAAGCAGCCTTCTTACCCTAAGTGTCATCCATGTGGGGATTCTTCCTGTCTTGTTGCATTTCTTTCTTGTGGGTATATGTTTGTTTACCAAGAATGTAATTTTGCCCTTGCAGTGTTTTGTTTTCAAAGTCTCTTTTCCAGTTCCACTTCCTGATATCTGCCCTATTGCTTCATCGGTGGGGGGGTCCAGGCACCAGCAGCCACTTATATGGCTCCTTCGCCCCACCTTCCTCTAAAAGTAGGATAAACTAGCAGATGATTCCACCAGAATATGGTAAAACAGTCTACTACATGAACACTAACAAAAAAAGTTATTAAATTAGATGAAATATATGCACCGCAACCCCCACCACGCCCCCGCGATACACAAATTCATGCATGACAAAAGGGATTAACTGACACTCAGACTGTACTGGTTCCTGCAGAATTCTGCAGTATTCTGTGTTGCATCCTGGAGGGCTGTACTGTATAGGCTGGCAATATTTATTTTAAGAAGTGAATGTGGAACAGATCAGTGTTCCTTATAAAAAGAATCGGATTGGGTACCTTTGGGAGTGAAGAGGGAGAGAAAATGAGCTACAGTGATTTATTAAATTATACATACTGATTTCATGCACCCTTTGTATCATAAATTTATATATAGCTCAAACTAAGTTAAGACATTATGTCACGAGGGAGACTAAAGCTAGGGGTACGGAGGTGCTGAGAGTAGTTACAAGATTTGAAGAAATGACCATGACATGTAATGCAGCAGTAATATGAGTATCAAAAGTAGAACAAAGTCATTGGACCCACATAATTCTAATGCCTAATTCTCTAACCAATGGGCTCATTATTTGCCCTTTCAGTTTGATAAGTATTAGCTCAAATATAGATTAATCCACTGGGGTTCAGTTCCCATCCCCTCTGGCACTTCCCTTGGAAAGTTTAATTTCAAAACAAAAAGAGACACATTTAGAAGGGAAAGATGAATACCTGCCTTTTTCTGAAATCAAGGTTCATTAGTTGATATCATATGTAACATCAGTCTTTTTTGCTTTTTTTTTCGGTTGTTTTAACTCTGTATGAAATTCAGGCTTGTTTATTTGGTTTGGGAGTTTACGAAAGTTTTTATTCCAGATGGAGTTATTCAAGGCGTTAATAGAAATATTGACAGTTTTACAAATTTTTAACTTGATCAATTGTTGTACAAACTAGAGTTTGCAACTCCAAATTGCATGAGAGTTTTCTGTTAAACCTATAGTCTTTACAGGATTAGAACAAAGTCAACTCAGAAAATGTTCCTTGCTGCATTGTTAAAAGAACTGAAACATGAATGTAACTGCTTTCAAGGTTTAATGTATACTTATTCTGCATGTTGTCTATATTGTGGTTGTAACTGTATGAATGATGAAATGTAACATACTTGGAAATAGGCCTTCTGGTTCTAATGTGTATTTTCTGTATAACAGTATATTTTAGTACTACTACTTCCTCCTTCCCCAACCGCTTCCAGCGTCACATCCAGTGGCTCTGTGGAATTTCCACTTTTAGATGCATTGGCAAACCAAGGCAAGACTTTGGAACCCGTGTATCTACTAGGTCTTAGCAAGTAAATCACTAGATCCCAAAGGCTCCCTATATTTATTGATTTCAAAAGTTTTTCCAGGAAAGTCTTACTGAGCTGGTATCAACTTGTTTCCAGATAGGTCCTTCCTGAGCAAAACAGATGCAAAGTGCGATGTACAAAAATAATGCAATAAATTGGAAATATACATATTACAAGAAAATGCTCAAGAATAAAATCACCATACAGTAAATTACAGAATAGGCAAAAGAACATTTTACACTGTGAGCAACAAAACAATAATATGAGGAGCAGGGAGCAGTGCCTGGTGAACTGGGGGAGAGGGGATAAGCTAGTGTCAGTGTAGGGTGGAAGGCAGGTGACAAAGTCCACCCCAATATCCAAAACATTTGCAGGAGTGAGTAGAAAAATCATGAAGAAGAAATCAGAGAGGGAAGGGAAGAAGCTGAATAAATTGAGGTGGGCGAGAGACCCATATTTTAGGGAAACAGAACGAGAAGGCAGTTATTCTATACCATACCATACCATACCATACTATACTATACTATACTATACTATACTATACTATACTATACTATACTATACTATGCTATACTATATTATACTATACTATACTATACTATACTATACACAAGCAATAACACCCAACAGGGTGGGTGGTTTTGGGCAATACCAGACAGTACAGGGGTGTAATGAGGCACAACGCTGCAGGTGTAGGACCTTATAGCCCCTGAAAGTTCCAATATTCCCCTAACGCCCACACTGGATGGTATTATTGCACTTAGAAAATGGGTATCTGTGGCTTTTTTATATGGAATTCAATAAAATCAAAAAGAAATAAAAAAATAAAGTTAAAATAAAGTTAAAGGGCCCGATTCCAGAAAGCCAAATACGCCAGATGGAAGTAATGCAATTGCACAAAGTACGCCAAAGCAATTGTGACATGGGATATGTGCCATATTCTAGAACATCCGAGACATACACCAAACACAACTGCGCAAGTCACGACATGCAAGATACATGATATAAAAGGGTGTGACATGCAACATAGAAACATAGACTTTGATGGCAGATAAGGACCGCTTGGCCCATCTAGTCTGCCCATTTCCTTACCTACAGGATAGGCCTCAGATCCTAGTTAGCCAACAGCCTATTTCTTCCTACCCCCCACAAGAATTGCCTTATGTCTGTCCCATGCATTCTTGAATTCTCCCACAGTTTTAGACCCCACAACCTCCTCAGGAAGGTTGTTCCATGCATCCACTACCCTTTCTGTGAAATAATACTTCCTCACATTGCCCCGAACCGCCTCTTTCTATCTTTTAAATTGTGTCCCTTGTTCTTGCACGTCTCTTTTTCTGAAAGATGCTACCCTCTTGGACTTTGTTGATTCCATTGAGGTACTTAAAAGTTTCTATCATGTCCCCCTCTCCCTTCTTTCCTCAAGGGTATACATATTAAGCTCCTTTAGTCTCTCCTCATACGGCTTCTCTTGCAGACCCTGCACCATTTTAGTTGCCCTCCTCTGGACTGCCTCTATCCTGTCTCTGTCCTTGCGGAGATGGGGTCTCGAGAACTGCATGCAGTACTCCAGATGGGGTCTCACCAACTGTCTGTACAGAGGGATAACAACTTCCTGTTTTCTGCTGCTGATGCCTCTCCCTATACATCCCAGTATACCCCCAGCCCCTCCTACTGCCTTCTCACATTGCTTGCTAACCTTAAGGTCATCTGATATGATTACCCCCAGGTCACTTTCCTTTTTTGTTGTTGTTACTACCTCCCCACCCATTGTGTATTCTTCCCCTGGGTTCCCAGGTGCATTATTTGCACTTCTTTGCATTGAATCTAGCTTGCCATACTTCTGACCATTCCTCCAACCTTGCCAAGTCCCTTTTCATCCTTTCCACGCCTCCTTGTGTATCAATCCTGTTGCAGATCTTTGTGTCATCTGCAAAAAGGCATACTTTTCCTTCCAGTCCCTCTGCAATGTCACTGATGAAGACATTAAAAAGGACTGGACCCAATACTGAACCCTGCGGTACCCCACTAGTAACCCCGGCAACATCAGCATAAGATACACCAGCAAAAATACAAGAGCGATGGCAGAAGCTGCAGCACAGAGGCAGAGACGTAAGAGAAACTTCAACCATGAGGAGGTTCATACACTAGTGGAGGAGATAGATAAGCACCATGCACTCCTCATTAGTCAAGGAAGGAAGACTAAGAAGAGGGAAAAAAGGAGGAAGGCATGGGACAGAGTCATACGCAAGGTGAATGCCATAGCGGTACAACGGAGGACAGTGCGTGATATCCAAAAAAAGTACAGTGACTTGAAGCGCCTAGTGAAGCGCAAGCTGGCCCAGAACAGACAGAGTGCACAGGGCACAGTGGGTGGATCCACCCAGCAGCAGCCACTCAGCAGCCTTGAGAGGAGGATAGCAGCACACCTGAGCCAGCAGAGCATCGGTGGTGTCACAGAGCTGGACACCTTCAGACAGCAAACCGGCACAGGTAGGGACAATGAACACCAATGCATGTGACAGGCTTGACATGGCAACAGCACTGCAACCAACAGCAAAGGTAGTGTGGGTGGGGTGACACCGTGTAGGCAGATGCAGCAGTGAGGTGGTGTGCCACAGCAATGCCACATGGCCACAGCCGGCCACAGAGTGGGCCCAGGGAACTGGAACAAGCACATGTGCAGCTGATGTGTGGTGCCGTGCAAAGGAACGTGCCATGCTGACATGTGGAGGGGTCAGACATGGGCACATGGAACCAGTGGGGGGCAGTGCACGTGCCATGCTGAACAGGGGGGCTGTGACATGCACTGTGTACTGTCGGGGGGCAGTGCACAGATATGGGCTGTGCTGAACAAAGGGGCTGTGACATGCACTGTGTACTGTTGGGGGGCTGTGCACAGGTATGGGCTGTGCTGAGCCGGGGGTTCTGTGACATGTGCTGTGTACTGTTGGGAGGGCTGTGCACAGGAATGGGCTGTGCTGAACAGGGGGTGCTGTGACATGCACTGTGTACTGTTAGGGGAGCTGTGCACAGGAATGGGCTGTGCTGAACGGGAGGTGCTGTGACATACACCGTGTACTGTAGGGGGCAGTGCACATATATGGGCTGTGCTGAACAGGGGGGTATTGTGACATGCACTATGTACTGTTGAGGGAGCTGTGCACAGGTATGGGCTGTGCTGGACAGAGGGGAGCTGTGATGTGCACTGTGTACTGTTGGGGGGCTGTGCACAGGTATGGGCTGTGCTGGACAGAGGGGAGCTGTGATGTGCACTGTGTACTGTTGGGGGCTGTGCACAGGTATGGCTGTGCTGAACAGGGGGCCTGTGACATGCACTGTGTACTGTTGGGGGCTGTGCACAGGTATTGGCTGTGCTGAATGGGGGGACATGGGGTACTGCCACAGTGCTCTCAGGGGGGACGAGTGCAGATGGGCATGTGCATGGATGGCAGGGCCAATGCAATCACCCAGGGGGGCTGACCCTTTCAACACAGTGTCCCCCTATGACAATGGCCATGCATAGTGTCACTGTGCAATGGGGAGCTGAACAGGGCAGCATTATGACAGCTGGAATAGACATATCAGGGTGGACAACACAGGATGGGCAGCAACAGTGGAGGGACCACACCAACAGCGAAGGATGCAGGCACAAAGGTGGCATACACCAGGTAGGACTCTACACAAGTGAGGCAGGTGCAATGCTATAGCACAGTGCTGAAGCACATCTGTGTGGGCAACATGAAGCAGGCAGGAGAGTGCACACAATGTTGTGGAGACATGCTAACATGTTGTCCATCCAACAGGTGCTGTGGCAGCTGGTGATGGTGGGCCGAGTGGAACTGGAAGGTGGGAGCAGCAGCAGCTGCATGGCCAGGATGATGTCAGCACAGACCAGGACAATGGCACAGTGTCGGGAGTTGGCAGCAGCACACCAACAAGTGGTGGCAGCCCAGACACCAGCACACCCGTGGCCAGCACACCAGACCCCATGGTGGAGCCTGATGGGAATGGGGATGGTGACAGTCCCATGGGTGAGAAGGGGTTGGCCAGTTGTGAGGAGGATGCAGCAGGCCAGCTACGTGAGCAGCGGAGACCACTGAGGATGCCAGCAGTGATACTACCCTGGAAGAGGCGGTGCGGATGACTGGGGACAACCAGGAAGTGACTGATCATGTGCAACCAGCAACACAGGACACAGCAATATGGTTGCTGACCTCCCTAAGCACCCGTGGACTGGAGGAGCAACTGGATGAGGCCATCCAGGAGCTGCAGGAACAGCTGTCCCCACCAGCCTACATAGGGGACTACTGCCCGTCAGTGCTGGCTGGGCAAGGGATGTGAGGCAAGAGCTGGGGAACATCCGGCAGGCCATGCAGGAGCACCACAACAGCATTGAGATGCAGCTGTCTGTCATTGCTAGCAGTCTGCATGCATGCACCAGGGAGACAACAGTATGCATGGGCAGCCTGGGGGATGCCATACAGGGCATACGGCACTGTGCTGAATGCCAGGTAGTGTTCATTGACCACCTCAAAACAGGCATGGAACACAAGCTGGCACAGCAACAGTGCCATGACACAGCCATGGCATGTGCACTGCAGCCTTTGCAACACCTACAGTACTTGGCCAGCGTATGGCACCCCCAGCCACTGCACAGGCAAGCACACAGACACAGCCACCGGAACCTTTACAATCCCCACCCCCACCCACGGGCCAGGTGGTGGTGGCGCCACCCCATGCAGTCATGCTGCCCGAGCCACAGGCCCAGCCATGCAAGGTCCACACAGACCTGGGCCCAAGCCAGCACCATGGTGCACCCACCGTGATCCATGAAACCATGCTGGCACCACAGATGCAGGACAGGACAACATACACAGACATGCCTACCAGAACAGGGACAGGTACAGTGCCTACACAGGGAGGCATGCACATGAAGGCTGGTGCACCACAGGATGCACAGGTACCGAGAAGGTCTACACGGGATGGGGGAACACACTGTGTAGTGCTGGCACAGCTGCCACCACATGTGGCAATGAGGCATGTTGGCCTGAGGGGGTGGAGGCACAGCAAAGCCACTGTGGTGACACACATGTGCCCAAGGGGCATGATGCCAGGGGAGGTCCACCAGGGCACTGCACAACCCACCAGCACAGCAGGGTCCTCCACAGCCCAGCATCTGGCACTGGAGGGGTCCATGCGAGTATGGCATGGCCGTGGCAGATGGCTGTAGTACGCCCAGCAGCATGGTGCAGATGGGGGATGGTTAGGTGGAGCTGCAATGGTGAGGTGGGGCCAATAGCATGGCAGGAGGTACCTGTATTTGGGGGAGCACTGTGCAGTACACAAGGGTGTGAGTGTGTGTATGTGTGACTGTGTGCATGGGGGAGTGTGGGATCATGTGTGATGGGAAAGACAGAGGAGCACTGTGTCAAGTGCAGCTGATGTTGACTGTGTATGATGTAAATAAACCACTGCACTTGAACACTATGATGTCATGCGTCTTTCTTCAGGTACCATGTGATGTCCACCAGTGCTGGTCGCAGCCCTGGAAGGGCAAGCACTGGTAGTTAGGTGATAGCCATTGCGGATCATGGGTCAGGCCATCGATGGGACAAGGCATCACAGCACTGGAGCAGTGGCGTCAGGCAGCAGGCTCAGGGTACAGGTCAGCTGAGGCCAGCTGTTGTCCATGCGGACTGGTGCATGAAGTACAGCTGAACACCAGGATGGCACATGCCACGGCATGTGGGGGCCATGGAAGGGGTGCCACAATGGCCAGTGGTGGCAGGGGTGCCGCAGGCAGAGGCATGCCCAGACAGGTAGCCCAGGCAGGCCACATGCCATGAGTACTGTGTTACCACAGCAGGACAGCAGCAATGTCTGGCACAGCCACAGGACATGACTGTGGCCTGAGTCTCAGTGCTACTGATGCCACACCCAGAGCCAGGTGTGCATCTGGGTGGTGTGTCACCTGGTGTGGCTACAGCCAGCACAGCAGTTGGCAGTGCTGAGCAGGGGGGGTTGGGAACACAGCATGCTGCTGTGCACAGGTGATACAGGTGTCATGCGCAACATGTGCATGTCCCCTGTGAAGTGTCAGCACCGAGCACTGTGCATGCCACACAACCGTGCCATGTGCCTGCGGCAACACACAGTGGATTACACCATGGGGTGGTGTGTGTCACACCACTGATGTCCACATGGAGCAGCACACACAGCACACAGGTGCCAGGTCATTGCCAGCACACAGTACCATGGTGATTGTTGCCAGCCAGCATGGTACAGTGTGGTGACAACTGGCACCCAGACAGCACTGCACAGGATGATAGGCTGTAGCCTTGCTACCAATGTGTTGTACAGGCATGCATCCCACCCTTGCCATCAACAGGTGCAGTGCACCCATGGGATCACAGGCACTCTGGCAGTGGCCCACGCTGCCAGTCATCCCATGGCACAGTGCCACCTCCCACCCACACCTCTGCAGGAGTTGCAGCCCTGCCGCTGGCCGGGTGGGTACCCATGTGCAATGACTGTGCCAGTGCCACACCATGGACATGCGCAGTGCCGTGCAGTCCCACCCCTGTGGGTGGACTGATGTTGGTTGGCAACAACCTGCAATGACCACCAATGGGTACATACACACAGCCATGCCTCCACACATGCCGTACATGTGTGACACCGTATACTCATATCGCAGATGCGCAGCATGCTGCAGTAGATAAACACAGTTGTGAGCCAATATCGCATGCCACGATTGCACATCTCAGTTACCAGGTGTGACGCAAGCCACAACTGTGCACATGTGATCTGTGATGCTCGTGCGGCATGTATGTGTGCCACTGTGCGGCTGCAAGCCACGTGGTGTAGCTAGGCTGTAACACCAAGTAGAGGGTCAGGAGCTAGTGTGCTAGGTCCAGTACACAGAGACAGCAGTGCCACAGCCAAGCAGAGCAGGACAAGAACAGACAGCGGACTGGTGAGTACTGGGCCACAGCAGGCCACACCCCCCATACCTCTCAGCCTCTCAGCAGTAGCTCCCATAGCACTGGCCATCATACCTGCATAGCACAGGGCCAGACCATACCTCTCAACTGTCCCTGAATTACAGGGAAGTCCCTGATGTGTCTTCAGTTAATTCTTCTGTCCCTCATATAGTTTGCATTGCTGTCACTGAAGGGTAGGGATTTGAATCACAATTTAATGCCAACCATAGGTGTTACAGTCAAGTTCTCATTAAGATAATGCTATTCACACCTAGACGCATGTTGTACACAGCTTCTGGAACTAATATTACTATTGTGACAGATGTGTCCCTGATATTGGTCATTAGTCCCAGAGCATTGTAAGCCTTGTCCCTGACATGTGATGAAGAAGGTTGATAGGTATGGGCCAGACTATGTAGCACATCCTTACTGTGAACAATACTCTGTCCACCAAGGGTGGGCCCCACACTGTTAGTGATAAGGAATGTTTGTATCAACCCAGGTCAGTTAAGTAATAGTTTGAGGGTTCTGCACTGGCTCTAACATTCTGAGGCACATCAGTACACCAATGTGGTGCAAGGGTACATTTGAGTAAGAGTATAATAATGCTATGCAGACTGCATAGCAGGTGAGAAGTGTGCCCCCCCACAGTTCAGGTCAGGCCATACACAGGGTCACCATGCTGTAGGAGGCCCAGGGTCAGTGGTGCAGCCAGGCATGTAGGCATGTACACAGGTTGGTATTTGATGCCCCTGTTGGTGTGTACAATACAACACTGTTCCCCATGGCCATAGCCCTCATCCATCAGTCCCCAGATGTGGAACATTGCCTCTCACATTGTGGGACTACTGCTTAATATGTGGTACGCCTAACCACATCAATGCCTAGGGGGCACAGTTGTTAAGTGATTACTCTGGCTCTGTCAACGTCTACTGTAGACGTGTGCTTTCCAGTGATAATATTGACTGTGAGACAGGTCCACACATTGTGGAACAGGGTGCTTCTGTGCTGTAGGCTGTGGATGGGTCCTCGTACTGTGGTACAGTCATGAGGTATACACATGACACTGGCTGCTGCCCCACCCCAATGCATGGCTGACCACAGATGCACTACAGTGCACCCCGGACTCCAACACATCAGCCCAGGGGCTGTACGACTGACCTGTCCATGGGGTGCGGAGACAGTAACAGTGATCTATCATCATGGTAATGGCCCCTAGGCCTAACAGTACGGGGGGGCCTGAGGGCAATGTTGCCATACATGGACAATGGAAGCACACCAGCACTGTTGTGCTGCCCCACTCCAATACATTTGTACACCATGGTGTACATGGGCCATGCCCGCCCACACCCATGCCCAGGGTGGTACTTGGCTTGTTCTGCCATGGGCACCGCCAGGACGGTGCACATCCCCACACAATGCATCTTACATGTACACTCCTCATAATCAGGGTCATGGCCTTGTATCATAGTCACTGTGCCACTGCTTATGTGTTGCATAAAACACAAAACAACCAAGCACTCAACACCTCATATCACTCGGACACCGGAGATTTGAGCAAAAATATCTATTTATTGATGAAATTTACCTGACGCGTTTTGGGTCAACAAACAATCCTTTATCATGTTGCATGTCTGTATGATGGGACTGTGTCGATGCATTGGTGGGCTGCAACACATGCTGGCCAGTGTGCCATTACTGTTCCTGATGGTTGGTCAGGCCAAGTATCACTGTACATGCCTGTGTGCAGCACATGGCTGCCCATGTCCCAGCTGTCCCGTGCCTCTCAGGTCAGGTGTTGCCACACGTCCCTTTAGACAGTACAGGGTGGGACTGACACATCCCATTGCCAGCAACTGACACACAGGTGCACGGCTGCCTATATGGCTGGCTGTGTACCACTGTCCCTGTACCACGTCCTACACAGTATGCCTGTCAGGTACACAATGGAGGGCCTGTCTGCAATGCTACCAGCTGTCATTGCAGGCATGCTCCCATCACCACCCCTCTGTGCTGGGTCTGTCATGTCTGGGTGACCTGAGGACAGTCCTAGGCCATGTTCAGGGACATACCTGTGGGTTGGTGACAGACGGGGGGGGTATGCAGCACCCACAGGCAGCAGGCCACAGTGGCACATACAGCGGTGAACTTACCCATGTCCATTCCCTCCCTAGCATCACAGTGGACACAAACGGGTCTTAGGTGAGTATTAGCCATTGCATGGCATGCACTGTTCCATTGCGTGTACAGCACTGTGTACCTGACATTGTTTTTCACTGTCCCCTGTGTAGGATACAACACAACCGCACAGGACCAGGTAGGATCATGCTGCCACACCACTACAGCTGTGGTGGTCACTGACTGTGCCACTGGCTAATGATGACCTGCTCTTTCTCCATCCAGGCATGTCACCAGATCCATCAGCTCCACCCACTCCTGTCATCGCAGTGTACAGTCCATGTAGGTATCTGTCATTAAACTTTGTGTCAGCCATGGTTGGCCATGGGACTGCCCCATGGGTGACTGCCAGATGGGGATGCATGCTGCTACATGTGAGGGTGGGTGGTGCAGATGTGTGGCAGGGATGCATGCGGTGCTCCACGCCCATGCCCACACTGTGCAGGATCAGGCCGTGTCATGCCTCTGCAGGGGACAGGTGGCCTGTTGATGCACTGTGGGCACAGTGTGCAATGCTGTGTGCCTGTCCACCTGCATGGCACTGCTCAGCCTGTTGACACTTCCTGCTGTGCATGTCGATGGCACATGGTGCATCACCTGTGGTGGGGGCCCACGGTTGAGTTCCTGTGACCCTGGCCTGGTCCCATGCACCATGGCCAGAGGCCAGTGTTACACATGGTGGGTGGGGGACATCAACACTTCCGCAGAGGCATTGTGTAGTGACCCATGTGTCATTCCTTCCCCCCATGCAAGTCTCACACCAGCAAGCTGAGATGTCTTCATGGTCCTCACTCAGCCTCAGTGGGTGGGTGGGTGCCTAACTTCACACCACTGGAAACAGTCATGCTGGTCAACTGTGTGCAGCAGTGGGGCAGGACACTACTGCCACCTGGGTGCAGGAGACACACTGCTGCGGAGCGGGAGCGTGCATGGCATGCCATCTGTGCATGCATGGCAGAGACCAGTGTCACTCACAGGACTGTCCATCAGCTTACACACCACTGGCAGGACCTGACACGGAGGGAGCCCAGGATCCTGCACCGCATGAGCAGCATGGCGCAGTGCAGGGATGCAGACATGTGGTCTGGACAAGATACAGGTGCAGGTATGTATACCTACCACTGTTCATCTGTTTGGGCAGTGCTGGCATGGTAGCCATGATGTGTCGAGCCACACACATACTCACCTGTCCATATACCCCACAGGTCCAACTGGCATATCCCAGGGCATGCAGCAGGGCTGCAGCTGCAGCCTCAGGCATGAGGTGGGTCACTGGAGGTCTGGTACATGCATGCAGTGGTCCCCTTGTGCCGTGGCCATGGTGGACTGCCACATGGTGGCTCATGCTGCACCCTTACATTGCCTATGTGCGTGTGCCACCTGACCAGGCCCAGCACTGACCACATCCTTTGCATCCCTACAGGTGTCCATATTCAACTTTCACAATGGCAGAAGGCCCTGCTGAGGGCAATGGTGGAGATCAAGGCCACTGATGCCATGGAGTACCAGAGGCACACACAGCGCAGGCAACGAAGAGCCAGGGTCCTTCCACCAACCTCCTCCTCTTTGGCAGCAGTGTCTGCTGAAAACATGGGCACCATAGCACCGGGGGCGGTACCAACAGACCCCACAGATGTTGGGCACCAGCGGTATGTCACACAGCCTGCTCCCAGACTGGCCGCAGAGGGAAAAATTGCAGCAAAGAAGGATCAGGCCATGGCTGCTTCACCGTCGGGACCACAACGGGGCCTGATGCAGCGCAGACAGCTGAGGATGCTCCACCACCTGACACTGCACCAAGTGTTGCTGCACCTGTGGCAGGGGATGCTGGACCACAGCCACTGGATGTCATGCAGGGGCTGCAGCAGGGGAGGCTGTTGATGTCATGGCTGGAGACCCTGGTGTTGTTCCCGTGTGGAGGGGGGCCATGATCGGGAGTGCCTTGTGGCCCTTGTATAGGCCATACTACAGGATATTGGGCACCTCCATGGATTGGTGGGCGCCCTGTTGTCTGAACTCCAGCAGACCTAGTGACAGTGGGTCTGCACATTACTTCTGTGGATGGATCTGTGTCTGTGGCAGGGGTGTAGCCAGGGTTTTCAGATCTACACACCAAGTGGACTCACTGCTACCCCCTGTTAGGGTGAGCTACCCTGCCCCCCCCCCCAGGGTGCAGCCAGACAATATACAAATGTACAACAGGACCGTGTTTGTTGCCTTATTTGGCACAATAAATACAACTTTTGTATCTCATGACAGTGGTTGTTGCCATGCATGGGTAAATACAAATGCTATACATTGTTCCCTAAGACACCCACATACCAGCCCAGAGCCTATAAAGTTGTATTGTCCTTGGAATGCAAAGAGAATATTAGTGATCAGTCCTTCTAGTTTTGACTCCTATGAATAAAATTACAGAAAGGTTCAGTATTTCTTTGTTAGCTTTCATGGAAAAAGGAAGCAGTCCAGAGCCTATATGCTACCCCCACCTTAAATAAAATTGCACACCATGGAGTGCTTGGAGTATGCTTGCCTACACTCATGGTCTGTGGGTGGGTATGTACAGTATATAGGGGTGGTTCGTTTGTTTGGGTGGGTTTGTACTTATGGGTGTGGTGGGTTACATTTGGGTGGGCATTTCTATATGTTTGTGTTCCAGTGCTAGAAATAATGAGCTAGAGGGTACATTTCCTCTGGAAATGCATGTGGTACAGATTACATTTCCGGGGCACAATGATGCATTTCCACATAGAAAATAATATTGTTAATTAGAAAACACAGTAAAGTGGTGCAGGAACACAAGTTAAGCCCACTTTCTCCCTCAGAGGAACTGCTTGACAGGTTGTGTTGTTCAGATAGTACATTTTGCCCCGTTATTCGAGTCAAACAAAAAAGAAAAAAAACAACGGGGCAAAACTTCTTGTCTGAACAACACAACCAAGCAGTTCCTCTGAGGAGGAGAGTGAAGGGGAGGCTTAACTTGTGTTCCTGCACTGGATGCACTAACGTGTTTTCTAAAACCATATTATTTTGTATGTGGAGATGTATCATTGTGCCCCAGATGTTCAGGCAGTACTTTTACTCTGCTTTGTTTTATGCAGGGCCTTTGTTCTGTTTCCCCCCAACTTAGCCACAGGACTTTTACCTCCCGCACTCTGCCAACAACTTTGTTCTTAAGCCTTCAGGCAGGATGTTTTGACCCCTTGTTTTTATTTATTTTTATTTATTTTTGTGTTCCAGCATGAATTTTTGCCCTGCTTTATTTTCTGCATAGCTGTTGGCCCCCCTCACTTGTGCCACAGATCTAAAGACCCCCATTATGCCAACTAGTAAGCCTTGAGACATGACGCCTCCCCATTTGTTTTGTACAGGCAGCAGTTGTTTCCCTTTCCTTTTCTGCAGACTTTTAAGGTTTCAGGGTATTTTTCTGTATCACGACATGCCAAAGACAGAACTTGTTCCCCTAGGCTCAGTCTCTTCCAAATGTATGCTGAGACTGCGCATTTTTCCCTGATCTCTTTCCCCTACCTCTGCCCAGTTGTTTTATCCCCTCAGACTACTTTGTGTATCTCCCCGCCCCCCCCAACACAAGAAAAAAAAAACCTCAGTGCCCGGTTCCTGATAGTACTCTTTCTCTCTCCCCCACACCAAGTGATTGACTTTTTTCCCTATAAGATCTACAAATTTAGTGTAACTCAATGAAATCAATTAATTTTATTAAGCTTTTTACCATACTTTTGCAGAGCGCGCTATGGAGATCCTTCTTCGCTGACTGCCAACTGAATAGCTCTTTATCCCTCGCTCAGCACAGCAAAGAAGGGTCACAGCTGGCCAATCAGGAGGAATGGTGGGGTCACATGCTCCACTTCTGCATGTAAAGGACCCCATACCTGTCCGTTGTGCCCGTTTCCCCTACCCATTCTGCAAGACTATATAGGAGGACCAGCCCACAAGGCTATGGTCGCAGCAAAGAAGACATGCCCCACCTTAGCCCATAACAGAATAAGAGCCACGCTGCTCCCTCTCATGAGTGTGCAAAGAGACGCTCCACACATTACTTTTCTGGGGACTCCGTGACTGTGCAGTCACCTTGCTGCTCTATACTGCCACCATAATCATGCGGTCAAAGGAATTATTGTTAACCACTGCTTGGTTTTCCATTTCCAGACAGAAATACAGAAAGGCAAGCTACATTTCCAGCAGCCTTTCTGCATTTCCATGGAAATACGGAAAGCCTATATTTCGAGCCCTGTGTTCATTGTTCTGGTTGGGATTGGGTTGTTGTTGTTGGGACCAGTGTTCTGTTGTTTGTGAGTGCAGGTGGGCATTTGGGGTTGTTGTGGGCTGCTGCTTGGGTGTGGGCACTTCATTATGTTTCCCTGTTGTGCCATTGCCTGTTGTTCAGACCCTTCCCCCTTTCATTGTTTATATGTATCCCTGTTGCTGTTCTTTTGCATTAAACTGTTTACCTCCATCACTGTGTCTGTGTGTCTGTTCCAGGTGTGCATGGCCGTGTGGGTGTGTGTCACCATGCACATGGGTGCTCACTGGTGGTGGTGCCTGCTGTCCCCGGTGTTTCCTCACTGTGCATCTGGTCAGTGTGCTGGTTGTGCAGCTCACAGCCCATGGCACTGTCCATTGGCCACATCAGCATGGTGTCCTGTGTGCTGTGGTTCACAGTGCATGGTGTGGCATCCATGCCAACTCACATTATATTTTCCCAGCTGTGTGGTGGCACGGTGCCTGTGCTGCACCCTTCTGCCTCGGGGAACCATTGTTCCCTGCGGGTGGCATCACTGGCACGAGCATTGGTGTGTCTCACCACCATCTGTCCACTGGTCTGTGCCACCCAGTGCTGTGTCCCTGTTGTGGTTGCACTGTTTACATGTATCAGTGGCCATGGCAGGGGCATGGTGCCTGGTGGTGCCATCGTCCCAGCATTGTGCCTGTGGCCTCTGTGCACCCTTTATCCCCCATGCCATGCTGTAACTGTGTGTGTGCCTGCATTGCTCGCACAATCTGTCTGCCATGTCTCCCGTGGTGTGTTGCTGTGTGCTGCATGCATGGCCCACTACATGGCACTGGTTCTGCCCTGTTCATGTGTGTTGATGTCTACTGGTTGTGCCGTGTGTCTGCAGGCCTCACAGGTGTGTGCCCACATAGTGTTCTGCCTGCCCTTGCCCATTGCCCTACCCTACTGTGTGCCTTGTAGTATGGCACCAGGTGTACTCTGTACTGCCCTGTGCATGGCCATTCCCCCCCCCAACCGACTGTGTTGTGCTTATCACCGCCACCTACTTGTTGTGATGGTCTTCTTACGTTGCTCCATACTGTCTCTCAGTTACCACACTGTACCATGCCCATGGCTGTGTGTGCACTGCCCAATGTGGCCACATTCCACGGGACCTGTTGCCATCATCCAGTGTCACCATGGCCTGAGCGCTGTACCAGGCGGCACGCCCGTGTGTTGTTTTGTTGGACATCTCCGCCTGGCATTTGGTGGTTGTCACTGTGGTTCCATGGCATCTCTCAGGTGATGTGACTCTCTATCAGGTCGCATTGTGCACGTTGGCCTGCCTGTACCAGCACTGCATCTGTCTAGTGGTGCCTCTCATGTCTGTGCGCCCTGCCATTCCACTCCTGATCCTCCTCATCCATGTCCTCCAGCTGGTCCGGTGGTGGCACATGGTGTTGCACTGCAATGTTGTGCAGTATGCAGCAGACAATAAATATCTTGCAGGTTGTCTCTGGACTGTACTGTAGAGTCCCCGATGATCTATCAGTGCACCTGAATCATGCCTTCAGGACACCAAAGGTGCACTCAATGATGCACCTGGTCTGGCTGTGTGCCTCGTTGTATCGTGTCTGTGTTGCTGTGCATGTGTGATGCAGTGGTGTCATCACCCATGGCAGCTGTGGATACCTGCTGTTCCCTGTTGGATAGATGGTACATCATCAGTCTCTGTAGTCTGTGGTCCTGTATATGCATGGTGTGCAGGTGTTCAGGTATGCAGTGCTCTGTGCTGTGTTCACTTACCTACTAGCCATCCTCCATCCTCCTGGCCCCTCTGGTAGCCCTCATGTAGCTCACTGTTGTATAGGATGTAGGCATCATGTGTGGAACGAGGGTACTGGGCAACCCCATCCAGTATGCAGCCATTACTGTTGCACACCACCTGTATGTTCATGGAGTGCTGGCCCTTCCGATTCACATACACATCCTCAATGATGGATGGTGCCCGTATGGCAACATGGGTGCAGTCTATTGCACCCATTACACGTGGGAACTGGGCGATGGTGTTGAAGCCCTGCATCACTGCCTGCTGCTGTTGTGCTTCCCAGGGGATGGTGATGTACTGATCCATGAGGGCCAACATGGCATTCAGGAACTGGTGTAGGCACCTGGACATGGCTGGCTGTGATATTCCCACAGTGTCGCTTGTTGGTGTCTGGAACGTCCCTGTTGTCAGGAAGCATAGTGCTGCTGTTACCTTCACCTCCACAGGGACTGGCTTCCCCCTGCAGATGGCACTCCGCAGTTCTGCACAGAGGTCATCGCATAGCCCATCTATGATGGCCTGGGGCAGTCGGTAGCATGCAATGCACTGTTACTCTGTCAGGTCCTGGTATGTCTTCCTCACCCTGTACAGCTGTGGTGCATGGCATCTGCCAGGTCTGTGCCACCCTGGTTGCTACCTGTTCTTCCGGTTCCAGGCATTGTGTTGCCTCCTATGCCTGTCCCAGCGCTCCAGTAGTAGCACACCTAGCATTGCTACTGGTCCTTCCATTTTGTCACTCTCCTCTCTCTGTCTGTCACAGTGCTGTGCTGCTGTGTCTCCAGCCTGCCTGTCTGTGCTCCTTTATGTACTGTGTAAGTTGCACCTGCTTCCACCTGGTGTATGTTACACCAGCTGGTCTTGGTGTAAGTTGTGGCACTGCAGCTTCTAGAATCTCGCCCTGGCATAACTCTTCCGTTTTCTTGGCATATGTTCAGTTATGCAGTGGCATACCTGCGGGTATGTCGCAGCTGCAGCGTAAGTCACATTTGCAATACTGAGTTGCGTCATGGTGCATGTCACATTGTAGAATTGCGTATGTCACATTTGCTTGATGTATTTGCAACTTGCGCCATTTTCATTTGGGCGATTCAGCGCTATGCTGTGGCATATTCTTTCTAGAATTGGGCCCTAAGTCTTTATGTTGTAAAGTAATCCCTGCCTTTCTGTGCTGTTCCATATTCTGTTGCCCCTCATACAGCCATTCTTTCTACTCCCCACTAAACCACCTCTAGAACAAGATGATGAGTTTCTTGTAGACTTCCCCCAATTGTCAATGTTCTTAAAAAAAAAAAAAAAAAAGTTTTCTGTCCATCTTGAAACACTGCTTTTTTCCTCCACTCAGAAGGTGCAAGTTTGCATGATGCTGCCATGGACAAGCAGGAAATACTGAGCAAGAAGTATGGTGTGGCAGGGCAGCAAAGACAGTAGCAGTGTACAGTTTTACATTTAAAGTGGGACAGTTCCAAATTTAACTGTGGCAGTGGCAAATGGCTGTTTCAAGTGAAACTGCATCAGCAATTGTGGAGAATAGGAGCTGGGGAAGAAATGGTTTGTGACAAAGGTGAGTTAGTAGGCAAATGGAGTGACAGAGGAGGTGGGGGTGATGATAACCTGACAGGAGAATCAATGGCTCTGTATAAAAAGCTATGCTGAAGATGGTATTTTTATTTCATTTATTTAAAAGTGACATGAGGAAAGTGGGGGGGTGGTCAGTAAGTGGGTACTCGCTAAGCGAGAAAAAAAACATGGTGAGCATTATGGTTTGAAAACCTGGGTGGCACCAGGATACCTGTAATAGGGTTGGCATGCCTGGCACTTTTTTTTCCAGGGCTCCAAGTAAGTAATAATACTACTCGACAGGGTGGGTAGTATCGGGCAATACTGGACTTCCCAGGGGTGTAACGAGGCCCGACATTGCAGGCAGAAGGCCTTATAGCTCCTGGAAGGCCTAGTATTGCCCAATACTGACCACTCTGGAAGGTATTATTGTGCTTAGAAAATGGGCAACTGTATTTTATATGTTTGGAAAAAAATAATTTTAATGTTTAATTGTTAAAACACTTAGTTGTTTGATTTTTTTGTAATAAAATAGTTCCTCCGCCTGTATTTGAATGCAATTTTTTTTTCTGCTACTGAAGCCTCCGCACTTTTATCTTTTTTTAGATGGTTGTCATGGTTACCTGTCTCAGACACACACACACACACACACACACACACACACACACACACACACATACACACACACACACACACACTCACTGGGCTTAACCTTTAAAGCCATTTTTTTTCCTGTTAAAGTTTTGTGTTTTGGGGGTAGAGATTTTACTAATAAATGATGGAAGCTTGGGATTGAAGGCAGAGAATGGCGATCAGTGAAGCGCTGTGTCAGCCGGGAGTGCAAGGACACCAGGAGAAACTGCCTTGAAGCCAATCATACTCATAACTTTTGCTTTACATTTCTGAGCAGGGAATCTGTGGAGAGCTAGAGGCACTGGTAGTAATATATGGAAAAGCCGATCTGATGGCTTTAACAGTCAGTAAGATCTTTTTTATTTATTTAAAGAAAGAAAACATATAATGCTGGCATTTGGGATGTCCGTCAAGTGAAGACTGTTAGTGCAGCATAGGACAACTGTGAAGCCAATTTCAAGCACGGCTTTCACTTTGCTCCTTAAAGGAAAAAAAATGAAGCAAAAATAACAGGGTATTGTGGAATTGTTTTTTTATATGAAGGGATGTTTTTCATGAGGTTGTGTCATTCATATGAAAAAAGATTCCTTCGTACAAAAAAGAATGTGAAAAAAAACTTAAGTCCAAATTATTTTTTGTATGAAGGGAATCTTTTTTCATCTGGTCCTATTCCTATTTCATTGGGCCATGCAAAAATTGAAATTTGGGTTCACGAAAATCAATTTTAAAATATGTTAAAAATACATTTCTGGGTGATTTTTCCAAAAACCAACTGTGGAATCCACCCAAAAGGTCCCAATTAGCAAGGTACATGTGTTGATGTCTCAGCATGAAAAATATTTTTGTCATGAACAAATATTACACCCCTCCCCCTATGAAATAGCATCTTTTTTGTATGGTCCAATTTTTTTTTTTTGTATTAAACAGCTATCCAAAAGATCGTATTGAGTATGCTCAGAACCAAAATTTCAAATCCTTATAACTCTGCAACAGATTAATATTTTTTTTCACCAAACTAACGAAAGGCATGACTCTGGCCCAAGCCTGTTCTGCCTTGAAAATTTCAGACCAACGTTCTAAACAATCTGGGTGCTGGTGATGACAGAAAACAGCAACCCCCCCCCCACCACCACCACCACCACCGATGTTTTCACTTTTTTACTATCCCAATCTCAGATCTGGATATTCAACCTGATATGAAACTTGATACATCAACAGACCTTGCCCCAAAACTGCACATGTAAAATTTCATGTGAATCCGTTGGACAGTGGTGAAGCTATTAAAGTGCAAAGTTAAGGATTTAACATTAAACAGCCTACTCAGCCCTAACTATAGTGGTGCTATTCTGCCACTATAGTAATACTGTACATGGATAGGAAATGTTCCCCATAGAAAAAGCCATCATTTATTTCCCCTGTATACCTGTTACTAATCAATCAATTAAAAGTATAAGCCTGCACTAATCAAACAATTACTCCTATATACCTACACTAATTAAATACTATATACAACCCTATGGGATCACACTAATTACAACTAATTAACACATCAAAGAACCAATTTTCACTCCCTCCATTTCCTACCAAACAGCCAAGTCCCTCAAAGCTGCTGCTGTCTCTCTCCTAAAACACCATGCCCTCCATGTTGTTGCCACTGAGCTCCCTCAAATGCTGTTCCCAACCACAGACACCACTTCCAGAATCACAAAAAAGCCTCTACTGACAGCAAATGAACTCCACTCATCCTGAAAGCAATGGCATGCCACTCCTGATCGTAAATCGAACCACCTTCCTGACCGCAACTGCACACCACTCTCAACCACATTTAAAAATGAAGGAATGGGCCAGCCCAACCACACTTCCTTATATAGGAAGACCCCTCACTGTGGAAAACAACTTGGGCCAAAAAACCTGGATCTCAGTATAATAACCATCCTAATGTATTATATTCAACAAACAATGGGTAAGGGTGGCACAGGCTCATGGCCATATAGCCCTTATTAGCCCCCTCGATGGGTATACATCCTTATATATCACTCTTACCCATGATTTATGATGATAGATAGATAGATAGATAGATAGATAGATAGATAGATAGATAGATAGATAGAGACTATACAGGGGTAGGAACGTAGAACATGTAGAGTGTGACAAGGCAAGGATCCTGCATTTCCAGCATTGAGCTTGGTATCTTGGGATAAGATACCCATACTTTTAAACCTGGCTAGTATTCAGTACCATTTGCTCTGTACTTTATTTTGAATCATTTGATATCTTATGCCAGCACAAATATTGTTAGTAATTGTCCAGCATATCTCTCTCTCTCTCTCTCTCTCTCTCTCTCTCATGAGCTGGTTGATGGAAGACTAATGCTCCTGCCTCATTTTACAGATGATCAGTTTTAAAGTCATTTCTTACTCCCTTTTAAGTAATTGCATGTGGAGGTACTTTTGGAGGGACGCACACCAACAGTCAGTTCCTCCTCGTGGGCTTCTACCACTGCGGTCCATTTTCAATTTTTCTAAGGTCATTCTATATTTGACTGATCTTTCTGTCTATCCTAACCAATGTATCAGCAATTTAATGTGACTCCAAAAGCTGGTCCAGGTGTACAGTTAGTTGCGGTTTCAGCGGCTTCTACACAATCAGAGTCCCAATCAAGTGATGAAGCTGGAGACTGGTCTTGGTCATGCAGCAATCTGCTTCTTCCATGCTGCTCTGCTGCTGCCAGATTCTTTAGTTTCTGTTTGGGAGTCCCAGCCATTCTAGGTCTGGTGGACATTTTACCTCACAGGTTTTGTAAAGTTATTAAATAGCTCACTTAGATGATGATAGATTCAATTTATGTGGGAGCAGAACTCAGGATCTAGGCTGTCCTGGTTTCCATGACATCACCAGAAATCTGGACACTTACTTTTCATAACTGAAAAGCATTTGATCTTTTGTTGTTTTTGAAAGTTTGAGTTTGTTAAGATATTCTGGCCCTATCTAATATTTGCTACTTTGAAGAAGAGGCATAGGCTACTTGCTCCTATTGTAGCTTTCCTATGCATGTGTATGATTTCATTTTTTTCATTTAATTTCATTTATTCTTTGTTAACCAGGTAAGGACACTGGACCAATGGTCCTTTTTCAGGCCCGACCCGGACAAAAAAACATCAATACAAAATCACACAAAGAAAATAAAAACAACAAACAAACATTATATAAAACATTTACATACAGAATTTTGCAGTAAGTACTGTTTGAGTTTCATCTTAAAATTTGTAATAAAAGTTGACTGATGAATAGACATAGGTAACGCATTCCAATAAATAGGAGCGGCCATTGAGAATGCACGTGATTCTATCTTAAGCTTGAATTTACTACATTAAGTAAAATATCATTTGATGATCATAATCTAGGTAACATAGACCGAATCAAAATTAAGCCATACAATGGAAACAGAGATTTATAAAAAAGGCATTTAAGAATAATACATCCCCAGCAGTAATCAGTGCTGGGGATAGGAGGCATCCAAGCTAAAGATAGGTACAAACTGCAATAATGAGTATGAACTGGAACTGCAAGAACAAATCTGCAAATGCTGTTATATACCACAATTAAACAGTGTAGTTCCTTCATTCCAATATTGAGATAAGAAGTTAGACACATGGGGCCAGATATTCAAAACTTTGCCCCGGGCCTAATTAGCACTGCCCGCCGGGCAAACTTAGACCGGAGCACAAAGTAAGCTATATTCAAAAGGAAATAGCCCAGTGCTAATCCTACTGAATATAGCAGTCTAAGGAAGCCGGGCAAACTGGTCTGGGGGTGCAGGGCAAAAATAGCCCAGGAATAAGACAGCACTGAATATAGCAACAGGGAAGTGCAAACTGCAACTGCAGCTCACTAGACTCTGTAGCAAGTCAGTGTTGCAGGTGGAGAACATTGTGTGTGATTGCACAGAGATGTCTCACAGCTACTGCAAACACACCTCTCAACCTCCTGCCACATAAATCAGGGACAAGGCTTAAAACAATCAGGGACAAAGGTATAAAATCAGGGACACACCATAGGAAATGATGATATCCACACAGGAAGCTGGTAGAATAAGTGGTGTAGTGTAAAATGCATTTACTAAGAAAGAACATGACTGTAACATTAATGTCTGACATTATTGTATGCTTACAACCCCCACTGTTTGGTCATGGAAACACAATATTTAGGAAGAACAGAGTAAAACACTGAGGTAAAATCAGGGACATCTCTGAAAATCAGGAACAATTGAGAAGTATGACTGCAAACAACAATGTAAGCCACACACTGCAGAACTGTGCTCTGCTGAAGTGAGGTTGGCCCGGGGCTAACCTGATTGCACAGTGCTAACACATTAGCCTGGTGCAAACTGGCTAGCCCGGGGCAAAAGGGAGCTATATTGAAAGCTCCTATGCAAATTAGCCAATTAGGTAATCCGTGGGCAAACAAGTACATTTGCATCTCATTAAGTGCTGTTTAGCATATATTACCATGCAGTTTCCCCGATGCTACTGCACGGAGCACAAAGCTACCCCTTTTGGTCAGAATGGAAGTACATGCTGGATGCTGCAGGCCAAGGCATGCCCACAGCTTCCCCTGTTGGTCAGAATAGAAGCACAGTCTGGAAGCAGCAGGAACTGTGTGCTGGCAGGTACAAGCAGTGCATACAACATTCCTATGCAGCACTGCAAGCAGTACATAATGACCATAATATATATATATATATATATATATATATATATATATATATATAGCTACAGACACACACTACCAGTGGTCACACGTGTCCTGGATGATGCCCCACCCCACACCAACAGCAGGTGTGGGTGGAACACAAGTATGCATGGGGCAGGCATAAGGCAAACTTGCTGGAGGTAGGGGGATGTCAGCTGTAGGGTCACTGGGCTGTGCAGTGCAGCCATCCAGTATAGAGGGACCTGGGCAGACAGGCTGGGCCAGGCAGTCCTTCTCAGCCGTCATGGTCCCTGTTCCCACCTATGTTGGTTCCACTCCCTGGTAGTCCAGTGCCCCCCCCAAGAACATATCCCGACCCCCATTTTAAATAAGAACTAATTAGTTTCCCTGGTAGTCTAGTGGTCCCCTCCACCCCCAAGCATGGATCCCGACACCCATAGACGTTACAATAACTATAATTTCCCTGGTAGTCTAGTGGTCCCCCCCCAAGCATGGATCCCAATGCTCGTAGACATTAAAATAACTATAATTTTCCTGGTAGTCTAGTGGTCTCCCCACTCCCAAGCCTGGATCCTGACGCCCGTAGACATTACAATAACTATAATTTCCCCTGGTAGTCTAGTGGTCCTCCCCACCCCAAGCACAGATCCCCTCCCTCATAGAAACTCAAATATACAGTTTCTCTGGTAGTCTAGTGGTTCCCCCCACCCGGTAGTCACATCCCTGCTCATTCCAATCAGACCCCAAGAACGGAGCTGGCGACCAGCTCAGCCCTCCTCTCACCACCATGGCCGGCCACTGACTGAGGAACAAATGAGCACTGGGCATTGGGAGCCATGCTTGGGGGTGGGGGGACCACTAGACTACCAGGGAAATTATAGTTATTGTAATGTCTACAGGCATCAGGAGCTGTGCTTGGGGGTGTTGGGACCACTAGACTACCAAGGACATTACAGTTATTTTACTGTCTACAGGCACTGGGAGCTGTGCTTGGGGGTGGGGGGACCACTAGGCTACCAGGGACATTATATTTAATTCAATTTAATGTCTACAGGCATTGGGAGCTGTGCTTGGGGGTGGGGGGACATCTAGACTACCAGGGTATCATCTAATACTGTACAGACAATGGGGTTTGGGATTCTTGAGTGTGTGTGTGGGGGGGGGCACCACTGCATTACCATCAGCTTTTCCTTGGTGGTATTTAGTGCCGCGTTACAGGTCATGCTAATGTCTGCAGCGCGGTGCTATACTTTTGAATATGCCGGTGCACTGGCATTCAGGGGCCCTTCCCTCAGTCTCTCCCCTGCATACATTATTCTTTAGCATCGGTGCTAACACCTAGAGCCGGCTCTAAATGTCCTTTTGAATATTGCAGTCGGGTGCAAATTTGGTGCTAATCCAGCACAAGGGATTTGCGCCCGGCGCTCCTCTTTGAATATCTGGCCCATAGTCTAAATGTGGAAGGAGTGACCCAATTGCAGCAGCTTTTCTAGTTTCCACTGTGAAGTAGGATTTAAATTTATATAGTAAACCAAGTTTCTGATTAATGATTTTAGCAACTGATTATATCTGAAGAGAGAAGGTTAACCCTGGATCCAATAAAACCCCTAAATATCTAAATTGATTTACCTGTTCAATCAAAATCCCCTGATGATCATACAGAACTAAGTCAGGATTGTCCCTTAACATAGATGGCATTCCAAAAAGCATTGTTCTGTTTTTTTAATTCAACACCATGGAGTTATGGACACACCAAGAATAAATTTCCCCAAAATCTTTTTCTAAGGCTGTTGACAATTCAAATGATGATTTGAACTGAGAAAAAATAATCAAATCATCGACATATAAAATAGAATTACTGAAATACCAATCCCGACAACCCACTCTGGCGTCAGTATGCTCCCATGACAACTCATCCCTGACAATTCGCTCCCTGAGAGCAACTAACACTCTCCTACAATACAAAAAAAAAATCTGGAAGCAGAGCAGAAAACATGTAACCTAGCAACCACTACACAGCAGCCAACACAGTTCCATGTCTCCCAGCAACCAAACCACTAAAAGAAGAGTAAAGTAATAGAGCAAGTTAGTAAATGTTTGTAATGTTCTTAGTGGTGCACTGGCATACAGTATGTAGTCCTTTGTCTTGAGACTGCACTCAGGTAATGAACATATCCTTAGTTTCATATTTCACTGTGATTCTTCAAATTGTTTAAATATCCAATGTGGCAATATCCCCTCCATACAACATGGCAGGATCCCCTCAAAAAATGGCTTTTTCACAAACTTCATTTAATAGAAGTACATCAGTAAAGTTAAAATTAAAATCCAAAGTATCAGTACTCAAAGCTGTGAGCCACACCTCTCAAGAACTCCTCTGCTGTGTGGTCTGCACACTTCTCTATAATGTTTTCCAGCCTGATAGCGTTGTCTCGGTCCACACGCCGAGACATATTTGGTGCACTACCTACTATGAGCTGCTCTGTCTCAGAGTCCCATTTTTTTGTATGCCTCTAACACCATTAATGAATTTCCATATTGTGGGGTGTGCCATACATAGGATGCTTTGCATGCCCCTGTGGAAAGCTTCTACTGCATTACTGGCTTCAGACACTGTCACTGTGTTTCCAGAGTTCAATTGGAAAGTGTGGGTTGCATCATTCTGTGCCCCATCTGTTCCTCCTCCCAATCTAGGTGTCCTCAAAATAATCTATGATGGACTCTAATTCTGGTGGGAAAACATTTAGATTTTCATCCATGTTTTTTCAAATCGAGAGACTACCTGATCAGGAAGGTAGAATGCTACTGCTGGTAAATACTTGCATTTTAAGGCAAATTCTGTGTCCTCAGAATACCAAGTGGCAAGTTCTTCACTTTGTATTTTCCTGTAAATACACTGCGTAAAATGAAAAAAAGCAGCCAACCTGGTGGGCATTAGGAAAAATTGATTTAAATGCCAGTATGGTTGCTTTCTCAATGTCTGCCATGATAACAGCTGGATTAAGGCCTATTTTAATTTGTTTCAACACTCGCAACATCCGTTTGTATGTTTCTCTATGCTTTCCTTGGAGTAGGGCACATATAGCAGGCTGCATATTATCAAATCTCTCCCCAATTATAATATACATTTGCTCAAACAGAGGTGAAAAATAATATCCTTATAGATTTGTGTATGATTAGAGAATCAATGAATTAGTGAACTCAATCAGGGGATTTTTAGAGTTAAAAGCTCATACAGTATATAATAAATTAAAAATGCTCTCTGTTTTGGCCTTGGGAGCAGGAGCTGGAGCGCAAAGACCAGAGCAAGAAATACCAGAGCCAATTTGTGCCAGAGCTAATTGACGGGTGCGGGTTGTCAGGGAGCAAAAAGACAGGAGTGAGTTGACATGTACCCAAAATATTTTGGTCTCTAATTGCCTATTGAGACAATAAATTCTCACTGAATATTGATGCTATGATTTCTGCAGACACATGGGAAAATGTCGATACTATGTTATATTCAGCATCTAATCAGGATATAAATAATTGTACATAGATTTTAGATTTGAATACTGACATTTTTACCAGAGCCAGAGCAACACAACCTATATTTAACCCCTGGACTACAGTCACTCCTTCAGGAATTGAAGGCTATATAATAGCACAAAAAAATTAACAAGGTACCTGGGATGGATGTCATTCCAGCTGAAATCCTCAAAGTAAATATCATCTGGTGGGCACATATTCTTGCGATTCATTTTAATGACATTAATTCATCTGGCCATATCCTGAATATTACATAGAAACATAGAAACATAGAATTTGACGGCTGATAAGGACCGCTTGGCCCACCCAGTCTGACCATTTCCCTACCTAATGGATAAGCTGCAGGTCCTAGTTAACCAGCAGCCTACTTCTTTCTGCCCCCAACCCCCTAAAATTGCCTTATGACTGTCCCATGCATGCTTGAATTCCACCACTGTTTTTGACTCCACAACCTCCTCCGGAAGGCTGTTCCATGCATCCACAACCCTCTCTGTGAAAAAATACTTCCTTAAATTACCTCTGAGCAGACCCCCCTCTATCTTCAAATTGTGCCCCCTTGTTCTTGCACACCTCTTGTTTTGAAAGATGCTACCCTCTTGGACTTTGTTGATTCCCTTGAGGTACTTGAAAGTTTCTATCATGTCCCCCCTCTCCCTCCTTTCCTCAAGGCTATACATATTAAGCTCCTTAAGTCTCTCTTCATATGTCTTCCGGTGCAGACCCTGCACCATTTTAGTTGCCCTCCGCTGGACAGATTCCATCCTGTCTATGTCTTTGCGGAGGTTGGGTCTCCAGAACTGCACGCAATACTCCAGATGGGGTCTGACCAGCTGTCTGTACAGAGGGATAATAACTTACTGATTTCTACTGGTGATGCCTCTCCCTATGCATCCCAGTATCCCCCCAGCCCTTCTTGCTGCCCTCTCACATTGCTTGCCCACCTTTAGGTCATCTGATATGACTACCCCAGGTCCCTTTCCATTTTTGTTGTTGTTAGTATCTCACCCCCATTGTGTACTCTTCCCTGGGTTTTGTTTCCCAGGTGCATTACCTTGCACTTCTTAGCATTGAATCTAAGCTGCCATACATTTGACCATTCCTCTAACCTTGCCAAGTCCCTTCTCATCATTTCCACCCCACCTTGTGCATCAACTCTGTTGCAGATCTTTGTGTCATCTGCAAAAGACATGCTTTTCCTTCCAGTCCCTCTGCAATGTAGCTTATAAAGACATTGAAGAGGACTGTCCATCTGAACCTTGCGGTACTCTACTAGTACCCCTTTCTTCAGAGTGGACTCCATTTACTATTATCTCTGTGTCCTGTTCTCCAGCCAGTTCTTTGCAGGCTGTCATCTTGGGACCCACTCCCAGGCTAGCTAACTTGTATATTAATCTTTTGTGGGACTGTGTCAAATGCCTTGCTAAAGTCTAGGTAGGCCATGTCACAGCCCTTCCCTGAGCTACTACTTTGGTCACTCAGTCAAAGAAATCTATCAGATTCATCTGGCATGACCTTCCCACTGTGAATCCATGCTGCCTTGGGTCCTGTGCCCCTCTGGCCTCTAGATAATCGACAATTTTTTCCTTCAGAAGTGATTCCATCATTTTCCCTACCACTGAGGTTAAACTAACAGGTCTGTAGTTTCCTGCTTCTGCCTTTGTCCCACTTTTGTGAAGGGGAATCACATCTGCCCTCCTCCAGTCCTCGGTACCACCCCATCCTCCCATGATTTGTTAAAGAGGGTAGTCAGTGATGTCACTAGTTCTACCCTTAGTTCTTTAGAATTCTGGGATGAATCCCATCAGGCCCCATTGCTTTGTCCACCTTCAGTTTAAGAGTTCTTCAGAACCCTTTCTTCTGTAAATGGGCTGGTATCAACTTCTGTATCTAGAGTGTTTCTACTGTTTGTTTTAGGTACCTCCCTCTTCCTTTGTAAATATTGAGCAAAATATTTGTTTAGTATCTCTGCCTTTTCACAGTCACCCTCTGCCCACCCCTCCCTCCCTTTATTAAGCCTCACTATCCCTCCCTTGGTCTTCCTTTGCTCCCTGATGTACCTATAAAAGGTTGTATCCCCCTTCTTAACCGAGCTGGCTATCTTTTCCTCAGTTTGGGCCTTTGCTGTTCTGACTGCCTTCCCAGCTTCCTTTTGCTTTAACTGATACAGTTCTCTGTCCTGACCCTTCTGTGATTTCTTGTACTTCCTGAATGTTCTCTTTTTCTCTTGAACCTTCACTGCCACTTCCTTTGAGAACCATAGTGGTTTCTTACATTGTTTCGTTTTGTTTATTTGCTTCACACAAAGGCTTGTTACCTCTGTGATGGCAGTTTTTATTATTCCCATTGTTCTTCCACCCCTCCTTCCTGCCCATTTGCTAGTGCATTCCTTAGGCACTCACCCATTTTGGCAAAGTCAGCCCTCCTAAAGTCCAGTACTTTTGCCTTTGTATGACTTGACTCTATTGCTGTGTTTATTGTGAACTATACTGTTCGATGGTCGCTAGTTCCCAGATGGCTACCCACTTCTACATCTGTGATCCTCTCTTCATCTCCATTTGAGAGAACCAGGTCTAAGATTGCTCCCTCTTGAGTGGGCTCCAATACTAGTTGTCTAAGGTATGCCCCCTGTAGGGCATCTAGAATAACCCCACTCTTCGAAGTGGCTGCTGCAACTGCACTCTAGTTAACATCTGGCATATTCAGATCACCCATCAGCAATATCTCCCTTTTGTCTGCCATTCTAAGTATACTTTCTATCATTTCCTTGTCCATTTCCTCCCCCTGAGAAGGGGGTCTGTATACAACCCCTGTGTGGATTGTGGTTCCATTGCCGGTCTCCAAATTTACCCACAGTGCTTCTTCTCCTCTCTGTTTTCCCATTTGTTCTGTTGCTTTGATTCCTTCCCATATGTAAAGAGCTACTCCTCCTTCTCTTTTACCCTCCCTGTCCCTCCTGTAGATTGTGTATCCTGGTATGTTTACGTCCCAGTCATGGTTTTGTGTGTACCATGTTTCTGTGACTGCCATGATATCCAGATGTTCCTCCTCCATCAAGGCCACTAATTCAGGAAGCTTGTTACTCAGACTACGGGCATTGGTACTCATTGCTCTCCATTTTTTGATGGCTTTACCTTCTGTTGCAGCATCCCCCACTGACCTTTCTACTTCGGTCTTTTTCTCATTTAGTACCCTGTTTTGTAGGGAGAGGCTGGGACTTTCCTGCTGCTTATCAGTGCCTCCCCCCTTGACTAGTTTAAAAGCCAACCAGTAAAATAGCACCCAGCCACAGAAAGGGTCCTGAAAATGATCCTGCAAATTTTAGACCTATATCACTTCTGTGCATACCGGCCAAGCAATATAGTCACTATTCATTGAACAATGTAGATTTGTGGGTTGAAGAGAACAAAATGCTCTGAGAAAATGGATATGCATTTAGAGTAAGGAGATCCATTGTAGATAATATACTCCTTTGTATTTTTGTTGTATTGGTTTGAAAAATGCATTTTATAATGTTGATAGAGATATTTTGTGAAAATTATTGGCTGATCTAAGCATGGACTCACATCTGCTTAATATAATAATAGGTTTTCACACAAATGTATCTGCACACATTAAATGTAGTACAGATGGGAAATTAATAGGATTCATATCAACGAGGGAGTGAAGAAGAGGTGTCTTATTGCCCCAATTTTGTTTAACATCTATATTGATCAGATTGTTAAAAAAGGGAAATACTGACACAGATACACCAAAAATCATTAATTATTCTGTAAACATTCTAATGTACAGTATGCAGATCTATTATTTCTAGACAAGGTCTACTTATTTGTTTATCTATTTATTTAATCCACTTAAAAACCCTTTAGGCAGGGCCTATTTACAAAGGGTTTAGAGTCAGCATCAACAGGAAAATAACAGGTGAATACAGTACAATTCAATGCAACACTGAGGTGTGGCATGGCTTACAAAAAGCATTGGACAACATTGCTGATTCTCTTAGCAGACCCTGGCTAGAACTTATATACAGAAAAAACTAAAGTTTTGTTTGTGAACAAACTACACTTAGATATAAATGGAATGTGAAGGGAACTGCTATTGAAGAAACAGCCAAGTTCAAATACCTAGGGATTACTATAGCTGCTAATAGTGGATGGCAAAGGCACATGCAATATACAAATAACACAGCTAGACAAATAATCCTAGATATAAATAAGTTCAGTAAGAACTTTATCAGTAACTCATTCAAACCCATGATAGACATTTTTAACACAAACGTAGATTCAGTACTGCTGTATGGCTTGGAAGTATGGGGAACAGGCACAGCTGTTGCCTCTGTGGAACCAATATAGAAAGTGTTCTTGAGTTGAGACTTGCTGTATGTTTACTGCAAATAGTCTCTGGGGAACATCTGTACCTAGGGACAGGACAAAGGTCTATGTTAGCCAAAGAACTGATAAGTTCTATCAATTATTATCATAAAGTGATAAATAATCCTAAATGTATTTTGTTGCATTCATTTTGGCAAGAATACTTGTTTTAAAAGCAAAATGATTTGACATCTTTTTGGTTCTCAAAACTTAAAATTCTGAATTTAAAAACAAATAAAGAGTTGGCCATACAAAATGTAACTGATATTTTAAGGCAAGCAGAATATGAAAAAAAAATACTTACTCCCCATTCTTTCACATACTGTATATAAAAGTTTAAATAAAAGTTGTTTGAAGGAAGGTTATTTGTTCTAGTGCTGAAATGCTTTACATAGGAAACCTATGGCCAGGATCAGATTTGACATTCATTTTCATGATAGGACTGTGTTTATTGCATGACAAGCATATAGGGGAAAAAAGGATGTTGTACTTGTGACAATATGTCTCAGATTTCATCAGAACACCTGATTCTGGATTGTGTAGTATTAAAGGATAAAAGAGTGAAATGGCTAGCCAAACATTTAAAAAGGGTGACTGGTTTGAATGTAACTAAAAAACTTTGTTTCTTATTAAATGATAATAATAAGGTCATTACTTATGCTGTAATCAAATCTATCTGAAGGCCGGCAGTATTTTAAAAGTGTAAATATACTACACAGTGGCTCATTCCCTTACTGATAATGTGCCACTCTGTAATCACATTATGATATTATAAAAGCTAAGAGCATGTTACAATGTTTCTCAGAAAAAGCCAGAAAGGAAAGGAAACATTCAGTTCAGTGCTTTACAGTAACTGGTAATTGCTATTTTTCTTTTAAACTTAGATTGTGGTCTTTTACTGACACTGTACTTTCTTTGTTGTCTTTACTTAGAATTGTTTTTGAGCTGTTGAAAATTTAAAACGTAGTGGTGGTGTATTTCTTTGCTGTCTTTAATTGCTGCAAATTTAGTCTTGGCTTGTCTGACTTGCCCTGTAGTTTGGGTGAGGGGTGTTAATTGTCTGGTCTCTGACCTCAGCTACGTGATAACTGGAGGTGGGGCTTAGTCAGAGTTGAGGTAGCAAGTGAGTTTTATTTTCTCAGAAAAAGCCAGAAGGGGAAGGAAATGTATTCAGTCCAGTGCTTTACAGTAACTGGTAATTGCTATTTTTCTTTTAAACTTAGATTGTGGACTTTTAGTGACAGTGTACTTTCTTTGTTGTCTTTACTTAGAATTGTGTTTGGGCTGTTGAAAATTTAAAACGTAGTGATGGTGTATTTCTTTGCTGTCTTTAATTGCTGCAAATTTTGCCCCCCCTCCCAACTCTTAATTATATGCCTTGTTAAATCTGAGTGACAGGAGCTAAACACAGGGTATAGTAAGGGGTGTGGAGTAAAGAGAGGCATAAGGGTGAAGAAGCCCACCTCCACCACAAGTGTTTTGACTCATTTATTTATTTATTGGTTTATTTTCTTTTTTTAAAAAAGAAAAGTATCTGAGGATCAGTGGCAGGATTTTTAGGACAGTAAATTAATAAAAAGGGAACTAGGACAGCTTCAGTAGCAGACAAGTAGTGGAGCAGCAGTATAATTGCAGTATAATGTGGGGAGTGGTGCAATACAGTGGCTGTGGGGCAGCCATATTCAGGCAGACCTTCTGGACACTGAGGTGCTGCCCTATCTGCATGCATCTCTCTGGACTGCAGGATGAGGTAGCCAGACTCAGAGCGGGAAATAAACTGGGTCAGGAGTACCATCACCCTATCCAGAGACCACCCAGTCCAATGCAACTGCCTCAAAGGATGCTGAGAGCGAGGATCACTTGGATGACAGTGGGCTCAGGGAGGTTAGAGCAGTCAGGCAGAGCACATCCCAGATCCTATTCCACTCAAGAACTCATATGCCACATTGGCAAATGGGACAACCAAATAGAGGTACCCAGAGAAGTGGAAGGAAGGGATGTGGAGGTCAGCCAAGGAGGTGACCTCAACGGAGAAAGCAGTGGACCCCAGAGGAGGAAGAAGCGAATCCTGGTGGGGGACTCCATCATAAGAGGGATCCAGCTAGGAACACAGGAGGGGGAGAACAGGGAGGTGAGGTGCCTACCAGGTGCCACGGCATGGAGGGATGGAAGGAAGATCCTGGGGATCACTGGGAAGGCAAGACAGGAGGGTGAGCTGGATGTCATTATCCACCTAGGTACTAATGACCTGGCAAATGGGGAGCCAAAGAAGGTTCAGGAAGAGTTTAGGAAACTGAGGAGGGGTCTCAAGCAAGTAGCTACTTCTGTCACTTTCTCAGAAGTACTACCTACGAGCAAGGAGAGCATGGGTGCATGCACCAGGAACTTTAACTCATGGTTGAAGAACTGGTGCTGTGAGAAGGGTTTGGATTCATTGATGACTGGGGACCCACCTGGAGGATGGAGGTTTGTTCAAGCCTGATTTCCTGCATTCATCCTGGAGGAATCAAGCACTCAATGATAAGTTTCAATGCTACATTGACAAGCATTTAAACTAGCAAAGGGGGGGCAGGCCAGCAAGGAGGGTACCTACTTGCTCACCCCCACAGCTAGCAGTGGAACCAGTGAACCAGAGGAGTGGCTATCTCTACAAAGCAGTGTGCAAGATGGAGATTAGCACCCAAGAGGTGGATAGGCAGAAAGGGAAAAATTCAGCAGAAGGGCAGACAGCAAGGAGAACCAGGGATAAAGGACAACCAAGGAAGGGGCTGGAGTAGAACAGCAAAACAGTCTAGGGAGGTCAAATCATGGAAAGCCATGTGCAAATGCCAGGAGCCTTAGCAACAAGATGGAACATCTGAGGCTGTCATGGTGCAGTCAGACCTGGACATTGTGGCCATCACTGAAACCTGGTGTAATGATAACCACGACTGGGAGATGGCCATACCTGGCTACAACATATTCAGAAGAGACAGGGCAGGCAGGAAGGAGGAGGAGGAATGGCACTGTATGTGAAAAATGACATAAGGGCCACAGAGATCCACGAGGAATAAAATGGGGGAGAGATACTGTGGGTTAAGCTGGAAAGGAAAATGGGGCCAGCCATCTGCACAGGTGTGGTCTATAGACCACCAGCCCAGGAGGAAGAAACAGATAGGGAGCTGATGCTAGCCATCCAAAGGATGGCAGACAAGGGTGAGGTAGTACTGGTTGGAGACTTCAGTATTCCAGATGTGGACTGGAGCATCCCAGCAGCAGCAGCAGCATCAACTAGGATCAGATTTATCCTGGACTCCTTCAGGGTGCCTTCCTCAAGCAACTGGTCATGGAACCAACTCAGCAGAAGGCAATACTGGACCTTGTGCTCACAAGGACAGTGTGATGGGGGTGACAGTGGGGGAGCACCTGGGGAACAGTGACCACCAGTCATTGTGGTTTGAAATCACAGAAAGAGCAGAACCAAACCACACAAAAACACATATCCTGGATTTTAGGAGGGCAGACTTTGGGAAAATGGGGAGATACTTGAAAGAGGCATTAAGGGAATGGGGCAGGAATCAGGGGTTGAGGAACAGTGGGCAGTATTTAAAATGGGGATTACAAGAGCAACAGAATTATGCATTAAGCAGGTTAGCAAGAGAAAGGAAGAGGAGACCACTATGGTTTCCAAAGAGGTAGCAAAAAGTGAAAGCAAAAAGATTGCATTCAGGCAATACAAAAGACACAGGCAGAAGGGATAGGGAGAAGTACCAGGAGAAGCAAAGGGAGCAGGGAGGTCAGTAAGGGAAGCCAAAGCTCAGACAGAAGAACACATTGCAAAATCAGTGAGTAGAGCGGACAAAACCTTTTACAGGTACATAAGTGAAAAAAGAAAGGCAAAGGGAGGGATAGTGAGACTGAAGGGGGAGGATGGGGGCTGCGTGGAGGATGACAACAGTAAAGCTGACTTATTGAACAGGTATTTCTGCTCAGTCTTTACTGAGGAAGAGGAGGGTAATGGGTCTGAAGGGAGTACAAGGGGTGAGAATGGTGCAGAAATGGATACAAGTCCCTTTACACAAGAAAGGGTCCTGAAGGAACTGGAAGGAATAAGAGTTGATAAAGCAATGGGGCCAGATGGGGTGCACCCCAGAGTCCTTAAAGAACTAAGAGAGGTGGTGGCTGAACCTCTGACTATCCTATTTAGCCAATCACTGGAAACAGGGGAGGTACCCAAAGACTGGAGGATAGCAGATGTAGTCCCCTTATACAAAAGTGGAACAAAGAGGAAGCAGAGAACTACAGACCAGTCAGCCTCACCTCAGCAGTGGGGAAGATCATGGAAGCACTACTGAAGGAGAGATTGGTGGAACATCTGGTTGTCAATGGACTACAGGACCCAAGGCAGCATGGTTTCACCAGGGGGAGGTCATGTCAGACCAACCTCATTGAATTTTTGACTGGGTGACTAGGGAGGTGGATCAGGGAGGGCAGTGGACATGGCCTATCTGGACTTCAGTAAGGCCTTTGACACTGTGCCACATAGAAGACTATTACACAAACTGGGGAATATGGGTGTGGGCAGGACAGTAGTGTGGTGGGTGGTAACTGGCTGGGTGGCAGGACACAGAGGGTGGTGGTAAATGGCTGTCACTCCACAGAGGAAGAGTGACCAGTGGGGTACCACAGAGATCAGTGCTGGGACTGGTCCTGTTCAACATCTTCATCAGTGACATTGCAGGACCTAGAAGGCAGAATTTCACTGTTCGCTGATGACACAAAGCTCTGTAACAGAGTAGACACACCAGAGGGTGTAGACAGAATGAGAAGGGACCTGCAGAAACTTGAAGAATGGTCAGGGGTTTGGCAGTTGAAATTCAATGCAAAGAAGTGCAAGATAATGCATATGGGGCACAAAAACCCTGGCACAATATATCAGTTGGGGGGTGAGGATATAGCATGCACCAAGCAGGAAAGGGATCTTGGGGTTATCATCTCTGATGACCTCAAGGTAGGGAAACAGTGTGACAAGGCAGCAGGTACAGCAAATAGGATGCTGGGATGCATAGGCAGGGGCATCACCAGCAGAATAAGGGAGGTCATAATTGCATTATACAAGACACTAGTGAGGCCCCACCTGGAGTACAGTGTACAGTTCTGGAGACCTTACCTACGTAAGGACATAGAGAGGGTAGAGAAGGTTCAGAGGAGGGGCAACAAAGATGGTGCATGGATTGCATCACAAGTCCTATGAGGACAGGTTGAAGGAACTGAACATGTACTCCCTGGAGGAGAGGAGGGAGAGAGGGGATATGATAGAGACAGACAAGTATCTTACAGGGAGGAACAGGGTGCAGGAATACACTATTTTTAAGTGAAAAAGATGTTCCAGGACTAGAGGGCATGGGATGAAGTTAGAGGGAGGACAATTCAGAGGAAACATGAGGAAGAATTTCTTCACAGAATGGGTGGTGGACAGTGGAACACCCTGCCAGAGGAAGTGATGGGGGCTGAAGCAACCATGGGATTTAAGAATGCATGGGATAGACATAAAGGAATTCTGGAGGTCAGGGGTAAGGGGCAACAGACTTCTAGGAAAACATAAACTGAACTTACAAGCGCAAATGGGCAGACTGGGTGGGCCATAGGCCCTTATCTGCCAACACTGTCTATGTAATAGTGTGATGTGCAATTATGTAGTGTAAAGTATGTCTCATGATGCATATTATCAGACTACTTATTATCTTTGCTATTTTTTATGTATGTATTTTGTAGTGACATTGTGGTCTGATATGTTTTAGAGTGTACATCTTTTTATTATACACTCTTTTTTATCAATAAACTTGAACTGACCTGACTTAAAGATGCCTTGAAAGATGTTATAATGAAAGGCTGTTTCTTTAAAAGTGTTAAAAATGTACATTTGGAAATACAACTTCCTAAAATGTACAGCCTGTGTAGCAATTTTTGTTAGGCCGCAAGTATATCATAAAGCCAGTAATTTGCTTGCAATAACCTAGTATTTCCTTCAACAAATGCAAATACAGTTTTACAGTTTGTGTGGAAAGTTATCAAATGACTGCATGCTAAGGTCAAGTAGCTTTGTGATTACATTGTGATACATTGGTATAACCATTGCTATTACAAGTGTATCATAAAGCTATCAATATTCTACACTGATGCTACTATTACGATCACATGTAGCAGCTTTTCATTTTTTACCTATTCAAAAACAAAATCTACACTGAGTTTGATTAGGAAACCTAGCTAAGAAAGGATGTTAGCATGTATTGCAATACCTAAATGTAATGTGTTTAACTGAATCTTTGATGGAAGATTTTTTTCCACTAACTTCAGTGGGGATTACAAGACTAGGACAGCAGTTTCACCCTCCTCCCCCAAAAAACAACTGTGTAAATATCTGAAAGGACTTTCCTCCAATATTTTATGCTGTGTGCAGCTTGATAAATTTAGGTGACGTACACATTTTCAGAGTTACCTTTCTTGCACAGTACCAGTTGTGAGAGATACCAGTTGTAAGAGATAGTCTAAGGTTCTGAAAATAGTACCTTTCTGTAAGATTGGGAACAAGGCTTACTCCAGCTAGACTCTTGACACTGAATAAATGGTAGATGTAGTCAACCTCTGGGCCCATGTCTTTCTGAAAAAAAAAGTTCTTTCCTCTCTCACTCTGTTATCTGAATGTATTTCTTCCTCACCATCTAATATAACTCATTAGACGTGGGTGCCTCTGCGGAACTCTGTAGTAATGTCACCTCGTGAAACTGGGTTAAAAATAAACCACTTAGCCTTTAGTCTCATGGCTTATTCTGCACCCAGCTTCGCTAGGTGAAATTAACACCTTGTTCTTCACAGGCATCTATGCATAATTCTCTGTGTCACAAACAGAAGATATCTACTGCTCTCTGGTCATTTTCTCCACTGATTATTGGTAATTATACAATGGCAGTATAAAAGTAAACAACCTGATTGACTGACTTGGTGTTTTACTATGAGTAAATTCCCATGTAACTCATGAGTAAAGTTCTAGTCAGTTGTGTCAGTGAAATCCCCAAGTTTGACAGCTGAAAACAAACTGTGCAATCAAAACAGTAAACAAAGCCCACCATTTGTAAATCTGCCTGCCATGTTTCGATCATTCATAGAAACCTCAAACTATTCACCTGTTATTAACTGCCAAACTTTTTTTTTAAATGACTGATCTAAATAGCAGTTTTGAAATAGACGGCATTTAAACACTGTTGTCCTTTGAACAGCCAAAGTCACCTAATGTTAGTGGTGACAACCAGCAAGCACTGCCACCTTCTGATCACTTACCTGGCATAAAAACACCAGGCACTGGAACTGTCATCATGGAAGCTGCAGTACTTGAGAGCGATGCACAACAGGGGTCCCATCCCACAATTCCCGAAACAGCAGTGGCACAGGATGAAACACAAGAGACCCAAGGTACATATCAGGCAGTAACAAGGCATTTAACTGTCACAGAACAAGACATGCTACGGTTTGAAATTCACAGGAACAAGCCCATTACCATAAAACAAATGAAATGGGCTAATAATGTATTTGTAAACTGGTGTTAAGAAAAAGGCACACAGGTAGACCTAAAAATAATTAGTGTCACAGAATTAAACAACATTTTAAGGAATTATTGCAGTACCGTCTGAACTACTAATGGGACTGAATATGGATTAAGTAGTTACAGTAGCCTAAAGTAAGGCCTAAACCAGTTCATCAATGATCCTCCTGTCATCAGACCACTGAATTTGATGCCAGATGCTTAGTTAACAACAGCTAATAAGGTCTTCAAAGGGGGGTGGTCAAATTGCAGACAAGGATAGGACAGAGCTCTTCACCCCCCCCCCTTACAATAAATGAACTTAATTTCATCAGAAACTTACCAACGCTATCACCCAATATACCCAAGGGCTTGTAAAAAAGTGTGGCTGGATATTCAGCTACAGATGGCATGAAGAGGCAAAGAAGGAGTGAGATCCTTCACTTGACATTCTTTTGAGATCAAAACAGCAGTAAATGGTTTGAAATATCTAACTAAAACATAATGAAGAGAAAAAAAAGTCCAAGATCCCAACAAGAAAATAACAGCGGGTTCATTTTCAAGCAGCTGAATAATCCCTTTGTGTCCCATACAATCCTATTTAACATATATAAACAAATCACTACCAGATGTCCCAGCAGTGTTTTGCTATCCAAAAAGGCAAACACAAGAAGCACTTAACAAACAACAGTACTGGTATGCCTGTATACCAATAAGTTTGAACTATCTCAGTTCCCTCTTACGTAGAAAATGCTGGAAATCAGGTCTCCATAAGGTATACATAAACTATTCACTGCGAGCCACTGCAGTGACTATTCTCAGTGCTGCTGGCTTAGAAGTCAGAGAAATAATGTCTGTAAGAGGCCACAGAAATGAGTAATCTCTGCGAGCATATTAGAGACCAAACCTCAAAGACAGTTATGTGTGGAACAGCATACTATCACCACAACTAACACAGCAAACAGAAAATATACATCCTTGCACCAGCTCCACAACAGTCCACACAACAGTCAAGTTTTTTTCAAGAAACATATATAAAAAAAATTGTAACATGTTAACACTGCTCCATTTTCCAAAACACAGACAGTGCAGTGACAACGAGGATTACAAGTGATCAGCAGTATCTTAAAAGATTTATCAAGTAATACATACTAGTAAAAACAGACAATTCCATTTTACCCTTATTCCTCAGAAACACACATAGATTATAAGTCTATATTACAAACTTCTCTTGTTAGAAACACAGTACATCACATACTGTGCAAATCTGGCAAATGCAAATACTAAAGGTTTATATTGTGTACTAAGAATACTAATAGTTTTTTGCCATGTACTATCTCCCTCCAGCCTCTCCAAAAAGGGGAACTCAGCAAGGAGCATTCAAATATTATATGTGACACTTAGTATTCAATAGTCTCATCACAGTAACATGGAGCTAGTATAGCTCCTCCCCACCCAAATATGGAGAGAGTGGGCCTATTTGCCTCATTCGTAACTTGTAAATTGGTTTTCTTTGTGCCCCGTTGTGACAGAAAAGGAGATATTTTTCAACAGAGAAAGACTTTTTTTACATTTTTATAAAGCCTTATATCCCAAAACTCATGTATAGCTGCAAGATCTTGAGATGCATCTACTTCCATAAGTCTCTGTGTGGCCAAGGATCTAAATTTATGTATGTTTCTATCAGGGTTTAACACATAGTCTTTCTCCAGGCCTATTTTATTCAAAGAGATATTCTGCTTAGCACAACAAAAATATTAATTTCTGCCATTGTCAAGATTTTCTCCTCTTATGCAGTTTTGACAGAAATTTGGGAATGATGAAACAACAGTTCTATGCCAAAAATTAATTGATGTTTTCTGTGCCCTTAATCTCATAGAATGTATCCCTCTTTCTGCATGAATAATTGCAGTATGGGTGAATCCAGAGACCCCCAAAAGGGTTTTAAGGTGTTTATTTTGTACTTTTTCTAGCTCACCCGTGTTGCCCAGCATACCCCAGATCTCAGAGGCATATAACATTTGAGACGTGATCTTAGCCTCATAATATTTTATCTGGGCTATATATGAATTCTTATTAGCGAATCAATTTATGGCCTTCAGGGACTCAACAACCTTTTCCTTACTTTTTGGTACATGTAATGACCAAGATCATTTTTTTGTAAGCCACACTCCCAAATAACAAAATGAACTAACTTCTTCAAAATTTTGGTTACCTACTAACCAGGTTTTACAAGCTGAAAACCCGTTTTCAAAAACCATGATCTTTGTCTTCTGTACGTTAAGTTCTAAATCAATTTTCACAAGTGTATTCATAACTGAGTTAATAGCATGCTTTAAACCCAGTGGGATCAGTGAGAATATAATCTGATTGACTGCATAAAGCATCATTTTTACTGGGAGGTCACCTATCCTAGGGGGGAAGTATCCACCAGATGTATATCCTCTATCACTTTTTCAATATGTCTATCTATATATATATATATATATATATACATATACACACATATATTGAAGAGGGTAGAGGCCAGGATACAACCCTGTCAGACCCCATATTTAATTTCCAGTGGCTCTGTATTTGCTTCATCTTTACTGTATCTAATTGTTATTTTAGTATCTGTATACAACAACTTAATCAGTGTTGGTAACTTGTAGTTTACCTTCTTGTTTTTCATCATTTCCCATAAGTAAATTCTGTTGATGCTAACAAAAGCAGATCTTATGTCTACAAAGGCCACATATAGCTTTTTTACATCTCTACATATTTATTAACCAAATAAGTAAGTACCAAGACAGGGTCCAGAGTAGACCTCTGGCATCTGAAACCAAATTGAAAGTGGAGAGAATGTTATATTCCTGTACCCATTGTTCTAGCCTTGTTAATAAAAGTCTTGCAAAAATCTTTGAACTAACGCTCAAAAGCGTAATTGGTCGATAGTTATTAGGATCATCCATAGGACCTTTTTTATGTGTTGGAACAACTTCCCCCATAGACCAACTGGGGGGGCAATTTGGAGTCAATATCTCCCCCTACCACTTTGAGTCAGATATTTCCGACTCAACCTCATCAATCCCAGGGGCTTTATTATTTTTCTGGGCTTTAATGGCCTCAATAACCTCCTCTACTACAAAATCAGACTAGGTAATGTTTTCTTTTAATTCATAATTTGTAACTTCCCTGATCCTATTCTCTACAGGGCAATGGGTTCACTCTCACACCTACAAACTTTTTTGAAGTATGTTGTCCATTCATTTGCTGTAATATGGGCTTCTACTTTAAATCTAATGTTATTAGTACCATAAGCCACCAGATGCCAGAAGGATTTAGATTCTTTCTCAGCTATGGAGGTCTGTAAGGCCAGCCACAAGGCAGCAGAGTGTTTGGCTTTTTTATTGTTTAACAGACATCTACATTCCTTTCTTAAATTAATAAAGGCTGTTCTATCCTCAAATGTCAGAGTCTGGCTTAACCTCCCACCCTGCTTATTCGATCTACCGCTGGCTTTTTTACAATCCATGTCAAACCACTTCACTAAATCTCCCCCTATCTTATTTTTCTTATTTTTCCTCATAAGTGGATCACCTAAACAATTTAAGAGTTGTTCTTCAAGAATACCACACAAATCAACCCCATGGGTCACTACTACCCCATTATCCAAATCTAGAGCATTATGCACATTGTACCATTTTATGTCCTTATATTGTGATAATGTGTTATGCAAAATTTTGTTTGACTGCCTCCTGTGTCTCAGAAGACCAACCATCTTATTCTTTCCTTACTAACAATGGCCATACGTTCATCTGCCAAAAGCCTACCCTGTACAGTCTCTTTTCTTACTTTTTCCAAGCAGTTCTGTCTAATGTTAAGAGCAATTGGGAGATGGTCACTATCCCAAACATCTAAGATGGCCATCATTGTAACTTTATAAAATGAAAATGCATCTATTATAAAATAATCCAAGATGCATCCTCTCTTCTTTGTTATAAATGTGCATTTCTCTTGTCTATCACCAGGGCACCTATCATTCAAAATTCTCATATTTTTCACTTTTAAAGTAGCATCTGCCCTTGCTTATTCACTTTATGGTCTGTTGAGGCCCTTATTGGAATCTCTAGGGCATCATCCAGATTCCAAGAGTTACTTTGCCCTTCCATACTAGAACCCACTCTTGCATTAAAATCTCCACCAATAATTAAGGTCACACCCTGCAATTGTCCCTGGATCTGTGATATCAGATCCTGCAAGGTTTCCATTTTTTTCTATTGCTGCATTTGTCCTAAGTAGTGGTGCCACATAAATATTTATAATGATGCAGTGAACCAATCTATCCTCCAAAAGTCAAGAGCCAATTAACATTGCATTTCATCCTTAAAAATACATTTTACTTCAAACCAACATCAGTACTAATTAGTGTGCAAATTCCACTGGAGAGCCTACCAAATTTGGAAAATCTATGAGCCATAACCCCCCAATTCTGATAACCCTCAAATAAACAAGTATTGGGGTCAGTTATCCAGGTTTCTTGAAGTAAAATGATAGAATATTTAGACAACAACTTTTGCCAGCTGGTATCCTTCATTTTGTCCCTCACACCAGCCACATTCCAAGATAAAATATTCAGCTCATCTTGCCTTAACTCAGTGACAGGCTTTCCATCATGATTTAGTTTGTAGAGTTTTACCTCAGGTTCCAGTGAGTAAAATTTATTTCCTGTTGGGATGTCATCCAGGGTGGAGCCCAATTCAATAACTGAGCTATTATCACTCATTAATCTTGTACTACTATTTATTTTCTTGCCTCTGACCATCCTTCTTCTAATAATTTTATTTTCATCCCAAGGTTTTTCATCAGCTAATAGTGTGTGTTCCCTCTGGATCAGTGCCATATAATTAGTTATTCTTTTCTGTGTTTTCATTTGGGGGTGAGCTTCAGTTTGATTAGATTGGTCTCTTATTCTCATTCTCTCTTCCTTAAAAATCTTCTCTTTTTTACTGTCACCACTCAGTATAGATACTTCTGCCTTTACACCTATTTGCTCAAAATGTGCCCTTGATCTAAGATTAACTGCCGACTGCCAATTTTATTAGTGATCACGCATACCTATCCTTTTTCTTTCCCTGTGTAGTATCTATATATTGATGCACTATCAGACCAGTTAAACGTATTCCCCAGGAGACCTTTACACACATTATAAACTGCAATTTTCAAAGTCATCAAATTCTCATTTTTTACTTTTGGGATTCCTTTGAAATAAATTGTTGGATTCATCAGGCCTTTACTAATTTTTTCTTCCTTCAAGCTAGTCTTGTTGTTATTAGGCTCCTGGGTTGTTTTTCTCTCCCTTCCCTTTACCAGGTCTTCTCCATCCTTTGCTGGGGTAGATCTAACAATACCAGTAGGGCTCCTTTCTATGTTTATATCTATCTCCTCATAAGGTGCCAAAAGGCCATTCTCTGTTTCTATATACACTTTTCTTATATTCTGCTCACCTTTTCTGTCTACTCTTACAGAGGTCTTCACACCTTTACCCTTCTCAGTTTTACTCTCTATCCCACACCTGTTTTTTTCCACTTTTGTTTCACAGACTGTTTTTTAGAGATTTGCACTGTTGTTTTAGTTGTTTTACTAAATTATGTGTTTTTTCCACCTCTTTTCTCCCAATCATCGCTATTAGAACATTTACTGACTTCATTGCTGTTCTAGCAGACAATTTTTTATTCACATCACTGCCCCCCCCTTACAATTTCTTTGATCTAACATTTCCTTTGCCTTACTATGTGTAGCTAATGGGGCTGATGAGAATTCCTGGTTCCCTTTTACCAGAGCATTTTTTTAAGAGTACAAGAATCTCTAATAAGAGATGATTACCATAAGCAATCTCTGTTTTTAGCTCTTCTAATATTACCCCATTATTTTCACACAGTCCAAAATTTGTATAATCATGCTCTTCCACCTCCCTACTTTTCCCATAAGTTCTCATGGCTTCTCCTTTTTTAAAGCTATTCTCCATAACTGATGGTGAAGCCAGGCATTGGTCATTTCCAGTACTTTCCCAGATATGTGTACGATCTGGTGGACACTTTGAAGGTGGATCAAATAACAATCTGTTGACATATGGCATTATAAAGGCCTCAAAATGATTAAGAAAGGAATCAGAAGTATGACCCTGCTCAGTTTTCAAGATGTCATTTTCCCTTTCCAGTTCTATATATTCACTCTGTGAGTCTCTATTCTCAATTTCCTTCTCTGCAGGTGGTATCTCCGTAAGAAACGCATTAACATCAATGCATTTTTTTTCCATTTCAGTAATTACTGTGGGTTCCTTTCCCTAAGTCTGGTCATTAGCTAGCATCTCATACTCAAGTTTCTTAATCTCTTGGACCAAAGAATGTTTACTAAACTGAGTATCTGACTTGCCTCTAACAGGGGAGGATGTTAGAGGTGAGAGGCTAGTGCTCTGAATCCTTAAAACCTCCTTTTTGCCCATGAATTCAATCTGATTACCAGAGGCTAAAATATAACTCATGATTTCTTTTCTTTACTATTTATCAAGGCATTCTTTGTCTTCAGTGCTTCCCCTGCACCCCTTCCCCTCATTTTGTTTTTGCAATGTCCCTTTTAATTTGTCATGTAATGATTTCAATAGTACACAGAAGGAAAAAAGCAAATAACACACTTTAATAGCAATTAGTCCTCCCAATCTCAAAATCAGTATTACTGTTAAGTCCAGATAATTGAGTATCTAGTTTCCTAAGATGCTCATTAAGTTGTATAAAAAAATCCAGCCAGTTATCCAGTCCTGTAGATCTTAATAACAAACAAATGCAACTGTTGATTCTTTTTCCATCAGATCATCAGAAACCAATCAGAGAAAAAAAAGCAAAAGGTGGAGAATAAAGTCAACCACCTTAAGTCACTAATTAGGAGACCAAAGTGCTCTAGTCGATTTTTGGTATACAGGCCAGGAAAAATCATTGGCACCAGTATGTTAGTAAGTCAGTTAAAATGTTCTTGATGCTTTTGTTTTATCCAGCCATCCATTATCGACGTAAACCAGCAAAATTTTAAAGTTGCCTCTTCAAACTGCAGAAAAGCTGAGCCGCATATATTTCTTGTTTAATGGCACTGCTTCTCTTCCTTCTTCCCTTCCAACTCTTAAGAGAAAGAGAAAACAAGAAGAGAAACAGGGAATTAGTTTCAAGTACACCACGTTTTGACAATTATTTGCAGTTGTTTGCAATAAGCAGTAGTATGTGCCAGTTAAGACATATAACAACATAAACTTCTAAACCTTTAAACACAATACACACAATAAAAATAAATTAATATGTCTCACTTGTATCTAATAATGTGAAAAATGTTGAAAAGTTCAATACCATTCACACCAAAGCAGTGAGCTGCAGCAGATTACTTGCTTTAAACTGTCGCAGGCACTGAAGGCTGCCTGCTTCTCTAAGGGCCAAATTTTCACTATAACAAACTCCGATTGATTCCCCACCAAGTGAACCAAACAAATTAAAAAGCTGCAGCATACCTTACTTGGGGAAATAACAGAAGAGAGAAAATGGCAAAATTGAGCTGCAATCAGGGTGAGATTAATACACACATGCCACACTCGCCAGGCTCTTCTTAGCATGCCAACAGAATCTAACTATTTAAGCTTAGTGCAGGGTATATTTACTGTACACTCAGTCCCCTATGACCGAATGATGAAAATATTTGATCTTTCAGGTGTAATGATCTCCAAGGGTCTATAAGGTCATAGATACTGTATGTAGTAGATCTTTCAAAGCTGTATTTTCTGAATGAAATGTGTGCTTTGGCATTGTAGATTTATCTAGTATAAGATCTAAGGATGTGTTCCAGTTCTCATCTGGTATTATGCTGTGGGAAATAAATGGGGCCAAAACAGTGACTAGGTATATTAAAAAGGATGCAGAATTAGCATTGGGATCATATATTGATCCAAATAAAAATTATTTTTGGTTAATAGATACAGAAAGCAAAATATACCTCCCATCAGGGTCTGAGATGTATTTGTTAAGTTTAAGTTTTATTAAGTTATCTATTAAGATGGCCACCCCTCCTTTAAAAGTGTATTTACCAGCTCCATAGACTGTCTGATAATTAAGTTTTTTGAGCAGGTCTAGTTCAGAATGTAACAGATGTGTTTCCTGAAGAAACACTAAATTATATTTCTGCAAACTTAAATACTGTAAAAACTGCATCATTTTTGTTTTTAAGCGCAGACCTTTGACATTCCATAAACCTATTTTCCATATCAGGTCAGACATACTTAATATAATAAAAGTAAAATATTATATAATCAAGTGTAACAAAATTGTGTAAGGTCCTAATGTAACAGACTAGCCCAGGATCTAAACTTCCCCTATCCCCATAAAACAATCCATCTTCTCTTCATAACATAGAAAACCTATATACAACATGATTATTCATAGGAATACATGAAATTGTGTCTGAATTGACACTGTCCCTAGTCCTTATGATTGAACTCCACCGAAATATAAGCTTACTGCCGTGACACACTCTGCTTGAGCTCCCCTTATCCACCAAGATTTAAATGAAAACTAACTAACCTTCCATTCCAATTTGATCAAAAGGGGAGGAGTAAGGCATAAAAATAGTCCACTAATCTATTAATTTGCCTTGCAATGTTGAGGATCAGAGAGTAAACCAAAAAAAAAAGAAAAGGTAGATTCCAAATTATTAAGAATGATAGCCCAAACTAATAAAGTACTTTTTTTAACCAGATCCATTAGGTATAGTAAAGAAAAAAAATATAGTAGTTACTAACTAGAGTATATTTGTTAAAGTAAATAAATTATACCTCTGAATAATTAAAATATATATTAATTCACAACCCCTGATGTGGATCTGGAAATAAGGAAAACAAAAAAGGTGATGCCTGTAGGGGTGGCCGGTGCTAGAGAGCGCTATAACAGGAATAACAGAGACAATAATCAAAGAGAATTGACACTGGCTGAGAGAGCTAGCTATCTTAATTTAAGATTTTTCTCCAGTTGTCCAATAGTGAGTTTTAAAATAAAGAAATATATATATATATATATATATATATATATATAGTCAAGTCTAGGGGTCTACAGCATTTAGAGGCATCTGCCAGTTATATTCGGTTACCTCCTTTTCCCAGAGCAATTATATTAGTTAAATATAAAGTTCTCCCTGTGATTGTGGTGCCTTATGTATATATCAGGGCACAGCCAGTAAAAAAAGAAGATTTTTGATAGAAGAAATTCCTAGCTAGCTGAGTTAGCCCCCTATTTATTGAAATATAAAAAAAGTCCACTGTAGATCAGCTAACCACATACAATAGCCCCGATGTGGAAATCATAGACCAGAAAGTGTTTTCAATTTAACATGAAGGGTCCAAATTCTAACTTACCTTACTAGGTACATAACTTAAAGCCATGGGACAGGATATGTTTGGGATCCAACAAAAAAGGTCGGCTCTGGGAAAGGAGTCCTAGAAGACAAGTTAGACGGACTATAAACTCCTGGGTCCCAGATTTAAATAATTTAACCATGTTAGTTAGGTATGGATGTCTCCCTAATTACTCTCCCTATTAAACAGGAGGAAATGATGTATACTTAATTTTAAAATTAAGGCGATCTAGTAAGTAAATTTATTTCCAGGCTCATTTTTTTGTTGTTTTAATTTTTGTTAATAAAGATCCCCAACTTTATAATCTGAAGGAAAAAAGGTAGCAAAGTTAGGAGGCAAAGGTGGAAGGACTATTTAACATGCCTAACATCACCACCTATATGAATATAATTGCTCAACCATCCACTGTCCATTATATAAAAATTCCAACTTCTCTTCTTCACTGAACTCTCAGAGAGTTACTTAACCTCGGCTGGTAAAATAAATGGCAACAGATGTGAATGCACCTCTGACGCCACACCCCAAGCTACAGGTTTTCCTGACCAACATCATTTTTTTTTTTTTGGTTGTTTAGCCAGGAGTAGCACACTAAGCTGAAAGTTTTTTTACAGGCGCAACCTGGGAGCACAGGGAAGTTAAGTAACTTGCTCAGGGTCACACAGTATGTAAGTGGAAGCTGTGGGATTCAAACCCAGGTCTGGTCTGCTGGATGTCACCAGATTTGTAGCTCAGAGCCTTAAAACCACTACACTATACTGCCTCCACATTCATGAAGAGGTCTCAATCCCAAGCTGCAAGGTCTTTCCAAAACCTTTAGCAACTTGTCCTGTTAATACAGGTCTCTAAGCCCAAAAGTAGAATGCTTCTATTATTAACTTAATCCCATCTACATTTGTTTGTTTAAAACTCTAAACTCAGGAGTAGTCAGCATCACAGAATGTGGGGTCCCTCCAGTGTCTAGAAATATTAATGGAACATTCTAGATATTGTTAGACAAGCCACTTGGTAATAAATAAAATATCTCCTGAGAACCTGGAGCATTAAAGACAAATAAGATCAGATACTATGAAAAGAAATATGACAGCTATTACAATGAACCCCATTAGTAATACAGTTTTCATTCAAACCAAAATCAGAGGAAATGTTTAAATGTTCAATATGTCCAAAAAAAAAGTGATACACATCAGAGACATTCTTTCCTCTTATACATAATCATAGGAGATCCAAAGTTAGAAATATCATAATGTAAACAGGTTTTGTAATCTAATTGAGATCAATTATTTTACTCTGAAGTATGTAGTCTCTTCAACTTTTCTTAAAAAGATCTGGAAGCAGCATTTCTAACTGCACCTGCACTTGTTCGGGAGATTCAAATGAAACGGATATACTGTCTGTGTGTATGCTTAATTTGTCTGGGTAGGTATTTTGAATTTTATTCCTGCTGAAATCAATTTATTTATAATGGGAGTAAAAGCACTTCTTCTTTGATGCACTTCCTGAGGGAGGCCTTGAGAAATACAAATTTTATGTCCATCCAAGTTAGGTTGCTGGATTCTTTGGCCATTTTTAGCACATGCACTCTATCTAGATAATTCAAAAACTTTATAATAAAAGGTCTGGGAGGATCGCCCTTATTTGGAAGAGGTCTCAGAGCTCTGTGGGCTCTTTCTATGATATACAGTATGAGGCATCATTAGGTGATCTTCCCATAATATTTTCACATAGGGCCTGTGCAAAATGAATTGAGTCAGATCCTTCTGAGGACTCTGGGAAATTGTAAATCACAATATTATTTCTCTGAGATCTACCTTCCAGAACCTCAAGATTTTGCACTAGTTTCTTACATCTTGGTCTAATTGTCGGTAACTCTAAGTCTGACCTGTCCCTCCAGTCCTCCAGGGACAAGATTTGTGTTTCAGCATCGGAAATACGGCCTGAGATTTTTTCTATTATACCTCTGGTAGTTTTTGAATCATCAGCCAGCTGGGAGATTACCTTCTTTAATTCTTACGCAAAGGAAAAAGCAAACAGCACCCATCAAACGGACACACGAAAAGCACAGTGCTAGAGTATGAGGTGCCAAATATTTAATTCTTCTTCTTCGTGATAAGGCACAGCAACCAGCATCTCAGCAGAAAAGGTTTCCTCTGTTAAAACATTGCCTGTGTTTGTTTTAGCTGAGCCTTTATCCTGCCACTGTTTTGATTTTTTCGACTCGCCTTCCCTATCTGGAGTTGTCGGCAGAGTGTGCCTGATAGGGTCCTTCATGTCAATGTCCATTTTGTGGATCAGAACCCTGATGCAGGTTGTTGACTGGTAAAATCACTCTCCAGAAGGTAAGGACATATCGTTAAATGTTAAAATGTTTGAGTTAATAGGTTAATTTAGATGTAAAAATGTCAATGGGTGTGGGACCTCTCAAGGTTGCGTCTTACCCAAGCAGACTCATCACCAGAAGTACCAACACAATTTTAATCCAAGAATAACCTGACCTAACCCTGTCAACTGTCATTAGTTTAAAAGAATATCTTGCAATGTCTGAACTGTTACACTTTACTATTTAAAGAAAAGTTGTTGTTTTTTAAAGTTTGACTGAGCCTTATTTATGAAAGTGATAAAACAGCATCTTTAACAGCTGAATCTGTGAAATATTTAACTTTGACATGTTCAACACATTTGTGATGGATTACATATCTATATTTCAGTTCAAAACAAATTTTGTTCATGAAAATACATTTTTTTTGGCAGTTTTTCTTATTTATGCCTCTCTCTAGAGTCCTCTGCCCTACATCTGATGTCCCCCTCCCGCTCAAGCACAGGGTATGAGGCCCCCTCCCCTAGACCCCATGACTTACCCTTTGTGGCAGGGGGTGGGGAGCGACTCGACCTACCGGACCGGATTCAGAATTTGGGGAGGTGTCTTCCCAGGCCATTGCGGAGGGGGCCCATCATCATCCACGCAGAGGACTCTCCATTTTTTTGCTATTCTTTTGTCCCCTGAGGTTGTGGTGTGCAATGGCACCAGCGGCAGTGGCATGCACGCTCCTGTGCGCACCCCCAACAAGCACCTGCCACAACTCTTGCCCACTGTCTCCAGTGCTGACCTGCCACCTCCCAGCCTCCACTAGGTGGCAGGCAATCGCCGAGCCCTGCAATTCCCCCTCCCCGGAGAAGGAGAGCAGTCTTGGGGACGCTCGATCCTTCTCCACCCTGCCAACCCCCGGCGCCCCATGTCCATTCCCGAACACACGAGGTAAGGCGTCCAGTGCCTCAGCCCTCAGCGCCACCAGGCCGTCCAAGAAAATTTATTAAAATACATGTTTAAAGTAGATGCTACAAATCTGTTGATTAAAAATAAAACAATTACTTATGAATAAATTACATGTTCCAGCAGTGTTCTCTTTATGTGTCACATTTACATTAATATTACAGCCAAACACAGTTCATACATAGGGAACTACTTTACGAAGCGTAGCAACACCTGAAGACTCGATACTAAAAAAAATAATAAACAAAAAAGGTAAGTATTTCTAACTGTGTCTTTCATCCAAACTATTTTAGCCATATGTATAATTGTATTAATCCACTCCAGGATGTGGGTTATGCTGGTATTTATTCATGCCTGATGCAGATTTGGCCACTCAGCCTATGGTTTCATGATCAATCCATGTCAGGTATGAGTAAATTCCAGCATAACCCACACCCTGTCATGGATTATTGCTTAATTCTACAATGTTGTGTGGATCAACTGAACATTAAATATTGCAACACCCATAGTATTCTGTTTCTTCACTTTTTATTTAAAATGCTTTCCCTTAATACTCAGTAGACAAAGAAAGGGGTGACTCATGCCAATAGTATCAGACAAAAATGACCAATGGTAACATGGTACAACCACATTTCTGCTTCTAAATCTAACACAGTGTGCTAGGGAAAGAAAGAAAGAAAAGAAAGACCATAATCCACTCTGAGTACTGGATGAAATAAAGAAAGAAAGAAAGAAAGAAAAGAAAGAAAGAAAGAAAGAAAGAAAGAAAGAAAGAAAGAAAGAAAGAAAGACCATAATCCACTCTGAGTACAGGATGAAGAAAGAAAGAAAGAAAGAAAGAAAGAAAGAAAGAAAGAAAGAAGAAAAAAAAGAAAGACCATCATCCACTCTGAGCACAGGATGAGATTCAAAACAGTCTCATCCGTCTTTAGTGTCAGTTCAGATGATATAAGCTGTTGTTCTGCTACCAGGCTTTATCCTTTGTAAGAACTGAGAGTCAAGCTTTTTTAGAATCTGCAGGGCTTTTTCCCATGGTTTTGGTCTTTTTCCTCTTACTAGACCCCATTTGATTGAGAAATAGCCAAGACCATCACCACAAGAAGTATAGAGTGCCAACATTCTCTGCCAGAAGTTGTAGGTTTGTATTTCACACAGTGTCAGTGCCAATGGCGATCAACGTCTGGCAATTGACAATGGCTTCCTCACCTCTAAGTAACTTCACAGTGTTTTTTTCTGTTCAAGTGCAGCATCCTCAAGCAGGAGGGGAGGGTGGCCTCTCGGTCTGACTGGCAACTCCTTTAGCAGTTGTGAGGGATCTGATGTATCCTTTAACTTAACCAGATAGTTGGCCTTGAATTTTTGAAGATTGGATTCCTTTATTTTTTTTTTTATTTGGTTTCATAATGATGCCAGATAATGATGTTAGATAACATCTGTCTCAAAAAACAGCCATCAAGGTTCACTACTAGATCACACAGATTTCAATTAAAATCCTCTATACAGTATGTAAAACTACTAGGAGACAAAGGTTTTTACCCATAGGGCTCCTCCAATATGGAATACACTTCCAGAAAATATTGTTATGAGTAATAACCTAAAACAATTTAAACAAAAATTAGATCTCTAAATGGGGGATAAGAAATATTGCTTCCACCACTAGGGCCCATTCCCCTAGAGGTGGCAAGTTCATTATGGGTCTTCAGCCTCTGAACTCGTATACAACTAGGAAACTATGTCCTGCATTCATCACATCACACTTGCTTGTATGCTCCCCAAGTTTGAATCGTACCTCAGGAGCATAAACTACATACTGCCTCTGTCGCTTTTTTGGGGGTGGAATAGTACAGCAGCAGACAGCTCCTAGGAAACAGAGTCAGCCATTAGTGAAGAAATGCCTATTGTTAGGCCTAAAACCTTTGCACTAAGACTGGCAGTCTGAAGAGCAGAAAAATCCATTTTAGTTGCTTTTGGCCAGGGTGAGGTAAGCCAGCGTACAAGCGACATGATGTAGAGAGGTATCTTGTGACTTTGGCAGCCATGATTGGGTGTCTATTGAAAGGGCGACTCAGTCGCAGTGCCTGTCATCGGGCAACTGAGAAAGGTGGACAACTGGATGGGGGTGCACAAAACAGCAACATCCTGTTGCTACATGCCTACACACATGGGGAGGGGGAATGAGCATGCCAAGTGTGTGGTGGGAAGGGATGGAGCGGTTGTAGGGAGTAGCACTGTGATGAGTTGCTGAGCTGCTTCCATGGCATGGTGGCTGGGTTCAGGGCTGGGGGTGGGAATGGTGCTGGGTTTGAGTCCGGGCGCAGGTACTTGTTGTTGCTCCCGGCACAATTATTTTTTTCTGTGTTTGCTCCCTCCCTGACATGCACCCCCCCCAAGTTGAGAATCCTTAGGTAAGCGGGTGCAGGGGTCAAAGCTCCCCATGTGGAGGTTCGGGGGGTGCAGCCCACCACAAAAGTGGAAAATCCCAACTCCCTGGCACCGTTTTGCTGTGCACAAGGGAGTACATTGCCAAAATATTTTTTCATAGATGTGCCATCGCCCTAATGCCGTTATCACATAAATCCATGCAGAGAGCGGGAATGGTTTTACAGCAGAATGTTTAGCATTTCAGCATTAACGTTTGGCTTAGCATCTGCTTTAGCTGTCAAAGAGCTGTGTTCTAGAAGTGACGTCTGCAATTAGCTGATCTTTTGCATGGAAATGCAGATGATCATTCGACTGTGAACTTTTCCTTGGGTGAAAATTTTCTAGTTTTAAAGTAGTTAGTTAAAAACTTAGATAGCAAGGACAGATAAAACACCTTTAGTCCTTCGTGTCTGCCCTGAGGTCCTACCTTCAGTAGCATAACAAATTCCCAGAGGGCCTGGGTGCAAGGCGGTGTTACAGGGCCCCTCCTCAGTTTTGAATGCACATCAAAATTATGATTTGGGCCCCTCAAACCTCATGGGCCCCAGTGCCACTGCACCCCCTGCACCCTTGCAGCTACGCCCCTGCCTACCTCGCTATAGTTTCCAGCACTACTCCTCCCCTTCCCCTCCTCTGCTCTACCACCAGTGATCACCCACCCCACCCTCTAAACACAACGCACACACACACACACACGCACACACACACACACACACACACACTCACCACACACACACACACACACACACACACACACACACACACACACACACACACACACACACACACACACACACACACACACACACACACACACACACACACACGCACACACACACCACACACACACACACACACACACACTCACACACACACACACACACTCACGCACACACACACACACACACACACACACTCACGCTCACGCACACACATTTTCTGATAAACTCCTTGAGTCGGTCTCGTATTTTGAAACCCTTTATGGTCACTGCATTAACCACATTGCTGGGTAGGCTGTTTCATTTTCCACCACCCTTTCCATAAAAAAATGCTTTCTAATGTCTTTCATAAACTTCCCCCCTGACAGCTTGAGGTTGTTACACCTAGTGGATGAGTTAGTTAGTCAATCAGTAATAGTGAAGAAATATGGTGGATAATACCTTTTACCGCTGGGATGTACTGCATAGTTCAAAATGATGTAGAAATCACAAATAAATTGACTTTAAATTTGACTGCATTTGACATCATAAAAATCACATAGCATAAATACTGGATGGAAGCGGCACTGCCTTGTTCAAAAACAAGGCCAACCAGTGAGCCACATTGTATGGCTGAATTACCCTTTTGTTTTCTGTAGGTCAGGGTGGAGGTGCCTTTGTGATAAAACTTGCACTGCACCCACCCCTGCCATACCCAACTTGTGGATAAACAGAGGGCTTCTATTTCTGGTTTCTATAGTGTCATACAAAATTCACTGCGAAAAAAAGTAAATGATCATAACACTGTTTGTCATGTGTAATGTCTGCAAATGAATGAAATGCTACTTCCTGCCACTTTTGTTATATCAGTCAGTCAATATTGAAATGCAACACATTAAATTAAATCTCCTTGTAAAGCTGGAAATGAAGACCTTTGCCTCTGTTTGCTTTCACCATGCTTTTTAGCATGAGCCATAAATGAGTCATGTTTATCCTGCCATGTGTAGACACGGTACTTAGTAATTTGCAGCAAAGCCTGTTTAATACAACAACAAGCTCATCGATCTGCTCTTCTGATCATCAACTAAATACTGCAAAAACACTTGATAAGACAAGCTAGTTTTTTTTTGCATAAGGACAACCTTTGAGTGCAGAGTATGTTTGGAATGTATTCTGATTCTAGACGTAGATAGATAGATACATACATACATACGTTACATTGTAACGGTTAAGCCTTTTAGAGACAGGAAAAGAATATTTGAAAAGCCTGTGTTATTCAGGTGGATCATAGCCCTACTTCCCTGCTTGCACATCATACCATTCTGCCCACTTTAGTTTTTTACACTAAATAAGCCACTCCCTCACGGGGGAGGGGGGCTACAATTTTTTTCAAGGCGTAGCGCTCTTGTCAAGGGACAGCACATTCACTGAAAATGTACAGTATTCTCCTTAAAGTTCAGATTAAGCTAAAACAACTACTGTTTGTTGGCCTAAGGGGCAGAGGGTGCTGCTTCACCGCATAGCTGGATCCGCTAGGGCACTGTGTCATGGCTATAAATAGTGCTGATGAGAGCAGGTCACTGTGCTGATTGAAAGAAAGCTAACTGATTTAGACTCAAAGTTGGATTTCCGTACGCAGAGTTAAAGAAAAAAAAGACTGAACTTGGTAACTGTTGCACAGCATATGAGGAAAGGCAGTCCAAGTAAAGCAGTGCCATCTAGTAGTGAAAGTTGTGAATAACAGTCAAAAGCAGGGCTGAGTAATTGTAACAGACCCTTGTAGTTGTGGGCCATGGGATAGCAAGTATATATGATAGTCAAAGGAGCACTCTAACCTCCCAGCAGGGGGAAGTATTCCTTTAGCTTAGTGCTTAGAATTGCTAGAATCACTGCCTTCAGAACTCCGGCAAGATTTCGAGGTTCATCTGCCCAGGTAGAGAGGACAGACATAACACTAACTAGGTTGCGAATTTGTTGACCCAGGAAAAATTTAAAGAACACCTGAAATGTTTCAAAACACTTCCCCAAGCATTTAAACTCCTGAAACACCTTTTTGCAAAAAAAGTTTTCTCATACCTTGTTTGCTTATTAGTTTACTTCATGTGCAGCTCTGTAATGTAAACAACTCTCCCTCCCCGTCGCGGGGCACCTGGCACCATCTTATAGCATATGAAACATTTCTGTTGCTCACTGTAAGCACATCTCCTCTGCTGACCCTGGAATTGGTCATTAGAGCAGATTTGCATACAGTGGGGGCAGAACCACTCTGCATGCTGTGAGATGGCATCAAGGAGCGGGGGGGGTTATTTATGAAACTGCATGTAAAGTAAAATTTAAAACAAACGTTGTATGGGACTTTTTTGCACAAAGGCTAATTGGGGGGGCTTAGGCTATAGGCAGAGGGTTTTGAAATTTTTCAGGTGTTCTCCTTCAAATGAGGTCCGACAAATTTGCCTCCACAGTTCTTTTTATGTTGCCGCTCTTGTGCAGCCAACATCTTGCGAGTAGTGCAGCTTTGGAGGCACGGTCACTGTTGTGCAAATGCAGGGCATGCACCAGTAGGTGCATCCCTCATTCCCCAATCAGCCTGCATGCCGGCCCCACACCATGCATACATAATGTGGTGAGCACATCTAAGAAAACATCCGCTGCAATCCGAGCAAAGCTCATCAGATGCAGCGGACCTTCCCTGGACATGCTCGCTGACATTGTGTATGTGGCGGCCACCCAACTGCCAACTTCAGTGGTGCCCAATCCCCCTGCCAGCTTCCTGTGCCCTAATGTATGTGCCAATGGGGGAGCCCACTCCCAGTTGGCATAAAGCACTCTCCCCCCATTTGTTATATGCCAAGGGGGTGCCCAATCCCCCTTAGCTCTCCCCCTTTCCTTGTGTGCTTACGGGATGCCCAATCCCCATTGGCATAAATTAACCCCCTTGTGTTGTGTGCCAACAAGGGTGCCCAATCCCCATAGCTGCAGGGAACCCCCAACAGTTAGGGTGGCACACTGGGAGCCCATCCCAGTGTGCAAATACTCTGTAAAAAAAAGTGTCCCAATGTTTTTTTTTTTCTTTCACCTGTAACACAAAACGGTCCTCATAGTCTCCCTACCCACCACCCACATCCACCCACTGCGCACCCTACCTCCCCACCACCATACTTACCTCCGAGTCTGGCTCAATGATATTTGGTGGACTAGGAACACATCTGCACTTTTCAAAGCCGACCATGAACTGAGGAAATGCTGGTAAGCTGTATAATGTAATAAATAGGGTTTTATCAACTTTGATACATATCTTGGGCATTTTCTGGAATTTTTGCACCAAATTTTCAACATGGGTTTTTTGGGACCCTTCCTTATGAATTCTGTCACTGTTATGATGTTACTCAGCCCTAAAAGGTGATTTCACAGTACCTGCGTGGAATCACCTTTTGGGACTGATTAACACAAGGACAGTGGCAGTGTTCATGAGATGGTCTCCCAAAAAGCCTATGTTGCAAATCTGGTGGAAGAAGTCCAAAAAATGGCTGTTTTACAAGCATGCATTGTGCAGTTTCTATGCACGCTCATAACTTCAAGAATTCACAATATTTTCATGCCAGATTTTCAACATTGTCATTTTTATACACCTCCTTGTGAACAGTATAGCTGTCATTTTTCACATCCTGGCTGAAATGTGTTTCCGCACTTCCGGTGCACAATAGCGCAGTTGCTGTGGGAAATCAGTGTTCGGGGCAGATTACGAAAATGACAGTGACACTGTTCATGAGCAGAGGTCATAAAATGCCTATGTTGAAGATTTGGTGACGATACTCCATAAAATGACTGTGTTGCGAACGTGCGTTGCACAGTTTGCACACATGCCCATAACGTGCATTTGTAATATTTTCACTCTGGATTTTCACCATTGGCATTTTCCACACCTCTTGATGAACAGCACAGCTGTCATTTTACATATCCTGCCTGAAATGTGTTTTCGCACTTCCGGCACAGAATAGCGTGGTTGCTGTGCAAAATCACTTTTTGGGACAGTTTGAGGAAATGACAGTCATACTGTACATGAACAGAGGTGCTAAAATGCCTATGTTGAAAATTTGGTCCCAAAAGTCCATAAAATGACTGTGTTACAAGCGTGCATTACGCATTTCCCACACACCCTTGTAACTTCGCAAATTTGCAATATTTACATGCCACATTTTCAACACTGCCATTTTTTTAGCTGTCATTTTTCACATCCTGCCCAAAATGTGTTTCCGCACTGCACTACCAAAGCCATTGCCATCGCGACAACATTCGGCATTGACAAATGCTTGTTTACTATATCCATAAGCATGAATATATTTAATAGTTTCACATTACTTAATGTTGTTCTTATTACATTGCTAATATGTACATTATGTGTAACTAATAAATCTCAGTAGACATATATAGAACCCTGACACCCCAGGAGGCTAAACAAATATCAAGCGGCCAGTTCCAGAGTTCTTTCGGTGGAAAATGAAACACTTTAATTAAGTGGGCACTATTTGTAGCTGAAACACAGTACAAGCCATTCATTGTCCATAACATAGAATACGAGCAGATGCTACAGATTTAATGAAAACAGGTAAGTAAATAGTGACTGCACAGAACTGATAAACATTAACAATGAGACATACACATTGCCCCCCAAAGGGAACTCACACTCAGGAACTAACACCCATAATGCCCACTCACCCACACTCTCCTTCCCCTTCCTTTACCCCACTCTCCCCCTTGCCCTATCCCTCTGTCTTCCTCTCCCCTGTGCCTTTTCCCCACTGGATCAACCTTAAAACCAACCTACTACCACTACCTCCCAACCTCCTAGACAAAGCCACTTCTTTTGGTGGCCACTCCCCCCCCTCCTCCCTCACCTTGACTCCTCCTGGACTCTCACACTAGGTGTCACACCTCTTTATCTCCTTCGCTACATACAAACACTGTCCTTTACCCTAGTTGAATGCTCTTGATGCTGTACTATCACCATTGGTACTATGAATGACATTGTAACCTTATTGTATACTAGCTACCTACTATTCAAGTATTGTATATAAACTGTTTGTCATTGTTGTCATTCTCACTGTTTGACGTGGAACCTTTGTAAAAGAGCTCTGAGCTCAAAGGTATGTTCCGAATCCCTACATAAATAAATAAGTAAATAAAACTACTGCACTGTCCAGACAACATGGGGAAATTTCAGGGGAACCCTGCAAAGGGACCCCACACTAACACATTGTTTCCACATTTTACTTGCAGGTCCTGTGGAGGTAAAACAGTTGTTACATGGGTCTAAAACTCTGATCCAGTCCTCTAAATGATACCCTCTCCTCATCCCCAGCATATCCATAAACACATTTTCTTGGGTTTCCTGGGCAATAATAGCGAATGTGTCAGGGGATCACATGCACCTCAAAGGGAAAATATTAGAAAGGTAATGGCTGTACACAATGAATGTGTGGGGTGTGCTACCCCTTCTTAACTCCAGCAACACGGGTATATGCAGTGCTCTACCTGCTCGGGAAAGAAACTCCTATGTCTCACACCACTCAGTCAGTCAGTCACCTCCATAGGGCACTAATCACCATCCATCATCCACCACAGACAGGACTTGGGTCCACAAAGGCCTATAGGACAGACCCACTGAAGGTGACTTTCTAATGGTCTCTCTGTCTTTCCTACATATTTCCTCTTTTTCCTACACTCTCCCATCTGGCTGAGAATGGCTCTTTTTTTTTTTAAACTTTATTTTGCTCCTAAGCCCTTAACTCTCTCTGGCTTCCCAACTCACCTGGTCGCTTCTACCGCCTACTGTGTTCCTGCCTCCACATCTATATTACTGCCTCCCAGTGACTTTTGCCAGGTGGATCCAAGCTCTGGGCACACCCCCAGGTCAAGGTGCTCCAGAGCACCTTGCCCGAGTCTACGGGGAGACCGAAGGAGCAGAGGCAAAGAACCGGTGTTAGGCGTGTGGCGCCGGTACTGTGGGAGCCATCAGCTATCAGGGCTGGGGGGGAGTTCCCATTACATATTTTGTTCCTTCCCTTCTCCATCTCATGGAGCTTGGTCATGCAGTGATGACCTGCATCCACTGAGCTCCACCCCTGATGCCATACAGCGGTGACAATTGTTCTAGGCTACCCCTGACAGCTGCCAGGGGTCACGCAAGAGTGATGCAATACCCTACACCCTTCCTGGGAAGAAAGAGCCATCTTTCGGATGCTCGATTCATTCCCTACCCCTGCCGACCCTCGACGGCCCAGGCTCATTCCCAAACCTGGGTCGACGGGGTGACGCAACGTAAGGCAACTAATGCCTTAACCCTCAGTGCCACTGGGATGGTTGGCTCTACTTTTTATAGTAAGCCCCTGTCACAAAGCAGGAAATGCTAAACTGAGAGATTCAGCCCTGTAATATAGATAGGGAATGGGACAGACACCCCTGCCCTTGAGGACTGGCTAAACTCTGGCACAATATACATTCTCAGGAGCTTCTAGGGTCAGTGCTCTTGGCAGATGGCCATGGGCTAAGTGGTGGTAGTTCAGCATTTCTAAATAGAGCAGTGCTGCCGCCCAAGGTACACCTTCCTAGGGCAAGCCTAGAGGTGCTGTCTCTTGCAAAATACAGTGATACAAGGAAACTTGGCATTAGCTCTCCACAGGGAGCTGAGAGTATCCAGTAACTAGTAGTATTGGAAATTAGTGATCTGACTGAACACTTACACATGCCCTCTGGTGGCTGGCAGAATTCTTTGCTACCAAACTTTTACTTCATTGACATTTGTCTTTGTTGTGTTCCCCAACATATCGAGTTATCAGTATGCAGACACAAAGAGAGTATGTCACACTTTAAACTGCATTAAAACAGGCATACATAGGCTCTTAGCTTGTAGTTAAGTAGGTGCAACCCATGGCAAGCCTCACCCACCTGAACAACTGCAAAAGCAGTACTAGCCCACTACGCTGTCTGCATGGTTTTGTCCCACTTCCGCTCCCACCACCTCCTCTTTTCCTATATGTCCAAATGGATGGGCTATAGTAGTTTTCTTTAGTCCAGGCCCATGTACCCAGGCACCTCTTACAGGGTGGAAATGACAGAGCAAAAGTTGCAAAAGCACTCCTTACATCCTCATGGGTGGGGAACACATCCATTTACAAGCTGCTGCACAGGCCTTTTGAATGAAATACACGTTTTATTTATTTATTTTGTTATTTATTTATTTTAGTTTTGTTTATTTATTGATTTGTTATTCATTTATTTAGAACTTGATGACTTGAAAAGGCACACTGAGCGAAGGTTTCTGTCCAGCTGCATCCTGGAGGAGTGAAGGAAGGGTGAAAAATGTAGCCAAACAGAACCAGAATACAATATTAGATCCAGAATACAATATTTGTTCAGTGCACACAGTTGTGATGCTGCCCCTGCCCCCAAGATGAAGTAGCCAATACAAAGTGGCTAAAATTAGTGAGCTACCTTGAAGGCTAAGGACTACAGCTCACGATTACGTAAGTAGTCTGCAAAACATCAACATGCACTAGCAGCCAGTGGATCATGAAATAAATATTTCACACAGGAAGCTTAGAGAGTGAAGACTCACCTTTTGTAAGTTCAGTGCACACAATCACATCAGTTGGAAACAGGTCAACTTTTACATTTTGGATACCCCTTCTGTAATGGACTATGCTCTAGCTTTGCTGTATCATGTCCAGTAACACTGTCAGATTCTAGTAGTGAAGTGTAGTGACTAAATCAAGGGTCCACAATGGGGCTCAAGTGAGTGCAACTTATTAAAAGTATCCTTAACCCATAAACGCTATTTTGCATTCACTGGCTTTCCTTTCCCTACCAGAGACCAGAGGTACATGGGATCCATTCTAAGGGTCTAGGGAAAAATAACATGTGGGGCCCGTTCCAATATTGTTTCCAACACACACCCTTACAAGCGGGTATCTGAATGATACTGGCACCAGATGGAGAATGTTATGCAGAATGAAGAAACTCCTGGGCATCAGGATCACACAAACTCACCTCATGGATGAATTCAACACCCACACTTTATTCTGTTTACTGGACAGGCAAACTGCTGTTATCTGGATTTCTGGAACTTGTTTGTGAAGCCATCTATGCCAACCCCTTTTGGGGAACTCATTTCATGCCTTTCAACTCATTGTACTTTAGGGCACATAGCTGTTACATATCCTTAGCAGTGGATCTCAAACCATCATCCTCTAAGCACAATATATTTCTTGCATGGCATGGATGTTACACATAAGAGATATTTTCTGTGCGCATATGTCAATACCCTCAGGATCTGTACCTACTATACTGCATGGCTATTCTGGAGATTGGGAATTTACCCTGTGAATATCTCACTTAACTTGGGATCCTACCTTTGGCCTTATGGCAACTCCAGCCTATCATTTCATCCTTTCTCTTATAGCACAGAGTACCTCTGGAAGCTCTTACATTTAGACTGCAAGTACTGTATGACCACTGGAGCTGCTACCTCCAATGACATCCTGGAACTCTCATTCCTATATAAGAGCAGGGACCCATTGGACTTCTTACTTTTCTTGGCATGATGCACTTGACCCCTCAGTACTTGGGTTGCAGTTTAGGTCACAGTCACTATGGCACAGAGGTCACAATCCTACCAGGCCACCCTCTATGACTCACCAGTTTCCAGCATAATGATGAAACCTGCTGTGCATCCCACACTCGCAAGGTATAGAACTTCTTGAAATCTATGCTGAGATAATAACCTATGGGCCACCCTCTTGTGTTAGCCCCTTTGGATTTTATCTCCAGATGTTCACTGCAGTACAAAAGACCTGGCCAATCTCCCCTTGTATGAAGATTGCTTTGAAATGATACTTTGCAGTCTCATTTGGCCTTTACTGAAAGTGTCCCTCCACTCACCCATATGTCCAGTGCTGTTTACTCCCTGGACCCAGACCTAGACCCAGCCTCACTGGTACCAATGATCCTTCACAGGATTCTTCTTGTGAGCCAGCACTGTGCCTCATGACACACAGGCCAGCCCACTTGAAGGAGACTGGCATTGATTCACTTTTCTCACTAGAACTGTATTCTGGCAGGTCCCCTGCAAAACATTTGGCTCCCTGTTCATACTCCCTATGGCTGTAACAACCCATTCTGTGCCCAGGGTCCTTGTTTACTTTGTTACAGAACTCAGAACAGAACACAGAACACCCTACTCACAGTATCCCCCTTAGAGAGGGCTTGCTTTGAGAAAAATTAACCCCCTCCTGCTTGCAGGGTTGGGTTACATACACCACTCTAATAATGGGACACCAAAGGCTTGTGACACAACTGTCATTGCCATCGTGATGTACAACAGATCCATTTATGAGGATTTAATTGTTATTATATACCATTTTTTAAACGTTCTTTTAAACCTTTTACACCAGTGTTGTATGCTGGGACAGATGTGCAGCCATGATTCAAAAACTAGCTTCATTAGCCAGTGAAGCATTCATTACAGGTTCTCTGTTCTGATTGGTTGCAATAGGTGCCACCAACCAACACTGTCAATAACTAATGATGATTTATATTATAATTATATAAGAAAATAAACAGTGAATGCTTGGAAGGAAAATAATAATGTTGGTTTGCAAGGTACAGAAAACATACCCTTAATATATGGAGTACTATGCCTAGTTCTGGAACCCACAACTAAAAAAGGCAGGGATAGATTGGAGACAGTTCAACAGAGAGTGATAAGGATGATCAAGGAGCAGCAAAGGTAGATGTGCAAGAAAAAGCTGAAAGACCTGAACATGTATTCACTAAAGGCTAGAAGGGAGAGGGGTAACATGATCCTTATGTACAGGTTTCTAAGGAGTATCAACAAAGTAGATAACTAGGACATGTTCTCCAAAAAATGTTGTATCTCGGGAGCATGATTGGAGACTGACTGGTGGCAGTCTTAATATAGATGTTAGGAAGTTTTTCTTCAGAAAGAGAAAGAGAGAGAGAGAGATACATCTGTGCAGTGGGCTACCAAAGGGGATGGTGGAGTTGGAATCAGTCACAGAATTTAAGATGGGGTGGGACAGATTTAACAGTTTGAGGATTCCAACAAAGAAGGAGGAAAGGGTGGTTAGAGAGACCCTATCATGCTGTAGACCTGGCAAGTAATAGGTAGCGGCTCAGGCAGAATGGATGGAATTGGAGTCTTTTTCTGCCATCACTTCCTATTTCTATGTGTCTTGTATGTACTGTATGACAGTGTATTGACTATATGTATTAATAATATACATCCTGTTAATTAATCTGTAATTACTGCATTTGTTAGCATTTAATTACATGATAATTCATATTTGTTCTTATTCTTTCAAATCTGTTTAAGCCACAAGATGAATTATTGAGCTGATATCCTTCTCAGAGTATAAGGAAAGTGTTGAGTAGCACATACTCCAACTTCACATAGAAAATCATCTGCTTAGAATACCACTCTGAGCATTGGAAAAGGGTGTTTTTTGCAGTGGATACTCAGAGGGTTCATTCAATGATTTATTCACATAATGACTATTAGAAGTAGAGAGGCAGCCTGATGGCGTGATGTCAGAGTGTTGCACTGCTACTCAGGATAACTAAGTACAAGATCAACTTTGAGTCTCCCACTCCCTGGGCTGATGGAGATTGGATACCTTGTAGAGTGGATGGGTTCAGTACTCACAAGATGAAACAGTGCCTTCTGTGACAGATTCATGAAAAGGATTTGGTGCTGACCTCAGAGGACACCACATACCCACATTTTTTGTGAATGAGGCAATACTCCACTATTTGTTGCAGACGATAACAAGCATTTGTCAATGCCGAATGTTTGCTTGCTGGTATTGGCATTGGTAGTGGAGGAGTTAGAGAGATGCATAATAGGAATGGCAGTGAAGTATTGAAGTAACACCAACCCCTACCCCCACCTTGCAGAGACTGACAGGCATTGGGGGGTGTGCCTTTTAGTCGTTGGCCATAACACTCACACCATTCCACCTCACCCCACCCTGCAGACACCAACAGGTGTTGCAGTGTGCCTTGAGGTCTTCAGCCCTTACACATTCCATAAGGAAATAAGTTGAGATGGGTGCAGTATAGGAGAATGGGGAGAATGTTAGGTCTGAAGACCCCAAGGTACACCTTGATGCCTATCAGTGGCTGCAGGGTGGGGTGGGGGTGGAATAGCATGAGCATTACCACCGATGACCCAAGTCACACCCTTGATGCCTGTCAGTCTGTACAGGGTGGGCATTACAGTTGAAAACCCTAACGCCCAGGGAGTTTGTTGATATTTTTGCTCCAGATTTTCAATATAGGGTTTTTGGAACCCCACCTAATGAACAGTGGCAGTATAATTTCGTTACTCAATCCCAAAAGGTGATTTTGCACAGCGAGTGTGCCATTTAGCGCTACAGTTGTGAAAACACATTTTGGGCAGGATGTGAAAAATGACAGCTGTACTGTTCATGAGGAGGTATAAAGAAATGGCAATCTTAAAAAACTGGACAGAAAATATGAAAAACTGGTGAAGTTACGAGTGTGCATAGAAATTGTGCAACGCATGCTTGTACTGCAGTCATTTTTTGGAATGTTTTCACCAAATTTTCAACATGGCCTTTTTGGGACCTCCCCTCATGAACAGTGGCACTATGATTTCATTAATCTATCCCAAAAGATGATATCGCACAGTGACCACGCCATTCTGTACCACAGGTGCTAAAGCACATTTTGAGAAGGATGCAAAAAATGAGAGCTATACCATTCTTAAGGTGGTGTGAAAATGTTGGAAATTTGCAGTAAAAATATAAAAAATTGATAAAATTACAAGTGTGTATAGAAAATGCACAATGGACACTTATGACACAGTCATTTTTTGTATTATTTTCACCTAATTTGCAACAAGGGCTTTTTGGGAGCCCACCTAGTAAACAGTGGCACTGCTGTTTTGTTACTTGGTCCCAAAAGGTGACTCTATCCTAAGACCGCAAAATCACCTTTCTGGACCGAGAAACAAAATAACAGTGCCAGTGTTCATGAGGTGGGGTCCCAACAACCCTATGTTGAAAATTTGGAACCAGATGGAGTTACGTGATACCTTCTAGCTAGCAGCTGCACACTCGTTTGCTCCCGTCTCCTTCGCCTCTTACCAACAGCTCAACTAGCCCCTTTTTGCCTCTACAGTAGTTTGACTACCTTCTCTATCTCCCGGGTGCTATCCAGTAATTAATTCGTCCTGGTTGCAGGTTTTCACGTTCTGGGATGGACGCCAAGATGAAGCAGGCCTTGCCCACACATACGCCGCCTGCAACACAGAAAAAGGGTAGCAAGAAAGCCAAAGCGCATGGGGCTTCCTCTGCCCGCCCTGCAGTACCATCCTCGCAATCCTCACCATTATCAGAGGAACATTTTCTGGCTGAAATACAGTCTCTAAGGGACTTTATGCAAACCTTTACTACAGAATTAAAATCCTTGCAAGGAGACTTAAACTTGATGTCGAGAAGGGTGGGGGATTCAGAAGCTCGAATTAGCTCTGTAGAAGGCTGGAGGGATAAAACTGATGTACAGATTGTATCACTAAAACAGAGACTGGCTAAAATGGAAGGAAAGCTGGTAGATCTTGAAGGGAGAAGTAGGTGCAATAACCTGATTATTTTTGGTCTACCAGAGGAAGCTGAAACCTCCTCTCCTGTGCTGTTTACTCAAAAATTACTGGAGAAGATAGCGGGGCCATCTCCTAACCATCCCTGCTACACTGAAGAGTGGGCACACCGTTCTCTGCAGGTAGACCATAACAAGGAGCACCTCCATGCCCAATGATAATTAAATTGCTGAATTTTCTGGATAAACAACATATCCTTCAGAAATGCCGAGATTTAAAAGAGATATCCTGGGAAGGCCAGCGCCTTTGTATTTCGCAGAATTTACCAGCTACAGTCGGACAAAAGAGAGCCACATTTCATCCAGCGGTGACCAAACTCCTGGCTGCATCTATCAAGTTTTGGATGCTTTATCCTGCTAAACTACAGGTGTACTGCAAAGATAGTTGGCATTCCTTTGAGGACGTTGAACAGGCTACTAAGGAATTAAACTGCCTGCTCCCTGACCTCTTCAGCACTACTTGAACACTCTCCTGTGGGGCCTGACATGTAAAGCTAGTTCACTGTATTGCTTTTGGTGTGCTTATTTATCAAACATGTTACAGGGTCTGGTTATAGAAGCGGGGCATGGTGACCTCTCTATCCCTCTAGCTTCTCTCTATTATATATTTTCTCCTCATTTTATTATTATGTACTGATTTATAGGGCTCCTTATTAGCTGGTTAAAAATAACCATATAGTTTAAATTTGATTTTCCCTGCAACATTTTACATATCCTGTCAGAATAGATGGGTGGAGCTCATTTATCGAGGGTAGAGAGGATGTAATCTGTTAAATCTTCAGTTCCCTTTGAACATTCACCTCAATAAAAAGAGATGATGCGTATGAGGGACCTGGAAAAGGACTTTCTGAATTACCATTGCTAAACAAGGGATATTGTGGGGTGGTCTACTGGATTATCCCTTTGTTTTCGACAATTTTCTTTTCTACTTTGTGATCTGTATTCATGGAGCTGGGGGGGGGCGATGCGCTGACTGCTTGAAAGGCTGACACAAACTGAAAAAAGGGGGTCTATTTCTCTCCAATTTGCATCCAGACTGTTCTGTTGTACTATATAATAATAATAATAATAATATAATAATAATATTCTTTATTTTTAATGCGCCTTTCAAAAATCAAGGCGCAGAACAGGTTATAAAATCACACCATAATAAAACATTACAATACAGATCAATAATACATCACATCAGACAACATGATAAAATAGTAAAATCAAATCAAATCAACCTCTTCCCCATAAGCCTTAATCCATAAGAAGGATTTTAATGCTTGTTTAAAACCCCCCACTGTCGCACACTCTCTAATCCAATGTGGTAGAGAGTTCCAAAGAGTCGGAGCCACAAACGCAAAAGCCCGGGCACCCGATGATTTCAAAATAACCCTCGGAATTCTAGCAACCCTCGCTGGCGAGCAGGAGCGGTTGCTCAGGGAGATAGGGAACCAGGAGCTCTTTCAAGTAGTCAGGGCCCAAACCATGCAGGGCTTTGTAGGTCAGCAGACTGACTTTAAAGGTGATCTACCACTGAACCAGCAGCCAGTGCAGTCTCTGCAGCACCGGTGTAACATGGGAAGAACAAGAAGTCCCAGTTAACAACGGGGCTGCAGAGTTCTGCACCAGCTGCAAGCGGCGTATATCAACCCCAGGAAGCCCAAAGCAGAGGGAATTGCAGTAGTCCAGACGCGAGGTCACAAAGACGTGGATCAACAGACTTGGTTTGCTGGCCAAGGCACCTAGCTTCACCTGAGCTCTTTCCTTCTAAGACTGCTTGAAAGGCAGAGTAGAGAAACTTACCAGAGCAAGGGAAAAGGATTAAGACTTATTTTGGCTAAACAGATTTACTGTGTGGTGTTGTTTTTATTTTTACTCACAGGATTACTACTGTTTGTTGCTAACATTTCATTGTTTTATTTTTCCTGTAGCAAAGTGTTTCTTACAGCGATATCTTCTCTGAAATTATTACAGGTGGTGCTTTACAGGTTTTACAGTTTTATCTAACATTAGGATAAGCTTTCAGGGTTACTGCATTTGTTGTTGACTGATTGTTTCTGCTTTTACCTCCTTTTTCTTTCGTCCATGGTTTTTCGTTTTCGGCAGGAAGGCCCAGCCACCCACCCCTATCCCCAACCACCCCACACTACACTCCTTTATAGGGTACCACAGTTGTGACATTTCCTGTAGCAGAGCAGGAAGGTGGATCAGTGGGGCTTCACAAGGTGAGCTCATTTAGGGCACTAGTAATTTAACTTGTTGTTATAACAAGTTAAACAAAACACAATCAAACCATTACTTGCATTTTTATTTCCTTTTTTTCCTTCTAATTTCTCTGACTAGGTTATAAACCCAGCAACTTATCTGGAATGGATATCATTAACTGCAGGTACTGTGGAACAATTTTCAGAAGGACAGTCTTGCAGGATTTAGGACACTGTCCTACATGCTGAGCCTTTGGAGATCTTAGGGCTCAGCTCCGGGCAGCATGGGCAGAGATTGTATGCCTCAATTTCATATTCAAGAGGAAATACATATAAGAACCACCCGCCATTTCCCCAGCATCCAACAGAAAAACCTCGACCAGGAGGTAGTTGGTCCAGGAGGTTGGCAGGTGGTTGGGAGGAAAATCGGGTGCCCCATCACTCTCTGCTCTCCAACATATTACCTCCAAAAACCATATAAACACTACAAACAGGTATCTGCCTCTATCTCTGAAATCAAACAAAGAGGCAGAAGACACTGCAGCACAGGAGCTAGCACAACAAAACTCACCCAAATCAGGAACCAAAACAAAAAAAGCAAAAAGTAAATCCAAAAAACTTCTGATCATAGGAGACTCCATGATCCGGGGAGTTGATACCCATCTCCAGCCAGGGGTAATGGTCAGATGTCTCCCAGGTACATCAGCATGGAGAGACACTGACCGCATTACTAAAATTGTTCACAAAGCAGGAGAAAACATTGATGTCCTAGTACACATAGGGACTATTGATCTCGCCAACCCGGTCAGTTGTGGAGACCAAGGAACACCTGACCAGGCTGGGTGACAAACTATCATCTATTTCGTCCAGCATCTCCTTCTCTGAGATCCTGCCAGTCTGGGAGGGGAGCAGATGGACAGAAGGTCAGAGAAGGGAGATGGGAGCTAAACACATGGCTCAAGGGCTGGTGCCAGGAAAAGGACACAGATTTGTAGGAACTGGCAACAGTTCTGGGAGCAAAGTTCTTTAATTTGATGGACTGCATCTGACTAAGGAGAGTCAGTGCATTGAGGCAGAAGTTTGATGTCTTTGCAGAATATTTAAACTAGCAAATGGGAGAGGGGTGCAGCACCTCATACGTCGAATGGGAAGAACACCCCTCCCCCCTCAGCTAGTGGTCAAACAGGGATTCAGCATGTTTGCAGTTCATTTGCATCACCAGGTAAGAAAAAAGGTTTGTCTCCCCATACGACACACAGGCGTAATGCCAAACCTCACCCAACAACTAACACACCAAAATCTGGCCATTGGAAAATCATGTACACAAATGCTCACAGCCTGGGAAATAAGAGCCCAGACTTGCAGGCTTGTCAGAGGCTAAACTGGACATAGTAGCAATTAGTGAGACGTGGTTTACCAGTAACCACACTTGGGAGACTTCAGTACCTGGCTATGTATTGTTCAGAAGAGACCGAGGTGCAAAAAGGGGGGGAGGAGTGGCCCTGTATGTCAATGAAAATATCAAAGCTACAGAAATTCAGAATACACATAAGGAGCCAGAAGAACTGTGGGTCACCCTGGAAACAGGAAATGGGACAGCCATAAGAACTGGGGTTGTCTACAGGCCCCAGACCAGGGGAGGACATAGACACATTACTGTTAGAAGATATACAAAACATGACAGCTAAAGGAGGTTCTGATAATGGAGACTTCAACATGCCAGATACAGATTGGTCAATACCAGCAGGAACATCTGCCAGAACTAAACACATAGTGGATTCCCTGCAGGGGAGGCCTCAAACAACTGGTACAGCAACCCACAAGAGACAGGGCTATCCTAGATCTAGTACTGACTAACAAGGAAGGGATCACAGATCTCCAGGTAGAAGGTCACCTGGGCCAGTGACCATCATATGGTATGGTTCAATTTGGCTACTACATCTAAATCATCCCATTCCAAGGCAAAAATATGGGACTTCAGAGGAGTTGACTTTGATAAGATGGCCAACAGAGTTAAGCTAGCCCTGGCAGAAAGAAACACAGGTGAGGGTACAGGCAAAGTGGGAAAGCATTAAGGATGCAATACTTAAGCAACATCCCATTGTGTTAGACAGAAAAGGAAGTGCAAAAGAAGAAGGAAACCACTTTGGTTCTCAAATACAGTAGCAGAAAGGTCAGAGCCAAAAGGCTGGCCTTCAGGAAATATAAGGGACACAACAGGATGAAGATAGGAAGGCATACCAAACTGCCCTAAGGAAGCAGGGAAGGCAGTAAGGCAGGCAAAGTCCCAAACTGAGGAAAACTAGCACAAACAGTAAAAGAAGGTGACAAGACTTTCTATAGATACATTAGTGAAAGGAGAAAGTCCAGAGGATATAGCTAAGCTAATGGAGAAAACATGTGAGGAGGAGGACCCTGTAAAGGCATCTATCCTAAATAGATACTTTTGCTCAGTATTTACTGAAGAGAAGGTAGGGCAGGGCCCACAGCTCAGCATCATGGACACAGGGGAGGGAGGTGAGCACTACTCCCTTCACAAAAGAAAGGGTCCTTCAAGAGCTTGCTAAGCTCAGGGTGGATAAGGCAATGGGACCTGATGGCATACATCCCAGGGTACTTAAGGAGCTAAAGGTGGAACTAGCAGAGCCATTAGCAGAACTGTTTAGTGAGTCTCTGAGCACAGGAGAGGTCCCAGAAGACTGGAGAAGGGTTCATGTGATCCCGCCCACAAGAGTGGTAGCAGGAGGAGGCGGGAACTACAGACCAGTCAGTCTTACCTCAGTAGTGGGCAAGATTATGGAGGCACTCCTTAGGAAAGGATAGTGCAACACACTGGAATCCATAGGGCACAGGATCCAAGACAGCATGGGTTTACAAAGGAAGGTCTGTCAAACTAATCTCATAGATTTCTTTGACTGGGTAACCAGAGTGGTGGACCAAGGGGGAGCAGTTGATGTCGCCTACACTTGACTTCAGCAAAGCTTTGACACTGTTCCACATAGAAGATTGATAAATAAGCTGGGTAGGCTCAGGGGTGGGGTCAGAAGTTGGTCAACTGGGTGGAAAACTGGTTGATGGGCAGAAAACAGAGAGTGGTGGTAAATGGTATACAGTCAGAAGAGATGCAAGTCACAAGTGGGGTACCTCAGGGATCAGTCCTGGGGCCAGTCCTCTTCAACATCTTCATTAGTGACCTTGCAGATGGACTAGAGGGTAAAGCTTTGTCTGTTTGCAGATGACACCAAGATCTGCAACAGAGTAGATGATCCAGATGGGGTGGGCAGAATGAGAAGAGATCTGGATAAACTAGCAAAATGGTCAGAAGAGTGGCAACTGGGATTTAATGCAAAGAAGTGCAAGATCATGCATAGGGAAGAGAAACCCTAAGCCACCTATAGGCTGGGAGGAGTTGCTAGCAGTCACAAAGAAGAAAGAGACTTGGGCATCATCATCACTGATGACTTGAAATCATCAAGCAGACCTCTAAAGCAGTAGGTAAGGCTAGGGGGGTGTTAGGGTGTATTAGTAGGGTATCACAAGTCATAAGAGGGAGGTAAATCCCTCTTTACAAGACACTGGTTAGGCCCCATCTGGAGTACTACGTGCAGTATTGAGCCACACCTTCACAAGGACATTAACCAAATTGAGGGAGTCCAGAGAAGGGCAACCAAAATGGTGCAGGGACTGCATCAGAAGACATATGAGGACAGATTAACAGAGCTCAATATGTATACCCTTGAGCAAAAGAGGGAGAGGTGATATGATCAAGGCATTCAAACACCTTAGGGCATTAACAAGGTGAAAGGTCTAACATGTTTAAATATAAGAAAAATAGCAGGACAAGAGGACACAGCATGAGATTAGAGGGGCCGATTAAGGGGAATGTGGGAAATTCTTTTTCACAGAAAGGGTGGTGGATGCATGGAATGGCTTACCACAAGAAGTGGTGGCTATGAATACAGTGCAGGGCTTCAAACAGGCATGGGATAGGCATAAGGGAGCAATACAAATGACTATGAATAGATAGGCCACTGACAGAGCAAAGGCCAATGGCACATTTATAAGGTAGAAAAAAGAAATGGGCAGACTGAATGGGCCTTGCAGTCCTTATCTGCCATCAACTTCTATGTTTCTATGTTTCTATGTAGCGTAGGTAGGTCCCCGGATGGAACCAGGTGCTTGATCCTAGCGATGTTCCTAAAATGGTAAAAGGAAACTTTAACGACGGCCGACACTTGAGCACGTAGTGTCAGCCGATCATCAAGAATCACTCCTAGGTTCCGCACCTGTTCAGAAGTGGGGAGCCCAACATCTCCCAGGAATAAACCTGAGGGATGGTTTGTCCCCCACCCCCCTATCCGGCGACCAGGATCCTCAACCATCACCTCCGTCTTCCCGGAATTTAACTTCAGCCAGCTGGACCTCATCCAACCTTGGATTTCACTGAGACAATTATTGAACACCAAGAGTGCTCTATTCTTGTCAGGTGCAAAAGACAGGTAAAGCTGAGTATCATCGGCATAACAATGAAACTCCAGCCCATACCATCTTACAATGTCTCCAAGGGGAAGCATGTACACTGCAAACAACATGGGGGACAGCACAGAGCCCTGAGGCACCCCACAAGACAGAGAGACAGGATCCGAGGAAAAGACCCCCGATACCACCCTCTGAGTTCTACCGGTGAGGAAAGAAGTAAACCATCTGAGGACTAAACCTGAAAGCCCACAGATGATTCTCAGGTGCTCAAGCAGAACCCCATGGTCTACAGTGTCAAATGCTGATGACAGGTCCAAAAGGACCAAAATGGACCATTTTTTCTGGTCTCTCACCATCAGGAGATCATTGAGCACCTGGACCAGCGCAGTCTCGGTGCTGTGCCTCTTTCAAAAACCCGATTGAAGGGGATCGTAGATGCTATGGATGGTCAAGTGGTTGTCTAATTGAGTAGCCACTACTTTCTCAATTACCTTCCCAACAAAGGAAAGGTTTGAGATAGGCCAGTAGTTACCGAGGAAGTCGGGGTCCAAAGAAGCCTTCTTCAACACTGGTGTTGCCACTACCTCCTTCAGGGAGCAAGGATATTCACCAGAGTCTAAGGAGCACCAGACTATCCTCACCAGAACCGGGATGATAATCTCCCCACAGCCCATAATCAAGGCTGTGGGGCCCGGATCTAAACTACAGCATGTAGTGCGCATACCCAGGACAATCCTCATAACATCTTCGATTTCCGGCCTTTTGAAGAAACTCCAGGAAAAAAGAGGGAATGTGACCGGGGCCTGGTCCATGGCAGTTCCCATAGAGAGTGTCGCGCAGGTCTCCACCCTGATGTCTTCCACCTTATCTGCAAAGAACCGAGCGAGCTCCTCGCACTGAGATTGTGAAAAAGCTCTATGGACCTGCAGACAGGCTGGGTTGCACAGTCTATCTACGGTTCGAAAGAGCTGTGCCGGTCGGTTCTGAGCAGCAGCAATTTCCCCGGACAGGAATACTGCCTTCTTACGGGCAATTATATGGGGTTTTCTTGTGGAGAGATTTCAGTTGGGGGTAGCAAGGTTGGCTGTTGTTATCATTTTCGGGTTTTTTGGGGGGATGGGGGAACTTGGAGAGAGAATGGGGGGAGGAACTTGGAGCAATCACATGTATCATGAGAGGAGACAGAGAACCTAGGAAGCATGGTATAACATTTCCAGGAAATTGGTATGGTTAATATTTTAAAGTTTGCATCATGGAATGTGAAAGAGGCAAGATCTGCACTTAAGAGACACCAAATCTTTAAGCATTTGCAACAGCTTCACTGCCAGATTATTTTCTTGCAAGAGACACATTTATTAACTGCTGAGACAGCCTTGTTTAGAAGGCAATTTGTAGGACAGACATATGGTACAGGCTGTGCCTTCACAAGTCGAGGAGTAACTATTCTCATTTCTCGGCAGGTCACATTCTAACACCATCATATTATTGCTGATACTAATGGCAGATATGTCTTTGTTAAAGGTCTACTAGACCATACTGAGCTTATTCTAGGGCACATATATGGCCCCAACCAGGCAGAGCTCCCTTTTTTTATGGATATTGCTGCCCAAGTCTTGAAATTCCCTACACTACCCTAGATTATCGGAGGAGATTGGAATGTCACTCCTACATAGGATCTGGATAGATCTGGATCCCGGAGAATAAACTTATCTCCCAAGCAGTGCTCACTTTGGGATATGATTCAAATTCTGGGGCTATGTGACCCGTGGCAGCCCCTGCATCCACAAGCTCATGTATTCACCTATTACCCTCCACCCCATGGTTCCTACTGTAGATTGGATTATATCATTTTTAGTCCTTCTCCTTTTCCCAGGATAATTGAAGGAGAAATTGCCCCTCATGTTCTCTCTGATCATTCATTGGTCTGGGCCCACTTGTTCTCTCTCCCCATAAAGAGAAGGACATGATCTGGAAATTTAATAATCAATTACTGGCTGATAAATTCCTGGTAGATCAGATTAGGGACCAAATCACTCTATTTGATCAGCAAAATCCGGGATCTGTTGCCCAGTCAGATCTGGATTGGGCTGCCTGAAAATACTTCATCAGAGGAAATTATTTGCTTGGCTTCAAGCGTATAAAACTTCAAGCGCTTTAACGAATGACCTTCTCCAGCAGATTATGGCTATTGAATGTACATTGTCCCCTCAATCTTCAGAAGATACCCTCCAGGAATTAACAATTTTATGGGACAAATATGCAGTCTTATTAAAACAGAAGGTGGAATACGCCCTTCTAAAAACTAACGCAAAATATATCAATCAAATGGACAAGGTGGGTTGTCTATTGGCGCTCAGGCTACAGCAAGTTGAGTCCTCCTGGTTGGTAACTACTATCAGAGCCAGGGATGGGTCCCTTTTGTCCTGTCCTAGAAACTGAGCAAGAATTTGCAATTTTTTATGGAGAACTTTATGGTTCCGCCACCTATCAAATCCCAGTCAGACCTTGCCTTTATCTACAGCAGTGTGACCTTCCCCTTTAAATCAGGACCAGCAATCCTTGCTTTCTCACCCCATCTCTGCACTGGAGATTCGTCAGAAATAACTAGCTTGTCCCTGGATAAATCTCCAGGTGCAGATGGATTTACTCCGAATTTCTGTAAAGTTTTTGTCGAGCAGCTGCTGCCCCCGCTGTCTCGCTTTTTCACCTATATCCATGAACATGGTATTTCAGATCCCGGCCTTTTGGAAGCATTTATTGTTGTACTTTTGAAGCCTGACAAATCCCCAGAATATGTAGCTAATTATCAACTCATCTCGTTAATCAACTGTGACATTAAAATCTTGGCTAAAATTTTGGCTACCAGGGTGTTACAAGAGTGGGAGGACCTACTGCCCCGGGGGCAAGTGGGATTTATACCTAGCAGATCCTCTCTGGACCATTTCCAGAAACTGTTGCATATCCTTTCTGTGTCCAGGGCAGCTGACACCCCATGGCCTTGGTTTCCCAGGACATGGAAAAGGCTTTCAACAGAGTGGATTGGACTTTCCTGTACATGACTGTTGAGGCTTTTGGCTTTCCACAAGACTTTATCAGGTGGGTACTGGTGTTATACTCCTCCCTGACTGTGAAGGTCTACTGTAATGGAGTATTTTCTACCCCTAGTCCTCTTGGGTCTGGTACATGACAGGGCTGTCCACTCTCACCCCTTCTTTTTAACTTATATTTGGAGCCTTTACTTGAAGACTCCATATGACTCCAGAGGTGCCGGAATTTCTATTGGTCCCTATGTTTTCTGATGTCTGTATATGCAGACTACATTTTGCTCCACCTCACCCACTTAGATGTCTCCCTACCGGCGGCATTACGAATTATTCAAGAATATGGTACCTTTTCTCATTATAAACTTGACATTAGCAAAACTGAAGTTTTCCCACTTTCACTCACAGTTAGCAAACAAGCAGTAATATCCCTGGGTATGAAATGGTCACCGCACTCACTCAGATATCTGAGGTTGCATTTAGCTAAAGACTCTTCTCTTATGTTTAAGCTTAACCTTGAGGATTTTATTCAACGGATACAACAAGATTTACACCGCTGGCAGAACTTCCCTCTTTCACTTTGGGGCCGTATTTTGATTATTAAAATTAATGTACTCCCAAGATTGCTTTATCCCCTTCATATGTTGAACTTCTGGATACCACTGCAGTGGTTCCATAAGTTCCATAGAATTATCACAACATTTATCTGGCAGGACAAAACCCCTAGGAGGGCCTATAAAAAACTGACAGCTATCAAGAGTAGAGGAGGCATTAAACTCCCTCACTTTTTGATTTATTTTTTCTCCAGTCACTTTACCAAATTATTTCATTGGTTTCTTCCCTCATCTGTTGGCCCTTCAACCGGTTATAGGCTTCCCTTGTTGGATCTGGAAATTTACTTGTTGCATCAATATGGCCTTGACTTGCCCTCCCTGCAATATGTTCCCTGGTCTAAGCTCCCTACGGGGGTCGAGGACTCGATTATTGGAATGTTGCTTAATGTTTATTCACAGTTTTGGGCCTTGATACAGTCTCCCATCTCAAAGGACATATTCCAACCTATTATGCAGAATTTAAATCTCATAATTGGAGGACACCCAATTAAATCTGGCTGGCTCCCTCTTCCTGAGTCCCTATTGGTCCGAGACCTCTTAGAGAATGGGGTCTTAGAGTCTTCAGATGCATTATTGCAGTATTTAGGTTTAAATCAGAAATATATCTTCAAGGTATTCCAATTATGACATGTGTTAATACAATGGTTTGGCCAAGGTTCTTGGACTGTGGATTTTTCCACCTTTTTTCTGAAATTCTCTCCCTTGTCCCTCATAAGCATGCTGTATCTTCCTTATATAAAATATTTTTATCACAATATGCTCCTGAAATTGATGGTACTTCCCCGTATTGGGACCAAATTTTTACTTTCTCTCTCCACAACAGTAGATGGGTATATGGGAAAGCACCTACCGCTATGTGGGCCAGGGCAGGCTGCATCTCACGCAGTTTAATATCCTTAATAATTTGTATTATACTCCTCAGAAGTTGGCATGAATGGGGCAGTTACAGTCCACTAACTGCACAAGGTGTGGTGTGGAGGAGGGCTCCCTTCTGCATATTTTTTGGTCCCGTCCCAAGATAGCTCCTCTATGAAAGTTGATAGAGCACAGATCTGACTCCTTCTTAGGTATACGGGGTCTGTTTACTACACAGATCTATGTGTTGGGGGATTTGGCCTCTATTCGGGTATTAGAGCACAGCTATTTCATTGCATTAATTTCTCTTTCTTTAAAAAAGGTAGTCCTAAGACATTGGCTAGACCAAGATATAATTTCTTATAATGAATGGCTGCCAGAGTTATTATCTAACCTACAGGTGGAGCGTATAATAGCCCATCTACACCTGCACCCCGCAGACTTATGATAAGAAATGGAGCAAATTGTTCACCTTATATACTAGTGGTAATACGTAAATATGGTTTTATTGTGGACTTCTGGTAACCTTGCTCGATACTATACAATATTCTTGTATTTGTCTGAAATATTATGTCTGAATAGCCTGTTTACCAAGCTTCTTTGCTTTTTATTCAAGGGGTTGCTCCAGGTGGGTGGGAGGGATGGGGGTTAAGGGGAGGGATGGGAGGGTGGGGTGGGATAATGGAGGGGCAGCTGGATACTGTTGTTTGGTAATATCTTTATGTCATGACGCCCTGTTTATACAAATAAAAAAGTAAATCAAATTTCAAAAAAAAGAAATTTTGGGACCAAAACTCCAAACATTGGCTGAGATATCAATCTAAGTTGAAAACCCCCCGTTGATTGCCTTTATAGGGGCTTGTCATCATTTCTTCAGTTCCCAGTTGGTCTTTGAAGAGTGTAGACGTATTCCCAGTCCACAGAAGATCACTGCTCCTGACCTCTAGAGGTAAGTATGGGTGAGGGGTTGCAGGGAGGGAGGGTGTGGATTGGTGGAGGGGAACCGGTGGGAATGACGAGGGAATGTTTTCTTTTTTTTTCAGGTTTTAAAAAAAAGACATCATGGGATTATCTTTTTACAGGTGAAATATGAACAAAACAGATTTCAGCACACTAGGGTGGGTTCCCAGTGTGCCAGAGTACTGGTGGGGGGGATCAATGCCAACCCAGGGATTGGGCACCCTGAGGTCAGCTGAGAACATAGGGGTGTGAGGGCAGCCACCCATCAAACACCAGGAGTGGGCATCGTGGTGTCAGAAACATCAAAGAAGTATTTTTGGCACACTGGGGTGGGCTCCTAGTGTGCCACATTAATGGGGAAAGGGGGATACATGCTAACACGGGGATTGAGAACCCTGATGTTGGCAGGGGATGGAGAATGGAGGGTGCTGGGTGGGTAGCAGCAGTGGGAGGGAGTCAACATTTAAATTTTTTGTCCTGGCTGTGTGCCTGGTTGGCAGGGAGGGGGACTGCCGCTCCAATGTCGAAACTGCCCCTGATTGCAGCGGGAGATTTCTTCCAAGTGCTGTGCTCACTCTGAAACTGCCATTACTGGTGGCTTCAGAATTAATTGGTGGCTGAGGGACTTGTTCATTAAAGCATTCGCTGCATTTACCACACTATCTCAATATGTTTCTTGTGTGCTGCGTGTGCAAGCAAACATAAACAAATTCTGGTCAGAGCCACCACGGCTGCATAATGAAGTTAGTGAAGTTCTGTGGAATTGTTAAGGAGGTATGGAGAAACAACATAATGATTTGTAAGTAGTAAGATTTGTTTTAGTTTCTGTTCTAAGGAAGGCATACACATTATTAGACAAATATATGGAGGTGTACATTTTAATGGAAGAAATAGAAAGCAATATAGGTTTACAAAAGAACCCCAGAGCAAATGCTACTGAGGTATGTGTTATCACAACTGCACATACCCCAATAATGCAACACATCATGGGAAACATATGCAAATCCCCATGATGGTACAGAAGGTGGCAGTACATGAAAAAGTAATTGCTGGCATATGTTCAGCCTTGAGATTATTTACACAGTTTTTTGTTTGTTTGTTTGTTTGTTTTTAGAATAACAGGGTTTTTGTCCATGAGGTGATGTAAGTCATATTTAAGCAATGTGTTGATGTCAGGAAGTCAGGTGTAATGATGGACTGTTAGCAGAAAAAAAATGTGATAGTAACTTTCAGAGGGAGTCACTTTTGATAAGGGTAAGGTAGTTATGCTTGTGATAATGGAAATATTAGGAAAGTATGAGGTCTATGCAGAAGTGGAGTACAAATATGCAGTTTCATAAGTACGTACTCAGAGTGCAGGCAAATGTGATATGCAGGTTTGTTTTAGAAATAGGTAAAAATAGCGATACATGCAATTGATAGAAAGATAGATAATTACATAGACATATAGATAGAAAGAGAGACACACACAGACAGACAGACAGACAGACATGCAGAATAGGAATGGCAATGAAGTATTGAAGTGAAGTCAACCCTACCCCCATCATTCAGAGGTGGACAGGCATTGGGGTGTGCCTTTGGTTCGTTGCCCATAACGCTCACACCATTTCACTTCACCCTACCCTGCAGACACAGACAAGTGTCGAGGTGTGCCTTGGGGTGTTTAAGCTTTGCATTCACCCCATTCCATAAGAAAATACACTGAAATGGGTACAGTACTATATAAGAAAATGTAGTGAACTTTGGGGCTGAAGAGTCAAAGGCACACCTCGATACCTGTCACTGGCTGCAGGGTGGGGACGGGGGTGGAATGGCATGAGCATTACTGCTGACAATCCCAAGTCACACCCCTGATGCCTGTCAGTCCCTACAGGGCAGGGTGTTATGGTCAGAAACCCTAATGCCCTGGGTGTTATGTGACATCTAAACCTAGCAACAGCATTTAATGCATTACATTATAAGGACAAGTAACTGTTTTTAATACATTTACAGACAGTTACATAGACTTAATTTTCTTCACAGAATAATTTAAATTTAGTAACAGTGATAGTACAAAGCAATTACCCAGACACCTTGAAAACTATAATTACTTTATATTGTACATTGACATCCCATATGGACCTCCTTGAAATTGAGATGCAAATGTCACACGTTTATTAGTTTTCTAACAGGAATATTTTACTATCCTAAATACATTTCTTGCTTCAGTAACTGCTCAGCACATCTATTGCATGACCTAGACATTTTACACCTGCTATGCAATGTACTGCTTCTTACTACACCAACATCATGAACCACAAAACAGGTGGCTGCCATAACTAGGGAAACAGTATAGCACAGTGGTTTAAGGCTCTGAGATGCAAATATGTTGATCTGGGTTTGAATCTCACAGCTTCCACTTGCATACTGGGTGACCCTGAGCAAGTCACCTAACTTCCATGTGCTCCCCCCAGGTTGCCCCTGTAAACAAGCTTTCAGCTTAGTGTGCTACTCCTGGTTAAACAATTGAAAGAAAAAAATGCAATACATTATTTTTCTTGCTTTATTTTGCTATGACAAGCTTTGACTAATACATCCATCCATAAATGTACTTTTTATAGCTTATGTGTCTGTGACCTAAGCAGAACTACACTTAAAATCTTACATATAAATAAATAAATCATCAGAATAACATTTATTTTGGTAGTATCTCTTTCCTTTTCAGGTGCCCATGATACTATGTGTGTGTGTGTATATATATATATATATATATATATATATATATATATATATATATATATTTTAACTTTAAAGCACTAAACCTATTCAAATGCACAAAACACAAGACTTTATTCTCTTCATACATTACTGCTAAACTTCAGGTCCCAGAGAGATAAAAATGTAGAGCTTCCCCTAGCTATTTGGGTGGGTGCTTCAGCTGTGTGTGGGGGGGTATAAACGACACTCTAGTATCCAATATGAGATAGTCTTCTTTGGGTGACATATTTTACTCCTTTGTGGGCTTATACCTTAATTGTCATTCTTGTGTTGCAAGTGGTTGCTTTCCTCAAGTGCTGTAATTTCAGGATGCAGTTTCACATGTGCTATATAAGGATGCAGTTTCAGGCACTCCTTAATTACTTTTTCTTTCCTTCTGAACCTTAAGCTCTGATGTCCCAGGCAGCTCTAATAGGCAGTTGTTCCAACATGATAGATCCACCTCATGCCCCTCCCACATGAACCAAAAAAAGGTGGGGTGGATCTTTAGGAGCTTCTCAGGTGGAGGTGAAGTGGATCTTACCCCAAGAAAAACAAATGCTGCCTCCCACTACTCAGGTTCCAGTTCTTGTACCTCCCATTTAAGAAAAAAAGAAAATAGTGCCCTGCAACCATTGACTAACATGAAAGTGTATTTATTTGAGTGTGGAAAGCATTTTTTGGAGGACGGTAAGGCAGAGGAGACTATTTACACCTTCAACCAGTTCCATGGACAGAAAACATGACATCGGCCCTTTTCTACATGCAAAACATCTGCAGGCTCCACCTACTGCAGCTGTAAAAAAGGAGACAGGGAGATGAAAACAGGGAAATGGGGGGAACAAAAAATACAAAATTGGAAATGGTAAATTACATTAAAATATATTGATGGCAGGAAAGCTCAGGGTGCCATGAAAAGGTTACTGTTGGCCAGTGGCAGGTCACCTGACATGATGAAAGGCAGGTCAAGAAGGTGGGGAGGGGAAATAAGAGATAGGAGGAGGGAGAGAAAGATTGTTGTTTCTGCAACTCCAGCAGCAGCAGTCAAGGCAGCCTGTTGTATGGCAGTGGGATTTTTCTTCATGTTACAGCATATGTCAGTATTTGATCATCAGGAAAATGTCAGCTTTGCTCATCACAAGTTTTTTTTTTTTAAGTTATGTTTTATTTTCTTGTATACCTTTTTTCTATTAATATTTTTACACAGAGCCATACCATCTACTAGCTTTCAGCCTGGGTAAAACATTATAAAGCCATTTCTCAGATTTACATCCCAAAGAAAATAACAATAATGCTTTGGATTATGCTCTTGACTATACGACTATATCTCTGGCCTTCTCAGCTGTGGAAGTAGAAGACTCTGGGCAGGATATTCAAACTGCACCTTGAAAGGGTGCAAGTGGCTGCTCTGCACAACTGAGATGCGTCAGAGCACAAACCTGATATATTCAAATGAGATGCGCAATAGCGCATCTTGTCTAGATATAACAAGTTATAATGGGCGCAAATGGGGCCGCTATGATGCACCAACGCATCCCCCTGCCAGGTCTGAATACCTGGAATGGGAATGTGTAGCACACCTCACGAATGCACCAAGCACACATTCCAGATATTCAGACTAAAATATGTAAATGGGGCCATTAGCCATGCAAGGCACAAATGGCCCCATTTGCATGTCCTGTACAGGGATACGCCCAGCTGAATGCACAGGGCAATCTGAAGAAAGAGAGGCCATCAGGCCATAGTCCTAGTAGTCTAGTGGACCCCCCCACCTTCCCGTGCACCGTCACAAGGAAGAAATAAATTCCATCCTATCCCTGGTAGTCCAGTGATACCCTCCTCCCTTCCCCGATACCCGATCAAGCCAAATAATAAAATATGCCACCCCAGTAGTACAGTGGCCCCCTTCTTTTGCTGATGCCTGTCCATAGTATCAACAGCCACCACAACTCCCTGGTAGTCTAGTGGTACCCCCTGCTGGCCCCAATCACAGAAAAACCCACAGCTGAGATCACCCTGGTGGTCCAGTGGAACCCCCCACCCACTGAGGCAAACAAACCCCACCCTGCTCTCCCCATCCCAGCATGCGCATGACAGCTGGTGGACAGCAACACCCACCTGCACACCTCAAACGCTGCCCACCAACTGCATTGTCACTGAATGACAGCTTACAGTAAGCTCTGCAATACCATTGGTTGACATCATCAACCAATGGGTTTGCAGTGAGTACTAATAAGCATTCATTCTAACTGTGAATGACACTGGGTTGTGAATGAATGCTTACAGCGGTACTCACTGCAAAGCTCATTAGTCAGCGATGCTGACCAGTAAAGCGTGCAAACTACTACTATCCATTCAGTGCACACACAGTCAGCAGGCAGCTGTGGAGGCGCAGATGGGTATTGCTGCCCACTGGCTGTCATGTCCATGCTGGGACAGGGGTGGGTAGGGTTGTTGCCTCAGTGGGTAGGGGGTGAGAGTCCACTGGACCACCAGGGTGATCGTGAGTGTGAGTTTTTCTGTGATCAGGGCTGGGAGGAGGTACCACTAGACTACCAGGTAGTTGTGGTGGCTGTTGATACTCTGGACAGGCATCAAAAGCAAGGTAGGAGATACTATACCAGGGGTGACATGTATTATTCAACTCTAATCGGATGTCGGGGAAGGGAGGGATCACTGAACTACCAAGGATAGGATGAAATTATTGCTCGGGTGTGATCAGGGTATGGGAATGTGGGGGTCCACTAGACTGCTAGGGATGTGGGGGTTTGCAAACACCTCACGAATGAGGAGCTGGGGGTAGCAATACAGGCTGGCTGCTGTGTTGCATTGCCACAGCAACTCCACCTGTGGGGTTGACCACTAGGCATGGTTTTTCCATGCCTATCTTTGGTGGCACATCTCTGAGATGTGAGGGCCACTGTGCTGCACATCTTGGCTGAATATGGAGATGTGCAATGTATGAAAGGGAGCACCCCCTCTGGATGTGCTGCATACATTATCTTGCACTGTGGCACATCTGGATTTGCATGGCACATCAGCCCCTTTTGAATATGGCCCAGGGGCGCATTTTGGGGATGTGCCAGTGCAACTCAGTTGAGCAGCGTGCATCTCCTGTGAATATTCTGGCCTCTGTTCTTAATTTTCCATTAAATAAAGCACCAGGTCCAGACGTTATCTCGTGTTAGGTATATAAAGAAAACCTCAACTTATGGATTCTCATTCTAACCACTTTCTAACTCATGCCTCAAACAAAGATTTACTCCTGTTTCTTGGAAAACTAATATAATAGTGCCTATTCATAAAAAAGGTTCGCTGTATGAACACAGCAGTTTTCACCCTATTAGTTTTTTGGATACCCTGTCTAAAATATTCACCAAAATCCTATTAAACAAACAGTCTATATGATTACAGACTAATAAGCCTTTATCCCAGTTTCATGCAGGTTTTAGTCGAGGGTTCTCTACAAATGATAGCATTTATATTTTAATGCATTCATTAGAAAAATATATTGAACTCAAAAAAATGAAACATTTTGCGTTATTTGTTGACTTTTCATCAGCTTTCAATTCAATAAATAGAGACTTGCTATGGAAAATAATGTTATATATTGGAACTAACCACTCAATAATAGCTATATTCCATTAATATACAGATACTAAAATGGTTATCAAATATAATAATGAGGGAACATAACAGAGACATTCAACACAGATAGAGGGGTTAAACAAGGTTGTGACTGGCTGCATTTCTTTTCAGTATATATATATATATATATATATATATATATATATATAGACTGTTTTTACAGTTGGGTGGTGAGCAACAGACTGACCCACCAAACATTAACAAAAATCAAAGTAATCTTCTTGCATATGCAGATGACACAATATTTTTTTCACTTTCACATACAGGACTACAGAAGAAAATCCTTAAATTCAAAAAGGACTGCAATGCTTTAGAACAGAAAATTAATCTTAAGAAGACTAAAATTATGATCTTTGTAGTAATGAAACATTGTACTCATTGTTCATGGATCAAGAATACACTTACCTTGGAATGCTATAACCCACCACATGGGGGAGTTGGGGACCTAACCAACTTCTAGCAGGACTGGGGTGACTCCCCCCTCAGAGTGAAAGCGTTGTACTAGGTGATGTCAACTTAAACTGGCTAAGCCCTAAGCAGCCTGAGTACAATGACCTAAAGGAGTGAAATCTCATGCAAATCATCACCCTTCCCACTAGAAAAAACAACAAAACACAAAACCACTCATTTCTGGACTGGATCATCACTGACCTGGAGGAAAGGATCCCCCATGCAGGCACACTATCTGATGCTATTAGTGACCATACCCCTACCTATGTTATCTTGTCTTCAAAATTCCTGTCCCCCCCAAAATATCTAACTTTTAGAGATTTTGCACACTATGATTTTGCCCACCTAATCAATGGTGTCAGGGCAGTAAAATGGTGAACCTTATACTCCCTCACCAACATAGAGTTAGCCGTAGGCTACCTCACTGATGTCTTTGCACGAATACAGGATAGGCACTTTCCCCTCACAACGCACAGGGTGTGGGGTGGTTGCACTCATTGGATCACCAAAAACATCCTCTCACTAATGAAAAATAGGGACACTTTATGGGCTGTCTACAAAGCCTCCCCCTCCCCAGCCACTTGGAATGAGAACAGAAGGCTGAGGAACAAATGCAAGCAGCAAATTAAAACCAGAAAGGCGAGCTACTACCAAAAACTACAATCTGATCATTTTGGTAACCCTCGCTGTTTTTGGTCAACAATTAACTCCATGACGGTGCCTAAACCACCTCATCCTACTATTCATCTACAAACCCCAGCAGGGCTCTTCACGGACCCCATCAAAGCTGCAAATGCCCTAAATGACAAATTCACAGACCTATCGGTACATCTAAACAAATTAGCAAAAGCTACTGCTCAGCCGGCCCGGTGGCGCTGAGGGTTGAGGCGCTGGACGCCACACCTCGCACCACACCGGCGACCAGGTTCAAGGAATGAGCTTTCGGGTCGACGAGAAATCGGCTAAGTGAAAGGATAAGCGAGCGACAGCTGTCCTTCTCTGGGGAGGGGTTCTGCAGGCTCCCGCCGCAATGCTGCCACCTAGGGAAGCCCAGGTGGATAGCGCGGCAAGGGAGAAGCAGCAAGTGGATTGGGCGGCGATCGATAGAGGGGCAGGGTGGGAGGCACGTCTCAGAATGCCTCTGAGCTCATAGCCCTTCATTGCAGGCCAACGTCGGGGAAGGGATGAAAGGAAGGAGGAAAAAAAAAAACACAGCGCTCCCTCCTAGGCGAAGATGCCTCCACGGAGCTTCTCCGGGACCCATCGGACAGACCCCGCTGTGCCATCCACACGAATACAGTCTAGGTTTGGAGAGGGATAATGGGCTGCCCCTCTCCACCCCATTCCTCGGGGGGTCTACCGGGGCGCATTCAGGGTAGTGTGGATGAAGTACTCTAGGGGCAGATCACAATGGGGGTCCGGGGAGATCCGGGGATTGAGGTCGTCGGAGAGAGTGGGGGGAGGAGGCAAGAACAGGTGTACAAATACAATAGTTAAAAAAAAATAAAAAAAAGCTACTGCTCAATCCCACCCTTACACACAGACATCTGAGTCAGTCACCTCCACACACCCTTTCCTTTTTTTAAAAGCACAAAGACATATCAAAACTGCTGAACAGCCTTCCAAATCAAGGTAACACAGGAAGTGATGGGCTTTGCCCTCATTTTCTAAAGCTCATAGCCCCTCACATCACTAAACCTCTTACCATGATATTTAATCTGGCTCTGACCATCTCATTGGTATCATCTATGTGGAAATTGGCTAGAGTAGTACCTATCTTTAAAGCCAGAGATCCCCAAACTCTGGCAAATTACAGACCCATATCAATCTTACCACATCTGAGTAAGCATCTGGAAAAAATCATCCATCACCAACTCTCAGAGCACATAAATAAATATAACCTCCTCTGCCCTAACCAGAATGGTTTCAGAAAACATCACAGTACAGCATCAGCCCTGGCCCACATAACCGACCATGTCGCCAAAAACATGGATGCAGGGAAATATCACAGGTGTCATCTTTGTTGATTTAACCAAGGCTTTCAACCTTTTCAACTGCTGCATGGAAGGTTAGTGAGCCTTGGCTGTTCAGAGGGGATGACAATCTGGTTCAGAAATTACCTCCTAAATTGTCACCAGATGATCACAGTAAAGGGTGCCCTCTCTGCAGCGAAGGCCGTAACCACTGGAGTGCCCCAGGGATCCATCCTGGGCCCACTCCTCTTCTCCCTGTTTATAAAACCCTTAACTAAGGAATGCCTAACATGTAAGGCCATACTCTATGCTGGTGACCTGGTACTATTTCTTAGTGCCAGGTTCCCAGCAAACCTCCCCACACATCTGACCCTCAACTATCAAGCAGCACACAACTGGTTCCTAGGAAATAGGCTACTGATAAACACCAGTAAAATGAAAACCATGCTTCTGGGGTCAAAACCGAAGTTAACAAATCTGGCAAACAACTCATCCCCACTAACTATCCCAGCCCCAGATGGCACCCCAGTCAAGAATGTGAATAACTTCAAATACCTGGGTGTCACCATGAATCCCTCCCTAACATACTCAGTACACATTAATAACACTATACAGTGGCTAAACCAGAAACTGGCAATGGGCTACCACCTACATCATCATCTGACTCCAGCAGCCAGACTAGCCATAGCTCGAGGAGACCTCCTCCCTCTCCTTGACTACTGTTCCCCCATTTACACCCACACCTCTTCAAAACTAACAACTAGACTTACCACCACCTACAACAGTATCTGCAGATTCACCCAAATGGCACCCTATACCACCCACCACTGTTCCCTTTACCAGGCACTGGGGTGGCTCCCCTTTCAGGGATGATGCAACTACATTCTCGGAAGAATAGTGGACAAAGCCATCAGTAATGGTGACCTATCACCTTATTTCTCCCTACTCAAAAAGAGACAATGCCCCAGACTTCTAAAAAGCACCAATGTCCCTCCACTGGATGTCCCCAGAATGGCCACAAACCAGAGCGATAGAGCCTTCTCCATCGTAGCATCCAAGTTATGGAACAGTCTCCCCAGCCACCTCCGCTCTCTTGACTCGCACACATCCTTTAAGACTCATTATAAAGCCTACCTGGTGGTAGCAGCAAAGTGTACTTGCCCACAGGGGTAACTCTAATTAGAAAATGGGCTTTTTATTTCCTGGCATCTGATTGGCTAGTACCCTTGCCAGAGGGGTAAATTAACTTTCAATAGATCCCCAGGAAACAAAAAGTACCAGTCTACAATGTCCCTTCACCCAGGATGTCTCCTGGTGCTCATCCAGCTTCCTAATTGGCTGCAACACCCAATTAAAAAAATGCCACCCTTTTCTTCCCTCGCTTAGCGAGAGAGCCCCCACCAGCCATCAGTCCTTAGCCCAGACACAGTATACCCAGCATGATAGGAACGGAACTTTGAACAGCAACACTGTCAATCTCATTTAATACAAAATTGTTACCTCTGTAATTGTTGTACTTTTCCCGGGTTTAGCCATAATGCCTCAGTTCAGATGGTACAGCTGAGTGATGAAAAAAAAAAAAAAAGCAAACGATACCGCGCCGCTTTACAAAAAGTAACTGAAACGACCACAATCACAGTAACTGTATGTCACTTTTAACACTTTTGCTCCAGCCTCCACCGACTCTTACCACACAAGGAAGATAGTGATTATTTTCACAACTGCAGCCTAACGCAAGGTCGCGCACCTAACAGCGTGTCTTCTACTTTAACCATCTTACTTGTTTGAAGCCGTGTGTGTCTACGCTGTTGCACGTGTCGCGGGGGTGTTACTATGACAACGAAACTGGCACCAGAACTATTACAAATAAACAAAAAATGATGCCATACTGAGTTCATCTGTTCCTCTACAATGTGTCCTCGGGGGGGGGATCACATCAAGAGAATGGCTCTCTCCATAACTATTACAAATTAACAAAAAACGATGCCATACTGAGTTCATTTGTTCCTCTGCAATGTGTCCTGGGGGGGGTCACTTCAAGAGACTGGCTCTCGTGGAGGGGGGAGCAACACATGAATCAACAGCATAAGTAATCAGAGGGACTACTTTACCAACAACACTTTTCTTCCAGTTTTTCTATTAATTTTAAACTACTTTCCTCTGTTATTTTACTTTTTAATTAAACTTGACACAGATGCCCATTTTCTAAGCACAATAATGCCCTCCAGGGTGGACGGTATGGGCAATACCGGACCGGCCAAGGGCTATAAGGCCCTCCGCCTGCGGCGTTAGGCCCCATTCGCCCTTGGCGGTCAGTGTGCCTAATACAGCCCACCTATCTGGCATTATTGCTACTTGTATAACTGTTGATTCCTTTATTGTTGCTCAAGCACTGCCAATTTGTAACTGTACAGTATGTAAATGTGCCTCTCATCTTTGTTCACGTAACTGTAACTGAAACTGTACTTTCACCTGTACTCTATTGTACCTATGTAGCTGAAATTGTGATGTTTAACTATCCTATTGTATGTGTCATCTGCATGGCTCGGGTCGCACCTGAAAATGGTCCTTTGGATCAGTGTGTACCTGCCCGGTAAACAAATAAATAAAATTCACGAGCAATGGAAAATGGGGTCCCCACATTAAAGAACAAATCTCAAAAGCAAAACATGTTGCAAAGGCTTTGCTGAGATGTTAATATACATATGGAGAAAGTACTTTAACAGTCCTAACAGCTAGAGAGAGAAAAATCAGTCCAATATTATTACATGGAGCAGAGGTCTGGGGCACAAATGTATTGAAACTCCCTTATTATATTATAAATCTTCACTAAGAGTGCCATTCTCATGCTCTACATTATATTATTTCATGCTATTTAATTATTGTATGCTCATATTATATTATTATAAATCTTTACTAAAAGTACAATTGTTATACTCTTCAGGAATGGTCAGGGCAGAACTAGGTAAAATAGCACTTCAGGCACAGATAGATCTCAGACTGATTACATACTGGCTGAAAATAATAGATAATGCCAATAACATCACATTAGAATGCCTTATAGAAACAAAAATCCCATGGTAAAACTTAAAGAGTAAACCCAAATGGTGATCTTAATTGCTTCACTAACTAAAATTAGTATTTCCCATTTGTGGACAGATTATCAGAGGAAAATTGTTATAGCCCCTTCATACAGAACTGTCATTTTAAAAAAAAGATATGAAAATGCCCAAAAATGGATTTATTTAAAATAACAGGACAATGATGTGCACCTTGCTACAAATCATATAAAACCGGATATGGGCTGGAGGACGATCTTGTGCTGCCATTTCCTCTGGAGCAAAAGAGAGTCTTTACTGTAGCAAGATTTGAAATCTTTAATTCCAAGTATCATCACATAATGTCATTTTAAATCAAAATATCAGGACTATAATGACTGAATATCCATGCAGTATGGATCTTGAAGAAATATTACACCATGTAACAGTGCAGTGTATTATCCACAAAGAGGCACGAGACAAATAAGCTTAGTAATTTAAAAAAGAAAATTTACTGTGTCTGTATGATGTACTGTTTATTAGGAACTGGACATCATAAATAGGGGAAACTGATTGGCCGAGAGGTTTTTGAAGCCATGATGATATCAGGCTACATCATCATCACGGCTTCAGAAAACCTCCAGCCACCAGCCTCCTCACTGCCAAGGAACTCCTCTGACTGCAATGTTCCCCATCACTCTCACTCTGCTACACAAACCCCAAAGACAACACCTGTTGTGGTCTTCAGCGAGTTAGACCTCGAGACAGTCACCTTAACCAAAAATGAAACAAAGCCACATCAAATCCTCACAGAAATTGCCTAAGTACATAAAAAAAAACTACCGCTGATAACAGCGCACAGAAAACTACCTGCTCTGTCCACACAAGTGGCACAGCACTACCACAATGATCGAAATCTGTTAACGACTGTCAATGACAACATGACCCCAAAACTGCCACACAATGTTTTTTTTTTCTTAGGACTATTGGAAGCATTTTAGCACTTTACTCTTTCACCTGTTAACTTACTCTCCCCTTCCAAAAAAACAACTGCAGGTGACTTACTGTTTCTCCAGACCGATTCCCACTGGCAAACAGGAAGTAGCAGCCTGTGTTTTTCCCATTCCATTGCATTTCAAAAGATTAGATAAATAAAAACGAATTCTACATGTGCTTCACCTGACCCCAGACCAGGCAGCACAACCGAGTCAAGTCCCAGATCAGCAGAACCGAATCAAACACAGTACATTCGGGAGTACTCCTAGCAGAACGACACACAGTTAACAGCTACACCTCCTTACAACAGCACCACCTGCTGTCCAGAGCCCTCAGGAACTATTTTCTTAAAACATACACCTCCAACACCCCCAAAAATGCACTTTCAAAGGTTTTAAACAATTTTTTTTATTTATTACCAATAAAACTTTTTGGCCAGTTCATAATAGCAATAAGGCACTCCAGGGTGTGGTATATCATGGGATATCGTCACTTCTCGGGTCGTTGGACGCACTCGGTTCCAACCACCCGAGGCATGACGATATCCCAAGATATGCCACACCCTGTGGTGCCTTATTGCTTAATTATACAATGGCAAGGAAAGAAACATGGACCCTGATTGGTCAGCGTGTGCCTGGCACAGTGATGTTATCCCAGTATAACATCATGGGTCTAGTCTCAGCACTGTGAACCTCTTGACTATTTGTTTGCATTTGCATTGTTTGCATCTTCCCTTTAAGAAACAAAAATATTTTTCCACAGTAACGAAACTTTCTTTAAAATTATATTTTTATTCTGTATATAACAACAAGCCATTGTATAATAGCAATAATGCCCTCCAGGATGTGTGTCGTACAAGAAAAACAGCACTTCTCAGGTGTTGGAGGCACGATGCCACCACCTGAGGTGTGACGTTATCCCAGCACCACACTCACCCTGTCATGCATTGTTGCTTAATAATAACTGGTGTGTGCTTTTTCCCATAGGGAAACCCAGTTGTAATTTTCCATTATAACCAGCTGGTAATAACGGCAAACACACAAAGGGGTTTCCTTTGGACCATGCATGCGGCAGGCGATGATTTTCCTTTGCTATGCTACCTTACCTATTGCAATTCTCTGTGGTCTCAGACTTCACCACCCCTCAAACTTGGCAGTAAGTTGATTTTTCATCAAAAAGGAAAGTCTCTTTCTCTGATCCTGAAACAAAAACCAAAAGAGAAACATGACGTGTTGGGTTTCTCTCTCAGCAGGCGTGCACCAGCTTGCCGCAACCATTGCTCGGCAGTAAGTTAGAAAATAAAATAAATTAGACAAATAGTTCATGTTTTAAACAAAAACTCCACTTCTTTATGCCTCGAACAAGTGGTGCACTGTAACTTGCAGACTGCGGACCACGCAGAAACCCAACGACTGGTCCACGGCTGCCTAAACACAACCTGTTTGCTTCCCAGTTTGCTTATTTTATTTTGCTTAATTGCTAAGGCAAAAAAGCGCACACCAGCAATTATATAAAATAAAATATGGGGTGGTTGCGTAAATTTGATTTTACACACACCACCCCATACTTTATTCTCTATATTATACTCCATCCAAGGACCAAAGATGATGCTGAAATTACTGCCATGGACTTCTCTGCTGTAGTTAAAATGAGGAAAACAATGAGACAAGTAAAATAAGAGATAAGAGGATGATGGGTTCAAATGCATTTGCATCTTCTAGTATAAAGATTACCTGCTGGGGTAGGTTGTTGGTAAGGATTCCCCACATAACCAATGCCCATCCCTAGGTTTAAATGCCCAACTATAAGAGGTGTTAGCTAACATTATGCACCTAACTTTATCCCACATGTTTCATCATGGTAAATATATTTCTATTGCCTGGTACTATAAGACCCTTCATGACACCCTGTCAATGGATTTTCTTCATTTTGCATAGTCTAAAATGGGCTTTGGAAGTCCAAAGAGTGGTGAATAGATATAATAATTATATTTATTGTATCTATTGTAACACATTGTAATGACTGTATTGATCTTATCTTTTATGGTTGAACAAATAAACATTAACTCTAACTCCAATTCTGCTGGCCTTCTGCCACCAGTTGTCCATGTTTTCACTTTTGTGGCAGGGCCACATTGGGCTGCCAACAACTGTGAAGAACACACATCCAGAGGTATGGAGTTCAGGGGAAGATATGGGGCTTCATGCATGGAATTTGACAGGCACATGTGATCATCCCAGTGCCATCTATCATTTGCCTCTGTCAGCTAAGCAACTGACACTCTGCTCTCTGGAGTCATCAAGAGGCAGTCATGTACTACCTTAGGCCACGTAATCAGCCACAATGGAGAAAGAGGGCAACACCACATCCTCTCCTGCCAGCCCATTGCAGTTGTCCTGAGTTCAGAACACATACCTTGGTTTCCTGCTGCAGTGCCACTGACTGCCTCTGAAAACTGTTGTTCTTGTAACAAAGTCATGGCATCTTAACTTCAAGGACTGGCCTGAATACATGCACTCATCAGATAGAAAACTTTTATCAGATCACAGAGAAACAACCCCAAACACCTTTCTACTTTCATGCCTCCAGGGAGTGACAAGAAAAAAAGACCAAACGTACCTTGGCCAGTTTTTCTCATCACGAACAAGGGCACAATACAAGGATACAACACGTGCAGCTTACATTGCTTTTTTTGCAGATGGAAGGTTAATTACTATAAACTCTGCATTCCAAACCTATACATTGAGGCATGGTTCAAAAGTCCCACAAGGTTAGTGTAAGAGCAAACATTTCAGGCCATATTCTTCTAAATGGGTTGCACAAACGGATAACATTTGTAAGAACATGCCACCACCTGTTTGCAGTAAGAGGGCTGTTGTAATTCATTCTATTTACTCTCACACACTGTTTCCAGCACAGAAAAAAATACCTTTATTATTTACAGTCTGCACTTAGTGCAGTCATCAAGGTTGATTGTGGGTTTATTGTTGCTGGCCAACCTCCCTACACCAGCAGGTGCCAGGCACACTGAGCTTCTCTCCTGTCAAACATTGACCCTGTAATACGTTAATAAGCAATGATGGAGTCTGTTTACTTGGTCTAAAGACTACTGCTCCCCTCCTCAAGAACATCCCACTGACAATAAATGTTTATAGATACAGCTAGACTTCAGACTCTTTCTCACCTCTTTCTTTGCCATAGCAATTGGGGGATATGTTTGTCTACACTATGTAGTACTGTAGTGTTTTTAACCCTGTAAATGCTAAACTGTCTTAGCATACCGTATGTGGAAATCTATTATTTCCTTCTGTCTCTGAAATGATTTAATTTATGGCTGAATGCCTTATTCTTTCGTGGGGATTGTTTGCTGGAAAAAGGGCAGTGCAGCAAGGCCTTCCCCTCAGAGAATGTTTTTTTTCTTTTTTCTAGTTCATTTGTGCGCTTTCCCATTAAGTACTGGTCAGAACATAGTGTTTCCTCTCTGTGTCATTCATTTTTTCCCCCCATGTTACTATTGGTGGCAGAAAGAGTATTAAAAATAAAGTAGTCTAAGAAGAGCTTTGAAAACAATTCTTCATTACACAGTAATATATTATATTACATTACATTATGTTATATTATAAAACCTTGGGAAAAAATATCCTAGTATGTGATTGGTCGAGAGCCAGTTGCGTGATATGGACAGTTTTATAACCAGTTTGGCACTATCAACCGGGCAGTATAGTTCTCAAAATTCATCAATAGTTCACAAAACTGTTTAATAGTACTTAAAACTGGTCAATAGCACTATCAATTGTTGACCACCTGCAGCTGTTAATCAAACATTGTAATCTCTCATTCTTGCATTTCAGTAGTATGGTGTTTCATTACCAGTCAAGTTGCAAGGTTTTATAAAACAGATAGTGACCGGAAAGTTTGGGGCTATAGGATGAAAATCTTGACCCTCAAGATGAACTATTGTCTTCCAATAGTCATACTGCCCTCAGCCTTTTGCTTTGGACAATGTAACAATTATCAGGCAGCAGTTCATTCCTTGGGATCAAGGTTTTCACACTATAGCTATCAACTCTGGTCAGAGGGGCATTATGCACGATGCCAGTGCACCTGCGTAAACTGGGCACGTTGGCATTGTATGTGTGAATGCCATGAAGCAGTGGTGGTGGGACATTCATGACATGGCCATGCAGGGGTTATGCACCCATTCCTCCCCCGGCTGCACAGACAGCAATGCACTGGGAGCAGGAGGGGGTGTTCCAGGGGCATGCCAGCACTACACAGTATGCATGGACCTGTGTAGTGCTGGCCGCATAGGTGTGGAGTGGGTACAGGTTATGGCAGGGGGGACACTGCCATAACTCACTGAGTGCCCCCACAGACATAGGCTGCCAGTCACCGGGGGACAGGGACAGGGCTCACCATGCTGCTCCTGACCACTGGGCAGCTAGAGATGGCAGGGGCAGCTGAAAGGGTGAGTGCCCATCACTGGACGGCAGTGGCAGCACCAGGATGGGATGGTGCTATGCAGATCCAGGTGCATGCAATCGGCATGCACAGCTCTGGACCCATGTCTCCCTTTGCGAGGGATCCACTAGAGGGCCCAGGGGGACATCCCATTGGATTCCCACCTGGGACAATGACTCCTCCCCCGGCCACACTGAGGAGTCCTGTATGCCAGAAGGGGTGGAGCCACGGACAGGTAGCTGGCTTTTGTGCATGCCGGTATATGCGCATCTGTCCATGGATGCGCAGCTGTGTGGGTGGGTTTAAGCATTTTTTACACGTACCTGTGCCGAATAGTGCATAGCACCCAATATTTGTATAATATTATATATTATATTTATATATAATATTTATATGAATTCTTAATTATTAGGTACTATGCTGTGTTCTGGGAAATGCTGTATATGAGAAAAGGGCAGGCTGTGAAAAACTGCACCGTCTAGATTTAAGAGGCTGGTAGTGACAGAATTCTACAGAAATAAGAAATAGCAGCATGGCAAGACATCTGTTGGTAGTTCTTCAGATTGCAGAACAAAAACATTAAAGAAGCAGTCTAACCTCCCTGCTACGGGGACTTCCCTATAGCTGAATGGTACGTGCTTATGCCTTAAGGACTTAGGGTTCCAGGTTTAATTCCAAAAAAGGACTAAATGTGTGCCTTGCTGAGTAGCAGGGACAGAAATACCAATTGCAACAAATATGTAACCCCTACCCCCAGGGGGAATTGTGTTATTGATCTTCCAAGTCCAGTTTGCCCACTCAAGAGTGAATGACTGCGCAAGAGCCAGCCTCCCAGCTATGTAAGCGTAGACACAGTATAACAAGGAGAGCTTTGCACTATTTTAGGAGTCCGGAGGAGAGAAGGGAGATGTAGGGGTAGTGGGAAGCAAATGATCTACCTCAAGGGAGGCAGACGTCCTGATCTGCTAAGGAGCCCTGGAGTGAGGTTGAAGGAATACCCTCTCATTGGCATTGCAGAACCCCACATGGAAGGATGTCCAGACACATGGACTTTGCATCAGTCAGCAACATAACTAGTCTGCTAGGTGCTGCCTCACTGGCAACCAGTATATATGTGAACATAACTGGGCATGAGGAGAGGTCATCAGAAGGACGGCCCTTCACCCATAACAGTCGGTGGTGCATCTGTCAGACTCCCAGTCTGGGAGCCTATGTCCAGTTGCCCTTAAAGGTTGGGGTCTTAGGAGGACAGGTATATCTGATTCGTGTCATCTGGTGGGAGAACATGGGTAATAGTCAAGAAATGTATGCAAGATTTGTATGCCATGTTTTGGTGTAAATAAATTCTGCACTTCTTTGACCTTGATTTTCTTCATGCAGATAATGAACTTTGTACAGCCTTGCCAAGGTCAAAAAAATGATAAGAGTCCACCTCCTGAGTTTCAAATATTCCAGACAAGAATCCACACCCAACTTGGCCTCCCATGTATGGTATACAGGGCGATCCCCTAGGGAGGGAAGGTTAAAACTACATGGGCTACGTTGCCCAAAAAATGGAAGTAATGGTGTGTACGAGAAAAGGGCATCTGTGGAAAGCAGCGCCATCTACATATGAGAGGCATGAAGTGACTTAACCCTGCATCATTGAGAAGTACAGTAGTAACAGAGTGAAACCAGGTTTGGTGGTTCTTGAAGCTGAAGCTGAATTTTTAAAGCTGCTGCCTTAGAGACTGAGGGTCCCAGGTCTGATTCCCAGTAAGGAATGAAGAAGTGTCTGGTCAAGTAGAGGGGACAGATATAACAGAGAACAAAGACAAGTAGCTGCATGGTGGCAGCTGGAGCTGCTCAGTGCTGGTGGTAACAAAGGATAATAGGACTGAAAATGGAAAATAACATGTTTATAACCATAAAACAAGGTTTCTTTTATTTTCTCCATCTGTGTTTAGTGTCTTCATGAGTGAGTTGCACAAAACATCAGTTGCCAAATGCAGGAAGGCCATGGGACTGCGTCAGGTAATCAGTGTAACTGGGTTGCAATTGATGTTGTTGTTACTACCCTGCCTTGTGGGCTCAACAAGGTTGATGGACCTGAGTTTCTTAACTTCCTGGTTTGGGTGTTTGTATCTAAGATACGATTTAGCTGGCATGGTGTCTCCACCCAGAGAAAAGGTTTAAGAGAGCCTGCGGTAAGTATAGTACCACCGCCTGGTATGCAGTACTTCCCCACCTATCAAAAGGATCAACCCACCCATGAAGCATACAGCTTAATACTTTAAAATAATATGTGCTCTTTGCCGGCCCGCTGATGCAGCGGTTGGATTTCCACTTGTGACACCGGCGACCCGGGTTCAGGAACAGACTCAGGTTGTCGGAGGGCCGGCCAGGGGGAGAAGGGTCGAGTATCCTCAGACTGCTCTCCTTCTCCAGGGGGAGGTGGGGTGCATGTGTTCAGTGTTCAGTGTCTAGTGACTCCCAGCGGAGGCTGGGTTCACTGCATGAACACCAACACCAGTACAACTCAGAGGCGGGGTGGACACTGCTTGTCACTGCACGTCCCAGCCCCTGATACAGGGGAAGAAAATTTGGGCCTAGTTCATCTTTGTGATGCCCTGCCCCCGGGCCTCTAATTGCCTCCAATGCCAGCTCCCCTAAATAGACACTAGATTTGCGGCATTAGGGCCAGCGCCGCAAACCTGCCTCTGGGGGGTAAGCCAGGAGTAACTGTGGAAGAGCACAGGCTATGATTGGAGGTGGAGGTCCCAGGGGTCCGTGACCAGGGTGGATAATATTGATGACCAGGCACCACCAAAAAGCATACTAAATAAAACCATAAATAAATAATATGCACTTAGACAGTAATCGCAAGTAAAACAACAAGGAATTGATTTAGGGTCACTACAAGGTCCTAAAGAGAAAAAGAGGGTTATACAATATGAAGTAATACAGTAAAGTCCCTGGCTGTTTTTCAGCCTTGTCCAGGCCCAGCCTAAAGTAACATTAGGGCTGCTGTTCTACTGCACTCCTAGGTGCAGCCAAATGCTGTGCTTCAAGTGACCTTTCAGACTCAACCAAAGAACAGTAACTTGTCCCCAAATGAAACGATGAACATCAGCTGCTTTCCCCAGCTGTACTGTTGGGCTCCACCCAGGGCCCCCTGGTGCCAAGGTACTGTATTACACTTTAGCTATTACTAGGCTGGTATTCCATGGTTGGCTGGTGTTGGTGCACTTAAACAGGAAATGACTTGTTGCAAACTCAAACCTAAATGCACTTAAATGGTTATTTAGAATCTTGGCCGGGTGACCGAGTCCATTAAATTAATTCCAAAACAACTTACATACAGGGGTGATGCAGGGCAAGTCCTGCTTTACTCATAGTTCTTCTAGAACCAGGAGCTCACTTTGGGGGCAGTGATGCAGTATTCAAAGATAAAAGAAGTTTGCACTTGTTTTGCAGGGACTGGGTGCAGCAGCAGTGGTAGCCAGCCCCCTGACTCAGAAACACCAAAAAAGAGTGCAGCATGCTGCCACACATCAGAGCAACTGGTTGAATGGAATCACTTCAGGCAATGAGTAATCTTCAAGAAGTACTGTAAAAATGTAGTCCCACAAAAACAATGTGTAGTTTAAACAAGGTACACAATAAAGGCCATTGTGAAAAATACAATGACCAGTATAAGAACACGCTCTGCAGGCAAAGTGTAGCCAGCTGTGGTATTTTTCACTTTGCCCTGTATTTTGTATTATGTCTAATCAGCATATTTTTGTGGGAATAGATTTCTACTTTATGAGTATTACATGTTGCCTGAAGTTATTCCATTCAACTGGTTCGTCCGCTGTGTGTGCTGCTGCACTTTTGTTTTAGCTATGACACAGTTGCAGAAAGTCCCGCTTTGGTTTTGATCTCTTCTTCTCTGAAAGTCTCTGGTGTTTGCTGGCAAAATCAGCTGTTTTCTCAGATCCAGTCAAGCCTTTTCTGACGTATGCATTCAGCAGATGATCTTCGTCTTGCACAAGACAAACTGCCTCTTGTCAACACACCACATCCTTGGTGCACTTAAATTAAAGCATGTCCTTATTCAACAGGTCACTGGACTCAAGTGTGGTTCTGGGACTGGAGGAGAGCAGATGTGGTCCCTCTACATAAGAGTGGCAGCAGAGGAGGAGTCTAGCCACTATAGAATGGCCAGTCTTACTTCAGTGGAGGGAACATTAATGTAAACCCTGTTAAAGGAAATATTGGTAGAGTTTTTTGAATCCAGTGGGCTGCAAGACCAAAGGCAGCATGGATTCATGGGGGAAGGTCGTGCCAGAAAAACCTGATTGATTTATTTGACTGGGTGACCAGGGAAACAGACCAGGGGAGGGCAGTGGACATGGCCTGTCTGGACTTTAGCAAGGCCTTTAACAGTCCTCACTTAAGGAAAGATAAGGACAGGCTGGAGACAACGCAGCATACGGTGACCAAAATGACTTGGGGCCAGCAAGGTAGATCTTACGAGGACTGGCTCAAGGCACTGAACATGTATTCGCTGGAGGCCAGATGAGAAAAGAGAAATATTATAGAGACTTTCAAGTTCCTGAAAGGAATGAACAAGTTCAATTATAAGCAACCATTCAGCATAAGCAGCGGATCAAGAACACAGGGGCATGAGTGAAAACTGAAAGGGGAGGTTTAAGAGGAAAGTATGAAAGTTTTATTTTTCAGAAAGGGTGGTGTCTCCATGGAACAATCTGCCAGCTGATTTGGTTGGCACCAAAACGATCAGTGCTTTCAAACATGGCTGAGACAGAGTGAAGGGCTTAGTGGTCGCTCAGGTTGGTAGCGATAGTGTGGGCAGCATGGAGGTGACAGTGTGGGTTAAAACCCTGCATGGACAATAGGTCCTGGGCTTGTAAGGGGTTATGGGAAGGCTGGTTGGATCAGTGGCCTTTTTCTGCCATCATTGTCTATGTTTCCATGTTCTGGCATCCAGTCCTAAGTGTGTTGCAACTACCAGCACCAAGCAATGATTCAGACTGGGCAGCTACTCAGATTCAGAGTGGTGGTCTCAGTTATGCTGTCTCTAGCTGCAGTGCAGCAAGGTCTTTCAGTTTGCTGATGTATTCCTCAGTTTCAGTTCATACTGAGCTACCCTCCAATTACCTCCATTTCTTCTCTCTCACTTTCACTCACTCACTCTGGCAGACACACAATCTGTTTCTTTCAGCAATACAGAAGTCCTGCTGATTTCACAGTCCTACACCAAAAGCAGACTGACCAGAGTTCTGGAACAGCCTCTGCTGTTCACTGCAGGATTGCAGCTCTTGACTAGCTGCTAGAGCTGCCAGTCATTTCCAGCAGGTCTGAAGGTCTGTCACTCAGCCAAAGATTGGATGTTGCTTAGGGGCCTGAATTAATGAAGCCCACTACTAGTCCACAAAGCTTAAGAGCCTGATTGGTTGCCAATCACCCTCTGGTCCCATCACTATGCCATTGCAGGTCAGAGGTGATGAAGGTGGCTGCCAAATTTTTAATCCACAGGCAGTTTTTCCACAGTGTTGGTATTTACACAAAGTCCTACTCATAAACTGTATTTTGCGCCCTAAACCAATCCAGTGCAGGTGTGTTTACATGTCCAGTTTATTCAGGGCAATGATTAGGGGATTCTCTACTCAGCTGGGAGCACTGAGCATCAGCTCCATCGGTGGCAGCTTGTGCCTTTGATTTGCAAAATAGGTAGCCTCTAAGGTAAGACCCCATGTGGGGATACATTACACATTATGTACACATTTTACCATTGCATGCAGTCACACTACTCCAACAGAAGACACACCCAGAATGGCGTGTGAAGTGCCAATATTGGACCCTATGCACAAAGGTGCCTAAAATGCACCCAAAGTAGTTGTAACACCGGCACATAGCTCTGCGGTGTGCAAGCTGACTGAGAAAAGTGCTATACACTAACCAGTGTGCAGGCCATGCTGAGGTGGGGACATGACTGAGAGAGACGTGCAGGGCCTCACGTAGTGCAGACCAAGTGGGCTTGAACTACACAGACCCACCCTTTGATCCCACCATATATGGGAAACTGACCACCCTGCACAGACTCGCGGAGATTCATGCACGACCACCAGGGAACAGAGGACCTTAACAGAGTGGCGGACAGTGCCATGGAAGTGTCTGGACCCAAGGCAAAGGACAATCATAGTTCTCCAACTTCACGGGTGGGCAGGTAGCAGCCATGTGAATGACATACAGGCCCACTATGTCACCCTTTACAGGGCATAGTCCCTGTCAATGCCCGCAGAGATGAAGGCCCACCTCTGGCTAGATACAGGCATCTGTCAATGCAGCCATCCCAGAGGCATGGACACTAACTGCCAAAAGGCACAAATGCTGTGACCTGTAGTTGGCCATCAAAAAAAGCTGGTGATGGCCACCTGGACATGTCAAAGAATGGGCAGTGGGCCATCCACATAGGGACTCACCCTAACCCCCCTGGAGGGGATGGTAGCAGACACACTCACAGAGGTGGCTCTGCATGGGGAGGTTGAGGGCATGGGACAGAGTGCCAGGTATGTAGCACCATGCAGAGATGGGAGATGGGGAGGTCTGTACACTATGGCACCACTAACCCCCATGTGTTGAACCCTACAGACATGGAGACACTGGGGCACACCCACAATGGGGTGGCAGCACAGCACCCACCATGGAAGGTGCACTGCAGAATGGCGACAGGAGGACGGTGGAGATGGGTGACCCCTAGGGTGCAAGTACAACATCTAAGAACATCCACAGCAGGGCAGCTGTAAGTAATGAATGTTTCTCATGTCACTCCCAGGTACAGAGTAGGAGATAGAGGCACCCATGGGCACCGAGATTAACCTGGATACCATACAAGCATGGGCTGTGGAGGAGTCAGAGGAGGATTTTGACAATATTATCCCCATGGATAGCCAGGTCCCCCCATCTGCAGTGCCACCTGTACACCAGTGGCACAATGGGTTGTGCAGCCCACAGAAACCACCACATAACAGCCACAGGTGGCCACCACAGGCACATGTACCACCACCCTGGCATTGACATACAGCAGTGAGGATGAGAGCTCCTCCACCCAGCCAACCATCCAGCTACAGTGGACCAGCACATGTGGTGTCCTCCATACATATTACACAGAGGTGTACCAGCTAGAATGGGAGAGGTGAGATGTACACAACAGGAACAAAGAAGCACTCCTGAGCCTGATGGAGTAGGTACGTGGCATGTGGCAGTGCAGCGACAGACTAGGCAACCTCCTCAAGAGGATAATGTAACATATGCTATCTGGGGGCAGCACAGGCAGCCAGCCATCCCCATGCCATGATGGGATGCGGCATTCCAGTGGTCACCAGTCCACCACACAGTGTCTGATGCCAAACTGCAGTACAGCACACCACAGTCACCCACCAGCCCCCTGGAAGCCAGGTCACAGGGGACCACCACTGCACAGTTGCCAGCTGTTGTCCCCCAGGTATAGAGACAGTGGACTCTGACATGGCCACACAGGATGCCACAAGCAGCTGCACACTAGTGGAGCTGGCAGACATACAACCACCACAAGGGCCAGTTGCACAGGCCGACCACCATCCATGCTGTGGTGGCAAGGCTTCAGCTGCAACATGGCACCTTTGCACACGTTCCTCCAGTCAAGTGGCCTAGCAACAGTACGTGGAATGGCAATGTGATACACTCTACCATGAACACAACACCATTGCACCATGCACACATCACTGTTGCACACAAGCACAGACATAACCCTATAGCACACAGAAACCCACCATACAGCCCTACACACCCCACCCCCATGACATAGGCCCCCCACAAACACACCTATGCCCCCCCAGGGGCACTCAGGCCAGGTGTCATCACAATGCCCCATCCACCTGATCGTCTCTTCCCAGACACAACCCAGCACCACTTGCCCCCTGCCTGGCCCATGGCCACAGCCCCCCAACAGTGGAATGACCCCAATATGAGTGCATCACGTGCTGCATGTCCACTCAGTGTATCAGCAGCACATTCCAGTTGTCAATCACCCCTGACCATACCCAGCAAGACATCCCGCTATCTATCCTGCAGCAAGAGTGCACATCAGCACAAGGCAGTGTTGTGGTGCATGCTGTGAACACATTGCATGCCTTTCCAGGGGTGAGTAGCATTGTACTACCTGTCTGATCCCGGCTCTGAAACCTCATCAGCATCATCATCCCTATTGCTCTTTTGATGATGGCATGTGTCCTCTTGTGAGCAGCATTGTATGCTTCCTCTGCAGTGTTGTGTGGCTCCAGGTATGGTGTCATCAGGTACGGTCATAATGGGTATCTGCTATCACCTATGCAGAGAGTATATAGAACACATACTGTAAGGACCTGTGGCAAGGAAGTTGCATGGCTGGCATAGATGCTGCAGGTGTATACTCACTTGTCAGTCATCCCTCCACCCTGGGTGCAGTGAGTCTGGCACACAGTCTGGAACCATTGAAGACATAAGCATCATGGCAGGAGCTGGGGTACTTGGCACACACAGTAGGGATGATACTTATCGCATCACACACTACCTGGCAGTTAATACTATGGTACCTCTTTCTGTTCCTGTATGCCTCTTCATTCACCATCGGTGCCATTATCACCACATGAGTGCCATCTATTGTCCACAGTACATTTGTCATGCCATGCGTAGCATAATATGCCTGTTTCATGACCCATAGGTCTGTGGTGGCTGTTGGGAAAATGATGTGATCATGCACATGATGCAGCAGAGTGTTGGTGACCAGTGCTCTGGACACTGATGACTGGCTGATGCCCATAACATCCCCCACCACCCTCTGGAATGAGCCAGTGGCATAGTAAGAGAGTGCACAGAACACATTCATCTCCACAGACAATGCCTGGAACTGTTGGGTATGAGGTGACACGGAGTCCTGTACAAGGTTATAGAGGTGGGTAATGGTCATACAATCAAACCATGATCGCTCAATGCAGTGCATGTCATGCATGGAAAGAGCATCCAGGCATGGCCTGAAGACAAGTGGCTACAGATCCAGCCACCCCTGGCACTCCTGTTCCACTTCGGCCTCCAGCAGGAGGACATTCATCAGCATCCTCAGACACATCCTGCAACACAAGGTGGCCTGCCTGATGGCAGGTATGCAGACATCCATGCAGCTACCTATGGCACATAGCCCTCCACAGTGCACGTGTGTACCTTTAAATGTGTGTGATCGGACCATGCCTGTGTGGTGCCACGATGTGCACAGGTGTCACTGGGCCAGACCTGTCACAGTTAGGTAGCAAAATGGCAGCCATTGGAGGTAGCAACTACCAATGTGCGCCTGAGGTTGGTCATATGGGGGCATACCCCCAGAAGCTGAAGAGGGTCTCCAAGGAGAACTATACAGACAAACCACAAGGGGGGACATTGTGAGAGATGGAGGTGCCACTGCAGGTGGGTATGCAACCTGCAGGATGTGTGCTGCATGCTTTTCATGTGAGGTGTAGGCCATACATCTAACCTTTTTGCTTTGGTTATGTCTCCCACAATAATGAGGTGGCCGACCAGACAAGATGGCCTTGATGAAGAGGGAGCAGCCAGATGGTGCCAGGGCAGCGGTGGTGGTGCTATGGAGGACACACTGACAGCAGCCACTACCATTTTTCTTCACCCTAAGGGTAGGAAGTTAAGACATCTTCTATAAAGAAGAGGTGGGGGAGATTTGGAGTGTGGCTGAGCCCTCAAAGGAAGGTGCTGGGGATGGTGGGTTACTGGTGCATACCACATGTGCATGCCAGGCCCTGCATGTGTATCCCACACATCCCTGTTCCAGATCTGTGTTATTCTCATTGCAGGGCTACAGAGGACCATTGCACTGGCTGGTATTGGTGTGGAGAGGCTAGACTCAGACTACACTGCCGGGGTCCAGTGAGGACCCGCAGGAGGAAGGGGAGTCTTAGCTGGGGTCCACCACACCCCACCATCCGCTGCCATGTGGCTGTATACATGTTGAACTGTGCATGCCCCTTTTCCAATGTCACCCTGTCCATGGACATTTAAATGTTGCTTGATGTGTTTTGTTGTGCTTTGTTATGTGTTTGACAGTAATGTTTTTTGTACCCATCCCTTTTGTCCTGGTCCTTCTTTCAGGGTCATGCTGCTGTGCCATGGTGGTGGGGACACTGCAGGGCTATGTGCTGTGGGGGGGGATGGGGCCAGATAAGTCATCTAGGTGTGGCCAGGGGTACAGTCAGGACAGCACATCATCCCATGTCACATCTGTGGCATGGTCTTTCTGGCATATGTGTGTCCCTGACATGTGGTGGGTGGCTGTGCTTTGCTACACCTGTGCTGCTGCTGGCATGATGCCACTGCCTGTGGTCCATGTAAGTGAGGGGTGCTGTTCCCTGCTGTGGGCGGGGGTGCCATGAGGGGTCCATGGCAGTGTCATGGGCAACATGTGTTGCTGCATTGTCCACATACGTTCCACTGTGGTACGCTATGGTGGTCACTGGCGTGCTAATGGCACATCTGGTATCCACCTTACATTGCTCAGTGGGTCCATCACTGGTAGGAATGACCTGTTGGGGCAGCCAGAGGTTGTAACTGGGACCCTTTTGTGCGTGTTTTGCATGACCTGTTGTCCCCTGCATCCCCTGGACACATCTGTCCCAGGACATCCCTACATATCCACTGTGTCACATGCGGTATGTGAGGTGCTTGGCATCCCCTGTGCTTGGGAGGGCACCATCAATATGTGGCAGTGTGTTGCAATGCCTGTGCCTCTTTCCTTGGCACCTACACTCAGTGTAGTGCATCTTGCAGCTATGCTGCGCACATGCCTACGGCAGCCCTCCACATGCCATGGGCTCTGAGCACTGCACCATGCAGCAGACTGCCTTACATGCCATTATGCACGTGCATGAGGGGGTGGTGTGGATGCTGTTATGTGGCCACACCCCTCTGCCCATGTGTAGCACAACTGTGCTGCAATTCCACGAAGGCCACCTATATACGCAGTTGTTTTCACATAGTGTATTCCGTTCAGACTGGCTGTGCATGCATGCCGTGTGTATGTCCATACACACACATGTCCTGTGCCGTGCGCATGCTGTGTAACAGTCATGCACAGGGAGCATTGTGACTAACATCTTCTTTTGGGTGTTCTGTAGTAAAATATATTCACAAAGATTGATTTTACTCAGAGAGGTCCCACGACTTCCCTGAATTTGGCAATGAAGCCTTGATGTTTTGTGCAATTTATGCTTAGGGACACAAAAAGTGGATTTCAAAAATAAAAACAAACCTTGTTAGGCTAAGAAAAAGTGTAATTATTTTTTATGTCAAAGTACCCATTCATATTTGCTGCCTCTGCACAGTTACTTGTCTCTGAATTTTAAGCCCGTGGAATGAGTGAGCATCTGGCACTACTTCTATTTGGAATGCCAGTCACCCCTTTTGTTTTGCAAAGAAAATTAGTTAACCAACCTGATTGTTAGGAATAATCTTGCACCGGAACAGAACAACATAACACTTAATGGTACAAGACCCTGCGGTCTCACCAGATGTAAGTCTTGTGAGCACAATTCTTCCTCCGATTGCAACATTACTCCACAAAACAGACAATTCAGGATACAGGGGAATTATACATGTGCATCTCAGAATGTCGTTTATTTCATTCAGTACAAGAGATGTCCACAAACAGGGTATGTGGAAGAGACAGGACAACCTCTCCACACCCGAATGACCTCACACAGACATACTATTAAAATGAAAATGACTGACAAATCAGTAGGACAACACTTCTTTGAGTTTGATCACTCCACCTCAGATATGTCAGTCCTGGTTTTGAAAGGACTTTTCAAAAATACACAACAGAGATGGGTTTTCAAGATCAAGCTAATTTTACTTCTCAATATGGTGGGAGACGCTCTGAATATTGATTTAGGTTTTACTGTATGTCACATTACACTACTTAAACTTTCACCTACTTCAAGAACAATGAATGGACATATAATGGTAGATCATTGTGTTTTTGTTGTATGTTTTAACACTAAATGGATATAGAATCCCTTTTATTTGGTTATCATTATGTTGGTTTCACCCGCCAAAATAATCAGGGTGTGGGGTGGGTTGGTGGTATGGGGTAAAGCTTATATACAGATACATATTCATACATGGACATTTTTGGTACAATATCTCATTTACTAAGTAGTCGGTGTTTGTGCCTGTTTCTTTTAAGTGCACGAACTCTTGGCATCTCGTACATGACACAAAGGGGTTAAATTGTGTTTTGTCTATTTGTTCACTTACAAAATGGATATATGACTTTATCTGACCAGTTATCAATACATTGGTGTTCCGGGGGGGGGGGGTTGCTTCCCTTAGGTTTTGTTTCAGATTTCTAGGACTGTTACTGTATATACAGTAGATTGATTATATACTGACATATTATAAAACAACTAACATATTAGGCTGCAGGATCTCAATTACTAGGGGGTCTTTGTTAAGTTTGACTTTTAATGATACATTAATACTTGGAGGGGGGTTGGCGTGGTGATGGAGTGTTTATTCTATTAGTTTGTGATTTGGATTGATAGACCTGTTATTTAATAGTACAGACTATTAGGTATGTATGGAAACATGTTGATACATGGACATATTAGGATAACAGCATCTCAGTTACAAGGGGGTCCATGTTAGGTTTGGGTGTTGAATGTGCAGAAACACTAGTCACTTGTTACAGAGTTGCAAATAGATCATGTTTAAACAGTAGAAGTTTGAATATTCATGAATAATACTGACTTGGTTTTAAGACATACATATCTGAATAACACTGTATAAATGTGGGAAACAGCTGGTTAATGCTTAATTTACAATAGGACAGGTTGTCTTTAAACCCACAGTTTTGCTTATCACAAAGATATTTACTTATTTAAAGACTTTCAACATTATATACTATGTATTTCTTCAGCTTATTTCATCTGTATGTTCTCAGGGAAGAAGCGTATCTAGCCTGTGGCATTTGACCTTGACATACCTTTCTTGTGATGGAACTCTGTTGTGGTTCCATGCTGCTTTTTAAAATGCAGTTTAAGCCAATGGGATTTGTAACAATTTTTTCATGTGGTTTTTTTTTTTTATGTATGATCTGGACTTTAATAAAGTGTATTTTTCCAAACCAACTATTATTTTTCTGATGAAGGATTCTATGTAATCCGCAAACTCAAGTACCTATTGTCTTTTGTAACATCTATGTTGGTCCAATAAAAGGTATAAAATCGCCTCTTTTTTTCTGGACCCTTTTGTTTTCTTGGGATGGGATAGTCAAAAATGCAGCAGATGCAGGTGCAACAGCAGTGCAATGATAATACAGTGCGCCATGGTGCACCGAACACAATATTCAAAGGTTGCGCATGATGTCATGAGCCAGCACAACACAGCTGAATATCACTGAGATGCACCATAGTGCAACCAGGACTGCACCAAGGAGTAAGCCAACATGCGCAATAGTGCAACCAGGGATGTGCAAGGGGCAGAGGTGCATCCGCCAGGACACAGATGGAAGGGCAACAGGCACACCAAGGAGCAAGCCACTGGGGCAGGATGTCCGGCCACCAGGGTGCAGAGGGTACCAGGAGTAAGGCATGGCAGGCACACAATGGAACACCGCCCAGTGTGCATGGGGAAGCATCAGGCCTCTGACTACGCACATCACAGTGACACACGGAGGCAGAGTGGCACCAATGGCAACTGGTATACAGCCACCTGCAACCCCCACAGAAAGGCATGAGATATGCCACCAGGACCACAGCTGGCAACACACAGGCAAACAGCACACAATGCACACACCACACAACCCAAACAGAGAGCCCACGGCTGCCCCAGGGTACAGACACCATCCAACTGGTGCACACCACCAGGCACAACCCCCTGGCCACCCCAGTCGTACCACACTGCTGCCATGCACACCACTGTAGCCTGGCTCCTCATGCCAGCTGCAAAGCAGACATGGACACAGATGGCTAACCATATAAAAGTGTATTCAAACAGGCATTAAATAACTATATACAATTACACAGATAACAGGGGACAGAGAACAAGGAATGGAGAGGCCACATACAAAATGAGAGGCCAGGGAAGGGAGGTGGAGAACAGGGGTCATAGCTATACAAGGGGACATGGGAGGGCAAGGGAAGGGGGACAGGGAAGGGTAACAGTCACAAGCCAATGGGCCCTATGGCCATCCATGCCCCACTGGTGCCTGACACTGACGTCTGCGCTGCAGCCTGTGCACCATGCGATGTATCAGCTGTGCCACCTGGAATATGACTCTGGAGACCCGCAGGATCTGTCGCAGGAGCCTGGTGTTAACATCAGTGCAATGGACACCTAGGACAAAGGAGGGAACATGGTATGAGTGCATGTCCAGATGACTGTAGCCCACCCACCATACACAGCGGACAGTGGTGCCATGCGCCCCTGGAATGGCACCCAGTCACCCACAGTGTGTGCGCCCACACATGCCGCCTACCTGGCAATCCACAGCCATACAAAACTCAGCATACCAACACCACCCATGTACTGCACACCCCCACCATGGCATGCAAACGACATGGCTAAGTGGCAGGATGGCAGTGGCACAGCTTGAATCCGCGTGCACCCACAGCCCACCTGCAGCAGCCACACACATGTGAGATAGCCACAGCATGGTGCAACAGTCACCGCCGGCAGTGCACAGCTGGAAAGTCCATGCGCACAGGGGGCCATGGCCCACCCCATCCCGGCTGCCCACCCTGAACAACATCGTAGCATAGAACAGTGCCTACCTGCATGCTGCAGTGCACCTTGCACCTGTCTAGCAGCACCGCCCATGTGACCTGCAGCCTGCATATGGGCCCCTGCAGTGGCCTGCCCTGGCCCACCCACAGAGCCAGCCATTCGGGCCCTCCTCCTATCCTCAGGGCCTAGGAAGGAAACATGGAGAAAGACACATCAGTACCTGGCAACACCACATGCCCCTTCCCCCCAGCACAGTGTGCTCCCCGGCCCAGCGCAGCAGCAGTGCAGTGGCACAGTGCACCCATGGTGCACTGCCCTGGCAAACAGGATGCACTGCCCCAGCCCTCCCAGCAGCAAGATGTGCCATCCTGCTTGCCCTACAGAACACTGGTTGGGCATGGACACAGATATAGCACACTTACCTGGCCATGGCACTGCACCCCTCGGGACATGTGCCAGTAGTGACCATAGCCTCTCAGGGTCCCTCCACTGCAGGTCCCCATAGAGGTGGTGGTATTACTTCCCACTGTGCTGTGAACCAGTAGCCTCCTCCAGCCCAACAGCGACCTCCTACCACACCTCTGTCCGTGGCCTTGTCAGGGGCACCTGGCCAAACAAACAGCCAGCATGTGGTTCCACAAGGGCCACCAGGTTTACAAATTCTACCTGGGACCAGTTTAGGTGCCCTGGCACTGCTGCAGCATGACATGGCTATTTTGCACCCATAGATCCAAAATGGCACCCAGTAGCCGCACGCAGCCATGCGCGCGCGTGCTGGGATGCAGCTCACACGTGAGATGCGTTAACACCATCAATCGTGGCATTCATGGAGATGCACGATATGGGCAAAGCAGCACTGGCACATGCTGCAGGGCTCCCAGAGGGGCAAAGGGCAACTGTGGGGTCAACGGTCAGCATGTGCACTGTGCGCAAGTGCGCTATTGGGCCCGCCATGCATACGGTGCAATAGGGGCATGAGGGTGCCATGGTACATGGCTCAATAGTGCTCAGGTGCCATGGCACCCATAGCACATGAGCACCATCTGCCACATGGCACCACAGCGCCATTGGCACTATGGCAAATGGGCACCATAGGCCATACAGCACACGAGCACCACATGCCCAATAGTGGACGGGTGCTGTAACACACATTGCACAGTGTGCGGAGGTGCACCAGTGGTGTACATGATGGAAGCGTGCGCATGCATACTGCTGGGCCTACTGTGCATGTCACAATGTTGCACCATGACTTGAGCATGCGCAAGTCCATTGCGCAATGTGCAGATTCACGATATTCAGCTGGCATATGCAGATTAGCTAATCAGCATATCCGCAGTGCATCTGAGACATTTGCATCCCATTATAGTTGCACAACCCCTCATTTGCGTGTGATGCGCTATAAAGGCGCCGGAGGACTGCACAGGATATGGACCGGTATTGCATACTTCAGAGGTAAGATGCGATGCTGTGAGGCTCCTGGGACAGTGGATTGGGAGGGTGGTGTGGGTAAGAGCTGTCAATGACCACATGTCTGTTCCCACAGGACAATGCATGATGGAACAAGAGAAGATTGAGGAGGGTGGGCCTGCACGGAGGCATAGGCCCAGCTTCACAAGGGCAGAGACAGATGCCCTATTCAAGGCTTACCTGGACCAGGAGCCTCTACTGAGTGGCTCAACAGGCACTCCACATGCACGGGCAACAGCATGGGAGGGTGTGGCCTGAGCCATAAATCAGCAGGGCATTAATCAGAGGACTGTGCAGGAGTGCAAGAAAAAGGTCAGCACAGACCAGAGGTGGATAAAGGAGAAGGTGGCAGCCATCCAGGCCACAGGTGCTGCCACTGGCCATGGCCAGCTAGCTGATGCCGCAGGAGGAGTTGGTGACGGCTACCATGTGGTGCAGTGCCATTGAGGGGGTGCCCGGTGGCAGCTTTCAGACAGGTGGCAGACCATCACTGCATGGTAGGTTCACCGGCACCCAGGGCAGGGGTCCAGGGGGGTGCACCTGCGGCACTAATGCGACTGTTTTCCCTTTCAGCTCCTAAGCACCTGCATGCAGCAGCAGAGGTGGGGGTGTCCACTTTGGGGGCAATCCTGGAGCTGGAGCACTGTCCTTCCACCTCCACCGGTATCCAGGGGTCAGACCGCATGCAGCCCAACACTGCTGACCATCTGGATGCCTGTAGCATGATCACGGATGAGGCCCTGGCAGTGTTTCAGCATGATGCCAGGCATGGCATACAGTATGCCGAGACACAGATTGGGGTGGGGTCCAGGACAGATGATGATGAGGCCATCATTACAGATAGCAATGTTGCCGTTATGGGGTAGGCACCCATATCACACACCCACCACGACAGTGCAGACAGTGCCTGGAGGCAGTTGTCCACCCACCGGCCACCACCCCGGCATCACCATGGGTGCCACCGGTGCAGCACCGGCAGATGGTGGTGGCGGTGGTGGTGCAGCTGCACCGGTGCTGCTTGGTGCACAGTGGCTGGAGGGGCAGCAGCGGCAGTTGGATGGTGTCATAGGGGGGCCAGGTGCAGCACCCCCCCGATGGTGCACCGCTGAATGAACAGCCCCAAGAGGGCCCGGCTGTGCAGTGCCCACCTGCATGAGAGGCTGGGCTGCGGGGTTGAGCAACACATGAGGGTCAGCACAATGCCCATGCGTCCCAGGGCACCAATCCCTTGGCTGAGCACACCCGTCTGCTATGGGTCTCCATTGAGCAGCAGGTGATGGTCACAGCAGGGGTGCGTGCACTCCGTGCAGAGCTGTGCCAGGCTGTGGTGTGGCATGACAGGGACTTTGAACAGCTCCTGGCTGAGAACACATATGTGGGAGAACACGACTGCAGCCCTTGATCAGCTTACTGCTGTGGTCACAGCTGGTCTAGCACCACTGACCACCATGGTGCATGGCCGGCCACTGCAGACCCCGTGGAGTGCATTCTCCACCCCTCGGTCACGGCATCATGTGGCCCCCACCGTGTCAACGTTGGGGTCCACTGTGGGCATTCTGGACACGCCTGGAGCAGGCATATTCAGGAGTCTGCAGACACCTGCGAAGATGCGGTCACGTTCCCACAGTAACACCCTTGGGGGACCATCACAGACTCCCCCTGTGGCAGTCGCACAGCCTGTGTCTGCTGGGTGGTCTTGGAGGGGCCATCCATGTGTCCGCTGTGGCCATGCGACCATGTTGCGGTCCTGAACTGCCCATCTCCCTGTCCGCTGTCTGCTGCTGCCCTGTGTGCACATTGGCGTGATGTGTGCGTGTACATTCCTGGGACATGGCATCCATGGTTCATGCCGCACATGGGCCCTGTGCACACCTAACCAGCTGCTGAACACTGTGGCGTGTGCATGATGATGCCTGCAAAGCACTGACTGCAACTGTGCACCGGTGCTCAGTGTCTGACACATGCCAGGTGCCTGTCTCTGGGCATGGGCATGATGGTTCCTGTGTGCATGTGCGTGCGTGTGCAGGGGTGTGTTGGGGTGTGTGGGTGGGGTGTGCAGCTCTGTGCTGAGTGCTTCCACGGAGTCCAGTCCCATGCCTGTCCACGCCCCCTCCAGCTGTTACTGTCACAAGGCACACCCATGCATGCCTGTATGCTGTGCCATAGTCCCCAGGACGTGCATGTGGACATGTTCACCTAACTGCATGCTCCATAGTGCTCCTCTGCGATTGTGTCCCGGTGCTGCTGGGCCATCCTGTTTAGCTGGGGTCCCCTTCACCTGGGGGGGTTGCCCACCACCATCTGGCCCGCCGGCCGCTTCGTCCCCACTGCTGTTCCCCTCTTCGACCTCGACAGCTATCCCACAGTCGGTGGCCATGTTGTGTAGTATACAGAAGGCCAGGAATAGGCCACAGGCCTTTGAGGGGCTGTACTGTAGGGCACCACCAGACCTGTCCGGGCAACGGAATCATGCCTTCGGCAGCCCGAACACACGCTCGATGATGTTCAGTGTGCTGGCATGTGCCTCGCTGTATAGCTCCTGTGCTGGGGTCCCTAGGCACCGGTATGGGGTGAACAGCCAGGTCCAGAGTGGGTAGCCACTTTCACCTGTGTGTAGAGATGTGTGTTTAGCATGGTGGGCTTGTTGCTGCACCCCCCAGCCTTCCCGGCCTCACCCTCTGGCACACCTGCCCTAGTTTCCCCCACACCCTGCCTGTTGTGCCAGGCTGCCCATTTCCACAACCACTCACCTACTAGGTGGCCTGTGGGGATGTCCCCACTCTCGAACCTGTGGCACAGTGTCGACTGGTGCCATTTGTAGGCATTGTGTGCTCCACCAGGGTGTGTGGCACAGACATTGATTATGCACCCCCTGGCATCGCACACCACCTGGCAGTTGACACTGAGGCAGCCCTTCCTGTTGATGTATGCTACCCCCTCGAGGCCAGGTGGTGTGCAGATGCCAACATGGACACAGTCGATGGCCCCTAGCATGCCAGGCATACGTGCCACCCTGTGGAACTCCTGCATGTTCGCTGTATGCTCTGCCTGTCTGCTGGGGAAATGGATGGATGCCGCTGCATGTGGTAGCAGTGCACTGAGGAATTGTGTGAGGAGCCATGATGCAGCCGACTGGGTTATGCCTATAGTGTCCCATGTTGGTCTCTAGAAGGTACCCGTGGTGAGCAGGCACATGACAGCCGTGACTTTTGTCTCCACCAACAGGGCATGGCTTTGTCTTGTGGGTGCCTGCATCTCCTCACTGCACAGCTCACAGAGCTGCCTCAGAACTGCCCGGTTCAGGCAGTACCGGCCCACAAACTCTGTATCGCTGTACTGTTCAAAGGTGGTGCAGGCACGGTACCACCTGTTCTGGGCATACCACCAATGGGCCCTGTCATGGCTGTGCCGCTTTGCCTCCTGCCTCCTCACACCCCTCATTACTGCCTCCATTTGGAAAATGGCACTGGCCATGATCTGGGTTGCCCTGCCCCTCCGGGCGGCTGTCTTCTCAGGCACCCCTGACTGTGTGCTGGTGAGTGTGCCCCTGCGCTGGGTGCACACCTGTGTTCAGGGTTCCTGGCTGGCAGCCTGTGGGCTGTAGCCTCCGCCTCCCACCTGTCTGGGCACCTGTGCTGCCCTTCCTGTGCTGGGTTTCTCAGGCACATGCTCAGGTTGTTGCTTCTGCACCTGTATCACACACACACACACACACACACTCACTCACACACATGGACACACTCACTGTCACACACCCAGTCCCACACTCTGCGACACTCCACACCTGCCTCTGTCCTGTCTTGCACTCCTCTTGCTGTCCAGCCTGCCCACTCGCTCTCCCTCTCTATGGCTCCCCACTGGCACAAGTTTCCTTCCCTTGATTGCTCCCTCTTTTTATGTGCTTAAGTTTGCTCTGTGCAAGTCCCTTTTGCTCTGTGCTTGCTCCGTTTGCCTGCTGTTGAATATTGTACTGTGCCACTTATTCATGGCTATGCCCCCTGCACTTGTGCATGCATGCATTATCATTGCACATCGGCTCATGGAGATTTGTGCTGCGCAGTTGCAGCTACTGAATATCGCTGTCTGGTGCATAGTCAGAGTTGCGCTGACTCAACCTTGTTGCACATTGCGCAACTGCTTTGAATATCCCATCCTAAGAGTAACAGTGGGCAGAATGAATTTAGCCACTGGAAACTCTCTGGGCAGGATTTTCCAAATGTGGCGCAGGGCTTGCATCCAGCCCTGCACCACAACACTTTGGTTCTCGCGGTGCACCAAACCCTTTGCCACAACTGTGCCCACTTTTACAATATCACATGCAGTTGCAACTGTTTTCATGTATAATGGCAGCTTGCAGCAAATATTTGGCACAAGCTTCATATAACAGGCCCTCAGGATTGCTACAAGTTAGACCAGAAAATGTTGGTCTAACTTGCAGCAGTTGCCGCCCGGGATAGAAAATCCTGTTAGATCGCCGCAAGCCCCATGCACTGTATTGTCGGCAGACCAGGGCTTGCAGAGATCTAGAGTTATGAAAATCCTTCCCCTGTGCTTAATTTTGATTCACACATTTAGACAAAACTGTGTATCTCTTGTACCAGGAAAGTTAGCACCACTCATTTTGGATCAGGTCACGAGGTTTTTTTGTGGCACTTCGGACAATCCTGTAGTTCTATTGTATATTTTATTAAAAGATGTATCTGCAATTTATGACTCATTTATCTTGGTATTAACGTGTTGTGTCTTGAAACATGCTTGCACTTACTGTGTGCCCCTTTGACCCCCTTCACTCCTGTCGCACCTGGAAATGAGCCTTGGCTCAATGTGCCTTTCCTGCTTACAAATTTTCAAATACATAAATAAAGAAGAGATATTCTGTTTTTGAGCTGTGTTTGAATTGCCACATTTTCATAAAAAGGAAAAGTACACCCTCATATTATTTAGATTTCATTTGTTTCCATGTCAACAGACAACTCCTTTCCCATGGCTGTTAAATTAAAAAATGGTCACATGGGGATTAATGAAGGACACCGTTCGACTAACATGGCCCTTGTTAGTCGAGCGGTGTCCTTCATTAATCCCCAAGTGACCATTATTTTAATGGGGTGTGCCCCTGTGCTCTCCTTGGACTTATGTCATTACGTCCTTGAGAGCAAGGGCGTGTCCGTGGGACTGGGGCTGTGAGAAGAAATGGCCAGCCCATTGTAAAATCTAAATTGCGAGTGATTTTACAAAAATAGGACTGCAGGAAACTTGGTCAATCCTGGCTAGAATGCCTGTCGCTGAGGGAAGCTACCACACTACATGAGTAGCTCTTCAGATCGGAAAATCCCTTTAAAGCAGATTCCTTCAAATCATTCATTATTTTGGCTGCTTATCCAAGTTGCAAACAAGGGCCTGTAAACTGTGAAAATAAAAACAGGTCGCAACTGGAAATTAGCCATTTGGAGTCTGTTTGTTAACCTGGTAAAATATGTTAAAAATACAATTCTATACAAAACTTTGAAAAACTTGATATTTAAGTATAATTCAGTTTGCTTTCCTTGTATATTTTTTAGATTTCTCCTCCCCATGATTTATTACTGAGAAAATTTGCATGAATACATTATCTCTATACCTTAGAGTTCATCTGCCTCTGTAGCTTACTCCCTACTTTAAGTCATAATTCTGTGTAGAAACATCACAATCTGTTGCTCTGGGAGTAACTGTGATGTCGTACGCAGTGCATTATGACCTCAGATAGGGAGAAAGCAACAGAACAGATTCACTTTTCAGGAACAAAGATCCTGTTTTCATACAAATGACCTCAGTAATAAATATTGGGAAGGAGGAATACAAAACAAATGTGAAATATAAGCTGAACTGTGTCTAAATATTATGTTTTGTTAAAGTTCTTCTGAAGGCGTCAGCTGCTCTTTAACTGCTCCATAAATGTCTTCTGTGATATGACAAATCACTCTAGAGGAGGAGGTACAGTACTTATTAGTTGTGAAGAACAGGGGTGGTACTTCTGAGATGTAGTTTATATCTGGTTTTCACTATATCCAAAGCTGAGAATCAGATATTTAAACCCCCTGTCCCCCAGGTACAATAGAACAAATATTTAGTTTGGTCATGCAGAAATAAAGAACTCCTGGAAAGGATGTACCCCACATTTGCATTTCAAAGCATGAACTATTACTTGGGTCTTAGCAGCATTTACCAAAGTTTGCAAAAACAGAATGACCAGGGCATAAGTAAACCACTACCCATCTATGGCATCTGTGGCTTAAGGACAATTATAATGAAATTGTATATTTTTACTGGTATTATGGTGACTAGGGACTTACCAGCAACTCACACTCCATAGCCAGTTACACAAAGCCGACCCTACGGCGCTTCATCAAATACAAGTAGTCATCAATAAGGCCTGCCAGCTCCTCTCTGGTGCCAACAGAAATACACATACCTGCACCCTATACGTGCTCACCAATATTCTCTCCCTTGATGAAAGATTATTATACCAGACCTGTCTCTTCACCAAAACAATCCACCTGGGTTTAACCCCAATAGGTGTCATGGCTTCTCTACAGGCAGCCACCATCTCAGCGTCCACACAGGCTGCCCCAAAAACTATCAGGAAGGTGCCCAGGGTCAGGACCACCCTGGCCTAGTGATTCTTCCCCCTTAGAGCTCCATCCTGGTACAATGCCCTCCCACCGGCTGTCACATCAATCACCAATCTAGGTCCTTTTAAAGTTGCCTTAATGGCCCATATCCTCTCCTCACATCAACGCCAGTGTAACTGGTAACCTGTGGATCCTGCACCACACCACTAGGCCATGTACCCGCCCTTGGCCAGGCAGTGGAGAGCCCTCACTATTTCTAGCCTACAGGCTCCTCACCTCCCTCGGTTACCATATAGTTGCACTGGACTATGAATGCATTGTATTATGTGTAAGACAAGGCCTCCCTGAGGCGGCTTACTACCAACTCATATCATGCATTGCTTTAGCTACCAACTGTATAGGTCTTAACCGCTCATTAGGTAAATATGTTGATAGCTCTGCCCTGTTTTAGCTACCAAATGTATAGGCATTAACCCATGCTCATTGTATTTATACTCTATGATTGCTCACCCACATTTATTCTATGTATGTACTGTATGAATGTCTATATTTTATTCTGACGTGGAGCCTTTGGAAACTAGTCTATGACTCAAAGGGTTGTAATTCCGATTTCATAAATAAATAAATAAACACAGGAGACTGAGGTGACAGCAACGGTTTCCATGACTGTTTTGATAATTTATGTCAGATGCAGAACTTGATTACCACACACCATCCTTAGCTGTAGGACCATTAAACAGCCTGGCCCACCTGGGATGTAACATTTAACTGTAACCCTTTGCTCTGGCTAGTAAGCCTTCCTAGATCTGGTCGCTTTCATTACTCCTGGATTAGGATGTTTTCTTTGTTATTGAAAAAGAAGCCCTACCCCCTATACATTTGTATCACTAGTTCTTGAGCCTGTGAGGGTCCTAAGCTTCCTTCACCTCCCGACACTGATGGGCTGAAGCAATGCGTGACCTTGCCTGACTCCCACCCTAGCATCTATCTCTATGGCCGACACCAGAACAGAAGCATGGTGTGGGACAGAGGAGGAAGGTCAAGGAAGTACAACAAAGCTCTTTGAGAAACAGGTGTCCCTTTCTTGCACACATTAAGATATCTTGATACAGGCAGTCACTTTACGGGTTAGTCTGGTTAACTCAGCTTCTTAGGGAATACATGCTCCTTTAGCAGTTAGGTAGTCCACTAATTTGGAAGATTCTTACAGTGAGGTGCTGTTTGAGCAGGTTTGTAAAGTTACTTTAAGCAGCAGTGCAAAGGAATAGGTCACACAGTACTGAGGAGTTGCTCTAAATTACAGCAACAGGACTAGTTCGCATATGGCAAAGTCACTTTAGGCTGTGATACAGGGACTATTCATTCAGTATTGAAAAGCCAATTCCTTCATTCTGTGTTAGCAGGTTACATTTAGTACTGCAAAGTCAGCTCACACTATAGTAATATGGTCTGAGCATTCAGTATGACAAAGTCAGTACACGCTGCAGAAATTTTGCCTTTAACCTTGTGTAGCCCCTGTGGAGCATTTTAGTTTACACCCTATGGGCAGGCTTACTGTGGTGTCTTGGTTTATTATTAGCCCCCATGGAGCTGTATTAACCCTTGCAGGGCCGTGGACTGATATATCAGTCCTAGATTCCTATATGTTCTAATTTTGTCGGCAGCCTAATGGTTAAGTTCCACGTAGGAGGTGTCAAGTTTTCTTTCAACCCACCCCCCTTGTGTATGTTTCCACAGAGCTGCTCTACAAACCCCTCCCCATGGGCAGTCTTACTACTGGGCTGGAAACACACAAATCAGCTTACACCTCTGCTGACAAAGGTGCCACCTTACCACTAGAGAATTCTATAAGACAAAATAAGGGTGCACACAACACTACAGAACACTCAGGGAACACTCAGGGTCAGCGTAAATTACATCTATTTATTGCATGCTAACATAGGGATGCCTAAAAAAAGGCTTCAGTGCTATGTAGGAGTGCTGGACATCCTACAGTATGTTAGCACACAATAAATGCAAGTCATTTACACTGACTCTGAGTGTTCTATAGTGTTATGTGCACTCTTTATTTTGTTTTATAGAATTTACTAGTGGGATGAGCTTGGCCTCCACACTGGCTCCTTCTGAGCCCTATGCTGCTTTGGTGGGTGGTCACTGTCACGGTCCCTCTCTCACATGAAGTCTTGGCCACTTCTCAGGTGCTTGATGGCATGATTCACCTGGACATCAGAGCTGACTACAATCTCAACAGTGGTCAACACCTAGCTCTGCCACTACCCACTCACCACCACTCCCAGGAGACTAGAAATAGGGGCACGTATCGGCAAACATACTGAGGGACTGGAAACCACAGATCTTCTTTGCTGCTCTTCTGTGAACCACCTGAATCACTGCTATGGCCTGAAGGAGGCTATTTAACAGGACAGACACTCCAGAAACTGATGGGACTGCTTCACCAGGTAAGCCTGGCTCTCCGCCACTCAGTGTCCCTCCTTCATGTACTGCCGCATGGTCGAACTCCCTTCTCACAACAGCCACTGGCCATTCTTGGTTTGAACTTGGCTAACTGGGTTACATTCTCAAAACCCAACCTTGAGCTGGAAACTTGGCCACACGATGAGTTAGGACTGAGGCACCAGCGCACAGTGTTACCTTTCTTCATGCTCTCCCTTTCAGATACAGTAGCACCTAGCAGCAGAGGTAACTAAAGGGGAGGGCCCTATGACTTATGAAAGCAGAATCAGTTTTCTCTAGATCCATTTTGATTCTGCTTCCCCTAGATAAACTGACTCCCTCCCACATGTCACATCATGCTTGCATCCCATCGCATGACTACAGGCAACAGCATGCACAGAGGGAACTCTGACGGTTCAGTAAGGTAAGGTACAGTACCTGTTTTCTTGCTGTTGCCTGGATAGAAGTACAGGAGAAGGGTATGGGGTTAACGACAGGGAGGTAACAGTTCTTACATGCAGTAAGTGTCTGATGTGTGGGAATGTGGTAGTGTGGGTCCCAATAAACAGATCATACAACCAGAAAGGATGCATAAAAAATGCATATGTCTGCATTTATCATTTTATTCAAAAAGAAGAAAAAAAATAAATAAATAAAATACTTAATTTAATATATACAGAAAGGAAAAATAAATGGTGTTAATCCATCATACCTCTTCAAACATCAGGAGATAATTCTTGCAAAATAAAACAATTACAGAATTCCTGAGTTCTTTCCCTTCTCTCAAACAATGTGGAAACTTGCACAATTTCTTCTTAGAACCTTCTCTCTCCTTGGCCAGAACCTTACTGACCACCTATCTCTCTTGGTTCTCCTAGAGGAACCTTTTATAATGCCACAGGGTGACCTAATCAATCATGTGATATCTTAATTAAGATGAACAATGGCATTTTCAAGCTTATATATATAAATATATATATATTAAACCAACTAGTATCATTCTAGCACTTCAAGGGTTTACCCAAATAAGCATTTATTTCCTCACAAGGTCCTAAAACAAAAATATAGACTTAATTATAGGACTATGATGTCAGAGCATTAGCGTAGCTCCTCCCCCTTCTGACATCACTCCTCCTTGAGACCATATAAGCTGCCATTTCATGAGTTGCCTGCTCTATAGAAGGACCTCTGCAACTAACATGGGCACTCAGGTAACAGTTTATTTTAGTACAATACCTTTTATTTGTTCCAGTTTCCCTTACTTTTACAGACACTGCTTCTTAACTTACTAGCTGAAGTTGCAGCAGACACTTGCTTCTCAACTCAGCCCTCTGCTGTTTAGAGGCTCTTTTGTTTACAAATGAAACAGCTCCTTCTTAACATTTGTTTTGGGACACTGAGCTTGTTGGACTGCTTCTCCCAGTAGCCACTGAAGGTTTGCTGAGCATAGCTTTTCACTATATAAATATTGTTTTTATTTTAACAAGATGCAATTAAGTACTGACAGAAAAAGAAAAAAAAGGGACAGTAAAGAATAGATAGAAGATTGCCAGGTTGGCCACCCTGACAAGAAAGTATAGGATAGATATTGAAATATAATAGAGGATAGGATAGGGTGAAAAGAAATAATGGGGGGGGTGGTTATTGCATCTTGAAGTGATTGGTTATACTTCACAACAGGACCCCCGTTACACTCCTCCCACCACAAGAAGGCAACATAATGTTTGTTGTGTTGACTGAAACCCCTCACCCTGTGAAGAGTTGGAACTTCCGCCCACCCACTCCAGAAGTTCCCCCCAGGGACCCTTAAAAATAAACAGGATTCAAAACACTACTCAAAATCAGACAATACTGTTTACAAGTCATACTTTTCCCTGGGGTTGTGCCATCTTGGCACCTTGTGATACATACAACTCCATTATCTATATCTGGAAAGAGTTACTAGCTGGATCAGCACCAAGCGTGATAAAAATCAGCGTTCTGATGCTGAGAACCAGCTCATATGTACAGTGAACTTATAAGGTTGTAATGATAAATACCACCTTAAAATGCGGCATTTTATCTTTCATCAAATTTAGCCAGCATAAGGGATTATGATCTGTTATAATCGTAAACTGATTTCCCCAATGATAATATCTCAGGGCTTCTACTGCCCACTTGATGGCCAGACATTCTTTCTCCACTGTAGAATATCTTCTCTCTCTTTCATGTAATTTCCTGCTGAGGTTTAAGATGGGGTGTTCCTCTCCCTGGCTATGCTGGGTCAATACTGCCCCTATGCCTGTGTCAGAGGTATCCATCTGTAATTCAAATGATTTAGTGAAATCAGGGCTACATAACACCGGAGCTGAGCATAGGATGGCCTTGATTTTGTTAAATGCCTCATCACAGGCGGGACTCCACTTTACTTTATTGGGAAAATGTTTTTTGGTCAGATCTGTGAGGAGTAGCAATGGTGGAAAAATCGGGATGAAGCGTCTATAATAACTTGCAGACCAAGGAAAGACCTGACATGGCGCTTTGTCATGGGTAGGGGACTGTTAGCCACAACTTCAATTTTATCTACTTCTGGCTTAATCCTCCCATGTCCAATAATGAACCCCAGATAGCGTGTTTCTGTCTTAGCTATAGCACATTTGGACGGGTTAATGGTCAATCAGCATCCTGGATGCTTTGTATCACAACACTAAGCTGTAATAGATGAGTCTCCCGTCAGGGCTATAGATGACCACGTCATCCAAATAAGCAACACTATAGCCCTTGTGAGGTCTCAAGACATGATCCATGTGCCGTTGAAAGGTAGCGGGGCTCCATGTAGGCGAGCAGCATCGTAGTGAACTGATATAGACCAAGGGGTACAGAAGGCAGTTAATTCTTGGGTTTTGGGGCCAATGGAATCTGCCAATACCCTTTGTTAAATCTAAGGTGCTTATGTATCTTGCAGACCCAATCTGATCTAGGAGATCATCGATGCGTGGCATTGGATAGCCATCAAACTCAGATACTTCATTAATTTTCCTAAAATCTAAGCATAACCTGATGCCCCCTTCCTTTTTATGCACGACCACTAATGGAAGGACCAAGGACTGCATGGAAGGAACTATCACTCCCTGCTTGTTCCATTTGTTTTATCTCAGCCACTACTTTTGGCCTGATCTTTTCTGGTAATCTATATGGCTTCTGATGAATTGGTTTTGGTTTGGGTAACTCTGATCTCATGGACTCGCCTTTGGCTCTCCTGGATTCTTTGTGAATGTACGTGCAGAAATACTCCAAGAGATGATCAATCTCTAATCTCTGTGCGGGTTTAAGTCAGGATTGATATGCACTTTAGTGTCAGTAACAGATTTATCAATCCTGTCATATACTATATCTAGCTCTGCTCTATCAGGATCGGTCTGGATATACAACACTGGGGTTTCTGTTTTTCTACCCATTTCTCAGCAGGTTGGCATGGTAAATTCTTTTTTACGGTCTATGCCCTGGCATCTCAATGGCATAGTTTACCTTGCCTACCTGGTGTAAGATCACATATGGTCCTTGCCAACACATGAGTAATTTATTTTCAGTGGAGGGTAGCAATAGCAACACTTTTCCCAGGTTCAAATGCTTTATGCTTTAAGCCCATATCATAATGTTCTTTCTGTTTGAGTTGTTCCTGGTCAACATTTGATGGGCTATAGTCACATATTTCACTAGCCTTTTCCTCAATGCAGTCATGTATTCAAGTATATTTTGCATGCTACATTAGACCCCTGTTTCCAATGCTCCTTTACACATCTAAGGGACCCCTAGGGTTCGCCCATATAACATGTAAAGGGGATAACCTATAGTAGCCTGAGGCACCTCTATAGGCAAGCAGCAAATAGGGCAAAACTTATCCCAGTCCCGGCCTTCCTCCTGCACATACTTCTGAAGCATACATTTCATTGTCTTGTTAAATCTTTCCACTAACCCATCAGTTTGGGGATGGTATGGGGATGTTCTAACAGCAGATACCCTAACAATTTGTATAGTTCTTGCAGCATGATGGAGGAAAAATTACTACCACGGTCTGTCAGGATAACCTTGGGTATTCCCATCCTGCTAAAGACTTTTCCAGTTCTTCTGCATACTGAGGGGCAGTAACCGTCCTCATTGGTATTGCTTCAGGGTACCTGGTTGTGTAGTCACAAATGACTAAAATATACTGATTCCCCTTAGAACTTTTTAATAAGGGTCCCACCACATCCATTGCCACCCTGTCAAATGGAGTAGTTACATATGGTATAGGTTGTAGGGGCACCGTATCTTTCTTCCCTCCCTTGGCAACCAATTGGCACTGGGGACAGGACCTACAATAGGCCGCAACATCCTGGTGGACCCCTGGCCAACTGAATCGAGATAGAATATGTTGTACTGTCTGGTCTCTACCTTCATGACCAGCCATGGGAATATCATGTGCCAAGTGCATTATTTGTTCCCTATATTTACTGGGTACCACTAACTGTTCAAGTTCCTCATTTGTACCAGTCTCTACAACAACTTTATACAGGATATTGTTTTTGATAATAAATCGAGATTGTCCAGGATGTCCAACCTTGTCCACCTGTAAAAATAAAGATGTTAAAGATTCATCGCATTTTTGGTCCTGTACAATATCTTGCACTAGAGTCTCTAGGATATTAAGTTGACCTTTAGCCTGATGAGTTTCATTCCAAGTCTTTTTTTCTCTTCGCCTAGTCTTCTTGGACTTTTTGTCCTTACTGACAGTCTCAAAATAACCATTATCAAAGGAAAGACTTCCTGTAAGTCTTGTGTTTTGGCCTGGGACCTAGTAACCACATTAACAGTTCCTGTAGAAGTCTTCTGCTGCTGCATTAAAAGGTCAAAATGAGGAAAGTCTTGCCCAACAATGACAGGTACTGGGAGTCGTAGAACAAGGCCTACCAACATGTCATAGGCTTTCTTGATTTACAGTTATATTAAGACATGCTGTAGGGTATCGGTGTATGTCTCATGTACACACGCACAGTAGTATTTGAATCACTCTGGGGCATATTCAGTGCTAGATCAGCTCTGATCAAAGTTTGTATACTGCCTGAGTCCAGCAAACAAAGTCTGTTGTTCCCCAATACCTACAGAGGTCACATACCCAAAATTTGCTAGGGCAAGATGTGCTAAATCAGATATTTTATTTGGGCAGTTCCTTACAATATGCCCTTTTCCAAGACAACCATGACATATTATTTCTGCATATGGAACTCTCCCACCTCTCTCCCTTGATAGAACTGTCTCTGGTTAGTAGAAGCATTAAAGGTGGTCTTACCAGCATATTAGATGGTCCTGGATTGCCCTGGTTACCTCTGGCTCAGGTGCTTCTTGCTGCTAGGTAATCTTCAGCCAACAATGGTGTCTTGACTGTCTCGGGTTTATGTTCTTTTACCCATAATTGCACTTCCACAGGTAATATCTGGATGAATTGTTCAATTATTATCAGTTCCATGATTTGGTCTACAGTTTTGGTGGTGGGTTGTAGCCATTTTCCACAATAGTCCTTCAAGCAGGCGTAGGTTTCTCTTGGGGTATCCAAGCTTGCCATTTTCTGAGACCCAAATCGTTGCCTGTATGTCTCCGTGCTGATATTATATCTGCGAAGAATTTCTTTTAACTCTGTCATAATTTGAGCTATCAGCTCCACTTAGCTGGCTGTAGACTAGTTGTGCCCATCCAGAGGTATGGGACCAAGCGAATCACCCATTGGTCTCTGGGCCAGTTGCAGGTTTGGGCCACCCTCTCGAAAGTTGTCAAATAGGCCTCAATATCATCCTCTGTCAACTTAGTTAATTTAATGTCTCTAGGAACAGATCTCCCCATCTGCCCTGGGTCATGTCCTGAATAGCTTTTAAGGTTGCCGTCCATTTTTCATCTTGTCTCCGTCTCTCTTGGCCTGTATCCTCCGGTCTTCATCCCTCTGTCTCTGGTCTTCTTCTCTCTGGCTCCATCTCAGGTTGGCGTAAACAAAGCCATTTCAGTAGTTCACTTGGATCCTCCGGTGCTGGGGTCATCTGGCTTTCCTCCTTCTTTGGATTACCAGTTGCAGCTGTGGCTCCTTCTTCCATCTTTCTTTGTCTGGTAGCAGGTTAGATCCCTGGCAACAACTGGACACCAGTCTTCAATCTGACAGACCTGGTCAGATGTAATGCATCAACTCCACTTGTTCTGGTTGTTGCATCTGCTAAGGGTATTTTCAGCGCCAACACCCCTCTAGAGTACCTTCTGACACCACAGAGGTTTGGAATCACTTCTGACACCAGTTGTGGTAGTGTGGGTCCCAATAAACAGATCATACAACCAGAAAGGATGCATAAAAAATGCATATGTCTGCATTTATCATTTTATTCAAAAAGAAGAAAAAAAATAAATAAAATACTTAATTTAATATATACAGAAAGGAAAAATAAATGGTGTTAATCCGTCACACCTCTTCAAACATCAGGAGATAATTCTTGCAAAATAAAACAATTACAGAATTCCTGAGTTCTTTCCTCTCTCTCAAACAATGTGAAACTTGCACAATTTCTTCTTAGAACCTTCTCTCTCCTTGGCCAGAACCTTACTGACCACCTATCTCTCTTGGCTCTCCTAGAGGAACCTTCTATAATGCCACAGGGTGACCTAATCAATCATGTGATATCTTAATTAAGATGAACAATGGCATTTTCAAGCTTATATATATAAATATATATATATTAAACCAACTAGTATCATTCTAGCACTTCAAAGGTTTATCCCAAATAAGCATTTATTTCCTCACAAGGTCCTAAAACAAAAATATAGACTTAATTATAGAACTATGATGTCAGAGCATTAGCTTAGCTCCTCCCCTTCTGACATCACTCCTCCTTGAGACCACATAAGCTGCCATTTCATGAGTTGCCTGCTCTGTAGAAGGACCTCTGCAACTAACATGGGCACTCAGGTAACAGTTTATTTTAGTACAATACCTTTTATTTGTTCCAGTTTCCCTTACTTTTACAGACACTGCTTCTTAACTTACTAGCTGAAGTTGCAGCAGACACTTGCTTCTCAACTCAGCCCTCTGCTGTTTAGAGGCTCTTTTGTTTACAAATGAAACAGCTCCTTCTTAACATTTGTTTTGGGACACTGAGCTTGTCGGACTGCTTCTCCCAGTAGCCACTGAAGGTTTGCTGAGCATAGCTTTTCAATATATAAATATTGTTTTTATTTTAACAAGATGCAATTAAGTACTGACAGAAAAAGAAAAAAAAGGGACACTAAAGGATAGATAGAAGATTGCCAGGTTGGCCACCCTGACAAGAAAGTATAGGATAGATATTGAAATATAATAGAGGATAGGGTGAAAAGAAATAATGGGGGGGGTGGTTATTGCATCTTGAAGTGATTGGTTATATTTCACAACAGGACCCCCTGTTACAGGGAAAAGGGGAAACATCCTATCTAGGGTAGAGGCATGTAAACGGTTAAGGAAAGGCACAAAGGGGAAGGCTAAGTAATAGGCAGGTAGAGAGGTACAGTACAAGGGGTGGGATACAGGAACAAGTAAGGGGTAAAGTGAAACAAAAAGGGGAAAACTAGAAAACACCCTATCTTGGGTAGAGAGTGAGGCAATGGGAATCTGGGGACTGGAATGGAACAGTGTAGTGACTACAGAGCTGCAGTTTTCAGAGAGGCCTTCTGGAGACTGAGTTGCTGCCCCATCTGCATACATCTTTCTGGACTGAGGGAGGAGGTAACTGGACTCTGAGCTGAGCTGAACTGGCTAGGATCTGGGGGATGTCTTCCCCTAACCAGGCCACCAAATCTACCACTGTTGCCTCAGAAGTTGCCTAGAATAGAAGAAGCAGTGACAGCTGGACTGTGGGAAGGTGGGGTGGTGGGTGAGGGGAACATTCCTCAGCCTGTGCCACTGAAAAATTAATTTGCTGCTCTGACAGGACAGGACTTTCAGGAGGGACACCATGGCAGTGACAAGGGAGGATGTGGGGGTCCTCTGTAGGAGATGCCCCAAGGTGGGAGAAAGAGGACCACACCAGAGAAGGAAGCAACTTCTGGTGGGGGACTCAGTCATTTGGGGAGTAGAATTGGGCTCAGGGAGAGAGGGAAAGAGGCAGGTAAGATGCCTACCTGGTGCCTCAGCTCAGACAGATAGACAGAAAACCCTAAGGAACACTGGGGCAGCGGGGCAATAGGAGAAGCTGGATGTTATTGTCCACTTGGGGACTAATGACCTGGCTAGGGAAAAGGCTGGGATTGTGCAGGGAGATTTCAGAGAACTGGGGAGTGGTCCTAGGCAGGTGGCACACACATTGGCTTTCACTGAGGTGCTGCCTGTCTATGGCCAGGTGGAGAATAATGTTCTCCACACCAGGAACTTCAACTCGTGGTTGAAGGAATGGTGTAGAGAAGAGGGGTTCGGCTACATGAGGCACTGGGTACCAACCTGGAGGAATATGGGCCTACACAGATTGGATGCCCCGCATCCATCTGGGAGGGGAACCACAGGCCTCAGAGGATGGTTTAAAGAGCTAGTGTACTGCCTAAAACTAATATTAGATTTTAAAAACAGCCAACCATTACTTTGTATTTCTGAGGTACTTTTCTTTCCCTTTGTTTAATTAGAAGATTGTTTACCTGATGTTAGTAGGTGTGATGTGTGGAACAGCTCTTAGCCTGGCAGCTGACATATCTTGCTCTACTGCCCCACACTATGTCAGCATTGTGACCTCACTGACTGTTACATCATTGCTACTTAAGAACAGCAAGTGAGTGATTGCCAGGTCATTCACCTGTGATGTCCCTGTCAGTGAGATCACAATACTGATGATGTAGTGTGGGGCAGTAGAGTTAGATATGGCTGCTGCCAGGATAAGAGCTGTTCCACGTATCCATCACAATATTATCACATAGAATACTTTCTGATGAGCAAAAGGAAAAAGAAAAATACTTAAGAAATAAAAAATTACAGCTGACTACTTAAAATTTGCATTATTTTTCTGCCTGCCTGTTTTGATTCTAATAGCTCTTTAAATGTTGCTTTGATAAGCATTTAAACTAGCTTAGGGGAGAGGCAGAAGTAAAATGGGAGGCATTATCTGCCCCTCCCACAGACTAAAACAGAAAGAAGGAAGGGCCCAAGGGAGGAAGAATCCCCCAAGGAACAGGAAAAATATAATAGCACAGTGGTAGTAGATAAGGGGGATGGGAATAAAAGTTGTAAAAAGAGAGGGGGAAGGAAGCAGGGCAAAGGGAAAGAAGGGGACTGTATGCAAAATATTAAAAAGGCCATGTGTGCAAATGCAAGGAGTCTGGAAAACAAAATTCCTGATCAGGAGGCCATCATGGTAGAGCTGGATATTGTGGCCATTACAGAGTCTTGCTACACAGGTAACCATGACTGGGACATGTCTATACAAGGCTATACTCAGTTCAGGAAGGATAGGATGGGAAGGATGGGAGAAAGGGTGGTGTTATATGTAAGGGAGGCATCAAAGCAACTGAAATGTATGGAAACCAGGTGGGAAGGAGGGGTTGAAAGTACTGTGGGTCATCCTGGAGACAGGAGCTAGAGCCATTATTCACACTGGTGTGATACACAGACTTCCAACACAGGAAAAACTAGATAAGGCACTGAGGGAAGTCATACGCATACTGGGCAGAAAAAGAGGAAGTACTGCTGGTGGGGGACTTCAATCTGCCAGATGTAGATTGGAGCCTTCCAGCTGTGTGCCTTGCCTCTACAGGCTCTGAGGACACAGAGGAATGGGAACTGATGGCATTGCCAAGCAAGCTATACGTCAAGTATGCATTCATGTGGCCTACCTTCTCTCATTGTACCTAGCTGCACCATGCTACTGCTGCACAGGACAGCACACCCAGGCTGCTGTTAGCATAGTTACTGAAGGACTGTTTTCTGAACGTTCAGGCAAGATCAGATCAAAATGCATGGCATAGGTATTTTCCTAATCTTCAGGGACTTCCTAACGTAGGGTGACTTGAGCCCCCACTACAGCCTGCAGTACACCCTGAATTGGCACTGGGTTTTAAGGCAATGCAACTTTCTTTCTTAAACCTTAGCTTCCCTTTTTCCCTCCTCATCTCACTTTCGTTTAACCCAATCTCTACCTTCTCCATCCAACTATTCTGCTTCCCTGGAAATCTGGGAACCCCCCCATTCCCAAATGCATGGTACCGCAATGTCTACTCAACTCTAATGCTGTGTTATCTGGAAGGCTGGGAAAAGGCTAGCCTCCTTAGGCTGCCCCACCCCCTCGAGCAATCCCCCCACTGCACCTTTTTACACACACCCCAACCTTTGAGATCTTGCATAAAAAGTTCATACTCATAGCAGGGGTTTATAACTTTCCTTCTGTCATCATGCCTGAGGAGATTACAAGGAATGTGGATGTCAGACATCCCTTGAGTGCTGCTTGGCTGCCAGTAGAGAGACACACCTCTGCTTAGCAAGTTCACTGCCAGGAGAATTCTACCTTTGTTGTTGTTCGTACTATCTTTGTTTCTTGTTAACTATTCAGATTGGTTATTATTTTCTATGATGCTACATACTTTGTGAATTACTTGGGTCTGTGTCTTTGTTCATAAGCAAAGATGCCCTCTACTACTCAAAGTTGTTTTGTTTGTGAACCACAAGAGACATAGCAACAGCCCCCTTTCCAGCGCACATGGTTTATACTCAAAGCACCGTCCAAAGCTTAGAACCATGTATAGAAACAAAGACTCCCTCTTCCCAATAGTCCTTCGGGAACTTCTCACTAAAATGATCCTCCCTTATATTCGATTATGTAGATGTAGTTTTTGAATCCACCCCTGCCTCTCCACTAGGTAGGTTGGACGCTGTATACAAAATGCTTCCTGCCCTTTGCTTTAAATCCCCCTCCACTCACCACTGCTCCTTCTACTCTTCCCTCTCCCTTTCCTCTCTACACCTGCACCATCAGCATCATGCCATCTTTCTCATCTCCAAATTCTGGCTTGGGTCTCTTCCCTCCTACCTTACCTCTCTCCTGTCACCATCTTCCCTATCTTCCTACCATCTTAGCTCCAGAGATACCAGCACCTTCTCTCTTCCATGTCCTTCATCCTCTCTCTAAAACTCCCTCCCAAACTCCCTTAGACAATCTCACTACCTACTCTGCCTGAAGTGTACCCTCTCCCAATCCGCCCCTCCTCTGTGCACCTGTTCTTCCTCCTCCTCCTCCCTGTAACCCAGGGTACTGCTTCTCATAACCTCCACTCCCCTGGTGGAACACCCTCTGTATATCTCAAATCTCCTCCTTTGATTGTATAGCTACAATTGCACTCTCTAGGCAACTTAAGCTCTTATCACTGCACCCTATGTCCTTCAACATAGTCTTAAATGTCAGCTTGTTATATTTAAACTGTTATCCATCTATCTCCTATATCAGATTACTGTAATCAAAAACTTTATGTACCTCATTTTCTCCATCGCACAACGTTCTATTCCTGTATGCCATGCTTAATTTGTTATTCTATTAACTGTTATTGTTTATTCTATGTACCTCATGTCTTCATTTGCAGAATGTTCTATTCCTGTATGCCATATTTGAATAGTTATTCTATGAACTTGTACTACTATTTCCCCTCTCCCCAAGGTTGCACCTGGAAATGAGCCTCACCTCAGTGTGCCACTCCCGGTCACCAATTTTAAATAAATAAATAAATATACAATAGGCCAAGTCACATTAGACGTAATCCCATCTATGTACTCCATACTGGTCATCCTCCCTTCACTCCACTGTTCAGACCCTGTGCCTATCCGTAGTGGGACCACATGACCTCAAAGGAATACTTGCTTAACATCCTCTCCCGGAATGTGCAGGACCTGCATTTACCCATCAAAAGAAAGCAAATATTCTCTCACCTCCCAAAAAAAAACCTGTAATATAGATTTTTCATAGGAGATGCATCTTCTGCAAGCCAGAACACAAAGGGCTGGATTTTCAGACTGTCCAGGAACTAAGTCCCACGCCATAGCCACAACTGTGGGATGAAATCTCTGCACCTGTGGAATTTAGCATTTTCAGCTGGCGCAGCTGTGGGGGATGTTATGCCTTGTCCCCATGGGTGTAACATTTTCCCACAGCTGTGCTGAAAAAATGGCCACAAACAGCTGTAAATTGTGGAACCAGTCATAAACCGGCTCTACATTTGAAAATACTGAGGCTGTGGGGAAAACTGCAGCTCTGCAAGTGGCAACCACCTTGTGCCAGTTTTGTCCCACAGCTGTGGGACTGACAGGCATTCAGAAAATCTAGCCCAGACACTCCACAGGGAGTGGGGTCAAGTTGTGGGGAGTTCATTCTCCTCCAAAGCCTGTGGGATCACCATTCTTATTCACAAGTGCACTCCCCATTAAACTTCTTAAGACCTCATTTACATCCTTTGGGACTGGTATTAGTATGATGCTGGGGGGGTGATAAATTTAAAAGTAAAAGGTCTCCCTTTCCATTTGCTCGAAGAAGTTTGAGATCCTGAGGGCAGGTTTCTACTTTTGCACTGATTCTCGACTCCATATATGGCCTGAATATTGACTCCCCTAATTTGTTCGCTACCCTGGGCCAACGTCGCACCTCTTTACCAGCTCTCCCAACTTTCCTAGGTGAGGACTGGAATCAAGTATTCCAGCTGGACCTGGACAGGTCTGGAATGCCTCGCAGGGGACTCTCTCCTGCCCAGTGAGGGCTGCGGGACTTTATGGAAAGCAACGGTTTGGTCAACCCTACTGCTCGTCAATATACTTTTCATTCCAGGGTCCACAATACCTCTTCCTGTATTGACTTTTTTCTTTTGAGTAAACTCTCCCTTCTGGGCTTGGTGACCTGTGATGTTTTGCCAATCATATTATCTGATCATGCTCCAATTTCTCTAGTGCTTTCCCTGAATGCTTCAGAGGCGCGTGATGGAATATGGAGACTTAATGTTCAGTTGTTGCCAGACTCCAGCTCCTAACGGATTTTAGGGGAATATCTCACCAGATTCCTAGAACACAATGAGGGAACTGTTGCCTGTTTGAGCACACTCTGGGGCACTTTAAAATGTGTGATCCATGGGGAATGCATCCACCTGGTCATTACCAAACATAAGCACTGGGCCCTGGAGGAGGATAGGCTTCCCTGGGAGATTAAGGCCTGTGAGCATCTGCAATCTTTTACAACTTCCAACAGAAGCTGCTCTGCTTACGGAGCCAGTACTATGAACTCCTGGAGGAGAAAGCTGATTTAGCCTTATTTTGAACTAAAACCTGATCTTCAAATCTGGGGAGAGAGCGGGACAATTGCTAGTGTCATGGTTCGTGCAGGTGGAGGCTCAGAGAGCAGTTCCCAGGTTGCAGCCGAACCCCAAGCTCCCCCTATTACTGATCCTAAAGATATTGTAAAGGTCTTTTGAGACTTCTGCACCCATCTCTACCATGATGAGCCCCCTTCTCCAGCTCTTTCTGCCCGAATCAAGGAATACCTCGATGAAATTCCTATTTCTCAACTTAGCCCATCCCAACAAGCTCTATTAGATGGCCCAATTCGTACACAGAAGGTCTCAGCGGCGATCGATCAACTTTCCTTGAACAAGGCTCTGGGCCCAGTTGGTCTGTGCAATGAATTTTACAAGGCCTTTAAGGCTATGCTTTCTCTGCTATTAACAAGACTTTTTAATTCCTTTCTTACAGGTGAGCTGTCTGACTCCTTTCTTACTTACGTGTGGATTTCCCTAATTTATAAAGAGAGGAAGAATGAGCTTCTTCAATCTAGTTACCACCTGGTCTCGTTGTTGAATTTGGATATAAAACTGTTAGCTAAAATTCTTGCTACCCATCTCAGCTCAGTCTGGCATCCCCTGGTGTCTCCCTTTCAGGTCAGTTTTATGGCAGGCTGGTTTTCCAGTGATCGCATGTGAAAATTGCTTCACTTAATCTCTGTGTCCGGAGACGGCAGGACCGCTGTGGCTCTGGTCTCCCTGCATGCAGAGAAGGCCTTTGATTCGGTCTCGTGCCCATGTCTTTTTGAAGTTTTACGAAGATTCAGCCTCCCTGAAAATGTTTGCACTTGGATCAGATTACTATACAGTGCTCCTTCTGCTCAAGTCTGCTGCAATGACTTTTCTTCATCCCCTTTTCGGTTATACAGGGGCACCAGTAAGGTTACTCCCTTTCCCTCTACTTCTTTAACCTGTACTTGGAACCCCTTCTATACCAGTTAAACGCCAATCGTTCCATTGTGAGTATTTCCTTGGGTGGGGAGCAATATAAGCTTTCTGCATACGCAGAAAACCTGCTCCTTCATGTGGAGCAGCCCACTCAGTCCATTTTGGCTGCCTTGGCTGAAATTCAAAGATCCTCCTCGTTGGCCGGCTATAAACTAAATATAAAGAAATTACAGGTTTTACCCTTGAACTCCTTAGTTACTAAACAGGAAATCCAGTCTTTATGTCTTGCTTGGGCATCCAAGGAATTGGTTTATCTGGGAATTAAAATACTGCGGCCCCTCTCTCTTTTGGGGAGGGCTAGTTTATCATCCCTTCTTCAGTCTGTCAAACAGGACCTCCAGTGGTGGACGATGCTGCTGCTGCTGTCTCTCTGGGGTCAGCCCAGCATTCTCAAAATGAATATTTTACCCAGGTTTTTCCTATCCCCTGGGCACGCTTGGTCTGTACCTCCCAAAGTCCTGGTTCACGCACCTGCAACGATCCATCAATTAATTTTTGTGGAAAGGGGGTTCTGTTCGGCGTGCTTACTACAAATTGATGCAACCAAAGGAGAAGGGTGGGCTGTGCCCAACGGATTTTTTTCTCTACTATTTAGCTCCCCATGGGGTGAAATGGCTTCAGTGGGGTTCTACCATGGGGGATGAGTCAGGATGATGTATCAACCTACCTGGCTTACTATAGAGGAGCACCTTTGCAAGAGGGAGGAAGGGATTCCACATACGAAGTTTGTTATATCTTATCCCAACATGCTTTCCCCAGAGCTTACTGGTCTCCCCCATAACTTGGTCCTTAAAAGCATGTAGACAGCTGTGCCAATATTTAAAAATGGATTGGTCTTTGGCCTTTTCTCAGCCGGTTTTTGGGGAATCCCCATTTTCACATAGCAGATCGTCCTGTCCCCAAAGCATTTTGTCCCCCTTTGTAGGGTGTATCGTTGCAACAATTAATGCATGAAGGTCACCTGCTCCTGCTTGGGGCAATAGTAGACACTTTTCCCTCCTGTTCTACATACTTTTAGATATTTACAATTAAGGAAAGCATTAGAGGTTTACTGTGGCCCAGACCCATGGCAGTCTCCCTCCTGAAATCCACTGGTAGATTTAATATATGTTGCCTCCAAACTGCATGCCATCTCTGGGTTATATTCTCACCTGCAGTCAATTTATCTAAATGACCTGACCAGGACTAGTTATTTTTAGCAGCAGAAGTTAGACTTAATTCCTTACCCAGCAATGGCATACAATTTTGGCGTAATGTCTTCCACTATCTTTGGCGGGATAGACACCCAGTAGACACAATTCCAGGTCCTCCATAATTTATATTTTACACCATTTCGGCTTCACCAAATGGTTAAGATTGTTTCCCCCGAGTGTCCTCATTACAATCTTCCAGAGGGGAACCTATACCACATGTTGTGGGCCTGCCCTAAAATCCAGCCCTTATAGAGGGCCATTAAGAGTGCTTTGGATCCACTCCTGGGGTTGGATCAGGCCTTTATCCCTGAAATCTGTGTGGTGGGGGACTGTTCCTCTCTATCTGTCAAACAATGCATGATTCACATGGCGGTTATCTCTGCAAAAATGAAGATTGTCACTCTAAGTCATTGGTTGGAGGACTGGCCCCCCTCTTTTATGGAAAGGTACACTGAACATCTAAAGGCCTTAGTGGTAGAAAAGCATATAGCAAAAACTAAGCAAGGGGGAGGCTGTTACTACCGTAGTTTGGAGGCCCTTCACACTCTCCTGATAATGACAGGCCAGTCTCAAGCCCCCTCTAGTAGTTCATAGTTTTATAGGATAGCTCTACAAGCAATATTGCTTCCCTCTTGTTGCATTCCGTGTTAGGGTAGTCTCTGGGTATTATTTATTTTAATACCTCTGGGTCTTTTAATTTGGTAGAGTGCAGAAGATGGAGGGATGGGGTCGGCTCTGGTGGGGGCAGGTGTGGGGTGGGTTGGGTGAGTGCTGAGCCGGAGTGGTTGGTTTTTTAGCTGTTATATGTTGTTTTTGTGCTGTTTTATATTTGTATTGTTATTGTGTTGTATATTCTTGCCTGTTTTTCTTGTTGTTTGAAAATCAATAAAGTACATTTAATTATAAAAAAAAACTTCATTCATCATTCTTATTCACAAATGCACTCCCCATTAAACTTCTTAAGACCTCATTCATCATTCCTATTCACAAACACTCTCACTAGTAAATTTTTTAAGATCTCATTCAGTACTGATGGGCACTGGGTCCTAGCTCAGCTCAAGGTGAATGGTCAGATTCTGGTTCTGGGTAATCTGTATGGACCCCAGTGAGGATTCAGCAGATTTCTTTCCAGCAGTAGCCCAAGCTGTGACCAAGCTGCAGGAATCTGGAGACAGAATGCTCATTGGAGGTGATTTTTTTTGAAGTCTAGGACCCTCTCCTGGACGAAATCAGAAGCTCTACTACCTCCAACCAAGGTGGGCCATGCAGTGGTACAGCTGGCCTATGAATTCAATTTGGTGGACCCATGGACTGCACTACACCCTTCTGGCAGGGATTTTACTTATCACTCCACATGAAATAAAATGCTTTCTGGTATGCAGTCACCAGATGCAAGATGTACATTCAGTATCCATAGGCCTAGTGATAATTTCCATTCCTGTGTTTCCTTGGCCCTTGCTGTCAGTCAATCAACTACATCCTTCCCAAGTTGGAGGTTCAGTACTTTTCTGCTGCAAGACCAGCAGTTCAAAACCTGACTTAAGGGGGAGGTAGACACCTGCTTTTCCATAAGTGACATGCCCAACATCTCCAGGAGTACACTTTGGGATGCTTTCAAGGTGTATATTCAGGGTAGAATAATGTTACTTGGCCCATGTAAAAATAAACTTCTCTAGGAGCTCTCTCAACTCACAAAGTCACTCAAGAAGATGGAAACTCTTTGCATCAAATCAAATGACCCCCCCTGCCCCCAACTTCAATGGGAAATGACCCAGCTTAAACACCAGATCAATAAACTTACTTACTCAGAGGTTCAGAAAGTGGTCCTGCACACTTCACATGGGCACTAGGAGTCAGGGGAAAAAGCGGGCAAACTCCTGGCCTATCATGTCAAGACACAGCAAACAGCCAGGAACATTGCCACTTCAGGAGTTCATCTGGAATACCTGCAACAGATGGAATGAGAATATGCAAAGCCTTTAAGACCTTCTGTTCTGTACTATACTCATCAAAATATGGTCCCCAGACTCCCATGCTTGATTGCTTTCTGAGGCCCATGACACTTTCCACCCTCACTGGTTCCAGAAATCCTTGATGGATATCCCAATTACACTGCAGGAGGTCCGAGAAGGAATCCTAGCACTCCAGGAAGGTAAAACTCCTGGCCCAGATGGCATCCCTTCAGAGTTCTGCCAAGAAGTCCTGGACAGTGTGGATAATCGGATGCTAATCACATTCTATGAGGCGAAGACTCAGCGTCATCTTCCCCCCCTCTATGTCAGAGACCTTTATTACTCTACTTCCTTAGCCAGGTAAAGACCTCCAGCTAGTGTCAAACTATCATCCCATCTTGTTACTTAATATCAAGGTGCTGGCCAAGATTTCTTACACATGAGCTGCAAGGCCTTCTTCTATGATAATAGACAAACATCAGAAGGAATTTGTGAAGGGCCACATGATAATGGATAACCTTCGGGGACTCCTTAATGTTCTGTGGGCTGCTTCCTGGTAACCTCAGCCAGTCCTCCTGATGAGTATCAATACAGAGAAAATATTTGATTCCATAGAATGGGCGTACCTCGACCAAGACATGGTAGTGGTGGGGACAGGCCCATCCTTTATCAAGTGGGTGCAGCTCCTTTATACGAAACCCTCTGCCTGAGTCTTCACTAATGGGTTGATATCTTACCTCTTTCCCCTTGCCAGAGGAACCGGACAAGGCTTCCCCATCACCCTTGCTTTATTTAATAGCCATGGAACCCCTTCTTCACAAATTAAGGTATCAGAAGAAGATAGAGGGAATCTGAATGGGATCAGCTTCTCTTAAAACACTCACCTATGCAGACGATCTCCTGCTAATGGTTTCTCACCCCTTACACTCCCTGCCTCATATACTGAACATGCTGAATGACTTTACTCAAATCTCTGGATTCAGGGTAAATTAGGTCAAGACTACTGTCATCCTGCTCAATGGTGCCTGTACGAAGGGGCGTGTTCAGGACTTAACAGTCAAAAGGTCTAATCACACTATAACTTATCTAGGTATGTAGATCTCTCCGAATCATAAACACATAATTGATCTAAACTTTTCCCCTCTAATTAAAGAGATAGAGTTGGACTTTGGTCATTGAAAGAAACTCAGCCTCACATTTCTGATAAACTTGTGGAGTACAAAATTATGCTCTGTCCAAAAATCTTCTTCTGCCTTAACAATCTTCGATTTGTACCCCCAAACAAACATTCAATAGGTTGGAGAAACTATTTTTATTTTACTGATGGGGAGGGATGAAATCTAGATTTTTCAATACAAAAGCTATAAATCCCAGGAGGGTGGGGGGATGGGGTCCCCACGGGTTCTGGCCGTACCATCCAGCAATGGGGATTAGGCAGTTGGCTCACACCAGAACACTGCAATACCTCACTTTGGCTTTCCCTCAAGCAAGCCAGTATAGCACTCGCTACTGGAGCAAGCCAGATAGAAGGGAATCTAAGAACATGCCTTCCACCCTTAAATTTGCCCAGGAGGCCTTGTATACCCTTACTAAAGACAATGATTGGCAGTACAACCATCTGGGACCTTAGGAATTGCTTTGGAATAAACCTTACCTTCTTATAGAACATGGGCCTATTCATTAGTCTTTCTGGAAATGTCAGGGTCTTCTAATGGTGGGTCAGTTACTTGAACCTCCTCAGGAGTGTTGGACTCCTTTCAAACCATACAGTACAAATTTCACATTCCAAGGTCTGTCTTCTGGAAGTACTTGCAAATCAGGCAAGTGATCTGGAGTAGGATGGCACCCCCCACTAGGATGCAAAGAACTCCACTCCACTCCCGGAAACTATTTCATGTTGGAGGAAATCCTCCATGAAGCTTGGAGACAAAAATCTATAGCTATGTCCTAGAATCTCACTGCCCCTCCATGAATAAACAGCAAATGGGCTGGGAAAAGGAGCTGGGCCTTCCAGTCACAGAAGGGATATGGAAGAATCTCCTGTGCCATGTGTATGAGAATTTCCAGGATATCCGCTATCAACTTATACAGAAAAGAAAATCTTGCACAGATGGTACAGAACCTCAGAGCAGATTTGCAAACTGGGTGTCCTCCTCATTGTTCAATGTTGGCAATGTCACATATTCAAGGATTAGAAGCCAGCATAGCCACCTCGGTAGAAAAGCAAAAAGTTTCCATTATAGGGAGTAGTCCTGTTACCAATCAAGCAAATATTCATACATATACAGATTGGTAAAAGATAGGACTCACTCACCGAAATTAAACAGATATTCACTCTTTTTGTATAAAACTTCACAGCATTTTATTTTTCACTACAGCGTTGTACAACACTTACTCTGTAATGAAAACTAAAATGCTGTAAATTTTTATTCAAAAAGAGTGAATATCTATTTAATTTTGGTGAGTGAGTCCTATCTTTTATCAATCTATATGTACAATGCCTCAAATTCACCGGCTTCTTGGAACATGTCCTATGATCCTGCCCCAAATTGTCATCTTTCTGGTCTGCAGTCCTGGCGCTTTGCAACCACATTATGAGAAACATCCTACCTGCTGACCCAGTATATGGATTTTGGGAGACACTTGATTACTCCCAGTGGTGGCTCAATTTACCCAAGACTGGATACTCCCAGCTGCTTTAGATGTGAAGCGCCAAATGTTGTTTAGAGGGAGATCCCACTACTCCCCCCCCCTACCCTTTCAGAATAGAAATCTGCTCTTCTAAAACTTGCAGACTATGAACATATGTCCCATGTGGCTAACTGTACCCTCCCGAGATATAATAGGATGTGAGGCCCTTTACGGCAGAGCATAATGGAGTGCAGTACTAGGGCTGGTACTAATCCATCTCCCTTTGATTCTCAGGTGGATGCAGAAACAGGAACTGGACTGGCAAATGTTTTTAACCCCTCTGACTTTCCAGTTAGAGACATCTCCCAAGACCAGGGTCCACTCTACTCCTTTTTTTTTTTTTAACGTTTTATCATTTTCTCCTTCTGCAGCCACGATCCTGCTTGTACATCCAGCCACTGCTCCACTCTGCCGCTGACCCCGAAGTTGCATGCCCAGCTGGCAGACGCAACTATACCTGTGACAGAGGGCCCCGCCTATAGCCCACGTGCCCGGTGAGGAACCAGTACCGGCACATGCCTCCAGGCATCGTCAGCTGGCGGAGCTGTGGCTATCAAGCTGCCTCGGACCCGTGCTGCGATTTTCCTTGTTCTTTCCCCATTGGGACCACAGACGTGCAATGACGTCCATGCATATACATGCAGACGTCCGCCGTGGTTCCCCCTCTGTTACACTGCTGGCTGCAGTACCTCCAGACGTCCCCAGGGGTCACCCCAGTGCAGTGTAAAGTCCCCATCCCACCCCAGGACTAGAAGAGCTGTCTCCCAACACTCAATGCCAGTCCTCCCCTGCCGACCCCTGACAACCCAAGCTAATTCCCGAACCCAGGTCACCGCTGTAGCGTGAGGTGTGGCATCCAGCGCCTCAACCCTCAGCACCACCAGGCCAGCTCACTCTGTTCTTTTACTAGTACTAGACTCTTTGCCTCAATAAAAGGTAAAACTGCCAATCTGCTTTTTTGGAACCATGAGTCCCTACTTTCATTCACAGATAAAATACTGTTTTTTTTTCACTGCTATTTGACTTTGTTTCTTCTAATTGTATGTTTGCCTCTAAAATGGATGGATCCACATATGCTGTTAAAGTCTTGCTTTTCTGTCTTTTTCTTTGCCTCTAGCATGATGAATTTTGCATTGAAATTCAGCTGCCATACCCTCGACCACTCCGCAGGTTTTCTCAGATCTCTACTTATTCTCTCCCCCCCCTTCCAGAGTATCTACCCTATTGCAGATGTTGGTGTCATCTGCAGAGGCATGCCTTCATTTCTAGCTCTTCTTCAATGTCACATATAAAGACATTGAAGAGGACTTGTCCCAACACTGAGCCCTGAGGTACATTGCTTGTCTGTCTCCTCTCATTAGAGTGAGTGCCATTTACCACCACCCTCTGTGACCTATCAATCAATCAATCAATCAATTTCTTACCAGTTTACCACCTTGGGTCCCACCCATAAACTGGCAAGTTTCTTTACAAGCCTCCTATGTGGTTCCATGTTGAAGGTCTTGCTGAAGTCTAAGTAGGCCACATCCACCACCCCACTGTGATCTAGTTCCCTGCTCACCCAATTGAAGAAATCAATTAGGTTTGTGTGACATAATCTAACCCATGAATCCATGCTGCCTCTGGTCTTGCAACCCACTGGATTCAAGATACTCCTCTGGCCTTTCTTTTAGTATTATTTTCATTAACATCCCAACCACTGATATCAGACTAATCAACCTGTAGTTGCCATCCTCTTCTGTGCTGCTGCTCTTATGTAGTGGGACTACATCTGCCCTATTCCAGTCTTCTGGATGCACTCTTGTTTTCTGTGAGTTGTTGAACAGGACTGTCAGAGGTGCAGCCAGTGCCTTCTTGAACTCTTTTAGCACCCTTTAATATATCCCATCTGGCCCCATAGCCTTGTCTACTTTCAGGTTTGCAAGTTCTCTCAGGACTCTTTCCTCTCTGAATGGACTTGTGTTTACCTCTTTCCCTCAATGTTCCTGCTGCTTCTATGTGGTCCGTCCCCTCTCCCTCCACTGTGAGGACTGAGCCAGAAGTACCTGCTCAGGATATCTGCTTTTCCTGATCCTCTTCTGTGAAGTCACTCCAGTCCTTTCTATCCTCACAATCCTTCATCTTCTCTTGCTCTTTTTACCTTTGCATCTGAAGAAAGGCGTGTCCTTTGCTACCCCTTTGGCTATCCTGTCCTCTGTTTGTGCCTTTGCACTCCTAACCATCTTCCCTGCTTCACTCTGCTTTACCTGGTACACCTCCCTTTTTCTCTTCCCTCTGCATCTCTTTGTACCTCTTGAATGCCACTCATTTAGCCTTTACCTTCACAGTCACTTCCCTCAAGAACCATAGTGGTCTCTTTTTCCTCCAGCTTTTTATTTAGCTCATTTTTATTGACTGGGAAAGGAGGACTAGGCAATTCAGCCTACTTTCAGCCTTGTCCCAGGGGGAATGCAGATGAAAACCAACTGACATTGAACCAAATTAAGCTGTTGGTGGTATTTGTATTGAATGGTGGAAATGTGGCCAAGACACCAGGGAAATTTCCTTGCTCTGCTGACAGAGGGTGCTGTTTCTCTGTCTGTCAGGGTCTGTATCCCAGAACTATGGAGGATGACAATAGTGGATGCTGTGCTGCAGACGGACTGTTGTAACAAATGTAGCGAGGGAGACAGCTGGAATGCACCATGTTGGTGGCCAGCATTGCGACTCCAATATCTCACCTTTTCAGATGGAAAAGCCAAGCGCAAATGGCATCACAGTAGGGGAAAGCACGCAGGTGGTCCCTTGGTCTTCAGGAGCTCCATTTTTTCCAGTTCCATGAGGGATACAGGGTCAGATGTTCAATGTATGCAGGAGGAATTGCTATTAGCAGAACAAAATTACCTAGCTGCCAAGCATAGAGTAGAGGAGGAGAAGAAGCAGAAGTGGGAGGTGCCTACCTCGCCACAGCAGATGCCGGAAAGTGCATCAGAAGTGTTTGTTTGTGTGACTACTGGTCACCCTACAGAGGAAACACGGCAGCTCCCTGCTGCACAGCAACTGAACACCGAGTCAGCATCATGGTCTCCCGTGAAGGCACTACAGGGTGCAGGTTGGATCCAAGCAAATTCTAGTACTTGGGTTCCAGATCCAGCAATTCCTTTACCAGGGTCAGCTTGTCATGCCCCATGTATGGAGGAGATGTCTGCCAGTATTTTACATACGGAAGATACAGATGGTTTGCCACCACAAGAGGAACACTCACAGTAATCACAACTGCCAGGACAGGCCCCAGCAGCAGCCTCAGGTAACATTTCTTATTCCCCTCTTGATAACCTTAGCCAGGAAGAGTATTTTGAAGCATCATCAAGGACTCAGACTAACCTTGGGGGAGGGTTGGAAGACGATGTAGCAGAACTGATACAAGTACCAGCATGCCAAACGGAGGGGGATATTCCCCAGAGGGAACTGCCAGATATTGATATCACTGCACCTACAACTGCACCTACTTATGCTAGCTTATTCAAAAAAACTGTCAAACTGGTGAAATGGTGCTTTGCTGTGCGCTTAAGGTTTTTGGTGTCCACTGAGGACATGCCTAACAGATTATTTTGTGGGAAAAGTACAAATAAAACAGATGCTGGGGTCCCCCCCCCCCCCTCTGAGATGTATGCCTTAATCCACATGCCTGGAGAAACCGCATTCGACATTAGTTTTAGAACATCTGCTATGTTGGATAGTTTTTGGGAGAAGTATGCTATTTTGAAAACACATCCTGCCTGGGCAAGATTTCAGGCTATTCCCCTCACAAAATAAATGTTCAAGGTCATTACTGTATTGTTCCATAACGAGGGAGTAAACATCTTGGACATCCTGTACTGGCTTGAGAAGAGGTGTTTGGTGCAGGGTAACCCAGAGCCCATACTGGATGATGAAGGGTTCTGGAATGGTGGCTGGAGGGTAAAAGTTAATTTACAACAGACTGAGGCTGGTTTACAATACCTCCCTAACTGCTTTTATATTGGACGGGACAAGAGATTTATCTTTTACCCAGGTCAACTTTGTCATTGTTACAAATGTGGGTCCCTCAGACATCTAAGCCGCACCTGTGACGTGGTCAAATGTGCACAGTGTGGAGAAATTGAGCACTCGATGTTTCACTGTAGGGGACCCCTAAAATGTTGCCTGTGTGAAGATGAACACTCCTTTATGGAGTGTCCCTGGGCAGCCCATAATACTGATAACAGGGATTATGTTATCCAGGACTTTTATATTAACACTGCCATGAGATCAACAAGGCAGATACCACCTCAGACCCAACTCTTTACAGGACCTGAGTCTGCCCTGCTGCCTGCCCCTCAAATCCTTCCTCAGGCAGCTTGAGCAATGGATGCTCCTATTGGTGCTGTACCTACTGATGGGGGGAGCAGTGAGCCAGGTTACAGTGTCTTGCCCCATGCTGTGGTAGCTTCCATATCCACACCCCCTCCCTTCCCTGAGTTGGAACTCTTTCAGGTGGTGAGGGGATGTGGAGGTCAGAAGATGAAACCACAGGAGAAAAGGAAATTCCCAGATGTACGTGTTCTATCCTGCAACAAATATGATGTATTGCCAGTAGTTGAGGGAGACTCAGGTACTGAATCAGACTCAACTTTAGTACATTCTTCAGTATTAGAGGGGGGGTCTGAGGGGGAGCTCCCATCTGATGATCCTGATCCCAAAGCACCAGCACGATGAATGGGAACTAAAGCTTGGACACGGAAAAAATGCTGATGACCTCATCCTGTGATTCACCCTCTGTACAATCTTGCTGTCACATCACTGAATGTGAACAGCATTAAATCTGAAAGGAAAAGAGTCTTAACTTATGCACAGTTTGATTCCACCTCGTATGACTTTATTTTCTTTCAGGATACCAGATTACATTCTGTGTCAGAAATGCAAGCTGCAAGCTCTGCATGGGTGGGAGGGGAAATATTTTGGTCTATGGGTGTTGAACCCTGTAGCAGGGTAGGCATCTGTGTTAATACTGTGAAGGTCAAGGTAATTCATCAGGTGGCTCTCATCCCAGGGAGAGCTTTACTGCTTGATGTCCAACTTCAGAACATGGACTTCAGATTTATAAATGTGTATGCTCCTCAGACAAAGGTGTCTAGATAGAACTATTGCAGGCCATACAGCCCTATTCATTTACTTCCAGGCATGTGTTGTTAGGGGGAGACTTTAATTGTCGTAGGTATAAGGCGGACAGAGGGTCCCACACTGATAAAACCTTCTATGATGTATCCTGTTTAATTGCTCTTTTGTCACAAACTGGTTTAAGGGATGCTTTTGCACAATCTGGGGTTACACCACAAAACACTTATATTAGGGGTTCTTATGCTATCAGAATTGATTATTGGTTTATTTCTGATGATTTGGAGATTACTGGTACACATGTGATCCCAGTTGCTTCGTCTGATCATGCTATGCTCAGTCTTAATGTATCAAACTATGAGACAATGGGAAGGGGTCCTGGTTATTGGAGGATGAACCTCACCCTCTTGACCATTCCTCTGGTTTATGATGTTTTTTTAGGGGTGTTGAAAGCAAGGAAATCAGTAAAAATGTTGTATGATTATCTTTATGATTGGTGGGAGGACTCCAAAGTGGACATTCAAGACTATTTTAAACATATCAGGAAACTTAATGGGAAATATAAAACAGATACATATAAGAAGTACTGTTCAGAGCTGTACTCATTGATGTCTCAGCAGTCTCAGACACAACAGGATCTATCGGCACAAATCTCGGATTTAAAACAAAAAATGGCTGACATACAGTATGATAGGTATAAATCTTTAGAAGCTGAACAACACTTTGTTACACAAGGGAAACAAGATTATGTCAACCCATTTCAATTTGGTTTAGCACAAAAACAGAAGTATATTTCACAACTGACTACAAAAGATGGTAGGGTGGTGACATGAAAATCTGACATCTTTTTGGAAATAGAACAACATTTCCAGCAGATGTATCAGCCTCCTACCCTACCTCACCACAGGAGGGATCAGTGGTTCAGGGATTGTGCTCTCCCTCTTTTATCTATACCAGACCAGGATAGTCTAGTTCAACCTGTTACTGAGCAGGATATTTGGGGGTGATTGGATCTTTAAAAGAAGGCTCTGCCCTTGGACCAGATGGTATACCACATGAAATGTATAACACATTGTGGGATCTTTGACTGAGGAATTGGTGGAACTATTTAATGACACGCTTTCTAGACCCACCTTGCCCCCTAGCATATACATTGGTTTAGTCACATTACTATATAAATCCAAAGATAAATCACTGCTGACTAACTGGAGACTGATTTCTCTGTTAAATACTGATTTTAAAATATTTACCAAACTCTTAACTAATAGACCAGCTCTAGTGGCAGCGCATCTTATTCCCCCTTCCCAGACTTGTGGTAGATCCATAAATGGCACTTTAATTTTGATATGGGAAATTATGGAACGAGGATGTACGGGGGAAGTTTCAGGATTTCTGTTGGCTCTGGACCAATGCAAAGCATTTGAACATGTCTTGCATGAGCATTTATGGGATTGTTTACATAGGTATGGGATTCCAGCTCAGGTTATCAGGTGGATACAAGCCTGTTATAATCAATTCATTATTAAACCCTATTGCAACAGATGGATAGGGAAAGGGTGTGAGGTTAGGAGAGGAGTGCATCAAGGTTGCCTCCTTAGTCCGTTATTGTATATATTTTCAATCGACCCTCTACTATGGGAACTAAATCAGTCAGTCAAACTCACGGGATTGTCTTTCTCCAGCACTGATCTTGAGATCAGGACTATGGCTTATGCTGACAACCTCTGTCTTATTTTGACAAATAAAGTTTTGTCTTCCTTTTATCGCATTTCAGATTCCAAAATTAACTTTCACAAAAGCAAATGCATGCCTATAGGGGAGACTGGCCAGACTATAGATACCGTAATTGGTATACCGATTACTACAGAACCATTCTCTATCTTTGGGATTATGTTTGGGCATGGGGATATGGCCTGGGTTAATTGGCAGGTAAAATTACAATAGGCTCAAAATAAAGTGACCATGTGGAATAAATGGAGGATGGCCAAGAATAAACGGGTTTTATGGTTAAAACCTTCTTACTCTCTTTATTTTTACACCTTAGTGGGATTTACTCTCCCAAACAGTTAGAAACCAAGTTATATAGTTGTTTCTTTACTTGTATATGGGGTAGTAGGCTTAACCCCATCAAAAGGGGATTTTGTTTTTACAGAAATCACAAGGGGGTCTGAAAATGATAAATCCAGTTCCTTTCTATTTTTCCATCTATGTGAATATAAACTTAAAGCCTGTGTTTCTGAGTAAAGACAAACTGTGGATCCCTTGGGTGAGGGACACTTTGGGGCCTTTACTCCAGTATTCACCACTACATGGGGAGATCCCAAAACAAAGATCTCTGTACTCTTTACCTGATTATTTTCAATCTAGTTTTGGTAAACTTAAACAATGGGTACTGACTAAAAACCATGTTATGACACTGTCTTGGAAAGCATTATATGACCATATCATGGGGAGATTCTTTGTAGAGCTCACATCCTTTGCTATGAGATCCATACAGGACAGGGAGACTATAGGGAAAATGTTAACTTGTCCCCATATTCCTTCCCACATGTGAGATGTTACCTGGTTGTCCGTTCATGGTAAATTAAACATTAAGGGTAATCTCAAGCATAAAGGTATAGAAGAAAGATATGGTTCTAGAAGCACTTGTATTACCACCATTGAAACTATGGACCATCTGTTTTTTATTGTCCTTTCATTTCTCGGTTCTGAGACTTAGTTAATCACAAATGGATTGATACCCCCCTTTCAGAGCCCTACACAAGATATTTTATTATGGGGTTTAGTTCCACCTGTATGGTCCATTCATGATACACAGACCTTATGAGTCATGATGGCCTGTTTCAAATATTACATTTGGAATGTGAGATGCCATTTGACCTTACAACAGATGGTTATCACGGAAGACCAATTGTTTTGTAAGATAGAAGCTGCAATTTTGTAAATCAGAAATCAAGAAAAGTCTCTTTTTTTCTGTACAGGTTTTCCAGGACTGGTGGGAGAGTGTCCACTGGATTCTGTAAGATGGGAAGTTGCCATGCGTAAGTAGTCTCTGTGTTACCATGCATGAACAGATGGTGGAAAGAATCTAAGATAACCCCTTTTTCCCTCCTTTATTTCTATCCTAACAGCAGAAGGTGGCTCACTAAGATAGAGGAGTGTACAGGTTTAAACTGTCATGTTTTACAGAAACGATGAAATACTTAGGTTTATTTTCCTTTTGTAACATGATTTTGTAGGATGTAATACTACTAAGTATGTACTTTTGGTTATAAAGCTACAATATACACAGGCAGTTTTATTTTGGTGTATGATGAAATAGTGATCTATGTTTTCCTTTTTTTTCTTATGATTTCATGTGGAGTAACACTATTTGGTACGTATTTTGCTTTTCAATTATCATTCAGATTCCCCAGCTCTTTTAGTGGGGAAGGGGAGGGGGTCCATTTTCAGTATTTATTACTCAGATTTGAGGTTGATATATGATGAACTGCTTAGTTCGGTTTCCCTTTTTTCTTTCTTATGATTTAGTGTGAAGTAACACCATTTTGTCTGTTCTTCGTTTACAATTCCAACATGTAGGGTTTATGCTTGTAATACTTAGGTTTTTGTTTTCAGTTTTTGTTTATATATGATTTTTGTGGGGTAACACTATTTGACTATATTTTACTTTTAGTTTTAATAAAAAAAATCCCCTACTCTTTTAGTGGGGGGGGGTGTTTTTGGTATTTATTAATAAGTTTTGGGGCTATAGCAAATGACATTTTGCATAGAATGTAAGACAAAATACTTATTTATGTTTGCCTTTACTTTGTATTATGATTCTGTGTGAAGTAACAATATTTTGTATGAATTTTTGCTTTCACGTTATAATGAAAAATTCCCCTGCTCTTTGTGAGGGGCAGTTCCACAGTATCACCAGAGCCTGAAACTGGCATCTCTTTGTCGGTGGCTTCCAGTGCTAATTCTAATATTTCTCAGAAAGTGTTGGCAGTAGATAAAGAACCTGCTACAGATTTACAGTAGGTATGTTTGGAACAAGGGGATTCTCATACTTCCCAAACAGATTATGATGATAACATGCTGGTTATCGGCCTTACAGTGGGAGAAGCCCTTAAACAAGCAGGATAGGTCAGACCTGATAAGCCTCAGCCATGGCTTTCACCTGAATGGCCCCCATTGACAATAGAAGAGTTTGACCTATCTAGTTTTTTGGAATTCCCATTTTCATTTGAATTAACACAAAACCTGGTTTTGCAGTTGCCTCCTGTACAGACCGAGGCTGTTATGGAACATTCCATGCCTGCACCTGAGTTTGGACATATAGACTGTGTGCCTTCTACCTCTACAACTAGGCCCAAATCTCCTGAGGCCTTTGCCCCCCACCCCAGCACCAGATGAATAATCTCAACAATCTGGTCCTTGGACATATGCAGGATTGTTTCACTCTCCACCAGAACCTGCAAAAAGAAGAAACGCCATCAGGGTCAAATACAGTAGGGGACTGAGCACTTTCCCTGATAGGGTCTATGTAGGCCAGCAGCTCCTAAAGAATAGCATGAGTTTTTCAGTATCAAAAATCTATGTCCTTATCCACACATCAGGAGACCCAAATTTTGATATCAGTTTCAAGACAGCTGCAGGTTTGGAATTATTTTAGTAAAGATACCAAGGTGTCAAATATACTCCAGCATGGTCATCTTTTGTGGCTCTCCCCCTTACAAAGCCTGTGTTTCGGACAATTACAGTTTTATTCAAAAACAAAGGGGGTTTCTGTTTTGGACATTCTTTATTGGTTAAAAACCAATTGCACTGTTTTGGACCTCCCTGACCCCATAATGGATTCGGAGCAAATCTGGACAGGAGGCTGGAAGATTCGGATTTGCCTGCCCCAAATCAGTGGCACCATCCAGCACCTTGCTAATTGTTTTTACCTGGGGAGGGATCAAGGATTCATCTTTTATGCAGGCCAGCCAAAGTCTTGCTTCCATTGTGGAGCCTACACCCATATGAATAATGCCTGTGATCAACTTAAATGCTCCCTTTGTGGGGGGATTGGGCACAAGCTGATCAATTGCCCAAATCCAGCTTTTTGCAATTTTTGTGACGATACCTCTCATAACTATAAAACTTGTCTGTGGGCATCTCATAACAACTGGCCTCAAACCCTGAAGAACAAGAAGAAGTTGTGTTTCGAGCTCAGCATCGATCTAGGCCAGATCCCTCCACATGTAAATGCCAACATAGCACAATGGGGGAACATGAAGTTCCTGCAAATGAACATACTGGGCAAGACCTTACTCAACCTTCATCCAGTTCTCCCAGTGCACAGACCATATCCCATCTGCAATTAGCTCAAGACAAAGCTGCTGTTGGTGAAGAGAAGCATCCCCCTCAGGAGGATAGTTCTGGATCTGTTCCTCCTAATTCCACGGCAGACATTTCAAATCCTCTGTTTTCAGATCCTTTATCTACAGATGTTCCAAATATGCCCCCCCCCCACCATGAATGAAAGGGAACAAAGTCACTCATGGAGACTAGAAGCAGAGCGGACAAAGAGCATGCCTCTAAAGTAGTTGCTACACCCACTGAGATTCAGACAAGAAACAGGTATTCTATGCTCGCTAAACATAAGCAGGGGATGGACACTGAGGATGATTCAGATGCTTCCTTGGTGGCTTCATCACAACCAGACCCCATGACTGACACTGAAATGGTATCCAGGGATTCAAGAAAACTGTATAAAAAAAAAGAGAAAGATTGAAACTGAAGTCACCAGCAAAGGGAGAAAATGGTTAAAGTGATTTTACCCTCCTAACATGCATCTAAATTTATGTTGTGGTTCCCTGAACACTAACAGTTTGAAGAATCCCAAAAGGAGAAATACAAATTTATCCATTCTCAGGGACTTAAACTTGCAAATTTATTTTTTGTAGGATGCAAGACTTCATACTGTTAAAGAGATATAGCATGCTTCTAGGGAGTGGTTTGGTCCTTAGGGGATGATCTGTGTTTAGGGGTGGGAATTTTATTTCAAGGCATGGGTTTCAAAGTTACCAGATTAATAGATTTGGTCCCCAGTAGAGCCTTAATTCTAGATGTAACTTATATTAATCAGAAATTTTGATTGATGAATATTTATAACCCCCAAACAAAATATCAAAGGGTAGAACTGATTAGATAAATCTGCCCTTTTTTATATACTACAAAAGCCATTATTTTTTTTTGTGGGGGGGACTTAATTGCATCCTGTCACTTGATGACAAGACTGGAACCACAAGAAAATTGTATAGTGATACAAATTTTTTGAACGCACTTTATCAAACGGCTAGACATAAAGATAGTGGACAGTCCCCCCTAAACACACATATATTAAGGGGAGACTGTCCATGAGGATTCATTTTATGTTTTTGTCAGAATGGGTTCCTGTGTTCTCTTATTCTACTGTTCCAATTGAAATGACTAATCATAAAGTGGTTAAAATAGGTCTGGGGACTCCCTCAAACAAACTAGTCTCTCAGAATACTTGGAGATTAAATGGTAGCCTGTGATTATGGCGACCGTGATTGAGTACTTTCAAAAAGGGTGACTCAGTCACGGCGCCTGTGCACAGGGCTACCAGACAGGGAGGGCGACCGGATGGGGGTCCATAAATATAGCGACAGGATGCTGCTACATGTACACATGGTGGGGGGTGAGGGACCACAATGAGCAGAAGGGAGGGAGGGAGGGTTTATGGGGCATACTAAGGTGGTGGGCTGCTGAGCTGGCCCTGTGGTGCCGTGGATTGGTGGCAGCCTAGGGTTGCGAGGCTGCCAGGTTCAGTTCTGGGCACGTATTCATTTTGTTGCACCCATCCGTGATTTTCTTTTCTCTTTTGCACCTTCCCCCCAACATGAATCCCCTGGAGTTGAGAATCCTTTAGTTGGGGGATGCGGGGGGGCCTGCATTAAAAAAAGTTTCCAGTGCCCTTTTGCTGTGCACTGGGAGTGTACATTGCCATAACTGATTTTCGGTGATGTACACTCGCCCTAACACCGATCACCTTTCCACAATTGCCATTATCACATGGAACTGAAACAATGTTTCATCTTTGGAGGACTTGGAATGTTGGAGAGGCAAGGAAGTCTGTGTTTGAATTATATGATAATTCTTTAATATGGTGGCAAGAGACTGAAAAATGAAGTACATAAGTGCTGTAGTAAAGCTGCTAAGTCAGCCTCTCTTCAAATATGTTTGAAATACTTGGATCTGTGTAAACAGCTCCAAAGATTAACTTCTTTGATGGTGGAGTCTGGGTATTATTATTCAGCCCAGATTGCCACCATTGAAAAAGAGATGAACACTTTTCAGTATAACAGAGTTCATACATTGTTTATAGGACAGAAGTTTAGCACCCGGGGAAGGCACAGCACGTAAATCCATAAGATAGCTGCAGAAAAAGGGTGGAGGAGAAGTACAGTATATGGAGGAATTACAACTAGCCTCTGGCAGGATTACCAACAGTAATATAAAGATGGAACATTTTATAGATACCCATACAGAAAATATTTTTGGTCATTCAGCACTCTTCCCTGATACTTTTGCAGAATTTTTTAGGACCCTGCATATTCCTGAATTACCTTTTGATGTGCAGGAGAATGTGCTCAAACCTATCTCAAAGGAAGAAATCCATATGGTAATTTCTACTTTAAAGAATGATGTTGCACCCGGCCTTGTTGGGCTTCCCCGGGAATTTTATAAAAAGGTTGTTGTCAGCATGTCTGATTTTTGGGTCATCATTATGTTTGCTTGCACGCATGTACAAGAAACATAGTGCCATCATCCGAGATTTCGGAGGTGTGTCACCTCCTCCTCACATTCAGTCAGTGTGTTGGCAGGCGCGGCCCCTGTAAGCCAATGCATGCTGGAGCTGTCTATGACAAGCTCCAAAATGCAGTGGCATACAGTTGAAAGGGGAAGCTACGCTTCAGTGAGCAGCGATCAGATATCACCTGCCATGTGCAGCTCCCCTACCACATGCACACACACATACACACACACACACACACACACATGCACGCATACTGCGTGTTGCCCCCACGCACATTCTCCCAGCCGGCGGGGGTGCCCAATCTTCATCGACTGTGCTGCGCCTCCCCAAAGCCTCCCAAATGCCACGCTGGGTGCCCACCCCAGTGTGGCAACTCCAACAGGTATAGCCGACAGGGTGCCCAATCCCCGTCGGCTCACTGTCTCCCTCCCCATGCTATCACCGCTGGGGTGCCCATCCCCATCGGCTTCACCCCCGAGTACAAGGTGCCATGCGGAGCCCACCCCAGCATGGCAAGTGATGCTTGGCTGATGGGGTGCCCCGCCAGCTGAACGCCCCAAACCATCCTTGTGCCATGCTGGGAGCCCACCCCAGTGTGGCAAACGTCCCGCGTCCTCATTGAAAAAAAACTGTGAAGAAAAATGGTCCCGCTGTAGTCTCCCTGGCCCCCCTCCCACAACCCGCACTCACCCACTGCGCACCCTGCCTCCCTCACACCCCTCACCCCATACTTACCTCCGGAGCTTGGCACGACGATCTTCGGTAGACCGGGAACACGTCTGCACTCTTCAAAGCTGACTAGGAACTGAGGAAATGCCGGTAAGCTGTATAATGGACTAGATAGGGGTTTTTCAACTTTATTGCATATCTCAGGCATTTTTTGGAATTTTTCCACCACATTTTCAACATGGGGTTTTTGGGACCCCTTTTCATGAATGATGTCACTGTCATGGCGTTATTCGGCCAGAAGGGTGATTTTGCAGTCACTGCGCAAAATCACCCTTCAGGCCTGAATAACACCATGACAGTGACATCATTCATGAGAAGGGGTCCCAAAAACCCCATGTTGAAAATTTGGTGCAAAAATTCAAAAAAGTGACTGTTTTATGAGCGTGTGTTGTGCAGTTGTTATGCAGGCTCGTAAGGTCACGAATTTTCAATATTTTCACTCCAGATTTTCAACATTGCCATTTTACCACACCTTCTTATGAGTAGTATAGCTGTCATTTTTCACATCTCACCCAAAACGTGTTTCCGCCCATGTAACGCACAATGGCGCAGTCGGTGTGCGAGATCAATGTACGGGACAAATTAAGAAAATCACAGTGACACTGTTCATGGGCTGAGGTCTTAAAATGGCTATGTTGAAAATTTGGTGAAAAATTCCTAAAATGACTGTTTCATTTAGCGCGCTAGAACAGTTCCTATGCATGCTAGTAAGTTCGGCGAATTTTCAATATTTTCACTCCAGATTTTCAACATTGCCATTTTACCACACCTTCTTATGAGTAGTACAGCTGTCATTTTTCACATCTCACCCAAAATGTGTTTCCGCCCATGTAGCGCACAATGGCGCAGTTGATGTGCAAAATCAATGTATGGGACACATTAGGAAAATCACAGTGACACTGTTCATGAGCAGAGGTCTTAAAATGGCTATGTTGAAAATTTGGTGAAAAAATTCCTGAAAATGACTGTTTTACGAGCGTGCGTTGCGCAGTTCCTATGCATGCTTGTAAATTTGTGAATTTAATATTTTCACTCCAGATTTTCAGTGTTGCCATTTTATTACACTTCCTTAAGAACAGTACAGCTGCAATTTTTCATATGTCGCCTAAAATGTGTTTTCGCACATGTAGCGCACAATGGTGCTCTTGGTGTGCGAAAGCAATGTTTAGGACAGATTAAGAAAATCACAGTTACACTGTTCATGAGCAGAGGTCTTAAAATGGCTATGTTGAAAATTTGGTGACAAAGTCCATAAATGACTGTGTTATGAGTGAGCATTGCGCAGTTTCCACGCACTTCGTAAGTTCATGACTTTGTAATATTTTCAGTCCAGATTTTCACCAGTGGCATTTTTCCACACTTCCTTATGAACAGTACAGCTGTCATTTTCCACAACATGGCTGAAGTGTGTTTCACACTTTCAGCACAGAGATGCATGGTCACTGTGGGAAATCATTGTTCGCACAGATAAAGAAAATCACAGTGACACTGTTCATGATCGGAGGTTCCAAAATGCCTGTGTTGACAATCTGCTGTAAAAATCCCCAACCTAATTATATTACGGTGTGCATTGCACAGTTTCTATGTACGCCGCGTGACTTCACCATTTTTTAAATATTTTACTGCAGATTTGCAACATTGCCATTTTTACACCTCCCATGAACAGTATAGTTGTCATTTTTACATCCTGTTCGATGTTTTTGCACCTGTGGTGCTAAATGTCCGAGTCACTGTGCATAAGCAGCTGGCTAACAAACTGATATTCCCTGTTCATGAGGCGGGTCACAAAAACATGTTGAAAATTTGGAGTGAAAATACTAATGAATGCCTGAGGTATTAGGGTTTCCAACCATAACACCCAACCGTAGAGAATGACAGGCATCAGGGTGTGACTTGGGATTCTTGCCTGTGATGCTCATACCATTCCACACCCTGCAGCCAGTGAGAGGCATCGAGGTATGCCTTGGACTCTTCGCCCCAAACTTCACCCCATTCTCTCCATATCGACCCATCTCACCGTATTTTCTAATGAAATGGGGTGCGATATGACCAAAGACCCAAGGAACACCGTGACACTTGTCAGTGTCTGCAGAGTGGGTGTGGTGAAATGGCGCGGGCCAATTATGCCTGACGACCCAAATGCACACCCCAATGCCTGCCACTCTCTGCAGGGTGGTGGTGGGGTTGGCTTCAGTTCAATACTTCACTGCCATTCCTATTATGCAGCTCTGTAACTTCTACACTACCACTGCCAATGCAAGCAAGCAAACATTCGGCATTGACAAATGCTTGTTTTTAATGATGTGTTGCAAGGGTATGTGCCTCTCCCCTCCTCTTTAGCAGATAGTTTGCTTATTTTCTTACACAAAATAGATGATAAATGAAATATTAATAACTGGAGACCAATCAGTCTGATTAATTCAGACTAGAAAATTCTTTACAAAATTCTTAGTGGCAGACTGGCTTTGGTGGCTCAATACCTCATATCCCCTACACAGACTTGTGCCATTCCCTAGCGTTCAATGCTAGACAACTTAAAAGTTATGTGGAGGTACATGAATGTCACAGTACCCCTGGTTATGTATCGTTTAGACCAGTCTAAAGCTTACAATGCAGTTCCCTGTGAATATTTGTTTATGATGTTACAGTATTATGGAATTCCTCTATTGTTCATAAAATGGTTACACCTACTCTACAAACACACATCCACAAGTCCAGTAGTTAATGGAAGGGTGGGAAGGCATATCCCATTATTAAAAGGAGTGTGGCAGGGGTGCCCTTTGAGCCCCCTGCTCTATGTATTTGCAATTGATACTTTGCTTAGGAAGTTAATTTCAGACATGGAAATTATACCCATTATGGGGGCATATCCTTTCCCATTGCTTTGGCATCTGCTGACGATGTTAGCCTTTTGGTAGCTGGCTCTTTATCAGGTGAAAAGGCTTTGGAGACAGTGCAGGAATTTTCTAGTGTTTCAGGCTCTTCACTTAATAAGCAGAAGAGCACGGGGATTGCTATTCTGGGACATATCACTGACTCAGTTACTTATACAGTATAGCTAGAATCCATATTAAGGACACTCTTCTTCAGATTTTGGGGGTCCTTTTTGGTACTCAGGATCCTGCAACCTTGAATTTGGAAAAAACTCCAAATAGCAGAGGATAAAGTAGATAAAGGGAAATCATATCCAATGACAAGGCAAAAAAGAATTTACATGATAAAGACTTTTATCATACCTATCTTCTTATTGAATAGTTATATTTACCCTCTCCCAGAAAAATTAGAACTCAGATTATATAATTTGGCTTTCAGATTATTGTGGGGCAGCAGGTTAAATCCTGTCACAAGAAGGGTTACTTATATTGGCCAATTAAGTGTGGTGGCTTGGACATGGCAAATCCTGTGCTTTTCTTCTTTATTAATTTTATATATTCCAATTTATTGCCAGTTGTTCAACATAGTCAGAGTACCTGGGCTCTTATTTTCCAGCCATGGTGCATATATTTTTTACTGAAATTTGAGACCCAGAAGTGGGGTGTGTTTAGAGCCATTCCCCCGGAGACAGCAGTATATGTTGTGGATTTTTTCCAAAAAATTGAAACAATGGAAAGTAACTTCTTGTGAATTAATACATAACACCAGGAAAGATGTATCAGAAAGTGTTGAATGCTCATTTCCTTACTTCACCTTGCTTTACATGCCCGAGTACTACTGAAGAAAGGTGTCTACTCTCTCAGTTAACCGACCCTAGGATCCTACAAAAGATATGGGACATTTTGTGGCTTTGTTGCCATGATAGGTTAAATGTTCATGGTAATCATTTTCATAAAAGTGCACAGGAGAGATTGTGTTTGAGAGAAAATTGTCATCACCAAGTTGAAACAATGCAGCATTTATTCTTTGATTGTTCCTATGTGATGAACTTTTAGTTCACTTTAGCCAAAGCTTGGGCAGTGCCTCAGATTGCTACAGTCACATATGAAATATTGGTTTATGAAAGATATATTACAGATTGGAAGCAGTTTTATCCCAGAATGCTTCGGGTCATTACTACCATTACTAAATGGGTTATCTGGCAAGTTAGGTGCCAATATGTATTACAACAAAAAGATTTGCAACTAATGGGGTTAATTGAAAAAAAATTACCAAAGAGGTGGCTTTAGTGTATTCAAAATAGCATTGTACTCTCCCGAAGCCAGTATTGGAAACTTGGTGGAGACACTTATCCAGGAACATATATTCTTAGTCGTAAAACATTTTTTTCTTGTTTTGGTGATTGCATGACTGTGTCCAGTAATTTTTTGAAACTCAATTGAAGTACTGTTTTGATAAGTGTGAATGTAAAAGATATTTGCATATGTTTGTTTGCTGTCTATTAATAATACCCCCACTACTCTTTTCTTCCTGCAAAGGGATTTGCTGCTTCCTGTATGGAGGATGGAGGATCCTGGAGCAATGGAGTTGGATGGAGTGACCTGAGTGGAGGAGTTTGCTTCCCTCCCCACTCAAAGTATGGGGGAAGCCAATATGAAATCTTCTAGTGTAAGCAAACTTAATGGAGAAAAAGGACCTGTGGTGTCTGATTCTGTGGCTGAGAAATTGTTTGAAGCTTGCTATACACCTGAGGTTTTAACAATCAGAGTTACTAAGACAACCAAGGAATGTTTAGATTCTGCAGATAAGGATGCCCCAGAGGTTGCAGCAAATGCTGTTGGAGGGGTTACCTAGTGAGAACCCAAGTCAGAATTCTAAGATGTTTGACCAGATGGAGGAAGCTAAACAGTGGTTGGAGGTTCAACTTCAGTAAAAGAAACAGTCACTTTTGCATCTTATAGTGGAGGAGAAAGAACGGTGCTCACTGGAAAAACAGTATAATCGTCTCAGGACAGATCTGTCAGTGCAGCAATCAAGAACTATGCACTGCTCCAAGTCAAAGCAACTTACAAATAAGGTATAGCAGGTGGCGTCAGAGGGTGCAACAGAGCCTCCCTTACAGTCTTTGTTTTCAAAGATGGGAACTGCGCTGCAAATAGGAGAGAGCAGTTCTCCGAATTTGCAACAGTCGGTTGGAAAACACATGCCAGGTGCTGGGTTATGTAGTGGCTCTAAAAAAACAGCAGTTTTCTCAAAACAGCAGCCACACATGGGAAAATGTTCATGTGCAGTAAGAAAAATCAGAGCAGCATTTGGAAACGGTGAACCTGAAACATCCATATAGCAGCCAATCCCAGGGTTTGAGACATGGCAGGCATTGAGGTTCCCAGATACAATCAGAGTTTCCAACAACTGAATGGTTAGTAGAAATTGCCCTTAAGGAAGCAGACGGGACTCAAAGCCCTACGGTACAATGGATCCATGAAACAGAATAGGACATTACTAATTTTCCAGATACCAGTAAATCAGACAGCACAGAGACTGCAGAGCTACTTCAGGACTCTGTCACAGTCTTGTCTGTAACAACGCAGGTAAAGCTTTCTTAGACATTATGTACTGGGACAAAGCAAAGGAAGGGGTTGCCTAAAATTATGACAGAGGGGCTAAATTCATCATCTTCTTAGAGACCTAGTATGTTACATAAAAAAGGGGAGGCATGTTCACAACATGATGAAGAGCTATTTAATGCAAATAGTAATGTATAAGCACACTCCTCCTCATGAATAGAAATGACTTGTGTTTCTGAGGAGGTGCAATTCTCTGCTAATAAAATTGAGGCAGACTATTCCCCACCCATTGAATCTGGAAGAGCTACAACCGTGGTTGAGCATGAAACTGTGGATATGTCTGCAGGTTCTTTTTTTTGCCAAAATAACTTTATTAGTTTTTCTATTATAAACATGAGCAAGAGTGATTCAATACAGCATTTTATTTTATTTTATTTATTTAGTTTTTGTTAACCGGGTAGGTGCACTAGCCAACAGGTGACTATTTTCAGGCACGACCCAGGAGACACAATTACAGTACAAAATAGGTCAGTTTAGTTAACATAATACAGGCAAAGGTACAATGGTACAAGTACAGACATACGATTTTCAAAGGCAGGCATACGGTTTCAATAGGCAGAGGGTACTGGCGGGAGATCACATTTAGGGGGAGAGAGAGAGGAAAGGGAAGGTAAGGGGGATTGTAGGATGACAAGGGAGGGTGTGAAACTGATGAGAGGTGGAGGGTAATGAACAAAAGGACAGAAGATAGCAGCTAACGGCCTTGCAGTGCTGGGCAGGGATACACAGCTGGGCTCGCGGAACCAAGGGACGGCAGAGCGGGGGATGAACGGCAAGTAGGAGGGAAGAGTGTTGCAGAAAGCAAGAGGATGAAACCAGAGGGTAAGGGGCAAGGAGGAGATTGAGGGACACAGTTTCAAAGTGCAGCATTTAGTGGGAAGGCACAAAGGGATCCAATAGCAACGGAGCCGGATCAGGAGAGGTGGCTAGGCTGAAAGCACGTACGGCAAGGGGCAGCGTAATTATGGCTTTAGCGGAAAAGGCACTAAGAAGACCCGGGGTTGTGGAACTAAAACCCGGCTGGGCTCAGGGACTCATGCGGCGAAGTACGGCTAGTTGTGGCTTTTGCGGGAAAAGGCGCTAAAAGGACCCGGGGCTATGGAGCTAGAACTCAGCTGGGCACAGAGACGCATACGGCAAAGTACGGCTAGATAACGTCAGGTAGGGGGGAAGAGTGTTGCAGAAAAGCAAGAGGATGACACCAGAGGGTAAGCATAAACAAAAGTATAGACTAATCGTACAAAAAAAGAAAGATTTATACCTTTTAAGTTGTAATATAAAAGGAAAAAGCAAAATGGTATAAAGTGGGTGAAAATAGCTAGTGTCAGTAGTTCAGAACAGCCTAAAGTATAAAGTCAGTGATTTAAGTAAATATAAGAGGAACAGGGTTTACATGGGCAAAAAGCAAAGTACATTTCACAAACAAACAACTGCTTAAGTAATTAGTACAAAGGAATAAAATTAGTACCAATCACTCAAAGAGATTGTAGCCATTGGGGGTGGAGGGGGAGGGGTTAGTGAGAAGAGGGGGAAGCAGGTCAGGGGACAGATATAACAGACAAAACCACAAGAATGAGTGCTATAGGACAAAACTCAGCTAAAGTGGGCTAGGTCTGGTCACATGAAAGCGATTCTTCAGCTGTTAGGAAGTAAATGGAGCAAAGTAGCTCAGGCGAATTTATCTACAAAAGGTTGTCAAATCTTCTGAAATACTGACAGCTTGCCCAAAATGTACTGAGAAGTTTTCTCATAATGGGCCATGAGGGACAACAAATTAAACCATTCCTCATAGGGAGAAGGGGCAGGCTCTTTCCAATGGTGCAACAGTACATGCTTGGCCGTTATCAAGGCACAATTCAACCAGAGAATTTGGTGATGATTTAAAGACTGATTAACCTGGGGAAAGCCTAGGAAGGCCAGGCATGAGTCTCTAACCCCAAGGTTTGGGATGACCAAAGAACATGTGGCCCATACCCTGCTCTAAAAAAGGTCTATACTGGAACAGGACCAAAGTATATTGGTTATAGAGGCCTGAGGGGAGGAGCACCATCAGCAATCACTGTTGCCAAGCAAACCAATTTGGTATAACCATTGGGACATTCTATAGGCCCAATGGAGAACCTTAAATTGTATGGACCATGCTTGCAATTCCCTGACAAAACAGCAAGCAGTAGTCCATACTTGGTTCCATTCTGATGCCGAAAGCTGTATACCCAATTCCAGATCCCATTTTTCTTTTGGGCCATCAAGAGGGACAGGAAGACAAACACATGTCCAAAGAGCTTTAAGTTTAGCTGATAAGTATTGCAGGTCTGCCAGTGCAGAGATCCACTGGTCCAAGGAGTGAGGTGGAGGGAGGAAAAGGATCTTAGCGATCTTTTGTCTTAACAATGCCTGAATCTGCAGATAATGCCAAAAGTGTTCAAGGTAGGCCATATTTCAATTGAAGATCTGTAAAAGTAAGTAGGCAACCCATCACAGAGTCCAAAAAATCTCATACAACAGAGATGCTTCTCTTCTCCCAGCCTCTACATTTTATAGGCTGGCCGTCAATGGTTAAAATGGGGTGGGACCAAAGTGGTTTAACTGACGAGGAGTTAGCTTCTCAGCCCAGCTGTCCAGAATATCGATTCCAAATGTGTCGCATATAGCAGGCATATGGCAACATACCCCTGTGCCAGCTCTACTGAAAGCCAACTGGATCTATGAGAAGTTAAATAAGGTGCATAACTAAGAACTGCCTAGTGGAGGATAGTAAAACCGTAAAATAGTTTTAGATCAGGAAGCCCTAACCCTCCCTCCCTCCAGGGACGTTGCAAAGTTTTAAGCTTAATTTTAGGTGATTTCCTTTCCCAAATAAATGTGGAAATTTTAGACAAAGGTTTTTTGAAAAAGGTACTAGACATTGCCAAAGGAAGGTTAGCCAACACGTATTGAAGTCTGGAAAGGGCCATCAATTTCAATGCATTCACATGACTCCACAGAGAGAGAGTCAGGAACTTCCACCAAAGTAAGTCAGCCTCAGTGGTTTCTAACATCCTCTGGGCATTAGCTGACAAAGTTGATATAAGAATAATACCCAGGCAATCAACCCCATCTGGGGCCCACTGGTAGGGGTAGGGGAGGAACAGCTCCTCGGTACAGGCTGTATTCAAAGGTAGCACTTGGGACGTAGTACTATTCAACTTATATCCAGATAATAAGAAATACTGAGAAACAATGTCCTGTAGAGCTGGAAGGGAAGTGGCAAAGTCTTAGAGGTACAAAGTGACATCAGCCACAAAAAGCAATATTTTATTAGGTATGTCACCCACCAGTATTCTGGGAAATTGAGGGCCAAATCTAATTTTGATGGCCAGTGGTTTCACCACCAGGAGGAACAAAAAGGGTGAGAGAGGACACCCCTGTTGGGCACCTCTGTGGAGGGGAAAGTAAGGAGAAAGTACCATATTTGTAAGAACAGCAGCCTTTGGGGAATTCTATAGTATTAGTAGCCAAATCAATGAAATAAAAGAGGGAGAGATACCAAATCTGGCAAGGGTGTCAAATAAATAAGCCCACTCCACCTTGTCAAAGGCCTTTTTGGTATCTAAAGACAGGGTGGCAGTTGGTTGGGCAGACTTACTGGCCTCCCAAATTAAGTCAAAGGTACATCGGATATTGTCAGACCCCAGTCGCCCAGGGACAAAGCCCACCTGGTCCGGATGTATAAAGAGAAGGATAAGAGATTCTATGCGCTTGGCAAGGATTTTTGCAAAACTCTTTACACCTATCCTTGCCTTTTTTGGGGTTTAAAGTAATGATCGCTTCGGAAAAGGAAGGAGGGAGGGTTCCTGATTTCCAAGTCTCGTTAAACACAAGTGTTAATTTAAGAGAAAGCATGTCAGAAAACGTGGGAAAGCCATTCGGACCAGGGGATTTGCCCTGAGCCATACTTTGAATAGCTAGCAAAACTTTAGATGTCTGAACAGGAGCAACAGGAGAACTGATATATCATTCGGGGACCTGGGGAAGAGCTAGGCCTGCATAAAAATTGGTCTGAAGTGAGGTGGGCTTCCAAAAAGTACAGAGTCTTGTAATATTCCTGAAAAGCTAGATTGATGTCTGCTGGTGCAGTTAATTGTGCACTGGTTGAGTCTTTTATAAGAGGGATGTACTTTTTGGCTGCATAATTAGGAAGTTGAGAAGCCAGCAATTTGCCTGGGCATCCACCGACCTCCCAGTATTTTTGGTTTAATCTATAGAGTGCGTATTCAGTTTTGTGCTGCAAGAGATCTTCAATTTCTGTTTTCAGTTGAAGGAATTGGGACTGAATGTGAGAATTGCCAGGGAGGTTTGGGGTAATGGAAAGTTCTACAGCTTTGAACTCATCTTCTTGAGTTTTATGGGGAGGAGTCCCTTAATTTTCTGGAATGGGACGCCTGAGGTATAAACTCTCTCCGAACCACAACCTTAAGTGTCTCCCATAAAGTGGCTTGGGAGCAGCCAGAGGACTCATTAAAATGGTAATAGTCCTGGATAGTCTGACGGAGGCAGTTCTGAATGCCTTCCTGGAGCAGGAGGGAGGTATTGAGATTCCAAATGTTATGCCTACCTGCTGACACATCCCAGGTAAAGGTTGACACAACCAGGGCATGATCTGAAATCAGAATGTTTCCAATACAAACATCCCGGCCCGGATATTCAAACTGCTCCAAAATGTGCGCAACAGCAGGAGCAAGCACAAACCAATTGCGCATATGCGCAACAGGTGCGATATTCAAACATGGAGCAGAACAAATTGCGCAAGCAGCCAACGTCTGAATATCGCACTAACTGCACCATAGCGCAACCAGGAAGGAGAAGCTGAGCAGAAATGTTGCGCTATAGCGCAACCAGGGCAGCCCAGCTGAGCAGTCCAGAGGTGCCATAGCGCAAGCAGAGCCCCCAGAGCAATGGAACTGCACATCCAGGGAGGCAGGCTGGGCCCACCGCCAGCCATGCCACACATGGGCACAGGAACACACTGCAGAACCAACACCACACCTGCACACCCCAAGCACAGCATCACTAGGGGTGTGACGGATGATCTACTGGCCCATGGGGACAAGCCAACAAAGCACAGCAGAGCCATGACACCCCAGCACAACCACTGGCAGGCTGAGAGTGCCACACACAGGGGGTTGACAACCACAGTGCACATCAGCTCCCGTACGCACAGCACACCCTGCACCGTGACCCCAAGACACCACCCATGTGCAGTGACTGGCACTGCAGGAAACCATGCATCCCCCCAGCACACGTCAACCCCATGCAGCACAGAAGCATACAAGCCAGACACACCCTGTGCACCCAGCAGTGGGTGGCAGCAGACGGCAAGACCAACAGAAAGTCACTGCCATGCTGGAGATACCTCCCCATGCACACACACACACACACACACACACACACACACACACACACACACACATATACCCAGGACCATACCACCCCAGATGGCATGTACACCACTGCAACTGAGCACCCATAGCCAGCTGCAAATCAGAGACCAACACAGTATTCATATCAAAATATAAATGTATATTTAAATTTACAAATACAATAACCAAAACAATAACAACTATTTACAACGGGGGGGGACGGGTACAAGGTAGGGGTGTTCAAGGGGTAGGGATGAACAACTTGGAGAGGGAAGGCAGAGTGGTAGGGATGGGAGAAGTGGGAAGGGTGTATTTTGCTAAGGCCCAGCCGGCTGGTCATCCTCTGCCTGGTTCTGCACTGTCCTGTGACGCCTCCTCCGCAGGCCATGGTGCCTGATGAACTGGAGGATGGCCTGGTTCTCCATGGACACCTGTGTCAGGCCCCGAATATCTTGTCGAATCCTCCAGAGAACCTCGAGGCCTAGGAAAATGGGAACACAGTCAATGGCTGTGACTGACCACAACCCTGAACACCACCCAACCTGCAAGCCATATAGCCCAATGTCCCGCACCTGTGATGGCATGCACCCACCCCACAGTGAACATGCACGGGCCATCACAAACAGGCGGCACCAGCTATAGCGCACCACTGCACACACACACTGCCCATGTCCATCACAGCACAAACAAGGCTGTCAAGTACGTGGCAACATGGTGCGATGCCAGTTACACAGCTATGTGCCCAGTGCATGCATGGACCACCAGTGATGCATACACAGACGTGCTGTGATACTGGACAGTGATGCATGTCACCTGTGTGCATACATATATAGATACATAGACAGTGTCGGGAAGATAAGGGCCTCATGGCCCACCCAGTCTGGCCATTTGAGCTTGTAAGTTCACTTTGTTTTCCTATAAGTCTGTTGCCCCTTACCCCTGACCTCCAGAATTCCTTTATGTCTATCCCGTGCATTCTGAAATCCCGTGATTGTTTCAGCCCCCACCACTTCCTCTGGCAGGGTGTTCCACTTGTCCACCACCCATTCTGTGAAGAAATTCTTTCATGTTTCTCTGAATCGTCCTCCCTCCAATTTCATCCCATGCCCTCTAGTCCTGGAACATCTTTTTCACTTAAAAATAGTGTTTTCCTGCACCCTGTTCCTCCTGTAAGATACTTGTATGTCTCTATCAAATCCCTCTCCTCCTCTCCTCCAGGGAGTACATGTTCAGTTCCTTCAACCTGTCTTCATCGGACTTGTGATGCAATCCATGCACCATCTTTGTTGCCCTCCTCTGAACCTTCTCTGCCCAGTCTATGTCCTTATGTAGGTATGGTCTCCAGAACTGTACACTGTACTCCAGGTGGGGCCTCACTAGTGTCTTGTATAGTGGAATTATGACCTCCCCTTTCCTGCATGGTTGTGTTGTGCAGGGCTAGTGGTCTCCCCCAGCATGCAATAGCATTCATGAAGTAATGATACTCACACTGCTCAAGCAGCTGGGTCTGCCGCTGATGCTGCTGCTGCTGCTGCTGGGGTGCAACTCCCACTGGCACTGGGGCCCTGGCATGGCCCTCCTCAACCCGGGCATGCATCCTCACATCCCGGCCTGTGGGAGACATATGTTGAGATGAACATCAGTGTGACTCAAAGCAGTCTGCCCCTGCCCCAGTGAGAGTGCCTGCCCACACAGCCAGACCCATTCATCTCACAGCTGCACACACTGACACAGCCAACCATGGCAGAGCCATCACCTATGCACAGCCACCAAAACACACTCACACCCCTACAGAGAATACAGGTGCATAGATGGTACACCCACCTGGCCTAGGCACCACGCCCCACCTGGCATGTGACCGCAGCTGATCCAGACGGTCCTGATCCCTCCGGTGGAGGTCACTGTACCGGTGCCGGCACTGCTCAGCTGACCGGCACCATCCAGTGACCCCCACCAGGTCAGTGGCCACTTGATGCCATTACCATGTAACCGGGCAATGGTGAGGGCTGCCTCACTATAAAGTGCCCCATAGTGGGGCTCTACTAGGGCCACCAAGTTGGCCAGTTCCAATGGGCTCCACGGAACAGCACTTCTCCGAGCCATGGTACCAACTTTACAGCAGGCAATATGGCACCCCGCAGTGCCGTAACCCCACATGGAGATGTTGCGCAATAGACCACCACAGGTTCCAATCGCGCTGTTCGAACAGTGCCGTCACTTCACATAGCGCTGTCACCAGACAGCGCAATAGGGCCGTACACATGGCAGCCGAACAGGGCCAGGGGGCAAAGGTCGGACACAAGGTCATGGGCAATGACGCAAGGCCACGCACAGCGCCATCTGACGTATAGGCATCCTGCGCGACCGACCAGCTGCGTACCAGTGCCACAGTGGACTATTGCACCAGTAGTGCCACAGCGCCATATAGTTGCCCAGTGCTGTAGCACCACTGGCACAATGGTGGCACATGGCCTGAATTGCCGATCGGCGCACAGCACATCAGCAGCCGCTGCAGATGCCTGTGTAAGCTATCTGGGCATGCGCGGTACGGTGTACCACACAGTCACCAGATCTGCGCCATTGGCTCAGCCGATCAATCAGGACAAGCAGCGCAAATTGGTGATATATTCAGCCGACACATGCAATCATCTGATCAGCCATTCAAAGGCGAGTAGTGGCGCGATTTGGTATGTCATTATAGTTGCTCCACTCCTAATTTGCATGCATTGCACTATAAATGTGCGACACCGGGCCGCGCTGGCCAGATTCGGGTTACTGCAGGTGAGAGGTGAGTTGCATGCTGTGTGATGTTCTGGACAATGGTCATGGGAAAATGCTGTAGACTGCACAGTGAGGTGTCCACTTGCCCCTCATACAGATCGCCATGACCAGCAGAGCCAAGGTGAGGGTGAGGACGGTGGGCGTAGGAGGAGGCCCAACTTACCCCAGCAGAGACAGAGGCCCTCTTCCAGGCCTACCTGGATGAGGAGCCAGTACTGAGTGGGACGGAGGGGCACTCTCAACCCATGTGGCTGCATGGGAGGGGGTGGTTTCGGAGTCGTGAACCTGCACAGAAGCCACCAGCGCTCCGCAGAATGCAGAAGAAGATGGGGACAGACTGCAGGAGGTTGAAGGAGAAGGTGGCAGCCTTCAGGGTGGCACGTGCTGGCACTGGCGGGGGCCCACCAGTGGTGTTGGAGCTGACCCCGGCTGAGGGGACACTGGTTGCATCAATGCAGCAGAGCGCTATTGAGGGCATACCAGGAGGTGGATTCCAGACAGGTGGAAGCCCATCACTGCACGGTATGACATGGTGGTGGTGTTGGGGGGGTTGGGGGGAAGGTTGTTCACATACACTCACATGTACTCTCTTTCTGTTACAGATCCTGTTCATCTTTAGGAGAGGAGACGGTGGTGGGTCCAGGCAGTGATGATGACCTGCTGGACATGGAGGAGGGTCCATCCACCTCTATCACCAGCCAGCAGGCACTGCAGCAGCATGCACGCTGGGCCGCCAACTCTGGTGTCGGTGATTCAGGTGCGGGGTGCACAGCCTGTGTTCAGCAGTCTGGCATGCAAGCATGCCAGCACGCCAGTGACTAGGGCTGTAGCACGACCTGCACCATTGATGATGCAAGGACCGCAATGGGCAGTGATAGTGTGTGTCCCATGACTGACACACAGCAGGCCAGCAATGCCCCTGGGCCTTTCTGGTTCCAACTTGTGTACCAGTATGCTGGCACAGTCCCAGGCTGTGCCTGTCAGCACTGGTGGGGCAGCACCAGTGGCTGTGCAGGTGTCTGGCACTGTTGCTAGCACAGCGGTGGAACGAGTGGACCCTGGGGCACAGCAGTTGGTGGGGCAGCAGCAGCAGTCACCCACCAGGTCTGGGGGTACAGTGTCAAGCGGTGGCACATGTCCGCTGCCCTTTGATCCACCCATTCCTGGTCCTGGCGAACAGCGCCCACCCTCAAGGGGTGTTGTGCATCAGGACCTTCCACACCCTGGGGGACAGGATGCCGTTGGGGCACAGTACCCATTGGACGAGCACACCCGCCTGCTGCGGGAATCAGTACAGCTGCAGAGGCGGGTTGCAATGTCCGGTGGAGGCACTGTCTGTGGCTGTGGAGCAGCACAGCAGGGAGTGTGCTCTGGACCGTGCAGAGCTGGTGCGTATGCGGACGGATGTGACCACCGCCATTGACAGGCTGACCCAGGCAGTGGTCTCTGTCGGACGCATTAGGGCACACAGTCAGGTGCCCCTGTACCGCACACCCCACAGTTCACCTCCACCCCCATTCTCGGCGTTGGGGACAACCAGGCCTGTCGACGCCGGGTTCTGCTGTGGCTATCCCGGCACCCTGGTGCAGATTTGTTCGCATGCTGAGACCCTGTGTGGGCAAGGTCACGCTCATGCAGTGGGACCCCTGGTGGTGCAACAGTGCCACCCCATATGGCCCCTGCTCAGCCTGTCAGTGCTGTTGGTCACAGCGGGCCACCCACGCATCCCGCTGTGGCCATGGGACAGTGCCAGCATGACCGAGCTGTCTCTCGGCACGGGCCCTGTCTGGTGCTGCCATGTGTGCAATGTGTGTCATGGTGGGCAGTGCACTGCTGGGTGCTCTGCTCTGCCACGCCGCACATGGACCACCTGCACACCTCCCAACTGCTGTTCACAGGTGCGTGTGCATGATGATGCCTGCATTGTACTGTACACCAAGGTGCAAGGGTGCCCAGCATCTGACACACGTACTTGGACAGTACAGGTGGTGGGGGTGGTCGGTGGTGCTGTGTGTTAGCAATGTCGGTTCTGCTGTGCTGTGCATGTGCCCATGTATGCTCTGTGCCTGGTGTGTGTGTGTCCATATGAGTGCTCACCCTTCCCTGATGGTGTGTTTGCATGCCTGGACCCTTCCACTCCCCTGGCCATCATGCATCCCTGGTGTGTTACCCTGTGTGCCTGTGGTTTGCGCATGGACAGTGTTGGTTGCACATGTCCCCTTGACTTACCTGTGTTCTGCATAGTGCTCCTCTGTGATGGTGTCCCGATGCAGCTGGGCCTGCCGGATCAGTCAGGGGTCCCACCGTCCTTGGGGGCTGCTCATCACCATCAACACCGGCGCCACTGGCGTCCCCATCGCTGTCCCCCTCTTCAACCTGTACGGCTATCCCATAGTCTTTGGCCATGTTGTGCAGGATGCAACAGGCCAGGAATATCCCACAGGCCTTTTGGGGGCTGTACTGTAGGGCACCGCCGGAGGTGTCTAGTCATCGGAAGCATGCCTTGAGCATCCCAAACACCCGCTCTATGATGTTGTGTGTGGAAACATGTGCCTCATTATAGCGTTGCTGCGATGGGGTCATGGGGCACCAGTACGGTGTGAGCAGCCAGGGATGGAGTGGGTATCCACTGTCACCTGTGTGGAGATAGTGGAGATCAGTCTCATGTTCAGGTCCATATTGCCCCATATCCCTGTGTGCCACTACCATGGCACCTGTGGCATTCCCACCCTTGCCCCGAGTTTGCATTCCATACAGGTGTACTCACCCACTAGATGTCCTGTGTTGATGTCCCCACTCTCGAATCGATGGCACAGTGTGGACTGATACCATATGAAGGCATCATGTGCTCCACCAGGGTGTGTGGCACAGACATTGATTATGCACCCAGTGGCATCACACACCACCTGGCAGTTGACACTGGAGAATCCCTTTCTGTTCCTGTATGCGAGCCCATCGGGGCCAGGTGGCATGCAAATGGCCACATGGGTGCAGTCTATGGCCCCTAGCATGCCAGGCATATGTGCTACCCTGTGGAACTCCTGCATGTTTGTTGTACGCTCTGCCGCGGTGCTGGGGAAATGGATGTACTCCACAGCATGTGGCAGCAGTGCGCTGAGGAATTGGGTGAGGATGCATGACGTGGCCGACTGTGTGATGCCTGTGGTGTCCCCTGTCGGCCTCTGGAAGGTGCCCGTGGCGAGCAGGCACATGCAGGCTGTCACCTTGGTCTCCACCGACAGAGCGTGACTCCGTCGTGAGGGTGCCTGCATCACATCACTGCACAGCTCACAGAGCCGTCTCAGTATTGCCCTGTTTAGGTGGTACCAGCCCACGATCTCTACATCTGTGTACAGCTCAAAGCTGATGCGGGCACAGTACTGCCTGTTGGGGGCATACCACCGATGGGCCCTTCCACGGCCACGTCCCCTTGCAGCATGCATTCTCACCCCCCTCATTACAGCTTCCATGTGGAAGCTGGCACTGTCCATCTCCCTGGCTTCTGACCCCCCCAGCTGGTGTTGCTGTGTTACCCCGCTGTCCTCACTGCTACTTCCACTGCACCGGCACCCCCCACTGGCCTCTACAGCCTATGGCCCACGCTTTCCTTGCCTGCCCTAGCCTGTCTGTTGTCTGTCTGTCTGTCTGTCTGTCTGTCTCTCTCTCTCTCTCCCCACTTGGCAGCCTTGTAGCATTCTTGCACCGCTTCCTTGAGCCTTTTATTTTGGCTCATTTCCGCTAGTCATAATTCGGCTGTGAAGCTTATTGCGCATGCCCAGCTAGTCTTTGAATATCGCATTGCACTCTTTATGCATGGATCCACCCCCTTCGGCTGCACATGCCTTCATTTTCATTGCGCTGTTGCTCAGCATGTTTTCGGTGGTGCAACTGCCTCCTTCTGAATATCGCAAAATGGCGCAATTTTGGACTTGCGTATGCGCAACCCTGTTGCTCATGGCGCAACCCTTTTGAATATCCGGGCCCTCATGTTTTAGATAACACAACTGAGGAGGCTAAAATAGCATCAAAACAACTGAAGGGGTCGTGAGGCATGGAATAATATGTAAAGTCAATAGTGGATGGGTGGAACGCCCTCCAGAGGTCATAAGGACCATGGTCTCGGAACAGAGCAGATATGTGACATGAGAGGGTAGCTTCATGTTGGGTATCAGGGCCCGAATGATCCAAGAAAGGGTCTAGGGCTAGATTAAGGTCTGCACTCAGTATAATGGAGGTGGGAATGTCTGGAAGTTCAGTCAAGACATAATGAAAGAAGGTAAGGTTAGGGTCATTAGGAGCAGATGCACTACCTAAAACTAGAAGGGAGCCTAAATAAGTACCATGGATCAGCACTTAGCAACCATCCGGGTCCTTAAATTCCCATGATATGCCAAGCTGGAGATTCTTCTTGCACAGAATAGCAACCCCTCTTTGCTTTGAAGTATAAGCACTATAAAAATGTTGTCCCACCCACATGCTACCCAGCAACTTGGAGTCAATTTCCACAAGGTGGGTTTCCTGGAGGAGAGACACATCACAAGGCATATCACGAAGGAACTGAAGGACTGTTCTTCATTTTTTAGGTTTATTTAGGCCCCTCACATTCCAAGATACAACTCAAAGAGAATTTGAATTGTACATGGTAATAATAGCCAGGACTAATGAAGAAATTGAAGAATAACTCCAAGGTGGAACACACCTTCTGTACCTCCCTATCCCCACCCATCCCACCCAGAACTGTACTGAAATGAAATATGAAACTGATTGTACAATACCAATAAAAGTACATTGGCAAATACAGTAATGAAAACAGATATCTTCAGGAAAAGAAAAGAACTGACAAATAACAAACCCAAGCTGGGATGCACTGACACTCTTGACAACAACCAACAAAGGAAATCTAAAAGGGGTTTGAAAGCGGTCCCAAACCCAGTGGAGGCACACTGGTCACTTCCTTAAGGGAATATATTGGGGGGCTATTAAGCCATTGCTAACACAGAGCCTGGGAGGAGAAAAAAACCTATGGAATTCTACTGCCTCCTGAGCTCCCCTCCCTATCTAACCTATGGGGGTACACTATTCAGCGATTGTGGGGCTCAGATGCTAAAGGACGTGAGGTAATTACATAAAAACTTTCAATTATAAAATCAAAGAAGGGCTTGACAACTAATTCCCACACACAAAATAAGCAGAGAAATGTCCAATGGAAGGGAGATTCAGCATTTTGCAGTTATCAAAAACTAGGTAGGAGATTATTATTCCAATGTAATATAGAAGACTGGTCAAACAACATGCATCAAGCAGGGGCAAAAGGGTAAGCTTTAAGAAGAATTAGGGTACACCTGAGTAAAGAAATTGTGTGATGGAGACAGCCTTATATATCAAACTAAGAACATGAAAAAAAGCATGTAAATCTGCAAAAAGCAGAAATGAACTAGTACCCCTGAAACAGACTCGAGAAAGGAGGGTAGCTACTGGGAAAGTCAGAAATCTGGTAAGAAACATATGGGCAACCAAACCAAAACACCCTCCCCCTTCCATCCCCACCCACCCGGTCTCATTAAAATCATTGTCAAAAGGAACCTTAGAAAGTGCATAACTGGTAACAAAATGAAACAGGAAATATAATACAGGCATGCAAGAGATTAAATCAACCTGCTGAACAACAGGCTCAGTAAACATCTATATAAAAATCTGGCAGCAAAAAAGACTAAGAACTAAATTGTAACAGCAACTGGGCATATTTAAAACAAGCAGTCATGTACAGAATTCTGGATTGGTGCTTAGGAACAGCGAACATTATTATCAACAGGTGCTTCATTCTATATGGAAGTAGACAGCCTATAGTCCAAATATAAAGCACTGAAAAATCAAGTAAAAATCAGATAAGAGGCAAGTAACAGTCAAATAGGAGCCCTTCAAAGCTGAAACTGAAGCAAGGAGAATGCTCTCCATAGCTGGTCCTGCATACAGTGTCCAATGCTGAAGAAGCTCGAAATTCAAGGTTTCATAAAGTAAAATAACAGTGTTCTGTTTGGGAGCCAGAGCTGAAGTAAATAATTGAAGGGTAAAACACAATTGGCTCCACCCACAAGTTCTGGAAGAACAGCACTGCCTGGAGAAAATATAAATGACCTGAAAAGATGGTCCAAGCACAAAATTAAAAAGTCCAGGCATTATTAAAGCAAAAGTAAGGCATGGAGAACAGGGTTGATCCCAGCTGAGAGAATGAAAGAAGACTGTCTGTTGACAGCAACTCAAAAGATTAGCCTCTGATCAGAACAACAGGAACACGCACTGAAGGTCCAACTTCTGGGATGTGACACATCAGGTTGCTTGTTTCACCGATGAGACCACTCTGTCTAGTGGGCTAATTTCCATCTGGTCTCCCACAGCAGCAATCGGAGCTCCCATTATGGCCGAAGAGGATGAAGGTCCCATGTGTAGTTAATAGAAGCGATCAGCTTCTTCGGGAGACTGCAACTGGTGGACTTGACCGTGGAGGGTATAGAGCAGGGTAGCTGGATACAACAGGGCATATGTTATACCCTGATTATGCAAGCCCTACTTCACTTTATCAAAGACTTGCCTCTTTTCCAGAATGCTCTTCAGGTAATTGGGGTAAAATTATATGCAGATGCCATTTACCAGGATACCCTTCATAGCTCAGGCTTTTGCCAATATAAGTTCTTTATCCTGAAAACATATGTAGTAGTTTGAAGATGAGCAGCTGGGGCTTCATAACAGAATGGGAGATCTGAGCGCGCCGAATTCTGATAGTGATTTGGAGGATAATCATAAGGCCAATGAAAACAGGTGTTTTTTAGGCAACAATCAAGATGTGGAAATGTTAGATCATATAGAACACAAAGAGGGAAGGGGAGGAGGAAGAGGGAGAGGTATGAGAGGCAACAGAGGAAAGCAGAACTACAGAGGGAGACAGAACTGGGGGGGGTGAGGAGATCTCCACACCCAAGGAATCTGAATTGGAGGTCATAAATTTGTCGAATATACAGTTAACCACTACTCAGACCCAGGTTCTGTCCAAGGGTTTAAGCTTTGTCCCTACTATTAAAGTTAATCCTTTTCAAGTTGAATTAGATCTATTCAGATTTTTTAGAAAGATCTATTTGAAAGACCATTTCAATATGGTAAACTCACTCCCTGTGATATGTGATACAAACAGGGAAATTACTCCTTTTAAAAAACCTTCCTCCTACAATCCCCCACATTCCAATCATTCTATTAACACCTTTTGTAATTTGGTAACTGGAGATGTGCATAAACTGATTAAAACTAATAACACTAAATATTATGCACAGAATATGACAATACAAGAAAAGAAAGCTATGCAAGAACTTAAAACATTGGATTCAGTAGTGATAAAACAGGCTGATAAAGGAGGTGCAGTGGTGGTGTGGGGTTTGGATGATTACAATAAAGAAGTAGAGCGTCAATTAAAAAAATCAAGATTTTTATCAAAAGATCAATAAAGATCCTGTAGAACTGATAAAATCTAAAGCAGACTCCCTGATTGAGTGTGGTTTGAATATGGGAGAGATTACTAAAAAGAAGCTGATTTTCTTAAAGTATCCAGCCCAAAAAGACCAGCTTTGTACCTCCTGCCTAAGATACACAAAAATACTTTCCCTGTGGTTGGGCTACCAATTGTCTCTGCTAATGAATCTGTGACTGAAAATATGTCTAAGTACGTAGATTTTTTTGCACAAAAATTTGTTCCAGACCTCCAATCTTATGTGAAAGATATAAAAGATGCTTTAAAAATGTTGCGGGATGTAGTGATATCAGAGAATGATATATTGGTCACAGTAGATGTGGAAAGTTTATATTCTAACATTCCCCATGAGGGTGGTCTAAATGCATTACAAATAAATTTAAGTCAAAGGAATAAGACCAAACCTAGCACCCAGTTTATATTAGAGCTGGCACGATTTGTACTGAAAGAAAATTATTTTTGGTACAATGGCTCTTTCTACATTCAAACAAAGGGTACTGCGATGGGAACTACTTTTGCCCCCAGTTTAGCTAATTTGTACATGGGTGAATGAGAGGAAATCAATATCTACAATGAATTAAACAACATCTTTTTGAAGTATATAAAACTATGGAAATGTTACATTGATGATTGTTTGATGGTCTGGACTGAGACTATGAATCAATTACAACAATTTATGGAATACATAAATCACACTAGTTCCCATTTAAAGTTTACGTATGAATGTAATATGGATAGCATTCCGTATTTGGATATTTTGGTTGAAAAGAATGGACATGGACTTTCGACAAAGTTGTATAGAAAGACTCTGTCGAGAAATACTTTATTGAAATATGATAGTTGTCATCCGAGATCTGTTATTGCTAACATTCTGAAAGGACAATATATTAGAGCAAAACGAATTTGCTCTGATGAGAAATCTTATGATGAAGCGAAAAAGGAAATAACAGATAGATTTACTGAGAGAGGCTATGAACCAGAAATTTTACTTAATGGTTTACATATGGTCAAAAATATGGATAGGGAATCTTTGTTGGAGAAAGGAAAATGAAAAAGACAAGTTGATTTTTATTACAGAGTTTAATTCTTTGGCGCCCAAAATTGGTAAAATTATTCGTAGACATTGGAATGTCATCAATTCAGACCTAAGACTGAAAGAAATAAGGTGGAATTGCCCCATGATTTCTTATACTAAGGGACAAAATCTGAAAGATATGCTGGTCAGATCATATATTCTTCCCAAAAATATAGATGTGCATAGGAATTAGTTGCCTTGATCTCCCAGAGGCAATTTTCGACGTGGACGCTGTGTCCACTGTTCCAACACATCAGATGTTAAATGTTTTCATCATCCTAGATCCAGGAAGAGTTATGATATTAAGTCCTTTATTAATTGCAATACACAAGGTGTAATATACATGTTGGTATGTCCGTGTGGCATGCCTTATGTGGGTCAGACAAAAAGATCTCTAAAATTAAGAATAGGGGAACACAAAGGGGCTATCAGGAACAAAAATATGGATTATGCTATAGCCCGTCATTATCAGGAAGTTCAACATGGGTCCCCTGCTACTCTTAGATTCATAGGCCTAGAAAAAGTAGATGTTGGGTTTCGTGGTGGAGATTTAAATGTGAAGTTACTACAAAGAGAAGCTTTTTGGATCTTTGAACTCAACACTATTGCACCATTTGATCAAAATGATGACATCCCTATCTACAGTTACCTTTAATGTATAACAGCAGTAGTAGCTATTGTGTACTATAAGGGTAAATTACATGTGAATATGACTTTTCGTGCTCTGTTCACATAAGGAAACAAGACTTTCTGGCTCTGTTTCCATTTTTGGTGTTTTTTTTGTACTTTTATAATATATTTGTCTTTTTCATCTAATTATTTGTAACATTTGCACAACTGATTGTCATGGGTTTGAGGTGCACGTATGTTAATATTCATGACTATGACTTGACGTGCTCTGGCCAAGAACTAAGAGAATATTACTTGTTCGGCTCTGTTCTCTTTATTTATTTTAATTTTGTTGTATGTTTTTTGGTTATAATCTCTGTATTTTTTCATTCGATTTCTGTAGATGTTTAAAAGACGTATGTTGTTTTGTATGGTTAATTCTTTTTGTCCCTTTAAATGTTCATTGTATTTAAAGGGAGGAGAGATGGAGATTCATCATGCTCTGAGGAAGACCTGGATTGGTCGATATGTAAGCGTGACGCAGTGTGACGTTTTTCTTCCGTGTGGGGATTCTGCGGTTCATGCGGCGGTTATGGCGAGTGTGCTTGATGTCTTTTCATAGACATGCTGCATTTGGTACACCTCTGGGTGTGCCTTGGTGGTTTTTAGCGTGTGTATACTCTTCTTTTCGACTCAGTAACTTTTTCAGTCGATTTGAATGCTTTCGGCACACATTGGCATTTTACCTGTTTTTTCGCCTGCGCTGCATAGATACTTGCTACTTGTTCGATATGCCATCTGTGTGAATTGTTTTTTCCACTTGGTCCTGAGACTACTTAGATGGTGATATACGAGATTGGGTGAGATTGAACCATTTTCTATGTCTTGTGCCCTATTTTGTGCAATGCATTTTTTGTAATAAAATTAAAGTATTGTGCTGACCCCAAATACTTTCAGTCTGCAATTCCATATAATTATCAGCTCTTGGGGTATATGTGCACTTTCTGCTGTTGAGACTTCTACACGTCCATGTAATTTTGGACATTTTTTGGTGATACATGTGATTGCTTTACTTGGACAATGGGATATAACACATGCCCAATTGTTTTTAGTTGGGCAGGGACAAGGGTGTTTTGTTTTATATGGGCCAACCTAAGGCATGTGATAGATGTGGGGCACAGAATCATCTAAGTAGTGTGTATGACACAATAAAATGTGGATTGTGTTCTGAGGTAGGACATAATAGTAAGCAACATGCTAACAAAATAAGATGTAATTTATGTGACGAAGAGGGGCACTCCTATAGGTCTTGTTCATGGACCTTGAACAATAGGGGTAACATTATGGACCAGGTTAAGCAGGATTTTTATGTGAACATGGCCCAGAAACCTGACAGAGGACAAAGTTCGTACATGAGGCCTGGTGGTGAAGGGATGTGTCCCAGGCCATGCCCTGTATGAATAGTGATGGATGGTGAATGACCAACCACTTCTATCGAACCTGCTCAGCTTCAAGCACAAGTTTCAGCTAACCTTTCTGTGGAGGTTGCCCTAGGATAAATGAGTGTATCTATGGTGGATGAAGATACTCCTGTGTTACAGTAAGATAAGGAGGTGTGCATGGAAACAACAGATAACCCTCGTGTGGAGCCTGGCAATGCAGAGGCTGTTGTATTAAAAGAAATACCCTCCAGTACACCAAAATCAAAGGTGTTTAAAATGGATACTGGACAGAGGAAAAAGAACGGACCTCCGCAGTGTAAACTATCTAGATGTGCCTCTATAGATGTGGCAAATTCATATGAGGTTTTGTCAAATAAAGAAAAACTAAGAAGAATCGGATGGGTCATCTCTTTCTTCCTCTCAACCAGACCCCTCCTCTAGCGCAGAGGATCCTGGCCCTGACCCAGGTACATTGAAAAAAAGGAAAAGCACAAGGCTGAAAAAGAGTAGGAAAGAAGTGGGAATTTGAAATAATGACGATTAGCAGTATCCCTTTTTTCTCCTCTCTAATGAGCAGTATTGTAGTAGCTCATTTCAGAATTGCCTCTATTAATGTAAATAGTATTCATCATTTGTAAAATAGGGTCACAACCTTTGCTATATTGCAAGATATGAAAGTGGATGCTGCTCTCCTTCAGGACACCAGAATACACATCTTACAAGAAATAAAACTGGCACAGAGGTCTTGGATGCATGGTTCTTCCTTCTGGTTCCTGGTAGAGTCCTTATTTTGGATATACAGTAGAGAGGCTTGCCATTAAGACTGATTAACCTATATTGCCCTCAAAGTAAGACAGCCTGGATAGAGGTCTTTAAATTAATAAGCCTTTTTTGTATACTACAAAAGGAATAATTTTTGGAGGAGAATTTAACTGCTTGTTCCTGCACCTGGCTCTAGGAGAGGAGGCAAAAAGATTTACTGTGACTCTAATTACTTACATAACATGATAACCTTAGCATCATTCGCAGATGCTTCTTTGTCGTCCACAGTAACCCTAGAACATACTTTTTTAAAGCGGCCTTATCTACTCATAATGATTACTTTTTTATATCTCCATGGGTGAAATGTAATAACTTACGTACGGTTCCCATGGAAACTTTAGATCATAAGTCTATTGTAGTTACAGTTGGTTAAGACTTAGTCCCTGTAGCTAAACCCCCTTTATGGTAGTTTATTAATTGGTTCAAGCTCAGTCTCTGTAGCTAAACCCCTCTATGGTGACTTATTTTTCTATATTTGAGGACAAAAAAACATGTAGAGTCATTCAAGGGACTTTTGGCTGCAAAAAGTACTATGGTACAGTAGGTTTCTTTGAAAATTTGGTGGATTGGTGGGAACAAGTTTATTTTATTTAGCTTTTGTTGACCAGGTAAGTGCACTAGACAAATCCTGCCTATTTTCAGGCACGACCCGGGGGAGGGGAATACAGATGAATGCCAACTGACCTTGAACCAGATTAAGCTGTTGGTGGTATTTTTAGTGAATGAGGGAAATTTGGCCAGGACACCGGGGAAATTCCCCTACTCTTTTCGATAAGTGCCATGGGATCTTTAACATCCACCTGAACTACCACCAATCCAGGCAGATGGGACCTCTGTTTAACATCTCATCCGAAAGACGGCACCTCAGAAATGCAGTACCCCTCTCATGCTGCATTACAGTGTCAGTACTGGGATATTAACCCAAGTGCCAGATGTGGGAACTGAACCCACAGCCCTCTGATCTCCCGGCCTCAGAGGCGAGTGTGCTACCTACTGAGCCACTGACACTGCTAAAAGTAAAAATAAAATAATTTTTTATATATGCAGCTAAAAAGAAAACACAAAATACTTATATAAGATATATAGGGCCAGATATTCAAAACTTTGCACCAGGGCAAAATTAGCCCTGCCTGGCGGGCAGACTTAGCATGGACACAAAACCCTGCTATATTCAAAAGGAATAGCCTGGGGCAAACAGCCTCTGAATATAGCATGCAAATGAAGCTGGACAAACGGCTGGGAGTGCAGGGCAAACTTAGCCTTGGAATAAGACAATTCTGAATATAGCAACCAGGAAGTGTAAACCACAACAGCAATACAGTGCACAGCGACGTGAAGGTAGGTAGAGGTGAATTATGTGGCCAATGTGTGTGCCAGCAAATGCGTGGACCCAGTACAGCTGCAGGCAGCAGTACATGTGAAAGTACAGTGTGCAAAACTGTATAATATTCCCCAAACCGTGTGCACAGCACTAACAAGTTTGCGCAGGTTTAGCACAGAGTTAAGTCATTTGCCCGGGGCTAAACTTTGCCATATTCAAAAGTGACATGCAAATGAGCCTACTTAGGCAGTCTCTGGGCAAACATCCAGAGTAGTATCTCATTATGCCCTGATTTGCATGCAGTTTGCCCAGCATTACTGCAGGGTCCCACAGCTCCACCTGTAGGTCAGTCTAGCAGTGCATGATGGTAGCTGCAGGCTACATGTATACAGTACAGCATAGCATATGGTGCCCCAGGGGAAAACACAGTATAGGCACAGGTGGTGGTGGTGCTGCATGCAACTGTCACACTGTAGGTCATGCTACAGTGCACAGCAGACACTACAGTAGCAAGGGGGCCAGTAGTGTGAGGGACACAGCAATGCTTATAGTTTGTAGGGCAGTGATGACCACTGCACTGTGCACAGTGACAGGCCCAACTTGCAGGTGTTTACTGACAGTGGACATTACTGTTACACTGTTGTGTGACCCACAGATGCTGCACCTCTGGCATGGGATGCTCACAGTGACATATACATGACCGGCTGTGTGTGTTGTGGTGTTTGTACAGCTGTGCGGAATGTGGCTGGGGGGGACACGTACGATCAGACAGGCACACCGGTGTTGGGGTATTCCCAATATTGGCCCATGTGCACTGCATGATGTGTCCCAGCCATGTGGCTGCACCCAGTCTGTGGTGCAGCCCAGCCATCCATACACCCTACCCTCAACACCCTCCATGCCCACAGTGCTGCATGTGTGTGCTGGCATCTTTTGGTGTCCACAGAAGGGTGATCTGCAGGTGTGCTTTATGGCCACACTGCCATGGTGTCCACTGGAAGCTGGATCACCACTTACTGCCTGGCATGGCTGGGATTGGATGGCAGATGGTGCCATCATGTGCAGCATGGCTTCGTGTCTGGTCTTTTCTATGTGTCATATTTATTTGTTAGGGTCGCTCAAAGCTCATGTAAAGCTTAGCAAGGCAAATGTCTGCACATGGATTGCCCAGGGTTAAGACTACCTTTTCCTAGTCAGTAATTTGTACCACACAAAGTGTCATGCTAAGTCATGCAAAACCACTTTGCGTGGCACTAGTCACTGAATATAGCATTGCGCCTGTATTCATGTACACACCCCCTCAGTTTGCCCCATGCATACATTATGATTTTGCCTGGCACTAATGCAGTTTGCATGCGCTATTTGGCCTTTTGAATATAGTGGACCCGTGCTAATCCCACACTAAACCTGCACAAATGGTTTGCCATAAGAGCAAAGTTTTGAATATCTGGCCCATAGAATGTAGACATCAGCGACAAAATTGTTGACATTGTCAGTGGAAACTAAATTAGATTATTTAGCACAAATTACACATGTTAAACAAGAAATGGCAACATTTCAGTATCAATAAATGATATTCTTGATACAAGAGCAAATATTTAGCACATAGGGACGTAAAGCACAAGTGAATCCATTCGATGATTGCTCTGCCAGAGTGGGGAAAAGGGTCATAACATGTCTAAAAAACATAGATGTAGTGATGAAAGAAAACCATCTTGATATTGTTAAAACTGTAGATCAATTTGTGTATGACACTTTGGGGTCTAGTATTTAGCCCTCAGGGGATAAGGACAATTTTTGGGCTTCTTTGGCAGTGGTGGCTCTTCCTGAAAAAGCTTAGAATCTGCTGACTAAGGATATTACAAAATATGAGGTACTAGAAGCAACTGGTACTTTAAGTAATAATACGGCTCCAGGGACTGGTGGTATTCTAGGGGAACTGTTTAAGTTATTGAAGGAGGAACTGGTTGATCTGTCATTGTCTATGTATAAATACATGTTAGCTAATCAGTTGAGTGGCACAACTATGTTACAAGCATATTAATACTAACATGCAAGAAATAGGACAAAGCTAATCTGTGAAATTGGAGACCTTTAAGCCTTTTAAATAGAAACATTAAAATATTGTTAAAGATTTTAGGTAAACGTTAGAGAAAGCAGCACCCACTCTGATTTTCCTGTCACAGACTTGTGCAATAAAAGGCAGAAAGATTCAGGATAACCTGGTCCTAGTTTGAGAACTGCTGGAACAAGGGGAATCAATTAAAGTGAAAGGCCTTCTCCAGGCCTTGGACTAGGAACCAGTCTTTTTTGTTTACAGTGCTTAAATATTATGGGATTCCTCAAGTATTTATAGATTGGATCATTTTTTTATACACCTCAGGGACAAACTCCCCCCTCATAAATGGGTTTAGAGAGAAGGAATACCATATTAGAACAGGAGTGAGGCAGGACTGTCTCATGAGCCCAGTTCTTTACCTTTTTATTCTGGACCCGATCTTAAGACATATTGATCAGGACCCTGATATTCATGACATTGGGATATTGTGTGGGATATTACCAACTAAATCATTTGGTTATGCTGATGATGCGTGTTTATTGGTCAGGGATGGGGAAATATGGATATAGAGCAGCAGCTCATTTTAATGAGTATAGGAAAATATCAGGCTCCTGTCTGAATATGCTCACAAGCTCAGACATATGCCTAGATGCAAGATCTCATAATACTGTTTGAGAGTTGGATGGAACAACCCTGTCAGATGATACCATTATGCTATTCTAACTCAAACTAGAAGTCTGTGACTTCTAACTCTCCTCAAAATTTCAGAGTCAAACTCAAATCCTGGCTTCTAGACAAAGACCGTTGCAACTGCCCCGCTCACTAACACCCCACCCATCCACTCACCTGTCTTTTTCTGAGTCCTTTTCTGCTACCCTCACCTCATCCTACCTGCTGGGAGCCCTTACATTAGTAGGAGCTTCCTAACTGGTTACCAGTAGGAAATGGCATCCCAGTACCTATGCCCACGCGAAACTGTTTGCATTATATACACACTCACCACTATTTCCCCTGCCTGAGTTTTCCGCTGCTGTCCTGTACCCACCAATGTTGTAAATTGTTATGTATTCATTGAATGTATAATGTAAGTGTCTTACTACTGTATTAAATCATCAAATGTACTGTGCAATATAGTTGCCAGTACTGTATTGTCTCTCCCTCGTGCCTTATGGCCTGAGTCATGCCTGAAAACGGTCTGCTCGACCTGTGCACCTACCCGGTTTTCGAAGTCATAAATAAATAAATATTGGTCATTTAGTCTGGAAGCATGGGTCTGGCGACCTATAATTGAGATTGACAATTGACCAAGGCTAATTGTATAGCAACTAAATGGTGTCAGTGGCCAATGTCTAAACTAAAAAGGGTTTTTGTTATTAAAACGTTTTTGACACCAATATTTTTGTATATCAGTTGTATTTTTCCTCTACCACCTAGTATAGAAGCAACCCTGTATAGTATATTTTTCTGATTACTAAGAGAAAGCAGACTGAATCCAATTAAACGGAAGCATACTTACAGGAACATAACAGGTGGTGGTCTGAAAATGATAAATCCAATAGTTTTTTTTTTTGCTTGTGTTTTTTTTTTTTTTTAGTTTTAATGTTTGTCCCCTCCTTACTGGGCATATCACACTGGAACTAATACCTTTTCAGGGTGCCAGTGGCCCTTTACTGCAGACTTGGAATCTGTACTCCCTGAGCAAAGTGAAGGGCCCAGAGTTGCCAACTGTGATGTATATATAGCATGCCTTTCAGAAACTGAAGGCATGGAAATTTAAACTTGAGACAGTGAATCAAAACAGGGCAACAGATATATTTCCATGTTTTCAGTGAATACTTCTTTATTGGCCCGGTTTTTGATCCACAATATTCTGTCCCTGCTGCAGTGATAACTAAGCAACTTACGGAGTAGAAAATACCACAGAAGATGTGAGATGTAGTTTGGCTATGTACCCATGAAAGGCTGAGTGTTAAAGGGAATGCTCAACACAAAAGTGTGGAGAAGTTTGTTTAAGGTCAATGTGTAACCAAGAAATTGAGACAATAGAGCATTTATTTATTCCCAGCCCATAGGTTACACATTTTGGGGATACTATAGCTAGACAATGGTCAATGCCTGCATTGAATAATGTGACTTAGTAGTAATGTTGGGTAATACAGATGATAAGTGGGGGAGATAGCATCACAGTATGATTTTAGTGTTATTTGCATACATTAAGTGGTGATTGTGGGAAATACAGTGTTAGAAATACCACTTTCTCTCAGTGCAGTTTAACCCCTGCAAGGTATACATATTTTTAAATCAAGGATGGAAATGAGAAAGGAAAAGTGTGGCCTACTGGGATTCGAACCTCAGATCTCTGGTATGCCGTTCCAGCGCTCTAACAGTGTAAGTTTGTCCTATGGAATTCTTATATGCCTAATTTCTGCTGTGACAGAAAATATTGTGTCTGAAATCAAAAGTGTTAGAGTTAGAGAATATGAGCTGGTGCCTAAAACTGTGTATGGAACTCTGTGAAAAGGGCTTACATGGTTGGATAGAGGATCAGGGCCCTGAGGTTTTTGGAATATGTAAAATGGGTATCATATAAAACATACTGTTAGTTTTGTTTGAAGAGTGTTTTCATAATAACACATTTTCTGGGTAGTACTTGAATTGTTTTACTTTCTCAGGGTGTGATGTATTTTTTGTACATGAACTATGTCATTGATCTCTGTATAGTATATAGGAATCATATCTGTCAATTGTATGTATTTAGGGATATTTATTTTAATAAATAAAACCCTACTCTTTTCGAGAAGTGCCATGAGATTGTTAACATCCACCTGAGCAACCACCAAAACATGCAGTTGGGACCGTGGTTTAATGTCTCATCCAAAAGACAGAACCTCAGAAGTGCAGCCCCCCTCCCCACCCAATGCTGCACTACAGTGTCAGTACTGGGATTTAACCCAACTTCCTGGTGTGGGGATGGAACTCACAGCCTTCCAATCTTCCAGCCTCAGAGATGAGTGGGCAACCTGCTGAGCCACTGCACTGCCTTTGCTCACTTCCTTCATGTAGAGGTTTGTTGCCTTCATTATGTCTTCCCTCTGTTCACCGTACTGTTTCTCAGCCCCACCCTGGCAATCCCCCCTGCTAGGTTATCTCTCAGGCATTCAACCATTTTTTTAAGACACCCTCCTGAAGTCCAGGACTCTCATCCTTCAATGGTTTGTCTCTGCTGCCATTTTTATGTTAAACCACACTGAATGGTGATCACTGGTTCCCAGGTGACACCCCACCTTGATGTCTGCAACAGTGTCCCTGTTTGTGTGCACCAAGTCCATTATTACCTTGTCATAAGTGGGCTCTTTAACTAGTTACCTGATAAATACCCACTGCAGGGATTCTAGGATGCCCTTGCTTCTAGCCAAGGCTGCAGCTGGGAGGCTCCAATTTACATCTGGCAGATTGAAGTCCCCAACCAGCAGCACTTCCCCTTTTTTTTTGCCATCATTCTGATGACTAAACTTAGTGCCTTATCCAGTTTTTCCCCCTGTGATAGAGGTTGGTATATCACCCCAGTGTGAATAGTAAATCAGCTCCTGTCTCCAGGCTGACCCACAGTATCTCCAACCCATCCTGTACCTTTAGGTTCCCTTTCACTTCCATCGTTGTGATACCCTCCTTCACATACAGTGCAACCCCTTGACCCTTCCTCCCCTCCCTATCCCATCTAAACTGAAAGTAGCCTGGTATGGCCATGTCCCAGTTGTGGTTCTGAGTGCACCACGACTCAGTTATGGTCACAAGATGCAGGTCTGCCTCCATTATGATGGCCTCCAAGTCAAGAATTTTATTTCCTAGTTGGCACACATGACTCTCTAAACCATGCTCTCACCCTGCCTGCAACCCTCCTTCCCTCTTCATGCCTTTGATACCCCTCAAAACTTCCCTGCCCTCCACCCATCACCACCCTTTCCATGAGTTGCTACTGCAACACCTCTCTTTCCACATCATCTGTTCTTGTCCCCCTTGTCCCCTATGAGGGGTGGCAGTCTATGTCTCCCTAGGTGATACTGCCTCCCCCTTCAGCTATTTTAAATGTTCATCAAAGTAACATTTCACACTGAGAAATGTGTTCCCCTTCCCAGAAGAATGTGGACCATCACCTCTATAGACCCATATCCTTCCAGCTTGGCCCCCTGTTCCCAGTGAAATTGACTTCTCCTCCCTGCACCATTCCTTCAACTAACTGTTGAAGTCCCTGGTGCAGACTGGAGTATCCTATCCTCCCCTTGGCCATAGACAGTTATCACCTCAATGAATGCCACCAGTCATGCTACCTGCCTTAAGCCCTTCCCCAGTTTTCTGAACACTCCCTGTACTACCCCAGCCCCATCCCTCATCAGGTCATTATTCCACAGGTGAGCAATGACATCCAGATCCCCTCATGCCTTGCCACCCAAGTGATCCTTAGGATCCATTGTCCTTCCCTCTGAGCCAAGGCACCTTGTAGGCACTTAACCTACCCTCTTTCCACCCCTTTCTGCTCCCAAATTATCTCCCTCTCAATTATCTCTCCTCCTAGAAGCTTCAGTCTCCTCTGCTGGATCCTCTACCTACTATTGTGTACCTCTCCTTGGGAGGACCTCCCCCATCATCCCTTGCCACCACTTCAGGTCCTGCCACTTAGCAGTCCTGTCCCACCAGCACAGTAAAAGAATTCTGTAGTGACACAGGCTGAGGCATATGCACCTGACCTCTCCACCCCACCATCCCAAAGCCCAAGGTCCAGCTGGTCCTCATCTGCTAAGGCAACCTCTGAGACAAAGACAGTAGATCCAGTGGCCCCTGGGTGGGGTAGGAGGTCCTCAGGATCTGAGCCAGCTCAGTACGGAGACCTTTGACCTTCACCCTCAACCCAGAGAGGTGCGTGTAGATGGGGGGAGAACCTCAGTCTGCAGAATGTGTCCTGGAATACTGCGTCTCCACACCTATTACACTGTGCTACTCCCATATCTGCTAATCTGAATTCACTCCCATCTGTGTCTAAATGTAGCTTGCCTCTACTGCCCCTTACCTTTACCTGTTCATTTCCCACTTACATTGTCTATCCAGACTTTCTTTAACACCTTACCCTAAATAGGGTGTTACCTGCTTTCCCTTTTTTTGTTTTGCATTTTTCCTTTGGTAACCAGCTAAGGCTCACTAGACACAAGTACCTTTTTCCAGGGGTGACCCAGGAGCACTGAGAAGGTTAAGTGACTTACTCAAAGAGTATGCAAGTGGAGATTGTGGGAATCAAGCCCAGGTCTGCTGAGTATACCAAGCTACCACCAAACAGTGCGGTTCACAATAAACACAACTGTAGAGTCAAGCCATACAAAAGCAAGGGTGCTGGACTTTGGCACAATGGGACAGTGCATCAGAAAAGCACTAGCAAACAAGCAAGAAGGAGGAGTGGAAGAACAAGCCTTTGTGTAAAGCAAATCAACAAAACAAAACAAAGGAAAAAGCCACTATGGTTTTTAAAAGAGGTGGCAGGGAAGGTTAAGGAAAAAAGGACAGCATTCAGGAAAAATAAAGAAACACAGAAGGAGCAGGACAGAGAACTATATCAGTTAAAGCAGAAGGAGGCAAGGAAGGCAGTCAAAATAGCAAAGGCCCAAACTGAGGAAAATATAGCCAACTCTGTTAAGAAGGGGGATAAAACCTTTTATAGGTGCATTAGGGAGCAAAGAAAGATCAAGGGAGAGATACTGAGGCTTAATAAAGGGGAGGGAATGTGGGCAGAGGGTGACAGTGAAAAAGCAGAGACACTGAACGAATACTTCTACTTAGTATTCACAAAAGAAGAGGAGGGGGAGGTACCTAAACCAAACAAGAGAAACACTCTGGATGGGGGGGTCGATACCAGTCCATTCACAGAAGAAAGGGTTCTGAAAGAACTCTTAAAACTGAAGGTGGACAAAGCAATGGGGCCTGACGGGATTCACCCCAGAATTCTAAAAGAACTAAGGGTTGAACTAGTGACACCACTGACTACCCTCTTTAACAAATCTTGGGAGGATGGGGTGGTACCTGAGGACTTGAGGAGGGTGGATGTGATTCCACTTAACAAATGTGGGAGCAAGGCAGAGGCAGGAAACTACAGGCCTGTTAGTTTGACCTCGGTGGTAGGGAAAATGATGCAGTCACTTCTGAAGGAAAGAATTGTTGAGTACCTAGATGCCAGTGGGACACAGGACCCAAGGCAGTATGGATTCACAGCAGGAAGGTCATGTCAGATGAATCTAATAGATTTCTTTGACTGAGTGACCAAAGTAGTAGATCAGGGAGGGGCTGTGGACATGGCCTACTTAGACTTTAGCAAAGCATTTGGCACAGCCCCACACAAAAGATTAATATACAAGTTATCCAGCCTTGGAGTGGGTCCCAAGGTGGTAGCCTGGGTAAAAAATCAACTGGATAACAGGACGCAGAGGGTAATAGTAAACAGAGCCCACTCTGAAGAACGGAGGGTTACTAGCTGAGTACCGTAGGGTTCAGTATTGGGACCGGTCCTCTTTAATGTCTTACTATGTGACATTGCAGAGGGACTGGAAGGAAAAGTATGTCTCTGCAGATGACACAAAGATCTGCAATAGGGTTGATACAGAAGGTGGGGCAGAAAGGATAAGAAGTGACTTGGCAAGGTTGGAGGAATGGTCAAATGTATGGCAGCTTATATTCAACACAAAGAAGTGCAAAGTAATGCACCTGGGAAACAAAAACCCAGGAGAAGAGTACACAGTGGGAGGGTGAGATACTAACAACAACAATGGAAAGGGACCTAGGGGTAGTCATATCAGATGACCTAAAGGTGAGCGAGTAATGTGAGAAGGCAATAAGGAGAGCTGGTGGGATACTGGGATGCATAGAGAGAGGCATCACCAGTAGAAAACAGGAAGTTGTTATCCCTCTGTACAGACAGCTGGTGAGACCCCATCTGGAGTACTGCGTGCAGTTCTGGAGACCCCATCTCTGCAAGAACATAGGATGGAGGCTGTCCAGAGGAGGGCAACTAAAATGGTGCAGGGTCTGCACCAGAAGACATACGAAGAGAGATTAAAGGAGCTTAATATGTATACCCTCGAGGAAAGGAGGGAGAGGGGGGACATGATAGAAACTTTCAAATACCTCAAAGGAATCAGCAAAGTCCAAGAGGGTAGCATCTTTCAGAAAAAGAGATGTGCAAGAACAAGGAGGTACAATTTGAAGATAAAGGGAGGACGGCTTAGAGGTAATGTGAGGAAGTATTTTTTCATAGAGAGGGTTGTGGATACATGGAAGGCCTTCCTGAGGAGGTAGTGTAGTCAAAAACAGTGGGGGAATTCAAGAATGCAGAGGACAGATATAAGGCAATTATAGTGGGGGTAGGAGGAAGTAGGCTGCTGGTTAACTAGGATCTGCAGCTCATTCATTAGGTAGGGAAATGGGCAGACTAGGTGGGCTAAGCAGTCCTTATATTCCATCAGATTCTATGTTTCTATGTTAAGCTCATTCACAGCTCATTGTTCCCAGGGGCTTACTTCTCTCCTCTGTCTCACTCCTTGAACCCAGTATCCCATTGGCACATGCCGTCCGAAAAGGCTTGGGGACCAACTTGCTTCCCAACTGCAGTAATCCCCCCCAGAAAACATGGGATCACTCGGTCTGGTGCCTGATCCCTATTACTGCAATGGAACATGTCACCAAGGCCACCTGCTCTGGAAGACTACCATCACTTTCTCTTCACCACCTCTTTCCCTGCTCTGTGCTGACTCGACACAGCCGGCCAGCTCATGGTTTGAGGCTCGACCAATCCAAAACTTCCTTGCTGCCTACGATGTCTTTCTAAATGACCAGACACAACCTAGGGGCTGAACCTCTCACAACTGGCAGCAGATGAGCTGGCTCTCCTCTACACCACCACACTGACAGCCGCAAAGGACAGCCAAGATGGCCAGGGACCGGGTGGGCACTAATCCCCACCCTGCCCCAACACACTCCTACTTCTACCAATGCTCCCAGGCAGGACACCCCCAATACCACCAAATCGGCCCATAAATCCCCCTGCGCACCCACAGTGACCTTTCTGACCCACAGGAAACTCCAGCCAGGCGACAAAGGGACTCAACTATTCTCTAACCAGGCCGAATCAGACCACAAGAAGAAAGCAGGGGATATAAGCTAAATAACCTCCATTTTGTAGGTATTCTTCCACTTGAGAAAGTAATCCCTTGTGGGAATTTGTTTTTTTAAAAGAAGCTAATTGTGGAACCGTAACAGAACAGATAACGAATTATTTTTTGTAAGAAACCACTACTGTAATCGCCATTTAAACAACTTTTCTACAGAATGTTGAACAGGCCATTTATCTGAACATCTTTAACTCAGACTGTCTTTTTTTCTGTATTTCTATGAACTTGGAATTATTAAAACAAATGTCTTTAACTCAGACAGACGTTTCTTCCTTTTTTTCGGTATATCAAAGAACTCTGTAATATTATAACAGATTAACTGAGAACACTGTATTTATCACAAGATATGAACTGAATGCATCGGCTATGTTTTCAAAAGATTTTTTTTTTATCTCCTCCTATGCACACAGTCGTCCACTCCTTCAGGTGGCCAATCCTGCCATTACCTCCCACCGGTCTGCTGTTCTTCTGCTCCAATGTCCCTGTTGTCCCAGACATGTCCCTTTGCCAGGGGGGCCCCCCCTTACCCACCAGGGTGCATCAGGAGGGGGGACCGGAGTGCACGTAGGCACTCCTTTACATCTTTGCAGGGCGTGGAAATGCAGCCTTGTGGCATCGCAGCTGAGTGGCACAGGGATTTACTCACAGATAAAAGAGCCAGTCAGCTAATCAGATTTCTAGATTTCAGACTACCATTGTATAATTCTAGTTATAGCTCCCTCTATATCTTTACTACTCCCTTTTAACTAATTATCCCCCTTTACCCTTCCTGAACTGCTATGTCACCCTATCCCGGTAGGGTTTTTCCTGTTTTCCCACCTGTATTTGCTACCTGTCTCCTTTTCTCCTGGCAATTACCCTAAACCCCACCATCTGTAGTTACCTATACAGCTGCAATAGTAAATGTACTCAGTGTTTAGGGATATCACACCATCTCCTGTCAGTCTGGGAGAGCCTCCTAATTGCATGTGCATGCCAGCCAAATTCCTAAGATGCCAATGACCTGTTCTGCTCCTGGTCTTTTCCACTCACACTCTGGGACATGGGCGTGATGGGACACAAACATGATGGGACATGCTGAGAGAGAATCCTTTTTTCCTCCAGCCGGGACTTACTGACCAGCCTTGATTAGTCAGTGTGCTCACTTGACCCTGGAATCCATCTTCCTGCTTCCACTGACCCTAGATACTTAGATCCTACCCTGTGGATCTGCAAAACAAATGAACAGGTTAGTTTTAAGTGATTTACAGCTTTATCACTACTTCCCTCGCTGCTGGTGTTGGCAGCTTAACCCAGTTTTGAAAAGCGCACCAAGTGCAGAAATGGCCAAGCTTTTGAGCTCAACTTGGAGCTTTCTGCCCAGCCCTGATAGGTCTGTGTACTCATGTGACCCTGGAATCCTTCTTTCTGCTTCCTCCAACCTCTGGCCTTCAGATCCCGCCCTGTGGATCTGCAGAACAAATAAAGAGTTGATTTTAAGTGATTTACAGTATATCACTGTTCCCTTGTGAGCTTTTATTTATGTAGATTTGAAAACTAAGACATAAACCACTTTAATGCTTTTGCCCCACACCCACTCTAATTTACTCAGCAGGACCATAAAATGTCTGCAATGTTGTTATCTGCTGATGTCATTATAGCGAGACTGCAAGTGCTTTTCAGTGATACCTTATGGCACCTTCTAATTATCAATGATATATTGCCTTGTCCTGGTAATGTAACACAAAAAACTATGGGCCCAATTCACAAAGCCCTGAAAATGATGCAAGGTTCCTGTGCCACACATAAATAATGTAAGTAACACCTTGCGTCAAATACTGCCCCCTGAGCTATACACAAAAGCAGCCTGCATCAACCGAAGGCTGCCTGCCCCAGCAGGGCTTGTGCCACCTGTGCACCTAGAAATGGGCTGCAATATGGGACATGGGGCTTGCAGCAGACTCAGGCTGCCACAGCATCACAATCGGGATTCACATGTCTCACCCAGGGGGTGAATTTCTAAGTACTCTTAGACCAGAGTCTAAGGGTACTTAGAAATACGCCCTCTGGGTGAGATGAGCACCTGATCACCTGTAAATATAGATACTGTCATAAGTCCCTGGTAGTCTAGTGACACCCCCTCACAAATCCCCGAGGTCCCTGTACTATATACATATACTGAAACCCCTCTCAGTGGTAGTCCAGTGCCCCCCTGCTCGATCCCCAATATCATCTGTTTATAACATTATTATTACTGTGCCCTGACCTAGTAGTCTAGTGCCCCCATCCCCCATCCCTGATATCGCCTGTTTATATAGTTCAAATAATGTCACCCATCCTGGTGGTCTAGTGGCCCCCCAACTCAGCAGATAGTGCCCACCACCCCGCTCCCTTCATCCCAAGACAGAGCTGGAGACTGGCACAGCTCTCCTCACACCGCCACGGCTGGCCCCTAACTGAATTGTCACTGAGCACCTACTGTAAAGTGTATGCACTCACTGATTATCAAGGATGATTGTGGGAGCATTCTCTGCAACACTTCCACAACCATTACATCATGGATTATGTCCCCCTGATAGGCCGATGATGTACATGTGACAAACTTAAAGTCCAACCCCTTAGCCCTTGGTCATCTCAGGTATCGTCAGTTCGATGCCTTCCACCATTGCTGTAACTAAACTGTGTTAAAGTACATATATATATATATATATATATATATATATAGCCAATTCATTACATGCTGTCTGATACCATAAGAGTAATAAGTACATGAGACTGTATATGCTAATCTACTTTTATTCCCTGATCATACATACTAATAAACCGTGAAAAAAATCAGTGATCATAGGGTGTAATCATCATGGCTAGTCCTGGCTCTAGAATAGGTCTGTCTCATCAAGGAGGGCTCTGAAATGACACGCAGAATGCTCCCCTAGTCACCTTTACCAGGTAAGTAAATTTTCATTGTCAATCGCATTCTCTGCGGCATTCCCACAACCATTACATCATGGGTGTTTACAAGCAATGCCCCGAAACAACATGGGAGGAAGACAGTAACCAGTTACAGAGTCATGAGTCTTTTGCCATCTGTAGTACTGCTTGGCCAAACCTGGTTCAGGAGGTAGTAGCAGTGTCCAGTCAGTAGTGTTTGACAAAGGTTTGAATTATTCTGAGTGCTATACTAAGTAATTAGACAGGAGGAGGCTATTCTGCCCACCTAGCCTGTCTCCCACATTTTAGCGGGTCCAGCTCACTAGAATGTTGTTGTGGACCAAATGGGAGTTGCACAAATGTCCTCTACTGAGGCTACGTTTACCTTAGCCCATGAAGTTGCAATTGGCCTGGTACTGTAGCATGGGCCTTGAAGTCCTGAGGTGCTGGTGGATTGTCAGCTTTCTACACTTCAGTGATTGCTCTCTTGATCCATCCCACTATTGTGGATTTGGATGCTGCCATTCCCATTTTGTGACCTTTGGTGATTATAAACAGTCTCTCTAACCACCTTATGTCTTTAGTTCTTTGTAAGTAAACTCTGACCAGCCTGGTCATGTCCAAAGTTGTAAAATTTTATTCCTCCGGTGACAGTGAACCAGGGTCAGTTGTTGGTAGTTCAATAGTCTGATTTTGATGGAAATGGGTCACCACTTTGGGAATAAAAGGATGGAACTGTTCTGAGTGAAACTATCTTGTGGAAGAATATTAGAAACGGATGCTTGTGGGATAGTGCATTAAGTTTGCCGATTCTTCTGGCTGAGCAAATTGCTATGAGAAACATTGTTTTTTACCATGCCTACCATAGTTTCACTTCATCCATTAGCTAAAATGAAGCTTTTGGCAATGCATTCTGCACTAGGTTTAGGTCCCATGGGCCTATGAGTTGTCTGGCCATGGTCTGATGTTGTTCGCTGCTTTGAAAAATGGGATCACATCTGGATGTGCCCCCTGTGGAGTGCTGCTATTATGTCCTCTAGCTGCCCCGACTGCTGACAGCTAAACCCTTAAGGAAGATGGCAATAGGCCCTTGTTGAGGCTATGTTGAAGGAACAGTAGTATTTGTGGTGCAGATGCTTGGTGTGGCATTATGTTCTTAGCTGGGCGACACTTAATGATACACTCCCTAATGCCTTTTATAAGTCCCTGCTGTGGACACTTTCCATGACTGCAGTATTTTATTGATGACTGAGTAGTGGTATCCCTCCCTCAGCAGTCTTTTCCTTTCAGGAGCCTAGCCATCAGTTTGAGATTGCGCGGGTCCTAGTAGCATACTGGGCCCTGTGTTAGTGTGTCATGATGGTGTGGGAGGATCCAATGGTCCACGGCCATCGAGATCATCATGGTGAACCAGAAGCATCTCATCCAATAGGGAGTTATTAGAATGGTTGTGGACCTTGTCTGCTCAATCTTGCACAGGACTTGAGGGAATCAGTGGCAGAGGCAGAAATGCATATGCACTGTAGAAAGTCCATGGAAGGGATAGCGCATCTTTCCAGCTGGAGTTCTTGTCCTTGAAGTGAGAGAAGAATATCGGTACTTGATTGTTTAGAGAGGAGGCCATTAGATCCACCTCAACTGAGACCCAACTTGTGTTCAATCTGAGGAAGATTTGAGGATGTACATGACACTCTTCTGGATGAATTTGTTGGTGGCTGAGCCAGTCGTGTTCAACGTGCCAACTAGATGTATGGCTGAGATGTGCTGAAGATGTTTCTGAGCCCAGTTGTCACTTTTGAGGCCTCCAGCTCCATTTACTTGCTCCTCATACCCCCTTGTTTGACAATAGAGTTTATTAATTGAGGTCGCTCTGAATAGATAGATGGGAGTCTGTATTTATAATGATTTTATTATATGTGTGTTTCTGTTGTTTTTAAATAATTGTGTCTTGTATCATGGTTTTATTGTACAGTGCCCAGAGTCTCAGGAATTGGACGTTTCATAAATAAAATATCTATCTTACATATGCAGTGGCCATGTTGTCTGACCAGATGAGGACCAATTTCAATGTTATAAGAGCCTGGAATTGTGTCAGAGCATTGTATATGGCCCTCATGTCCACTACATTGATGGAGTTTGCTCTCCAATGTGGACCATTTCCTTTGTGCTGCCTCTTGGATGTCGATGTGCCCAAGCCCAGCAGGCTGGTGTCCATATGTATTATGATGCTGAATTCATGCTCCAAAGGTACCCCTTTTGGCAGGCTGTCTTTATGGGTCCACCACTGCAGGGATTGTCTACTGCCTTAGGAATCTGGACTGATGCTATCAGGTTGTTGTCGGTGTCTGCCACCTTTTGGATGGATAAATGTTGTTGAGGCCTCATACTCCATCTGGCTCATGGGACTAGTTGGAGGATTTTGGTCAGTGTGGGCTTGCGGGACTTTGACAGTTGCTGTGCCTGGAGAATGATGTCGATTCTTTTTGTGGACAGTTTGACAATGCCATTTGCCGTGTCAGTGAGAGACCCCAGGTGTTCTATTTATTGGCTGGGGACGCATGAGCTTTTGGTTATGTTCACCACCTATCCGTGCTGCTGAAGAGTTTGCATAACTGTTTGTATCTCCCTTTCTGCTTGCTGGAGTGACCTTATTCTTATGAATCAGTCATCCAGATATGCACCACATGTATTCCTTTTCTTCTTAACCGAGCTGCTATTACCATGGAGACCTCGGTAAAGACTCAGGGAGCTGAAACCAGGTCAAATGGTAGTACCTGGTACTGGAAGTGCTGGCCCAGTATGGCAAATCTGAGGTATTGGTAGTGTGCCAGGCATTTTCAAGCATGCAAGTATGCGTCTTTCATGTCTACTGAGGTTAGCAAGTCACATTCCTGGATTGCTTTTATTGTCATCCTGTTTGTTTCCATCTCGAATTTCTTAGGTGCTGTGAACCTGTTTAAGTATTTCAAGTCTAACATGGGGCATACGTCTCCCATCTTTTGGGAGACAGTAACAAAGATTGAATATACTCCCTTTCATTGTTGCAGCTTTGGTACTTCTGCTATTGCCTTTTTTGCTAGAATTTGTTTTAGTGAGTTTTGCACTCATACCGGAGTGGCCTTTTCTTGGATACTGGGGAGATGATGAGTCTGTCCAACCTTGGTTTTTCCACGAACTCTATGGCATAACCCCGTGACACAAATTCCAGTACCTCCTTGTCTTGAATTGTTAGATTCCATTGGTCTGTAAAGTCCTAAATCCATCCTCCAGTTAGTGGGTAGTTCAGCCTTGCTTGATGCCATTGGCTGTAGTCCTTATGTACTGGGCTTGCCTCTTCTGAATGAGATGAAGTGACCATGGCCTAATGCTCCCCTGGTCCTGAACCTGCTGTTGTAATAGTTTTGGTATAGTTTAAAATTAGCTCCCCTGTATGATCCATAGTTTTATCTATGTTCATGAAAATATTCTCCACCCCTTTGGAAAACCCCTGTTTCTTGCTGAGGGCAGATATGAGGTACATTGTGGTTTGTCTCTTCCCAGGTTATTGCCCTATTCTGTGACCTTCAGGAGCTGCTTGAGGCCCTCCCCAAAGAGCTATGATCCTTTGAATGGTATCTTTTGCAACAGTACCTTGGAGTCTGTGTCAGCTTCCTAGAGTCTGAGCTGTAATATTCACCATAACCTGTTGGCAACCACTGCTATTCTGGCATTGATCCTAAGGGTGTCTACCACCATGTCCACCAAGTATCTGATTGTTTGCAATGACTGATTGGCCAACTCTGCTTGTGTTGACGTTGGTTCTAGTGACTTAGTCAGATCATCCAGCCATTTCATCCTGGCCCTGGTGGAATAAATTGCTGTGGTGGCTACCCAGGTGGCCAGTTCAAAGATCTTCTTTTGCATATCATCCATTTTATGGTCTGTAGGGTCTTTTGGCGGACAGTACCATCTTTTTGCTTAAGGAGGCTATTTGGGGATCGACAGTGAGTGTGGTGCACCATACATTTTACTTGTCATTTTGTATTGGATACATTTTGTACCAAGATTTTCTTTATGGTATTCTGTCCAGATCTGCAGCCTTCCACTCCATTGTAACTACCTCTTCTATTGTTTTGCATATAAGGAAGTGGTCATCAGACTTGGGTGTCAGATGGAGAATAAGGATCAGTTTGCTATCATTCAGTGGTGGAGTATCCTTGAACCCAGCTATGATCTTGATGCATATCACCAGGGGCATAACTGCATTGTAAGAGCATGGCATAGCCATCATGGGCTGAGGGTCTTCCTCCACTGTGTCCTTGTTCATCCCCTGGCTCCTGATTGCCCTCATCCAGGTCATCAGGGCTGAAAGGGTTTGGTGGTAGTAAGGTGGGATTAAGTGAAGATCTGGAGTTGGTTGGTTGGTTGGTGTGGTCGGTGCAGGGTTGTCAAGGATCAGCATAGCCTTAGTTAGATGACCTTCATGTGCTTCATCATCTGGAGCATGATTGCTCACTGGTGCTTCATACTCTAGGCCAGTAGTGTAGCCGTGTCATTATCTGGCTTGCTTTGAGTAACCTCCATATTCTCTTCCTCCCTGAGATGACTTTTGAAGTTATTATACAAACAAAATGCTGAAACAAAGCAGAAGCTGGGGTGAATGCTGTCAGCCTAACTGATGCACAACAAGGGCTGAGGATACCTGAGATGACCAAGGACCAAGCAGTCAGACTTCAATTTTGTCACATGTGCATCGTCAGCCTATCAGGTGAGCATAGCCCATGATGTAATGGTGGTTGGAGTGCCATAGAGAATCTGATCCACAGTTGGGGACAGGGAGTAAACAATGCAAGTTGTGCAAGGTAGGGTAACATACTGAAGGTGCAATAGTAATAGACAAGCTATAAAGGCTCCTTAATGTATATGGATGACCTATACTATACTGCAGTTTGAATTCCATTACTGACCTTAACCATAATCTAAATATTGACTTCTTTAAAATACAGGATTGCTTGCTAATAACAAATTGGTCCTAAATACTAAAAAGACCAAAGCCTTGAGTTGCAGGCAAACTCTAAACTTCAAGTAAGTTTGAATATGTTAACTGGCTTCTGTCTTGAGGGGTCCCACTTGGATACTGTTGGCCTTTTCAGGTACTTGGGGGTTCCCTTAGACCCCTGTTTGGATTTTTCACTTCATACTGCATTACTGCTCTATGTACATCAATTAACTGTAGGCTGGTCCTTGCTTGTAGGATTATATATAATTTAACGTCTCAAGTTCATCTAACTATTGACAAGGGTGTCCTTCTGCCTAACCTGAATTATGGTCTCCTATCCTACTTTAATACTTCCAAAGGTAACTTGGTAAAGTGGAATGTAACCTATAAAATTATCTGTTGTGCTGTTCTGGCAGTGAATGACCTTACACAGCATTGCCTCTTGTACATATTTGGCCGCCAAAAGATCATTTGCTCTTGGTTGCTTTATCAACAAATTGCTAAGGTTGCAATTTCCTGCTTCTTTGGTTGCACTACTTCAGTACTCCTTGTGGAGCTACCCTATCAGACCTAGCGATAAGTCTTTTTCATTTTGCCCAAAGTGTTCTGTTACTATGGAGTTATGAACCTTTTTCTCTCTTGCCCCTAAGTACTGGAACTCTCTCCCTACGGGACTAAGAAACACCTCTGCTCATCTTCTCTTCAGATGTGAACTGCCATTTAATATCCTCAAATACTTGTATTTGCACCTAAACATAATTACATATTTACTTCCTGTAAGTGCTTGTACCTGTGCCTCCTCTTTCTCTAATGTCCAAGATGGTGGCCAGCATGCTGGTCTGGATGTCTGATAACTCCAGAACTCCTGAGCTGCAGAAGCTTTTTCACCAGTCTATCAGAATGTTTAGCTTTCTTAGCTTAGTTTCTAGTTAAATACCATATAAAAATTAACTAGGGATCTGGGTGAGCATGGTTAGGGCAATCAGTTTTATTATTTTTCTATTAGTACTTGTAACAGTAGTAGAAGTAGTAGTAGTAGTAAAATAGTTTGCTCTGTACTTCCAGAAAAGGATAGTCAAGTTGAGCCAAGGCTCATTTACAATGGGATCCCAAGGTGCAAAAAGTGGTTTCACGTCTTAAAATACTGTTTACAAACATACAAATAGTACAAAATGAATACAATAATGACACAATAAATTAAAACAACTTATTCACAGCAAGTTTTTGGTAGCTTAGCAGTGTTTACAATCCATGTTTTTATGGAACTCCAGGATATAGTTCTCTTTGTGGTTTCAAGTGGCCTGGTAAATGATTCCATAAACTGGTTCCCATACAAAGGAAATTAGAATTACCCTTTACAGTTTTCATGGATAGTACCATGAATTCAAAAGCCCCTACAGTATGTAAGCCTTTTTTCAGATTTCTTACCCATACCAACTCTAATAAATAGATAAGCATTTTTAAGGTGACATTTGTGAATCAGATATGTCGTGTGAAGGTTTCGATGCTCTGTTAGTTTAATCCAATGTAAGGCTCTGCAGAGGGCACAGTGGTGTATGCCTTGCGGGGCATCCAGGCTGTTTTGCACAAACCTGTTATACAGTACATCCAGCCTGCAGAGCACACTCCTGGGTGCCCCCCATACACCACATCCCCATAGTCAAAAAGGGGAATTACCATAGAATGCACTATTTGTAGCCCCTTGACTCCATTTTTAAGTGGGTGTGGGTGTTGCCAAATTCAATCCGACTGACCCTGATCTGCTACTGGCAGGCTGATTGTATATTTTCATAATGAGTCGCTATTTCCCTTTACCTGGTCATTTAACTGCATCAACCGGATTTTGACTAACCTTGCTTGAATTGACTGTATTGCCCCCTGCTCAGGTTACAGAATCCTAACGATCTCTTTGGAGAATTCTAGTTACCTGAAATTTTTGTGTTACTGCCGAAATCTTTTCATCAGAGTAAAACTGGATGCCATCCAAAGGACTGCGTTGGGATTGTCATCTGGCTAAAGGCTGAAGAGTGTGTTTGGCCATGGGAGGCAGTGAAGAGGAGTGTGCTCATATTTATGTTCGTTGTGTGTGCAAGCGCAGATGAACATGTTGATATGAGAGTTGCTCTAGAGGGGTGTGAGGGAGGTGCGTCCACTACAGAGTGCTGTTCTAGCCGGGGTTGATCTGTGGCAGGTGAATCAGTAGGCAGGCTGCTGATGACACACTTTCTGGTTTTGGGGTGGAGTGGGCAAAGGATTTCAAAGGACAGAGCTGAACCAATAGTGGCACAACTCAGTCCTTTGATGTGTAGATAATCCTCGGTCCTTGTCATCAGCTGAAAGCTCCTCATCAACCCTTTGTAAAATGTTACAGCATGATAGAAGTGGGTTACACTTGCTTCTGTTTCTTTTTTTTTATTTCATTCAATCTTTGTTAGGAAGGCTGAGTGAGCAGGCTGAGTGAGCACTGCAGCGAGCCTGAGTCCCTGACAAAGATCAATGAAACAGACAGGCTGCTGCGGCACACAAATAATTACTGGAGGCAGGAGTGGCACAGCATGGCGGAGATGCTTAGCTTCTTTTTTTTGCCTGCCCCCTTGCCATCACAACCCCTTCTACTTCAGCATTCCACTCCTGGTTGGTTGGGAGGGGGCAGTTTCATTGCCTGCCATGGCCCACCTACAGCAGAGCTGGCAGTGAAGAACATACATATCCATCCTCTATAGACACCTTCCCGCTCTGCTCCCTGACCTCCCCATGACACACCCACCTCAGCTCGGCTTCTACTTGGCTCCACCAACAGACAGTGTCAAGTCCTGCAGCTCTCTCAGGTCCTGGTCCCCAAGTGACTCCACTGGCACTCCTCCTTGCCCGACTCCAACTAAGAGTCCTCCAACTGTTGGACTTGCCAAATGCCAAACCAACTCTCATTTGCAGCCAGAAGAGCACTGGTGGCACTGGCAGTCAGAGGAGAATGCAAGAGGCTCTCAGATTAGTAACAGTGAGCTCCCAGCTTCTTTGCTCTTGCTGGGCATGCATAAATAATTTAACTTTAAACCTAAAGCAGCTTAGAAGGAATTAGGCTGCAGGCAATTTGAAAGCCCAGTCCTGAATCGATTCAGGATTTGTGCCTCGCACAAATCCTGTATCAAATCAGGATTGTCAGTGACACAATCCTGAATCAAATGAATCAATCAGTTCTCTTGAAATGTGGAGCAGGGCTGTGGGGATGAGGAGCAGCAACATGGAAGATGGTCAGATGCATCAGGTGGTCCAATGGTTGGAGTCCTAATTGGGCTCCCGACTTGTTTGTTCTTGGCCTCTGGCTTGCTGGCAAGCATAAATAATTTAACTTTAAGCCTAATGCTGCTTACCAGTGAAACTCCTGGCAGCAAATACAACCCTCCCGCTTCCTCCCACTGTGTGCTGTGCTCCCTGCTCCCATCCCAGCTCCCAGCAGCCCTCAGGCAGCAAATAAAACCCTTCTGCTCCCTCCCACTGTGTGCTGTCCTCCCTGCACCCATCCCAGTGCTGACATCGGCGTGCCCAATCCCCATATCGGCATGTGCCCCCCTCACCACTATTGTGGCACACTGGGAGCCCACCCTGGTGTGCCTAAATTAATCTAATTTTTTTTCCTGTAAAATAAAGAAAACCATCCCTCGAACTCCTTTTTTTACCTGTAAAAGAATATGATCCTTCATCACCTGCCCAGTCACCCTTCCCCATCCCCACCCTCCCACTGTGCACTCACCTCCTGCACCCCCTTACCCCATACTTACCTCCGGAGGTTGGGCACTGTCATATTTTCAGACCGGGACACGCCAGCACTCTTCAAAGCTGAACTCGAACTGAGGAATCAAGGTAAGCGCTGTATAATGGGAGTCAATGGGGGGGGTTCAACTTATGTTGATATCTCAGCCATTTGTAGGAATTTGGGCCCAAAATTTTTAACATAGGGTTCTTGGGACCCCACTTTGTGAACACTGTCACTGTCATGTCATTAGTCAGTCCTGAAAAGTGATTTCACAGTTGCTGTGTGGAATCACCTTTTGGGACTAATTAACAAAACAACAGTGCCACTGTTCATGAGGTGGGATCCAAAAAAGCCCATATTGCAAATTTGGTGAAAAAATTCCAAAACATGATCTTGTTACAAGTGTGCATTGCACAGTTTCTATGCATGCTTGTAACTGCACCAATTTTTAATATTTTCACTCCAGATTTTCAACATTGTCATTTTTTCATACCTCCTTATGAACAGTATTGCTGTCATTTTTCACATCCTGCCTGAAATGTGTTTTCGCACTTGTGGCACAGAATGGTGCTGTCACTCTGTGAAATCACCTTTTGGGATGAGTGAACAAAATGACAGTGGCACTTTTCATGAGGTGGGATTCAAAAAAGGCTGTGTTGCAAATTTGGTGAAACAGCTCCAAGAAATGGCCAAGTTACACCCGGCTGTTCAAAATTTTCTATGCACATGTGTAACTTTGGTCATTTTCAATATTTTCACTCCAAATTTTCACTATCACCTTTTTATCACACCACCTCATGAACAGTACAGCTGCCATTTTTCACATCCTGCCCATAATGTGTTTTCGCAACTGTGGTGTGGAATGCCATTTTCCCATGGATTTGAAAATTTTCACCTACAGGGTTCATGAGGTGAGGTGATAAGACTAAGTTCAACATTTGGGGTCAAAATATGAAAAAATGACAAAGTTATGGCCAGTTGTTACAATTTTGGTACACATGCTAGTAACTGCGGAACACTTAAATATTTGCAAGCCACATTTTTTTTTTAATTATTTGTACTCCTGCTCCACGGCCCTCTCTATCTGGAGGGAGCCCCAGCCCCATCCCCTGACATCTACCTGCTGATGACGACCAGCTACTCCCAGGGCTTACCCCCACTGGCGGGTTCCGTGGGGGGGCCCACTCCCACCAAGACCAGATCCAGTACAGGGCTCGGCGCCATAACTATTCGGGAGTGGGACCTGGGAGTTCCCTCCATCATCTGCCATGAGCTTTTTTCCTCCTGGTTTCTCCCCTTCAGGGGCAGAGTGTGCAAGGAAGCCAGCGACAGTGGTGTGCATGCTCCCATGCATGCACCCCATCAGGCGTCTTCCCCGCCTCTGACCCGATGTCTGTAGCATCAGTGTGCCAGTCCCCAGCCACCTCTAGGGGCCAGGCATGCACCGACAACTGGTCGCCCCTCTTCCCCCAGAGAAAGAGAGCTGTCCCTGGGATGCTCGGTCCTTCTTCTCCCCTGCTGATGCCCAATAGCCTGTGTTCACTCCTGAACTTAAGTCACCAGTGAGGCGCAAGGTGTGGCATCCAGCACCTCAATCCTCAGCATCATGGGGCCGGCAATGCACCCCACATTTTCAGCTGAGCTTTCTTATTACCCAAGCTACTGTATTCAAATGTTGTCCAAAATATGACAGCTTGTCAAAACATAGTTCAGGCAGGGTTTTGGGGTCAATGTATTTCAATGGAGTTTTCACCTTAGTGGCATAACTTGGTCATTTTTAAATAGTTTCACCCCAAATTTTCAACATACATTTTTGGGAACCCCACTTAATGAACAATACAACTGATGTTAGATAAAGCTGTCCTGAAATGTGATTTTCGGTCACTGCATGAAATCACTTTTCAGGCAGGAATACACCATTTTCTCCACCATTGTTCATGAGGTGAGGTCGTAAGAAGGTTATGTTGAAAATTTGGTGTAAAAATATTAAAAAACAAAGAAGTTAGGAGCCTGCATTGAAATCTGTGAACACAGGCTCATAACTTTGGCAATTTTCAACATTTTCACCCCAAAGTTTCAGTATAGCTATTTCTTTACAGTACCTCACGAATATGACAGGTGTCATTTTTCAGATCCCGCCAAAAATGTGTTTTTGCATCCCAGAAGGTGATCTCACAGTCGATGTGCAAAATGACTTTTTGGGACAGGAGTTGAAACTTTTCTCCACCTTTGTTTATGAGGTGGGGTCATAGGAATGCTACACTGAAAAGTTGCTGTGAAAATAATAACAAAGTTATGAGTCTGCATTTAAATTAGCAAATGCAGCCTCGTACCTTTGGTACTTTTCAATATTTTGACCCCAAATTTTCAACATAGCCATGTCTTCATGGCACCTCATGAATGTGATAGCTGCCATTTTTCAGATCCTGGCCAAATTTTTTTTTGCATCCCGAAAGGTGATTTTTGCAGCCACTGCGTGAAAGGTGATTTTGCAGCCACTGCATGAAATCACCTTTCGGACAGGAGATGAAATTGTACTCTGCTTTTCTTTATGAGGTGGGAAATTAAAACGGCTATGTTGAAAATGTGGTGTAAACATATTAAAAAATAACAAAGTTATGAACCTGCACTGAAATTTGCCAATACAGACTCCTGCTTACCCCCCAACACCAAAAATGGCATCAGTGCACACGACGAACATTCAGCATTGACAAATGCTTGTTCAGTCTTACACTGTGGTTGAGTGCTGGACATTCTGATCGTCTGCTTCATTTGGGGAAGCTGCAATGAGAGAGCAGTGTGTCCTGGTCCTGCAGTTAGGAAGCAGACCATTCCTGTTCAATCATCCTGAGAGCTGCTTAAGCTGGAGAGTGGGACTCCAGTGATGCTGGTACTGTTTGCTTCCAATCACATCCCTATCTGGCACCTGTATCCCTGTATGCTGTGGGTGTTTATCAACTTGATCTGTCCCTGTTCCTTTGGGCATTGTTGCTTACTGTAGTTGAGGATATTGTGCCACAGTGAGAGAATTGCTTTCCATCATCCTGTGGTTGCTGTTTTTTTATTTATTTTTTAATTTATTTATTTAACATTTGTTTACTGGGTAAGAACATCGAGCCAAAGGCCCATTTTTGGGAATGACCCAGGGTTTTTGACTATTGACTTTCCATACCATTCACATATTTCGTGTACTCAGTCCAGTCTTTGGAGGATAGATCATGGATAGACCATGGATATGGTTACCACCAAGAATAAATGCATGTGCTAAATGTGGGAATTGTAAATATTGTTTATCTGGGAAGAACACTAAAACCTTTTTTGAATGCCAGAACAGGAAGAGATGCAAAAGTCAGAGGCTTCATCACTTGTTTTACTGAGGGTATAATTTATTTAGCACAATGTACTTGTGGATGCTTTAATATAGGAAAAACAAAAAGGCAGTTCAAAGTCAGACTATGAGAACACATCAGGGTCACTGAACAAGGGGATGAAATAAATGCTCTCTATACGCATCTCAAAAAAGTAACAAACAGAGAAAATCCCAGATTTATCTATACTTGTATTGAGAAACCAATAAAGAACAGAAGGGGGTGATTATGGCAATCTGATCCTTAAAAGGGAGCAGTACTGGACTGTTTCTTTAGAAGCAATGGGTGCTCCTGGCCTCAGTGATAGATTTGAAGTTGCACAATTTCTGAAAATCCATTTACCTTTAGCCCCAACCCTATTTCAGAACCGTGTCTATTACCCTTGTTCCTTTGGACATATTAACCCTGTTTTAAGCATCACTGATTGCTATGTAAATAGCGCATATGTTGCCCCAAAAGTAATCTACAGTATAGTCTTGCAAATTCATGTTTTTTACTAATTTACTCATAGCAACAGTAAACAGAGCTAACAGACATATGAGTTAGCAACTACACAAGAACCAACTCCTCTCTCCTGTAAAGATCTGCTTAATTTATTATGATTAAAATCATGGCGGCTGCTGTAAAATAATTACCTAACAGCTGATGCTTGATGCCTTATGTCACACATTGGAGTACTGGTGCGAAATTCAAACTTTTAACTATAGTATGTGGACAGTTAAGTCCTAGATGTACCACATGACCCCCCCTTCCCCGTGGAGTGAAAAATCAACACCGCAAATAACACAATTTTAAATATCATTTTAAATTGTAATAAAATTAATAAGATACTCCCAAGTGAATTATTATCCTTACTCTTTATTACAAGATAATCAGGGAATTTTTTTTAACTCTCAGCTGAATTTTTTCAGTTAGTTAGCCAGGAATGGACCCATTTTACAGGGAAACCCCACTTTGTGTGGATCAGGTAAAATTTAGCAATAAGACAATTTTCTTTCCTTTTTTCTTCTTTTTTATTTGCAGTGATTGAGATATAGACAAATTTATGCCATTAATCAAATACCAGAACCAAAATCGATACTCTGCCTCTTGTACGGGTAGTACTGACTTCACAATGAAAAGGCAAAAAAAGAAGTGCAGGTAGCCACAAAACAGAGCTCAATTTCCAGCTCAAACCACTACAGTCACCAGTCTGACAATAAGTCACGTCCTGACCCCTTAATCCTCCTCTCGCCCCTTGATCCTTTCTGGTGCTGGCATGTTCTTGTTCCAGTCCTGTCTCTCAGTACTTGGTACTCAGAACTCCTGTTAACTTTGGCTGGGATCCTCCTCTACAGAGACATCTCCGACTACTCCAGTACCAGTCCACTATGGAAACGTTGCTTTGCTTGAGATGCCGCTGTGCCAGGTATCAGTTATTCCTGTACTCTCGTGGCCCCACGATTTTCACTCATCCACTGGCTGCTATCCACTTGTGGATCGTTCAGCACTCTACAGCAGCTGGTTGAAAAGGCAGTAACAAAACAGAAACACTGGGAAGTACCACACAACAATTACGATAAAATATGTCAACTCTTGTCCTTAGGCAACAATGGTATGCCTCTTAAAACACAGTCAGCTATAAACATGTAATCACTGCTCCCTCCTCCTCAGCTCACAGTGTCCTCTCTCTTAAGGAGTTGAAATATAACAGCCTTCAACAGAATTACCAATTAGCACTTACTCATTGTTTGACCCTGAGCAAATCACTTAACCTTTGTGCTTAAACTCTCTCTCTCTCTCTCATTTATTTGCATGCTCTTTGAATCTTCTAGTGTACTGAACACAGCAGCAGTATTCTCTTCCCTACCCCTCTCGTGGATTGTATGGGACACTATCTGTATAACAGGAGCCGTACAGAACCAAATTCCTTTCCTTCTTTGCTTTCCTATGAGTTACTGTCGCTATAAATTTCAGTTCCTATGCCATGAAATACTGCACATTTCTGATGTATTTCTTTTTTTTTTTGCAATTCCTTTGCAATGACTTCAGCAACCAAAAAGATATAAAGTTGATCTAATGGGAAAAGCTTTTAAAATGAGCACAACACACTCCTAGGAATCATTCAGGAAAATAAGAAAAACAAGCCCAAGAGGAAACAGTTTTATAGGCACTTACTCACCAGAAAACCAAGTGAAAAATAATAGTTTCAAAGTACTGGTTGTCTCCCTGGTGACCTTGCTTTCATCACAGCTGTTGGATAACCCTCAAGGGTAACATATAGAAGCCCCATGGCTATTAATGACAAATGGATCCATATAAACTACTGCACAAACAATATATGCTTGGCTCCTGCACCACCCACTGGGAATCATAGATGTAAAATATCTGTAGACATTATTTTATATATCCGCAGACTGGTAAAATTATAATAAACTTTCTCATAAACTGCACAACTACAGTACCTCTTTGATATATTTGCTCAGCAGTAACTATACAAATAAGAAGCTCCTGACAAATGCATGTAATTCCATGATAATGCCCCCAAGTGGAAATAAATAATTTCTAAATCAAGTATTTACTCTCCAGGAGCATTACAATGAAGCTATAAGGTATGATAAGGGGTTATGTTGATTGTGTTTCAATCACCACATACTGTAGCTGGGTAATGCCTTGGGCTGCATGCCACTAGAGGCCAATTAACTGACCATTCATATAACCCTTTGTTGTATGTTATTGCCATTACAGAAAAAGATAAAGTTGAAAATGTTTAACATTGTTTTCTGTTTTATGAGGAGGAGAGCGACTGAAGCCAGAGTTGACATAAAATAGTCTGTCCATAGTTTTCTGACATTTGTGTGCCATGACGACACTGGATGGGTTTTATGTGGCATGGGCAGCAATTACTATGACCCCATGCAATGTGGTGCCACATTTTGTTTAACCTCATGCTTCTTCCTACCCACATGGACGTGATGCTCATTCTGTGTACTTGTGCCAGTTGATTCGAGCATGTCCATACCATTGATGGACACTGATGAAATTACTGGGGTTTGTTGAAGTGTGTGCTTTTGTTAAAGCCTTTTCATATTAGCAGTTTTACAGTGAGACATGGAGACTCTGCTTACAAGTTTCCAAGCTCTCTTTATTTACTTCAGTAGCAAAGGAGCATTAATAAAATGCTTTTACAACGTGTAAGAAGTGAAGAAATGAGACAGTAGCCTGTAACTCATACACAACACACTTCCTCAAAACAACTCTCCTAGGCCTGTTCAGTGCTTCTCATAGTTCTATGTGCCTTATAAAAAGCTGCACCCACTTCCATATATCCTCTTCCGTGTGTCCTCTTCCATATGTCCTCTTCCATGTGTCCTCTTCCATATGTCCTCTTCCATGTGTCCTTGTCCATGTATCCTCTTCCATGTGTCCTCATCCATGTGTCCTCTTCCATGTGTCCTCTTCCATGTGTCCTCCTCCATATGTCCTCTTCCATGTCTTCTTCCATGTGTCCTCTTCCATGTGTCCTCTTCCATATGTCCACTTCCATGTGTCCTCTTCCATATGTCCTCTTCCAGTCCACTTCCATGTGTCCTCTTCCATGTGTCCACTTCCATGTGTCCTCTTCTTTGCTGCTGCAACAACGGAGACTGATTCCATTGTTCTTTCTTTAGCAACACCATGTCGAATCGTGAACTACTTGTGTGCGTGCCCCCCCCAAACAAAATGACTGACCCTGCTGATCGAGTAGGCTGTGGAGCACAATTACATTTAGGCTGCACCTGTCCATCATGGAAAAGAAAAACAACAGGTGGCACTATGGGAGGAGTGCTACTTGTCCATGATAATGTGGGCCAATTGGAGTTAGGTGCCTTAGGTTTCTAAAGGAGAGGCACGTGGTTTGGGAAAGACCCTGCCACTGATGAACCAAATAAATCTCTAAAAACCTCAGTAATGATGAGGGTCATGTTCCCTGGAGACTGCCACAAAGAATGAAAATACCAAGAAATAGTTTGTTCCTGTCAGACCCCTTGGTGTAAGTTAGTGAGGGAGATTGTTATGCATGGTCAATGACAACTGTGTAACTGCTTCTCCTGCTGCTAACATCACCAAGAGCAGCCTCAAATGGCAGGAAGACTAACATGGCCAAGAGCAAGAATACCAGTGGTGTGGCCCATCACAATACACCACATTATGATAGGGACACCAAACTCTTCAGCTCGGATGATTTTTCTGCTGCAGTTGCAGCAAGACACATAGGGTGGGATATTTAGAAATGTGCCAGATGCCAGTGGAAGGCTGGCGCAGCACAAATCCAATGTGCCATGGCTCAATGAGTGCAATATTCAAAGGCTGCACATGGCAACATGCGCCAGCACAACACGACTGAATATCACAAGGATGCACCAGAGTGCAGTCAGAAAAACACCAGGGAGCAACCCAACATGCACAATGGTACAACCATGGATGTGCAAGGGGCTGGGAAAGATGCACCAAGGCACTAAAGGACCAGCCACAGGCACAGCAGAGAGCAAGGCATGGGGGAAGGGAGGTGGCCACTGGGGAGGTGGTGGAGTCAAGCTGGGAGGCACAGCTGGCCCACAAAAGAACACCACCCACAGAGCACGGCATGTAGCCAGCCCCCATCTACTAGCACCAGAGCAGTGGACATATGAAACAGGTGACACCAACAGCCAAGGGTGGGCTGCCACTGGCCACCCCCCACTGGGCGGCATGCCCCACCCACCCGGTGCACAGCCAGCCACACCCAGGCACACGGCACCCAACACACACGCTGCACAGCCTGAACAACCAGCCCATGGCCACCCCAAGGCACAGCCACTGACCGATGGGCAAACACCACCATGCATGGCCCACAGAACAACACAGGCACACCACACAGCCACCCACCACACCACTGCAGCTTAGTTCCACTCGCCAGCCACATAGCAGACATGGACACAGATAGGTAAGCAAAGCAAACTGTATAAAAGAACTATGTACTATACAAAACAGGGAACAAGGCAGGGGAACTATATACAAAGCAGGAATAGGGTAGGTGAGGGAGGGATGGGGACAGGGGACAGGGCTATACAATGGGACAGGGGAAGGCAGGAGAAGGGTGGTCAGAGGCAGGAAACGTAACATCAGCCCCTATGGGTGGCCACATCCTGCCACCTGGTGCTGTCCTCTGTGCTGCCCCTGCAGCAGGATCCTTCTCATCTGCCTCACAATCTCCAGGGGGGTGGTGGTGGTAATCGATATGATGCACCGCAGGAGGCAGCCGTAGAGTGGCAGAAGACCACCCCATTGGGCACCTATGGCAAAGGAAGGAACAGGAGATCAGTGCATGTCCAGGGCATCCTAGCCCTCCCACTGTGTGCAGCAGACAGTGGGGACACACACCCCTGGGGTGGCAATCTGGCCACCTGCAGTGGGTGGGCCTATGACTGCCACCGACCAGGCATGCTATGGCTGTGCAAAGCACTGGACACCACTGCCCAAGGGCCATCCACCAGCACAGTGGCAGGCAGGTGGCATGGTGCAGCAGCGGAACTGCAGCAGCACTGGTGGCATCTGGATGCACCCACAGCCCACCAACAACTGTCACACATGTGCAATGGCCACCCCACGGCACCACGCACACCACAGGCTGAACACAGCTGCCACGGCTCGGGGCACAGGGGGCTGAGGCTGTACCCCCACCCCCTCCAACCACCCTGCACAACAATGTTTGAATGCTCAGCACCTACCTGCCTGTCTTGGTGCTGCACATGCCGGTCCTGCTGCTCCTCCCTTAGGTCCCACTGCACCTGCAGAAGGGCCCGCAGTGGCCTGCCTCTGGCCGCCCTGGCTCTCCTCTGTCTTCAGGGCCTAAGACGGGAACACAAACAGGCACACATCAGAACACAGCCACACCATGAGCCCACTGCCCTCACACCCCAAGCACAGAGTGCACCACGGCCCGGCAAGGCCGCAAGGCAGTGGCGCAATGCACACACAGTGACTGGCAATGCCAAGCCACAGGGCATGCAGTGACAGTGCCCTTGGCATGGCATGCAGCCCTGCCTGCCCCATGGAACACTGGGCATGCACAGACGCAGGTAGAGCACACTTACATGGCCATGGCATGGCCCCCGTCCGGACGTGCGCCTGCAGCAACCTGAGCCTCTCCGGGGCCCTCCTTAACAGGTCCCCATGCCGGTGGTGACACTGCTCCCTTCTGCGCTGCACACCAGTTGCATGGACAAGCCCATCTGCAATTTTTTGCCACACCTCAGTCCTGGGCCTGTTGAGGGGTTGCTGGTCAACAGGCTGGCAGCATGGGGGTCCACCTAGGCCACCAGGTTCACGAGCTCGACCTGGCTCCAGTTTTGGGAATGGGGCACTGTGCATCACAGCATGCTTCTCTTCAATGAAGCAGTCCAAAATGGTGCCCTGTAGCACACAAGCTCAATGTGCTTGGGATGCGTGCCTCACATGGAGATGCACTGCCTGTGGCAATCGCACATCTCAAGAGATGCGCAGCGTGGGTGTGGCCACACTGGCACATGGGGCAGAGGTCCCTGGGAGGCATAGGGTAGGTTGGGGGTCAGGGGTCAGCACATGCAAAGTGCACGTGAGTGCTATAGGGGCCATGACACATGTTGCACAATAGGGCTCTGAGGGCACCACGCCCCATAGGCCCTATAGTTCCCAAGCACCATAGGCCCTACAGCGCCCCAGTGCCATAAGCCCAATGGTGCCTGAGCACCATAGGTCCTACAGTGCCCAAGTGCCATAGGCCCTATAGCACCCCAGTGCCATAGGCCCTATAGTGCCCCAATGCCATAGGCCTAAAGGTGCCCGGAGCACCATAGGCCCTATAGCACCCGAGCACCATAGTCTCTATAGTGCCTGAGCACCATAGGCCCTATAGCACCCGAGTTCCACAGGCCCTATAGCACCTGAGCGCCATAGGCCCTTGGCACATTGGGCACATTGGCCACCAATAGCGCTCCTAGCACACGCTGCGCAATAGGCGGTAGTACATGCCATGGTACATGCATGTTGATGGGTGCACTGGGCACGTCACAGCATTGAGCCATGACTTGTGCTGGCGCAAGTCTATTGCGCAAGGCACAACAACGCGATATTCAGCCGCCATATGCAGTTTAGCTCATCAGCCTATCCACAGTGCACTGGGGGAATTAGCATCTCATTACTGTTGTGCAACAGTCCGTGTGCATGCGATGCACTATAAAGGCACTGCACACGACAGCACAGGCCATGGACTGGTATTGCAACTATCCGAGGTAAGTTGTGCCTGCCAAGGTGATGGACAGCACAGCGGGATGGATGGCTGGTGTGGGCCGCTGCAGCCACTAACCACATGTCCCTGCCCACAGGTAACAGCATGTCCAAATGTGAGGAGGGTGAGGAGTGTGGGCCTGCCCGCAAGTGCAGGCCCAACTTTTCGGAGGTGGATGCCCTGTTCGAGGTGTACCTCTACAGGGAGCCTTTGTTGAGTGGTGCCACTGGCACACCCCAGGCCAGGGCCACAGCCTGGGAGGAGGTGGCAGAGGCTGTGAACCAGCAGGGCAGCCACCAGCAATCTGCACAGGAGTGCAAGAAGAAGCTGGGCACCGACAAGCATTGGATCAAGGAGAAGATGGCAGCCATACGAGCTGCCAGGTCAGCCACAGGTGGGGGCCAGGCTAACATGCCACAGCTCATGACACTGGAGGAGCTGGTAGTGGACACCATGCGGCGCAGCGCTGTCGAGGGTGCGCCGGGTGGTGGCTTCCAGACTGGAGGAAGCCCATCACTGCATGGTAGGTACAGCAGCATCGGGGTTGGGGGGGTCCATTGCATCAGTAGCACTAACGCATCTGTGTTCCCTTTCAGCACCGGAACACCAGCATGCAGTGGCAGGGGCACCTGCATCTGCTGTGGGGGCATGCCCAGCTCTGGAGGACCAGCCATCCAATTCCACTGGCATCCGGGAGCCCAAATGGCTGCAGCACACCACCGCCATCTGGCCGGATGACCTGGACATGGTGGTGGACAAGGCCTTGGCTGTGTTGCAGTGGGACGCCAGCCACGGCGTGCTGTGTGCAGAGACACAGATCGGGGTGGGGTCCGATACCGATGATGATATGACCATTGTCCTGGACAGCTCATTTCCCTACCTAATGCATAGGCTGCAGATCCTAGTTAACCAACAGTCTACTTCCTCCTACCCCCCACTAGAATTGCCTTATGTCTGTCCCATGCATTCTTGAATTCCTCCACTGTTTTTGAGTCCACTACCTTCTCAGGAAGGCTGTTCCATGTATCCACAACCCTCTCTGTGAAAAAATACTTCCTCACATTACCTTTGAGCCGCCCCCCCATCTTCAAATTGTGCCCCCTTGTTCTTGCACATCTCTTTTTCTGAAAGACGCTACCCTCTTGGACTCTGTTGATTCCCTTGATGTACTTGAAAGTTTCTATCATGTCCCCCCTCTCCCTCCTCTCCTCGAGTGTATACATATTAAGTTTCTTTAATCTCTCTTCGTATGTCTTCTGGTGCAGACCCTGCACCATTTTAGTTGCCCTCCTCTGGACAGCCTCCATCTTGTCAGTGTCCTTGCAGAGACGGGGTCTCCAGAACTGGACGCAGAACTCCAGATGGGGTCTCACCAACTGTCTGTACAAAGGGATAGCAACTTCATGTTTCCTACTGGTGATGCCTCTCCCTATTCATCCCATTACCCCACCAGCTCTTCTTACTGCCTTCTCACATTGCTTGCCCACCTTAAGGTCATCTGATATGACTACCCCCAGATCCCTTTCCATTTCTGTACTTGTTATTACCTCACCCCCCATTGTGTACTCTTCCCCTGGATTTTTGTTTCCCAGGTGCATTACTTTGCACTTTGCATTGAATCTAAGCTGCGATATATTTGACCATTCCTTCAATCTTGCCAGGTCCCTTTGCATCCTCTACACCCCACCTTCTGTATCAACTCTGTTGCAGATCTTTGTGTCATCCACAAAGAGACATACTTTTCCTTCCAGTCCCTCTGCAATGTCACTTATAAAGACATTAAAGAGGACCGGTCCCAGTACCGAACCCTGTGGTACCCCACTAGTAACCCCCCTTTCTTCAGAGTAAACTCAGTTTACTATTACCCTCTGTATCCAGTTTTCCAGCCAATTTATAACCCAGGCTACCATCTTGTGACCCACTCCAAGGCTGGCTAACTTGTATATTAATGTTTTGTGTGGGACTGTGTCAAATGCCTCGCTAAAGTCTAGGTAGGTCATGTCCACTGCCCCTCCCTGGTCTACCACATTGGTCATCCAGTCACAGAAATCTATTAGATTTGTCTGACATGACCTTACCACTGTGAATCCATGCTACCTTGGGTCTTGTGCCCCACTGGCCTCTAGGAACTCAACAATTATTTCCTTTAGAAGCGATTCCATCATTTTCCCTACCACAGAGATCAAACTAACAGGTCTGTAGATTCCTGCTTCTGCCTTGCTCCCACTTTTGTGAAGGGGAATCATATCTGCCCTCCTCCAGTCCTCTGATACTACACCATCCTCCACGATTTGTTAAAGAGGTTAGTCGGTGGTGTCACTAGTTCTACCCTTAGTTCTTTTAGAATTCTGGGGTGAATCCCATCAGGCCCCATTGCTTTGTCCACCTTCAGTTTTAAGAGTTCTTTCAGGACCCTTTCTTCTGTGAATGGACTGGTATTAACCTCCCTATCCAGAGTGCTTCTATTCTTTGATTTAGGTACCTCCCCCTCCCCTTCTTTTGTGAATACTGAGCAGAAGTATTCATTCAGTATCCCTGCTTTTTCACTGTCATCCTCTGCCCACCCTCCCTTCCCTTTAGAAAGCCTCACTATCCCTTCCTTCATCTTTCTTCACTCCCTAATGTATCTATAAAAGATTTTATCCCCCTAACTGAGTTGGCTATCATTTCCTCAGTTTGGGTTTTTGCTATTCTGACTGCCCTCCTCACTTCCTTCTGCTTTAACTGGTACAGTTCTCTGTCCTGCTCCTTCTGTGTTTCCTTATACTTCCTGAATGCTACCTTTTTCTCCTTAACCTTCCTCGCCACCTCTTTTAAGAACCATAGTGTTTTTTTCCTTCATTTTGCTTTGTTGATTTGCTTTACACAAAGACTTGTTGCTTCTGTGATGGCTGTTTTGGTTCTTCCCCATTGTTCCTCCACCCCTCCTTCTTGCCAGTTTGCTTGCGCTTTTCTGAGGCACTCTACCATTTTCCCAAAGTCAGCCTTCCTAAAGTCTAACACTTGCTTTTGTATGGCTCAACTCTATGGCTCTATCCTCTTGACTCGCTCTGTGGGGGATATTGTTGATCAGTGCCTGGTCACCTAACCTCATGCTTCCTGGAGTTCCTTTGACCTGCCAGAGTTCATGGATGTCATGCGGATTGCCCAGAGTATGCGCACTATGTGCTGCAGTTTGTATCCGGGTCCAACTTCCCTGATTACAGGATGTTGTGATATTATCGGCCCGGTCCTGGTACAGATAATCCAGTGCTCTCTTGATTTGGGTGAGTTCCCAAGCTCCCTGAATGAGGCGGTGGTAACACCCCTCCTGAAGAAAGCTTCTTTGGACCAGGACTCTCTGGCCAACTACAAACCAATCTCCAACCTCCACTTTATAGGGAAGGTTACTGAGAAAGTAGTGGCAGTACAATTGGAGAACCACTTGACCATCTATAACATCTACGAACCTCTCCAGTACGGTTTTCGAAGGAGGCATAGTACCGAGATGGCGCTGGTTCAGGTGCTCAATGATCTCCTGATGGCGAGAGATTGGAGAAGCCGTTCTGTCTTGGTGCTCCTTGATCTCTCTTCAACTTTTGACACTGTGGACCATGGGGTATTGCTTGGGTGCTTGAAGTCCATCTGTGGCCTGACATGTACAGTCCTCAGGTAGTTTATATCTTTTCTCACTGGCAGAACTCAGAGAGTGGTGTCTGGGATTTTTTCCTTGGACACATTCTCTCTGTCATGTGGGGTGCCTCAGGGCTCAGTGCTGTCCCCCTTGTTGTTTGCAGTGTATATGCTGCCCCTCGGAGACATTGCAAGATGGTATGGGCTGAGGTTTCACTGCTATGCTGATGATACCCAGCTCTACCTGTCTTTTGTACCTGACCAGGATAGTGGTCTCTCGATATTTAACAACTGCCTTGCTGAAATCCTGGATTGGATGAATTCAAGCTGGCTAAAGTTGAATATGGGAAGGACTGAGGTGATGGTTGTGGATCCGGGTCACCGGATAGAGGGGATGAGGACTGGTCAGCCCTCTGGAATTTATCTAGGGGTCTCCCAGATCCTTACCTCTGAATGGGTGCGGGACCTAGGGCTGGTGCTTGACGATGGGCTGACTTTATGATCTCAGGTGTCGGCGGTCATTTTACCATCTTAGGAACATCACCAGGATCAAGCACCTTGTTCCATCCAGGGATCTACCTACATTGGTCCACGCCTTTGTGACCTTGTGCCTTGATTACTGCAACTCCCTGTACTTAGGGCTTCCTGCGGTTGATATCCGCCATCTGTAGCTAGTACAGAATGATGCAGCACAATTGTTGATGGGGACTTCTCAAGCTTCTCATATCACCCCTGTACTGCATACTCTGCACTGGCTGCCAGTTCGGTGGCGGATCACCTTTAAAGTTGGTTTACTGACTTATAAAGCCCTACATGGACTTGGCCCTGACTACCTGAATAGCCTTGAGCGACAGCTCCATTCAGCCAATGAGGGGTTGCTGGAGATTCCGAGGGTGTCTTTGAAATCTTCAGGGGCCCATGCATTTATGTATGTCGCCTCTACCCTCTGAAATTCTCTACCGCATCGGCTGCAGGAGTGCATGACTGTGGGAGGTTTCAAACAGGCATTAAAATCATTTTTATGGTGCCAGGCCTTTAGTGGCATTGAATGAGTGAAACCCATCAGACTATTGTTATTGTTTTGTATTTGTTGATTTTATTACTGCTGTTTTAAACTTTTTTGTAAGCGCCTTGGTATTCTGAAAGGCGCTTATGTGAAATAAAGCTTATTATTATATTATTATTATTATTATTATTATTATTATTATTATTATTATTATTATTGGGGGACTCTCCTAAGCAACCTCAGGAACCTCAGAAAAATGTTCCATGTGATGCAGGAGATGCAGTATACTGTATGTTTTGCTCCCTCAACAGCTAGATTTTTGGGCAAGACAGAAGAGGCAGAACACATACAATTTACTGAAGGAAGGGAACCAAGATCCATCTTGTCCTCCAGATGCTTAAGAGTAATTATAACCTTTGATGGCTGAGGAAATCATAAACTTGTCTAATCTGGTTTTAAAAAGTCCTGTAGAATCCGCTGATGTCAGCTCAATAGGCAGGGGTGCCTCCTCTTGCTGGAACTCTCAGGCATTCCACTCTGGCTCCTACTCACCATTTGACAACTTCCCAGGGAAAGGCAACAGAGGTTTTCAACCCAGCAGAGGTAAGTACTGCAGAAATTGTACTTCTTTGACCAACAACACAGGTGAGTACATATCTACCCAATCTGATTTCTCTCAACCAGTTTTCCCATCCACAGTAGCCCTTACAGGTACAGGCTACCTGCAAGCCTTTGCCCACAATTGGGATCTTATCTCACAAGATTATTGGGTGGGCCAAGTGGTGAGCAGAGAACAGACTGGAGTTTGATTCTCATCTCCACTATTATTTTCATCTCCCCTTTTATATTTCTGTAAAGAAAAACAAGATCTCATCAGAAAGGAAATTCATTCTAAGCAGACAAAGGGAGTGGTGGTTATGTTCCAATCCCACCTGGGATAAGTCTGCCAGTCCCAAATACGCACATCGCCACCATTGTTTCAAGATGGAAGGCAACGTGCTGATTATGGTGCAGTACAAAGCCCAGTTAATAAAGAAAGCTACTCTGGTGCTTTGTTTCTTGGAACTACTGGGTTTTGCCATCAGTCTCAACAAATCAAGTTTGATCTTGAGTCATTCCCTTATTTTCTTTGGTTTACCTGGTGAAATGAGTTGGAAACTGATCTGGTCCACAGGACCCTCGGACCAGTGCCCAGGGAGGGGAGCACCCCCAGCCGATACTGGCACATTTCCTCTGCTACTCTGATAGAGAGAGAATACTATCACTGGCTTGGGATCGTGGCCCCTTGTCCTGGCAGGGCCACAGAATCCATATTGTTGCTGATTTCTCTGGAAAGCTAGCCCAGAAGCATAGGGGATATGCTGCAGCCAAAAAGATTCTCCAGGAACAAGGCATTCCCTACAAACTTCAGTACCCTGCAAAGCTGCAAGTCACTTGCTATGGAGTATCTCATATCTTCAGTAGCCCAGAGGTGGCCTGGAATTTTGTGACCAAGAATTGGCCATCTGCAGCTAACGCCATACAACAATCCCCAGACACTCGCGACAGAGGGAAATATCTTGCTCAGCCCTGGAGAGAATGACAGCAGTACACGGAAGACCCCGAGGATCAAAACGAGATGAACTGGCAGACCAGTAAATCCAAGCAGAGAGGCAGAGACAAAAATAGATCTGGAAGGAGGAAGGATGAAGGTGCACGTAGGACTGGTAGCCAAGACTCCGGATGTTCCATTGGCATTAACTCTTTGGGAGAGCCAGCACACACACATCCAGGCAAGTCAGACTCCCCTCCACAGAGCACTCCACTGCAGCCCCCCCCCCAATCGCATGGACACAGCCACCTCAAATGCTGGTGCCAACAATGACCATACCTGGGTGGACAGAGTAGCAGCTGACCTAGGGGACATACTCCCTCAGAGAACAACTTCACCTCACTGGGCTGATATGCCCTCACAAGATACTGCAATCTGAAAACTGTTGTGAGACTACCTATAGATGCACTCTATGATTAGCCCTGACACATGGACTTTAGTGTCTTTTTATATCCTTTCCTAGTTGCTTATGTGTTACTATTAATTTTGGTCTTGTTTTCGCAGGTTTTTGTTTGTGAGTACTTAAGGCTTCTCATTCACTTTGCAGCCAATGCAGGTCCCAGGGTCAACTCCGGTCATGCTGAATGTGGCCCCCCTCCAGGTCTGACCTGTCAAGAGTGTGTAGTTGCTGTGCTGTGGGGCCAGCAGGCATAGCGAAGGGCAGTATTTACGTGTATATTCCCTGTTTTACTTACAAATATCCATCATTTACCACCCTCTGCTTGCACCCCCATCCTCACACACAGGTTCAGGTGCTGGAGCTCCTCACAGAGGGTAGAGTGGTGCGGGGACTGACAGGGTCTCTAGTCAGAGCTTTGCCTCCTGTCAAGATGCGACCTACCTGTCAGCCAACCCTTCTCCTCCTTATTTTACTGCCTTTGCAATGGTTGGGAAAAAACTGCCTTTGAACGTTCATACAGCAACATTCGTGCTGCTAGCTTGCAGCCTGCAACCTTTTTGGTACCACCTCCTTTCAGGTTATAGGGTGCCCTACACTGGCTGGCACCCTGCTTCTGAAGGGAGTTGCCCTAGTAACCCTCTTGGGCCTAGTGTTGTGGACTCAGCAGAGCACCCTGCTCATGAAGGGAGAGATGCTAAACACTGGTGTTTTCCATACCATACCAGCCCTGCCCTGCCCTGCCCTCACCGCAGCTGATCAAGCTCTGCGGCAGACAGGTGAGCTCTGCTCTTCTATTACCCCAAATACCTCAGTAACCACTTACACTCCCCAGTCCGTGGTTGAACTCAGGATGCACTTCACTCTCACCATAACTATACCTCCTGTTGAAGCAGGCAGAGTGGGACAGAGCAGGGTGCAATTCAGGGACAGACTGCCTGACCTACACACCCAGGAGAGAGTGGGATGCTACCTTTCTGAGCCTGTCCCCCTACCCCAGGTACTCGTCATCTAGCAAGAGCCCAGGAGTTACAGACCCAGCTACACAGACTTAAATACCTAGAGACTCAGTACAGAGAGGCCAGTCACTGCTGGCAGAGATTACAGGGACTAGGTACAAGACAAACACCTATCTCCATCATAAACTGGAGTACGCACTTTTCCACTCCTTCCAATCCTTCTGGGAGGTGAGGGAGAAACTGGGATGACTGCTGGCCTATCAATTCAAAAAGAGGCAGGAGGGATCCTGGATCATGGGTATGAAGGATTCCAGTGGTATTATAGAGACGGACCCACTGGATATTAAAGCAACTTTCCTGAGCTCCTACTAAAGCCATTACACTAGGGAGAAGACCCCCTACCTCCACTGACCTAGATAACTTTACCACCCTGCTAGTCTTACCCCATCTCTCCACACAACATAAAGAGCTCCTGGAAAAACCCTTTATGTCTGAGGAGCTGAGGGATGCCCTGTGCAAGATGCCTATGGGGAAAGCACCTGGGGGAGATGGGCTCCCCACAGAGTTCTTGTTCACCTTCTCCAAGCAACTCCTTTAACCCGTGATGGAGGCTTTGGATAAGGCCTGCACTGTCAAACAGCTCCCAGCCTCCATGCAGACAGCTACAATAGCATTAATTCCCAAACCGGGGAAAGATCCCCTAGTCTGTGATTGCTATCGACCGATCTCCCTCATCTGTACAGACTGTAAGGTGTTCGCCAAACTACTGGCCTCACTGCTGCAAGCAATAATATCAGACTTGACAGACAGGGACCAGGTGGGATTCATACCACAGAAAAAGGGATCAGATAACACTAGACATCTCCTGAATCTCATATGGCAGATCCCCAGACTAAACTGCCCTGCAGTCTTGGTATCATTGGAAGTGGAAAAAGCGTTTGATAGGGTGGAGTGGGATTATCTCTTTAACACCCTAAAGGTTTTTTGCATTGCGGATCACCTTTATCCAGTGGGTATGGACGCTATATTCTTTGTGCACCTAGTGGGTTCAATCTTATCATTTGAATGTGTGGCAGTGCATGGGGGTCCAGGTGCAGGTTGTAGGATTCTCCTCATTTACCATCCTCTGGGATGGGGAGGGGGAGAGTTCCTGCAGGAGGTAGCAGATTTCATCTCCAACAGGGTGTTGGAGTCCCCTAGATGGTTAATTCTGGGAGATTTCAGTGCCTCTATTGATGGCAAATCCTCACTTTTTTGGTTACAATCGCCTCTAGACAATGACGTCTCTGGGCCTGGCACAGGTAATTACCTCTGCAATCCACCAACATGACCACACCCTGGACCCGGTATTCTCAGTGACACTTGACGTGACTGACATCAAGATTATTACAGTAGGTCATTTGGTCTGATCACTGCACGGTGGAGTTCTCGTTTGGGACCCCCCCCCTCAATAGTCCCCCCCTGTTGAGATGGTCTGCTACTGCCCTTTAAGGCGATTGTACCCAGAGGGACTTTTGGTGGTAGTCGACTTTTCTGGCATAAGTGCTGCATGTGCGATTGGCATGGGTGAGCCAGTGGTGGCCTATAATGGGGCCATTGCCAACGCACTCGATGCTGTTGCACTGGTCTGTATATGACCCAGATCTTCTTGCTTGAACCTCCATGGTTTGATGGGGTGCTCAAAGAGATGCTGACCAGGGGTCGGAAGGTAGCGTGTTGTTGGTGGAGGACCGAGTCCATGGAAGACAGACTGACCTTGAGAAATCATTGCAATGATTATCAGGGGGGCAATCAACCATAAGAAAGCAGAGTTCCTGTCTAGGGAGATTGCTGCTGGGAAGAACAGACCAACCCAGCCATTTCGGACTGTAGATAGACTATTACATTCAGTCTGTTTACAGCCGAAAAAAGCATTTTCAATCACGTTGTGCTAAGAGTTTGCTCTGTTAAGGGTTTTGATGCCTCTGGCTTTGATTATTCTGAATTGAGTTTATTATATTGCATGCTTTTTCACGTTTAATTTGATAGGCTAATAGCCGATCAGGTTTTTCACCTAAAAAATATTTAAATCTGGCTCTTAACATGGCTGCTCTTGCTTTTGCTTCTGTTATTTGATTTATTTTATCTCTTAATATTAATATTTTATTCAGGTCCTCATTGGCTTCTGGATGTATAAATTTTATTTCTGCCCTTGTTAACTCATTTTCTAATTGGTTGAGAGTTATTGTATCTGGTTTATTCTTATATGCTGCATATGATGCATGTTCCTCTTAGGACTGCTTTAAGAGCATCTCATTTTAATTGAATTGAAGTAGATGTTTCATTATTGTTGATTATAAAATTTGTGATTTCATTTTTGATTAGATTAATAAATGCCTTTTATCATGTAAAAGGACATTTTCTAATCTCCATGCTCTTTCTTTTAGACCACTATCCTTAATAAGAGTTGTTATAGTTACTGGCGCATGGTCTGAAATCCTTATATTTCCATATATGATATATTTTACATTCCCTAGTATGCTTTTTGATATTAGGTAGAAGTCTATTGTTGAATGAGACTTGTTTGGTGTTGAGTAGAAAGAATATGTTTCAAGGCATAAAATTGTCTAAAGGGATCTACGAGCATGTTTGTTAATACCACTACCAATTTATTTTTCTTTTCCTAGAGCCTAGGGACCTATCTATATATTTTAAAGTGATGTTAAACTCACCAGCTATTATGTATGGTTCTGTAAACTGTGCCATCTCTAAAAAGTATTTTGTGAAAAATTGGAGGGGAGGCATCCTCATTGGGTGCGTAAATAGATGCCAAAGTCATGCTTTTGTTGCCTTTTTTATAGTAACTATTAACTATTGAGAATCTTCCATTCACATAACCTGCTTGTTTATTTTTATTTATTTGTGAATTCAGTTTACAACCTTTGAGCCAGAGGCTCGTTTCCAAAGGTACCTCGTCACATTAAAGACATACATAGAGTTTTAGGTTACATAACATAGGTTTGCAAAACAATAGGCGTTCATCAGAGGCGCCACGTCACACTGAGGTCAGACAAAATACATTTAGGTTACAGGGTACAAGTAATTGAGAACAGGTGTTACACAAGTTGGTATCAAAAATTGAGCAATCTAATAGGTATACAATGAAACAGCTGGCACTGGCCAGGTTAGACATAAATGCGGTGTACGGGGAAAGGTGGTGGGGATGGCTAGGTGGAAGAGTCACCGGTGGGCGTTGTCATGAGAAGTCGAGGTGGAGGCTACCTTCAGAGACAGGAGCAGCTCGAGTGTTGAAGAGTTGGTTTGAAGGGTGGTTTTGAACTTGGAGATGGTGGTGGCATTGGTGATGGGGGCAGGAGAGAGTTAAACCAGGATGGGGCTCTGTAGCAGAAGGACCTCTGGCCACGGCTGGTTCTTGATCTGGAGACCATTAGAGTGGTCTTGTTTGGATGACCGTGTTGCAATAGTGGGTGGGATCTGGTGGATGGATGCCGTCACCCAGGAGGAGAGCCGAGTAGGGTTTTTGTGAGGAGGTTTGATATCAGAGCCGTTCATCCAGGGTAAGGAGTTTAGCCTCGTCCATACAGCTGACAGGTGTGTGTGAGCCTGGGGCACCAGTAATCAATCTGCAGGCTTTATTCAGGGTTAAGTGAATTTTTCAGGTGCAGTCGTGTCGGCAGCACCATAGACTGTTGAGACCATAGTCTAAGGGACCTATCTGGGAGGACGTACAACAAGCCGGAGCGCATTTGGGGAAGGCAGGTTCTATGGCGGAAGAGGATGCCAAGCCGTGTGTTAGTGGCGGATGTTAGGGCATCAATGTGGTTGTGAAATGTGAGGGCTGAGTCGAAGGTAACCCCAAGGTATTTGTAGGAGCAGACTTGTTCCAGTGGCTGTTTGGTACTAGGAAGGATATAGAGTGGGTGGTTGCTAGCTTTGTTTTGGGGTGGGAAAAGAGCATAGCTTTGTTAAGATTGATGATGAGTCTCGCTCCTTAAACCAGGCTTCGCATTATTGAAAGACTGCTGTAGGGTGTCCTGAAGGGAGACGGATTGCGGTGGGTGGCAAAAGGACAGCGTCATCTGCATACAGGAGAATTTTGCCAGGGCATGCACTGGGCAGGGTGTTCAGATAGAGTGAGAAGAGAAGGGGGCCCAGGATGGAGCCTTGGGGAACCCCAGAGTGAATGGGATGGGTATCAGAGAGTATCCCATTGATTTTAACACACTGTGATCAAGCGGCTAGATATCTTGTGCACCATGCTAGGGGGCCAGCCGAGAGACCAGTGTGGCAGACAGCATTCAGCAGAAGAGGGTGGGAGATGGTGTCGAAAGCCTTTGAGAGGTCGATGAACACTGCACCAGCTAGGGAGCTGGTATCCAAGGAGGAGTGTAGGAAGTTGGAGAATTCAATTAGTGCAGTGCTGGTACTGTGACCAGCACGGAAGCCATGTTGCTCTGGGCATAAGATGTTATGCTTAGCCAGATAATCAGTGATTTGAATGGCCACCACTTTCTCAGGGCTTTGGGGATGGAGATTGGCGTGAGTTGTTGGCCGACTGCACCTGTCGCCCCCTTTATGAATGGGTGTGATTATGGCTGTTTTCCAAGCCATGGGAAATTGTCCCAGACAGAGCGATCGGTTAATTAGGCTGGTGAGTGGGGCAAGGACTTCATCTAGCACCAGCCTGAGGATACTGGGGTCCAGTGAGTCACTGCCGGGACTGTTGCTATTCAAAGCTTTGATTAGGATGGGTCTGGCTTCCCGGGCGGAAATCTTGCGCAGGTGGAAGCTGGGGTGCTGGAGGACAGGGGGAGGTTGGTTGGGGGGAGGGTCAAAGAAATTACTAGGGAGGACTGAGCTAAGGTCAGTGAAAGTGGTGTTGAGCCAGTTAGCTATGGTGGCAGGCTCGGTGGTGGTAGTGCCATTGCTAGTGAGCTGGGATGGGGAAGGGGATCGTGATTTTCCATTTAGTTGTTTAATATTATCCCAGAAAGTCCGGGCCGAGCCCCAGGAGGAGGTAAGGGTGGCCTGGTAATGGTCAGCCTTGGCTTTCCGGATGGCCCAAGAGCACTTATTCCGGGCTGCATTGTAAGCTTGCCTATCAGACAGCCGACCCATTTCAGTGGCAAGGTGCCAGAGGTTATCCCGATTTCTTAGTAATTGTAGAAGGGCAGGGCTAACCCAGGGTGCATTCTGCTTTTTGGATTGGATTTTGGTGAAGGGTGAAAAAAGATCACAGGCCATGTTGAAGGTGTGAGTGAAGAAGGCGAGGGCAGTGTCAATGTCGGTTGCACGATGAATGGGGGACCAGTTTATCTGGGTGAGGAATAGTTTAAGTTTTTGCAGCCCACCAGGGCAGAGGTGCCTGTGGAGGGTGGTCTGGGCTTTGGGTTTGGGATTGGGGACTGCCCAATGAAATAGGATAGGGGAGTGGTCACTTAGGGAATCTGGTAGGACCTGGATGTTTTGGATTTTTTGGGGTCGGTTGGTGATAATAACATCCAGAAGGGTGCTGGTTCCACTCTTAGGGTTTATTCTCGTGGGCTGGGTGATGAGTTGCGTCAGGTCTTGTGCGGCAAATGAGTCTCTGATCATGGAAGAGGAGGTGCTGAGCCAATTTACGTTAAGGTCCCCAACTAGGATTTGTTCCATGCTTATGGTGGAGGAGGCCAGATAGTCAGTTAAAGATACCAGGGTGGGTGCTGGTTCTTTGGGGAATGTAGGCCGTGGTGAGATAGAGAGGGCCCCTAGAGGGTCAGGGTGAGTTTGAGGGTAAGAGCCTGGGCCCCATTTACAAGGGCAGGGGTGGGGCACATGTCCAAGTATTGTGTCCAGTGTAGATTGCACAGCCTCCCCTTGTTTGCCTACCGGTCCTCCCGGTATAAGGTATAGCCTGGGAGGAGACAAATGAGTCAGGGTGGATTGACAGCCAGGTTTCAACCAGGGCTATGATGTCTGGTTGATGAGCCATGGCCCAGCACTGTAGGCGTCAAATTTTTCAGCAGGCTGCATATGTTCATGGAGGCTATTTGGAGACCAGTGGGCTGAGTGGGTGGGTGGGAGGGGCAGGACCTGAGTTGGGATGTATGTTTCCTGTCAGGAGCAGAAGGAGGAGAACTGCTCTGGTCAGAGGATGGCAGAAGGAGAGTTTACATGGGAGGCGATAGGAAGAGAAAGGGTTTCGTAGCACAGGGGTGGGTAGGGCAGCACAGGCAGAGAAGGCTTGTGTGATCAGATGCCCAAGGGTGGGGGAGGAAAGGTAATGTCTGGATGGGGGTGAGGTGGAGAGGAGCATATGGGGTGTGTGGAGGAGGAGGGAGGGAGGAGCAGTGGTATAGGAGATGGGAGGGCAGAAGGTGGGTAAACACTGGAATAGTGAGGCTGAGGGTTAATAGGGACAATAGGGTTGGTGGAAGGCAAAAGGAGGAGGAGGAGGAGAAGAGAGAGGCAGGTGGGCAGGAGGTGCACATGCATAGTTGGTAAGGGTGAGAGAGCTGAAGTGAAGAAAGATGGGGGAACTAGGATGATAGAGGAGGAGACAGTAGTGAGAGGTCACCTCTAAGTGTAGTTGCCGCTTTGGTACAGTGGCAGAGCTGGTGCCTGAGGTGCACAGGGCACTAGGGTCATGACTTGCCCAAGGTAGCAGGAAGGACCCCAGACAGTGGCTGTAGCAGCAGGGAGCTGGGCTCAAGGTCTGCAGAAACAATCAGACAATTTAGCAGGGTTAGAGGGTTTTTTAGAGTTTGAAATCCTGCACAAATAATTGATAGGTGTGCTAGCTGAGTGGTGGAACTGCTGACTAAAACAGTGAGGGTGCAGGGTTCAAAGGCAGTAAGAGAGAAGTGGTAAAACTTTATATTTTGGCAGGTTGGTTTGGGGGGGGGTAAGAGACTAAAAGTCCTAGAAAGTAGGAATAAAATAGGTAGACAAAGTGGTTAAGAGGTAGAACTGTTGACTCTGAAAGCAAGGATACTGGGTTTGAGTACAGTTTTGGGACAGAGTGTAGAAAGTTTTTTAATTCAGAAAAGGAGGGAGGAAGGGTTAAGAGTTTGAAAGTAGAGGAAGATGTTGGCCTGGTATGTTAGCTTAGTGGTTAGTCAGTAGACTTTGGAATAAAGAGTACCAGGTTTGAGGCTGCTGGGTGCTTAGTGGTAGGTTGATGGGAGGAGTGAGGAAAGTAGATAGCAGAAAATATCCAAAGGGACCTCTAGTGGGTAGGGTTTGCAAACAGTTGCTAGGAAGGGGTGGACAGTGCAGCAACCCCTTGTGGTTGGTGTCTATAAGCTGCAAATGGGAAAGTGGACACTTTCTAAAAAGAAAGATAGGTGATGTGACACGTGACCTGCCAGCAGCAATAAATGAAGTGCCAACCCTGGGGGGGTGGTTGGGGCAGGCAGGAAGTGCCACACAACAGTCAGGTTGTAGTGCAGGATGCTTTACCTCTTACAGGCTCAGGCAATCCCCGAGTTCAGGCTCCGCTGCTGGGCAGAGTAGTGAATCGAGAGGGGTGTTGCAGGGCCTATAAAGGAAGGGAAACAAAGGAATCACATTTTTTATAGTAACTATTAACTATTGAGAATCTTCCATTCACATAACCTGCTTGTTTGGTTATAGTGTGTCCTGTATTTTCTTTGATAAAGATTGCTGTTCCTCTTGCATGTGTTGATTGTCCTGCGTATCTTCCCTTTGATTAAAATAGATTTCTGCAATACCTAAAGTCTTTTTCTGAAAAATGCGTTTCTTGTAATATCAAGATCTTGATAGCCTGTCTTTTTTATACTGAAATTATTTTTCTAATTTTTACTCTTTCCCTCATTCCCTTGACATTCCATGTCATAATCTTTAATCCTGTCATGAATTCTTTTTTTTTTTCTCTATTTACTAGAATCCAGAGTTCCTGCAAAAACACACTTGATTTCTTTTCATTTTTGTAGTTCTCTTTCTTTATTTGGGTGGAGTCATTTTTTAAGTATTTGTTTTTCCTCCCTTTACTATCTGGCCCCTTCCCCCTCCCTCTTCTATCCCCCTCCCTTGCTCCCTTGAGGTATTCAGGTGGATTCTTAGTAAACTTAAATAGTGTTATTCTGTCTGCAGTATTTTCTCGCCACCTTTCTGCCTCTCCCCCCTTTAACTCAACAACATCGTCGATCAGGTTTGACAGTTTGGACAGCATTGCACCGCCAAATCACCACCTACACTAGTCAGCTTTGTGGGCCACAAGAACAGGATACTCACCTGTAACAGTAGTTCTATGAGTAGTATATGTTGTTCATCCACACTTCTTGGCATGTCCCTTTCCACTTTAAATCTTGCCGAAAGTCTTCAGGCTGGCTCCTCCCACCCACCCGGGTGGAATAAACCTTAGCTCCACCCATGATGTTAGACCTAGCCACTGGAAGCCAGCTTGTGCCCTAAAGCCGAGGAGGTCAGGTGGGTGGTGGGTGTGTGTGTGGATGAATAACATATACCACTCCTAGAACTACTGTTATAGGTGAGTAACCTGTTCTTCTAGGGCGTGGATATGTTGTTCATCCACCTTCTTGGCGAACTCCAAGCAGTTCTCCGGGAGGAGGGAAGCAAGGAGCACACCGCCTACTTGGGAAATAAAGATTGGAGAACCGAGGCCCCAAAACTAGCATCCCGGCGTGACTCAAGGTCGATGTGCTAATGGGTAATGAAGGTGTTTGCTGACTTCCAGGTAGTAGCCCGACAGATTTCCTGGATAGGAATGTCCCTGGAAGCAGCCACGATGCAGCAGTATGGCAGGTAGAATGAGCTGTTATCCCTCTGGGAGGCTCCTTGCCCACCAACTCATAGCACAGACCTATGCATGATGTAATCCAACTTGCAATGGTCCATTTGGCTGCAGGTCTGCCAGAAGCAGCTTCAGTATAGGTGACAAACAGCTGGCGAACCTATCCATAAATTTCTGCTGTTCTCTCCTTATAATAGGAGAGAGCAAGTCTCAGGTCCAAAGTATGGAGCCTGTACTCGACGTCCGAGGTGTAGTTAGGGTAGTATACCGGCAGAGTCAATACCTGGTTAGGGTGAAACTCTGATACCACCGTTGGAAGGAATTTTGGGTGGGGGCACAGGACAACTTTATCCCTGTGAAAGACCAGATAAGGGTAGTCCACCGACAGCACCCGGAGTTCCCCTGTCCTTCTGGCTGATGTTATAGCCACCAGGAAGGCCGTCTTCCATGACAAGTGTGAGTGCACACTTGTGCATACGTTCGAATGGCTTGCCCATGAGCTTTGCCAAAACCAGCAACAGATCCCACAGAGGTGGAGGTTCACGCACCAGAGAGGATATGTGATCCAGGCCTTTGAAGAAGCGCCCAACCACTGTCTCCTGCACCAATGTCGGCTGACTGGCACATGCACAGTAAGCAGAAATGGCTGCCAGGTGCACCCTAAGGGTCGATGACCACAGACCCCCTTTGGAGAGAGACCAAAGGTAGTCGAGAATGTTAGCCACAGAGCAGGATAAGGGGTCCAGACTCTTACCCTGACACCAAATGGAAAATCTCTTCAAAACAAAGACTTTGACGGCAGATAAGAACCGCTTGGCCCATCTAGTCTGCCTATTTCCCTACCTACAGGATAGGTCGCAGATCCTAGTTAACCAACAGCCTATTTCTTCCTACCCCCCACAATAATTGCCTTATGTCTGTCCCATGCATTCTTTAATTCTCCCACAGTTTTAGACCCCACAGCCTCCTCAGGAAGGCTGTTCCATGCATCCACTACCCTCTCTGTGAAAAAATGCTTCCTCACATTGCTACAAAACCGCCCCCCCCCTTTAAATTGTGTCCCCTTGTTCTTGCATGTCTCTTTTTCTGAAAGATGCTACCCTCTTGGACTTTGTTGATTCCACTGAGGTACTTAAAAGTTTCTATCATGTCCACCCTCTCCCTTCTTTCCTCAAGGGTATACAGTACATATTAAGCTTCTTTAGTCTCTCCTCATACGGCTTCTCTTGCAAACCCTGCACCATTTTAGTTGCCCTCCTCTGGACTGCCTCTATCCTGTCTATGTCCTTGCAGAGATGGGGTCTCCAGAACTGGACACAGTACTCCAGATGGGGTCTCACCAACTGTCTGTACAGAGGGATAACAACTTCCTGTTTTCTGCTGCTGATGCCTCATCCTATGCATCCCAGCATACCCCCAGCCCTCCCTACTGCCTTCTCACATTGCTTGCTAACCTTAAGGCCATCTGATATGATTACCCCAGGTCCCTTTCCTTTTTTGCTGTTGTTACTACCTCCCCCCCCATTGTGTATCCTTCCCCTGGGTTCTTGTTTCCTAGGTGCATTATTTTGCACTTCTTTGCATTGAATCCTAGCTGCCATACTTCTGACCATTCCTCCAACCTTGCCAAGTCCCTTCTTATCCTTTCCTGCTTCCTTGTGTATCAACCTTGTTGCAGATCTTTGTGTCATCTGCAGAGAGGCATACTTTTCCTTCCAGTCCCTCTGCAATGTCACTTATGAAGATATTAAAAAGGACTGGAACCAATACTGAACCCTGCGGTACCCCACTAGTAACCCCTCTTTCTTCAGAGTGGACTCCATTTACAATTACCTTCTGTGTCCTGTTGTCCAGCCAATGTTTTACCCAGGCTACCACCCTGGGACCCACTCCCAGGCTGGTTAATTTGACTATTAATCTTTTGTGTGGGACTGTGTCAAATGCCTTGCTAAAGTCTAGGTATGCCATGTCCACAGCCCCTCCCTAGTCTACTACTTTGGTCACCCAGTCAAACAAATCTATTAGATTCGTCTGACATGACCTTCCCACTGTGAACCCTTACTGCCTTGGGTCCTGTGCCCCACTGGCCTCTAAGTACTCAACTATTCTTTCCTTCAGAAGTGACTCCATCACTTTCCCTACCACAGAGGTCAAACTGACAGGTCTGTAGTTTCCTGCCTCTGTCTTGGTCCCACTTTTGTGAAGAGAATCACATCTGCCTTCCTCCAGTCCTCGGGTACCACACCATCCTCCAATGAATTATTAAAAAGAGTTGCTAGTGGTTTCACTAGTTCCCCCCTTAATTCTTTTAGAATTCTGGAGTGAATTCCATCAGGCCCCATTGCTTTGTCCACCTTCAGTTTTAGGAGTTCTTGCAGAACCCTTTCTTCTGTGAAAGGACTGGGATCGACCCCCCTATCAAGAGTGCTTCTGTTAAGTGGATTAGGCACTTCCCCCTCCTCTTTTGTGAATACTGAGCAGAAATATTCGTTCAGTATCCCTGCTTTTTCACTGTCCCCCTCTGCCCACCCACCGTTCATTCTATTCAGCCTCACTATCCCTCCCTTTGTCTTTCTACACTCGCTGATGTACCTATAAAAGGTTTTATCCCCCTTCTTAACTGAGTTGGCTATGTTTTCCTCAGTTTGGGCCCTTGCTATTCTGACTTCCTTCCCTGCTTCCTTCTGCCTTAACTGGTTCAGCTCTCTGTCCTGCTCTTTCTGTGTTTCCTTATACTTCTGGAATGCTATCTTTTTCTTCCTGACTTTCATAGCCACCTCTTTTGAGAACCATAGTGGCTTTTTCTTTCGTTTTGATTTGTTTATTTGCTTCACACAAGGCTTGTTGCCTCTGTGATGGCAGTTTTGATGATTTCCCATTGTTGCTCCACATCTCCTTCTAGCCTGTTTGCTAGTGCTTTTCTGAGGCACTCTCCCATCTTGCCAAAGTCAGCCCTCTTGAAGTCCAGTACCCTCACTTTTGTATGGCTTGACTCTGTAACTGAGTTTAACATGAACCACACTGTTTGTTGGTCACTTGTTCCCAGATGGCAACCCACTTCTAGATCTGAGATCCTCTCATTGCCCCTGTTTGAGAGTATGAGGTCTAAGATTGCTCCCTCATGAGTGGGTTCTGAAACTAGCTGTCTGAGGCCTGCCACCTGTAGGGCATCAAGAATGGCCCTGCTCTTGGATGTGGCTGCAGTAAATGTGCTCCAGTTAACATCTGGCATATTCAGGTCTCCCATCAACAGTATCTCCCCTTTCTCTGCCATTCTAAGAATGCCTTCTATCATATCCTTGTCCATTCCTTCCCCCTGACATGGGGTCTGTACACAACCCCTGTGCGGATTGTGGTGCCCTTTCCAGTCTCCAAGGTGACCCACGGTGCCTCCTCTCCTCCCCTGTTTACTCTTTTGTTCAGTTGCTTTTATCCCTTCCTTTACATGAGAGCTACTCCTCCCCTCTTCTCCCTGCCTGTCTCTCCTGTAGGTTATGTACCCTGGTATGTTAACATCCCAGTCATGGTTCTCTGTGTACCATGTTTCTGTGACTGCTCACGATATCCAGGCATCCCTCTTCCATCAAGGCCACCAGCTCAGGGAGCTTGTTGCCCAGACTACGGGCATTGGTACTCATTACCCTCCATTTCCTGATGGCCTTACTCCTTTTTGCCCCATCCCTGTCCTTCTTGCCTTTGTCACTTTCTCCATTTACCCCTGCCTTTCACACTATCAACACCTCTATGTTGGTGTTTACCGCACTTACTACCGTGATTTTTTTGAGGGGGCTAGGATTTCCCTGCTCCTTTCCAATGTCTCCCCCCTTGGCTAGTTTAAAAGCTTGCCAATGAAGCATTTAAACCTATCACCTAGGATCCTGGTTCCCCTCCTGGACAGATGCAACCCATCATGCCAGTATAGGCTTGCATCACTCCTGGTGGACCCCCAGTCCCCAATGAAGCCAAATCCCTGAGCAGCTCCACAGCAGTTTTTCAACCACTGATTGAATCCCATGGTGCGGAACACCCTAGCCTCTCCTACGCCATAGATGGGCAGCACCTCCGAGAAGGTTACCATGCATGCTACTTGTCTAAGGCCCCTCCCCAATTCCACAAACTCTTCCTGCACTTCTCTAATCCCTTTCTTAGACAGGTTATTTGTCCCTAGGTGGACAATGACATCCAGCTCCCTCCTCTGTGCAGCTGCTCCGGCAATCCTGAGGATTCGCTCCCTGTCCCTCCAAGCCATGGCGCCAGGCAGGCACCTTACCTCCTTCTCCCCTTCCTCCCCAGTTCTATCTTCCTAACAATGGAGTCCCCCACCAGGAGTTGTTTCCTTCCCCTGCAGGGTCCCCTGCCACCATCCTGTGGGTCTCCTTTGTGGAGGTTCCCAGCATTCTCCTTGGTCTCCACTGTGGGTGCCTCCATAGAGGAACCACACTTTGCCAGAATGGCATTTGAATGCATAACATTTCCTGGTCGATTCCTTACAAGATGCCTCCACCACGGTGTAGACATCCTCGGAAAGACCCAGAGCCTGGAACTCTAGCCGCTCAGGTACCAGGCGGTGAGGTGCAGGGATTGAAGGTCCGGATGGAATACTTCCCCTGGTTCAGAGATATCAGGTCCAGGTATGTACTAAGCCACTCTGGGGGCCTACAGCTGAGGCTGAGGAGATCTGGATACCAGAACTGGCTCGGCCAATCTGGGACTACCAGGATCACCTTCGCCTTGTACCTCCTCACCTTGAGTAACACCTTGTGGATCAAGGGAAATGGAGGGAAGGCATAGAGGAGGCCTGGGGTCCACGGCCTCAAGAAGGCATCCCCCTGCAGCGAGCCCTGCTGAGGGAGGCGGGCATGGTACAGCCTCAGCTTGTTGTTTTCTCTGGAGGTAAACAGGTCCACCAACAGTTTGATCCAGTGGGAGAACAGACTGTAAGCTACCTCTGGATGGAGAGACCACTCGTGGGATGTCTGGCCTATGCGGCTGAGAGCATCTGTCAGCTAGTTCGAGACTCCTGCCACATGAATGGCTAGGAGATCTGCCTCCAGCCAACTTACGAGGGTCCAGATACGGAGCAGCTCCTTGCACAGCAGATGGGAGTGCATGCTGCCCTGTTTGTTGAGGTAGTACATGGTCATGGTATTGTCCATCTGGACTTGAGCCACTTGACCCTGGAGCTGAGGAGCAAAAGCTGACAGTGCCAGTCTGACTGCTCTGAGCTCCAACAGGTTGATGTGGCATCGGGACTCCTCAGGGGTCCAGAACCTATGGGCCCTGTTGTCTCCCATGTGGGCTCCCCAGCCCATGAGAGAGGCATTGGTCATAAGGACGACCGTCGGCTTGGGGCGGACAAATGGGATCCCTTCCTGCAACCATTCTGGGGTGGTCCACCATTGGAAAGTGTCCCACATCTTCTGGGTTACAGTGATCAGCTGGTCAAAATGACCGTGGTGCTGAGTCCACTGGGCAGCCTGCTTCCATTGGAGGGGTGCATGTGTCACCTGGCCCAATGGACCACTGAGGTGCATGCCACCATGTAACCCAGAAGGTGCAGAACGTCCCAGGCAGGGCGCAAGTGCCCAACCAGAAATGATTGGGCAAAGGAAGACAGAACCTCCGCCCTGGCCACTGGGAGCCAAACTCTGGCTTGACAAGAGTCACGCTCTGCCCCAATGAAGCCCATCACCTGAGCAGGCACAAGTTCCAACTTGGCGTCGTTGATCAGGAGGCCAAGTTGGGAGCAGGTTTGGAGAGTCAGATCCCTGGACCTCTCCACCTCCTGAAGGGAGGATCCTGCCAAGAGCCAGTCATTGAGATAAGGGTAGATTCGTACTCCTCAACATCGAAGATGGGCTGCCACCACTGCAATGCACTTGGTGAAGACCCGCGGGGCCAATGACAGGCCGAACGGCATGGCTCGGAACTCATACAGGGCCTCTTCGACCCTGAAGCAGAGAAACCTCTGATGGGACAGACAGATTGGGACATGAAAAAACACGTCCTGTAGATCCAGTAAACAGGACCACATGTTTCACTCCAGGGATGGTATGATCTGGTTCAGAGTTACCATCCAGAAGGTGCGAGACCTGAGATATTGATTCAGGTCGTGGAGGTCTAGGATGGGGTGCCAACCCCCCATCCGCTTGTGCACCAGGAAGTACCTGGACATGAAGCCTGGGTCTGTAGCAGGATCCAGCACTGGAGCTACCGCCTCCTTGTGGAGGAGCTGAACTCTGTCGTCTTGAAGAGCCAACTGGGTGCAAGCTGAGATCCTTTCCTCCCAAGGGGCGTGGGCTCGGCTGGGGGTACTACTTGAACTCTAGAGGCAGTCCCTCACTGATCACTTTGAGAACCCACCTGTCCGAAGTGATATCGGACCAGGCAGAATGAAAGTGGCGGAGCCAGACCCCCACGGGAGGACCCAGAGCTGGCATGATGGGTGTAGGAGTGGCAACCCCCAACCCCTCACTGAGCAGGCTTAGAGGAGGAGGCTCCTGGACCTGCACCTCAGCCTCCTTTTCGGGGCTCTTGAGGACCCTGCTTGGGCCACGGGCACCAAGCTTGAGCCTGCTGCTGCTGTTGCTGCTGGCCTCCTTGATAGGAGGGCTGCCTGACCACAGGGAAGAATGCCGAAATGGCTTCTTCTTTCTTTTCTGCTGGTTCTTGCCCAAAGAACCTTTTGCAGATGTAGCATCCAAGGTGGCATTGGACTGCTCGATATGCTGAAGGTGACCGGCCATGCCTGGACCAAACAGGTTGGTACCAAAGAAAGGAATGTCAGCTAACTTGTACTGGGTATCCACCGGGAAGGAGGATAACCTCAGCCAGACCCTGTGGCAAGTTGCCACTGCGGCTGCTAAAGAGCAGGCACAGGAATCCCCAACGTCTAGGGCTGTCTAGAGCTGCTGTTTTGCAACAGCATGGCCCTGATCATGGACTTGCTTGACTGTGATCTGCATGTCTGCCGGGAGATGAGGGAGGACTTCATCTAATGACCCAAGGGGGGCATGAGAGAAGTGTGCCATAATGACAGCCGAACTGGCCTGATGAAGGCCTAAGGAAGAGCCACATAGACCTTGTGGGCAGAGTGGTCCATATTTTTGGACTCCTTGTCTGGAGGTCGGTCTGTGTCAGCCGAGCTACCAGTATGTCTAAACACAGAAGCGGTCACCAGGCTCTCGGCTGAAAGGTGTTCTGCGAATCCTGGCAGAGACCCCATGGGCACCGCATACTTGTGGACCATGCAGGTAGATGGTGCTGGGCAAGAAGCTGGGTGCTGCCAAAGCTCAAGGGCCAGGCCAGTGATGGCTTCAGCTACTGGAAAGGCTTCCATTGGGGTATCCCCCCTTTTTAGGATTTCCGTAAGGGGGTACTCCGCCTTTTTCTGGATAGACTCCAGGGGCATTCCAGTGGATTCAGAGATCAGGTGAAGAATGCCCTGAAAGGAGGAAGAACCCTCCTCTAAACCTGCCATGGAGGACTCATCATCCCCTGGATGGGAGTGCAGTCCTGTGACGTTCAAGTCTGAGGAGTCATGGTACAATGGTCTCCTGCCTAGGTCCCCTTCAATATGCCGGGGCGGTCAGGGGTAACCGTAATGGACACACATCAGGGAAGCCCAGTGTCTGTATGATCCCCTTTTGAGGGAGCCCCACCCTGAGGCTGCTTAGGTGGTGGTTCCACCAGAATCAGTGGAGAGACCGAGATGGGCCTAGCTGGAATACGGGCTGGCTCCGCGGGTGGAGGAACCAACAGCATTGGTTCTGAAGGGGTCGGCATTGGCCCAGGAGGCAGTAGCCAAGTGATGGCCAGGGTAGACAGCAGAGCCGGCTTCTGCCTGGTCAAAATCAGCTGTTGCTACACAAGATCCTCATAGCGTAGACAGAGTTTCTGTTGAAGCCTCTCCTCATCCAAGGAGGATGAGGATATGCAGCGATGCCTCTTTTTAGAGTGTTTATGACTCTTCTTCGGTAGTCCAACAGAAGGGGTCCTGGACCTCGATTGAGATCGGGCTGGCTGACTCAGTCAATTGGGAGACACCGGATTAGGTGAAAACCAAGAGTCCAGAACCGTTTCCTTGATGGTGACACCAGCGGGCTGGGTCTCCTCATCGGGAAAGACAAGGACCGGGGTCCTTTCTAAAGAGTCATCAACTGGAGTTGGTGAAATAGGGTCGATTAAGTCAAGAGAAATCTCAACTTCATCAGCCACTTCCTCGATCTCTTGGCCAGACGGAAGATCCTTAAAGCCGGCGGCCGAGGATGCGATCTCGACGGAGGTCGAGACCGCGTGTTTCTGGGACTCTGACTTTTCTCGGTCCCAAGAACGCCTTAATTTGGACGAAGACTTTGGGTCCTTGTCCCTCTTCTGAGGGTGGGAGGAGTGCAAGCCCGAGGGCGCCTCACCCCTGGTGGGGAGAGACTGGCACAACTTCTTGAAGGAGCCCGAAAAGGTGAAACCAAGGTCCCGAGGAACAAAAAAGCTCCAACTGGCTGAAGCTTGAGCTGCTTCCTCCTCGAAAGCCTTCATTTGCTCCAACTGCTCAGCGGATCGCGCAGCCACGGAAACCGCCCACCTCGCCTCTTTCGATTTCACTGGCAGGTTCCTTTTCTCCGGACTCCCCAGTTTTAGGCATGCCAAGCACTCGTCCAGGACATTGGGATGGAAGGCCAGGCAGAACATGCAGGTGGAGGTGTTATGTCCGACACCGAGGCAGTAGACACACACATTAGGTGGGATCAGTGCGTGACATCTTCTGGCCGCAGGAGCACCGGCAAAATCTGGGAGCAGATTTATCCTCCATGTCCGATGCGCTACTATTGGAATAGTTAACGCGAACGAGTTTTAAGGTAAGTTGCAGTACAATCCTGCTTTCTTTACTCGAATCCTCTAAGTATTTTGTCACCTTTCATTGGCTTCCTTGATAGCCTGGCTGGCTTGCCCTGCTATTTATTTGCTGCTCCTTCAACCTCCGTGCACGTCCGACCATTTGCTTACACTGCTTACTAACGTACATGCAGGTTCCCTCATTGCTTATGCTCACTACTACCATGTCTGACCTACATGAGAGTCCCAGCACACAATGCTTCATTCTGCTCCTCCTCAATGGTTTTCTGGGGTATGCCAGCAATAACCATTCCATGGTGCAGGGCCTCCCTGCAGCTGACGGTCTCGCTCTGCACCTATGAAGTCAGCATTTTTAGCGTGCCTGACTTGGGGTGGGGTCCTTCTCACCTGGCCCATAGCTGGGAATGTCCTCACTCTGGGCCAGGCTTTAGCCATTCAAGACTCAGCAGTAGCTCCTGGTATAGAATTTAAGACTAGCCGTGAAGGGCGGTTACAGCGATCTCCTTTGGCTCTAGTATTCTACTAGAAAGGCACCTTCACTGCATTCCCCCTACGACTGCCTCTGGTTCACCTGGTTTATTTCTGGAGTGGGTAGACCAGGTGAGTGCCTCAGCAATCATTGCTCTCCTCCTCTCACCTTGGTTTCCCCCGATGTTGCAGAGCAATCTCGCAACCTTCCACAGCATTCCCATTGGAGGGATCGAGCAAAAGCTTTCCTCAAAATTGGAATATTTTTCACCCCCCTTAATTGGGTTTCTAAATTGCAGCAGCAGAGCCATCACTAAACAAAACATCCCAAGCCTGGAGGGAAGGTGACCTAGGCCTTGTATCCCCAGAGATTTCCTCCCCAAAGGTTTTTTTTTCTCTTCTCTGTGCCTCAGGTAATAAAAATTAGCAGTAGTTAATGTTCCCTAGTTGCTTTAGGTAGGTTCTGCTGCTGAATGGAGGTGGATGGTATCCCTACTTGCGTTCCCTCTCTCCTTAGGAGGCCCCCTCAATCTCCAGTGCAACCCATCGTACTCATGCCATTGCTAACCTGTGCATCTCATTACATTATCAAGCTGCCTGGTGCATAATCTACTACAATGCCTCACAGCTACTGATTGCTAATGTGCTTTTGTACTACTACTTTTCTTTTTGGGAAGTTCCTAAGGTACCTTTAGCCAAGGGAATTGTCCTGCGGCACCTCTAGGGGTGGAACCCTCTTCGATGGTTCCTTGCCTTTGGTACTCCTACAGAGTGGTAATTCCCCTGGAAAAGAAAGCATAAACAGCCAAAACCAAGTAACACAGTTGCACAAGCATTATGTCATATTTGGCTGTATAGGTCATTGAATTGGAAGGCTATGCCTGTGGTTCAGTGGACAAGCAGCCAGACACTCCCACTTCCTGTGCTACATAAGCAGTTCCTCTGAGCCTCTCTCTCAAGCACTTTTTCTTTGTCCCACTATCCTCCCCTCCTCCTCCAGCGGCATCACTTCTCTCCTTGGGATGCTTCCTAAGGTACCTTTAGCCAAGGGAATCATCCTGTGGTATGTCTAGGGGTGCAACCCTCTTCGAGGTTTCCTTGCCTTTGGTACCCCTACAGAGTGGTAATTCCTGTGGAATAGAGAGCATGAATGGCCAAAACCAAGTAGCACAGTTGCACAAGCATTACATCATACTGGCTGCATAGGCCACTGAAGTTCTGTTATGTTATGGGCAGCAGTCTTCTGGGAGTCTTTCTGGAGGCTGAGATGCTGCCCTATTTGCAGACAACTCTCTGCCCTGTGGGAGGAAGTTGCCCATCTTCAGGCCACACTGGACAGTAGTAAGGAAACCTTCCCCCAGGCCACACTGGATGGTAGGAAGGAAACCTCCCCCATCCAGGGAGCACCAGAGCCACCACCACTACCTCAGAGGTTGTGAAGAAAGCACAGCAGTTGGACCACAGTGGGCTCAGGGAGGGTGAGGATGGTGGAACAGAGGCACACCCAGTCAGTTGTTCCACTCCACAATCCATACACCATTCTGGGGGAGCATAGCTCCCCTATGGATGCACTCGCAGAGGAGACTAAGGAGGCTGAGGACAACTGTCACAAGGGAGGACCACAGGAAAGAGGCAGAGGACACCACAAGGAAAGGAAGCAGCTCCTGGTGGGGGACTCAATTATTAGGGGGATAGAACGGGGGGAACAGGGAAAACTGAAGTAAGGTGCCTGCCTGGTGCCATGGCTTGGAGGGACAGGAAGCGCATCCTCAGGATCACGAGAACAGCTGCAAGGGAGTCTGAGCTGGATGTCATTGTCCACCAAGGGACAAATGATTTGGCTCATCATGAGATTAGAGCAGTGCAGAAGGACTTTGTAGAATTGGGAGGGTCTAAGACAAGTAGCACACACAGTATCCTTCTCAGAGGTGATGCCTGTCAATGGCACGAGTGAGGCGAGGGTACTTTGCACCATGCAGTTTAATGAATGGTTGAAAAATGGTGTTGGGCACAGGGGTTTGGCTTCACTGGGGACTGGGGTTCCACCTGGAGGGACACCAGCCTATACTGGCAGGATGGTCTGCATCTGTCCAGGAAGGGAACAAGTCTTTTGAGCAATCGGTTTAAATGCTTCATTGGCAAGCTTTTAAACTAGTCAAGGGGGGAGGCACTGATAAGCAGCAGAAAAATCCCAGCCTCTCCCTACAAAACAGGGTACTAAATGAGAAAAAGACCGAGGTAGAAAGGTCAGTGGGGGATGCTGCAACAGAAGGTAAAGCCATCAAAAAATGGAGAGCAATGAGTACCAATACCCGTAGTCTGAGTAACAAGCTTCCTGAATTAGTGGCCTTGATGGAGGAGGAATATCTGGATATCGTGGCAGTCACAGAAACATGGTACACACAAAACCATGACTGGGACATAAACATACTAGGATACACTATCTACAGGAGGGACAGGGAGGGTAAAAGAGGAGGAGGAGTAGCTCTTTACATAAGGGAAGGAATCAAAGCAACAGAACAAAAGGGTAAACAGGGAGGAGAAGAAGCACTGTGGGTAAATTTGGAGACTGGCAGTGGCACCACAATCCGCACAGGGGTTGTACACAGACCCCCTTCTCAGGGGGAGGAAATGGACAAGGAAATGATAGAAAGTATACTTAGAATGGCAGAAAAAGGGGAGATATTGCTGATGGGTGATCTGAATATAATAATAATAATAATAATAAACTTTATTTATATGCGCCTTTCTCAAAACCAAGGCGCATTACAATAAAATACAGAATAAAACATACTAAAACATATTTAAAAAACTCAGTTGACTACAAGCAATTAATCGGCATCCAAGTTATCTGCAAATGCCTTACTCCATAAAAAAGACTTTAAGCCCCTTTTAAAACCCTCCACCGTCATGCACTCTCTAATCCAACGTGGTAGAAATTCAGAGAGTCGGCGCCACGAACATAAAGCTAAAGGCGCCAGAGGATTTTAAAATTACCTCAGGATCTCTAACAACCTCGTTGGCTGAGCGGAGGTCATTAGTAGGTAAGGGCACCAGAAGCTCTTTCAGGTAATCAGGGCCCAAACTGTAGGGCTTTGTAAGTCAGAAGTCTGACTTTGAAGGTGATCCACCACTGAATCGGCAGCCAGTGCAGATCTCGGAGCACGGTGTAATATGGGAAGAACAGGAAGTCCCATTAACAACCAGGCTGCCGAGTTCTGCACTAGCTGCAAGCGGCGGATATCAACCCCAGGCAGCCCAAAGTAAAGGGAGTTGCAGTAGTCCAGACGCGAGGTCACAAAGGCATGGATCAGAATGGGTAGGTTGCTGGATGGAACAAGGTGCTTGATCCTGGCGATGTTCCTCAGATGGTAAAAGGATACCTTAACAATCGCTGACACTTGCGCACACAATGTCAGCTGATCGTCAAGGATCACCCCCAGGTCTCGCACCCGTTCAGAGGTCGGGAGCTCCGCATCCCCCAGGAATAAACCAGAGGTTTGAGGTGCCCCCAACCTCTCAATCCGACGGCCATGATCCACAACCAGCACCTCCGTCTTCCCTGAGTTCAACTTCAACCAATTGGACCTCATCCAATCCTGGATCTCACTGAGACAGTTATTAAACACTGAGAGTGCTCTATTCTGGTCAGGCACAAAGGACAGATAGAGTTGGGTATCATCGGCATAACAATGAAACTCCAGCCCATATCATCTTACAATGTCTCCGAGGGGAAGCATGTACACCGCAAACAACATGGGGGACAGCACAGAGCCCTGAGGCACCCCACAGGTCAGAGCAGTGGGATCGGATGAAAAATTCCCCGATACCACCCTCTGAGTTCTACCTGTGAGGAAAGAAGTAAACCATCGGTGAACCAGGCCGGAAAGCCCACAGATGCATCTCAGGCGCTCAAGCAACACCCCATGGTCTACGGTGTCAAATGCTGCTGACAGATCCAGAAGGACCAAAATGGACCATTTTTTCTGGTCTCTCGCCATCAGGAGATCATTGAGGACCCGAACCAGTGCAGTCTCAGTGCTGTGCCTCTTTTGAAAGCCTGATTGAAGAGGATCATAGATGTTATGGATGGTAAGATGGTTGTCCAACTGGGCTGCCACCACTTTCTCGATTACCTTCCCGACAAAGGGGAGGTTCGAGATCGGTCTGTAGTTTGCCAGGGAGTCCGGGTCCAAGGATGCCTTTTTCAACACTGGTGTCACCACCGCTTCCTTCAGGGAGCGGGGATATTCACCAGTGTCTAGGGAACACCAGACTATCCTGGCTAGAACCGGGAAGATAACCTCCCCACAGCCCATAATCAGGCCGGTGGGACCCGGGTCTAAACTACAGCTGGTGGTGCGCATACCCTGGACAATCCTTATAACATCCTCGATTTCTGGCCTTATGAAGGAACTCCAGGTGAACGGTGTGCTTGTGATCATAGGCTGGACCACCACAACTCCCATGGAGAAGGTGGCGCAAATCTCGGCCCTGATGTCGGCCACCTTATCTGCAAAGAATCGAGCAAGCTCCACACACTGCAACTGTGAAAAAGCATGGCCGAACCTGCAGACAGAGCTGGGTTGCACAGCCTGTCTCGGTTCGAAAGAGCTGGGCTGGTCGATTCTGAGCAGCAGCAATTTCTCCGGACAGAAACACTGCCTTCTTATGAGTAATTGCTGACTGATAGAGTTTATAATGCTCTAGGAGTTTAAGATGGTCGGCATCTAAGCCGGACTTCCGCCAACATCTCTCCAACTTGTGACCTAATCTCTGCAACTCCCTCAGATCCTGATCAAACCAGGGGGATCGGGGGTGAAGGGAGAGAGGCTGCACACGGGTGGGAGCAATTAAATCCAAGGCGGAGGTGACAGCTTTATTATAGGCTTGCACCATCGCTTCAGGATTAAAGTTCAACCCAGGAAATTCTGATGGGTCAAGAACCGCAGTTAGACCAGTGGGAGTAACATCCCATAAAGGGCAGTACTTGACCATCTCCACTGGGGTAGGTCTACGAAGGGGGGTGCAAAAATTGAACCTCACAGTGTGGTGGTCAGACCATCCGACTGGTTCCACCCCCACATAGGAGGCCTCCAACCCCAGCAGGAAGACCAAATCGAGAGAGTGGCCATGTTTATGAGTGGCAGAGGTAACCACCTGTGAGAGGCCCAATGAACACATTAATTGGAGGAAGTGCTGACCAAATTGCGAGTGTTCGTCGTCAATCCAGGCATTAAAATCACCCAGCACCATCAACCTGGGCGACTCAAATACCAGGTCGACGAAGAAATCCGCCACTTCCTTTAGAAATAGTTATTCGTCACCAGGTGGACGATAGACAAGTGCCATTCTATAGCCCCCACCTGCCACCCCGACACATTCAAAGGATCTGGTCTCCTCCACTGGAGCACTAGTGAGGTCCAATTCGGTCTTGAAACAGACCGCAACCCCCCCACCCCTGCGATCCAATCTCGGGCGGTGAATCACCGAATACCCAGCTGGAATTGCCGCCTCCAAAACTGGGGCAGCATTACTATTCAGCCAGGTCTCGGTGATGCAGACCAGGTCCGCTGTGCCTACCAAGTCCGCTACAATAGCAGTCTTGTTCAGAACGGACCTGGCATTGCACAACACCGCCCGAGTTGGATAGGACTCCTGGGAAACCCGGACCACCTGCCCATCATTTAAAGAAGTGATGGTGCCCTTGGGTATGAGGACCAAACTGGAAGGACCACGTTCAGCACTCCATTTCACCCCAGGGCGTCTTCTGGACTTAACCACACAAATGCGAGCACTCCCCTTCCCATCCCCAGCTATTCCGCCCCAGCCCTCTGAACCCCCCCACGCGCAATTCCCAAAGCCCTACAGCGTTGGTAAACAGGGAAAAGCAAAGGGGGGGGGCAAAGAAAGGGCGGAGGGCATAGAAGAGTGATGAATAGTGCACTTAATGGGGGTAGGAATAACAGTATCTAGCAGCATCCACAGACATCAGGCCAAAACAATGATCTCAAACACCCCAGAAATCCAATAAAATTAAGATAAAATTATTAAAACTTAACCACACAAATCAACTTAGCACAATTAAGCTATAAAATCAAAATTTCTAAATAAACAAACAATAACAGTAATAATTCACTGAGAATAATAACCAGTTCAGATAAGTATTGAAAAGTCAAATTTGAGATAGTGGAGCTCCCACCTTCCACCACAAAAAATGTCCATATATGGAACCATGGACTCTCACTCCATGCTTCCAAAAACCAGCAAAGCAAATAGAACAGAGCCCAAAAAACAAAAAGAGGGCCCCCCCCAATTCGGACCCCACAAGGAGCTCTCACCACCCAGTGGGAATCAGAACAGGCAGAAAAGATGTCCAGAATAGTAAACTGAGGTCAACAGGTCCCAGAGAGTTAATGAAAAGGCAAAAGTACAGTTAGATTTACAATCCCATATGGGCTCTCACCACCATCATGAATTGCTACTCGAACTGACTCATTCTTCAAAAGCCCCACGGAATTCAGTTTGTCCTCTGGAAGGCTTTAATGGCAGCAGCGAAATAAAAAATCTTTTTTTTTTAAAAAAAAGACTTTCAGAGTTAGAATCATGGAGGAAAGGATCCGGAAGGCCGCTGCCGGTACCAGGGACTTACCCTAAGAACAACCCTCCTCTCAACGGACCTTACCGCTGCCTGGTCAGCTCTCCAGCTGATCCGGCGCGGATCAGAAGAGCCAAGAGGCCTGCCGCCAAATAGCCGCAGCCTCCCAGCCCACCACCTTCCAGAGGACAGGTGTCCAAAGGGCAGCCCACAGACACAGACAGAGGGCCTGCAAGGAGGCCAGGAGCTGCCAGCCCCCAAACTCTCTTTACCTCCAAAGATGAAATGAAAGGCTCAACACAGATCCAAACACAGCCAAGAAAAGGTCCCCTCTTGAGCTCCAGAATCCTCAGGGACCCAAACGAACACCACAGGTCCAATCAGCAGTCGGAACAATCAATTCCCCATGGTTCCAATCCTCCGCTCCGCTGCCCAAGAAGCCAGTCCCTTAATCCAGGAGAAACGACCTCCACCAAAGCACCGACACTATTTCGGACAACAGCCAGCACTAGCGAAAAAGGGGGAGGACTCGAAAAACAGAGACCTCGGCCACAGTTTTACCAGACAGTCCAATCAGTTGCAGTCCATCACTGTCTGACACTACAGGGAGAACACTGGAACACTGGAGGACCCCCGATTATTTTCCAGTGAAACGACCGCAGTACCAAAAATTCAAACGAAAGAATAACCGGAAAGATAAAAATAGCTATAAAATAGCTATAAACGAACAAAACTTAAAATACTAAAAACAAAATTACACGGATTTCCCAGGGCAGCGTAAGAACGCTCAGAGATTGTGGCACAGCCTCGCCGCCATCTTGCAGTAGTAACTTAATAGCTTCCAGATGTTAACTGGAGTGCAGTTGCAGCAGCCACTTCGAAGAGTGGGGTTATTCTAGATGCCCTACAGGGGGCATGCCTTAGACAACTAGTATTGGAGCCCACTCGAGAGGGAGTAATCTTAGACCTGGTTCTCTCAAATGGAGATGAAGAGAGGATCACAGATGTAGAAGTGGGTAGCCATCTGGGAACTAGTGACCATCGAACAGTATGGTTCACAATAAACACAGCAATAGAGTCAAGCCATACAAAGGCAAAAGTACTGGACTTTAGGAGGGCTGACTTTGCCAAAATGGGTGAGTGCCTAAGGAATGCATTAGCAAATGGGCAGGAAGGAGGGGTGGAAGAACAATGGGGAATAATAAAAACTGCCATCACAGAGGTAACAAGCCTTTGTGTAAAGCAAATAAACAAATGAAACGATGTAAGAAACCACTATGGTTCTCAAAGGAAGTGGCAGTGAAGGTTCAAGAGAAAAAGAAAGCATTCAGGAAGTACAAGGAATCACAGAAGGAGCAGGACAGAGAACTGTATCAGTTAAAGCAAAAGGAAGCTGGGAAGGCAGTCAGAACAGCAAAGGCCCAAACCGAGGAAAAGATAGCCAACTCAGTTAAGAAGGGGGATAAAACCTTTTATAGGTACATCAGGGAGCAAAGGAAGACCAAGGGAGGGATAGTGAGGCTTAATAAAGGGAGGAGGCTGGGCAGAGGGTGACTGTGAAAAGGCAGAGATACTAAACAAATATTTTTGCTCAATATTTACAAAGGAAGAGGGGGAAGTACCTAAAACAAACAGTAGAAACACTCTGGATACAGAAGTAAGTTGATACCAGCCCATTTACAGAAGAAAGGGTTTTGAAAGAACTCTTAAAACTGAAGGTGGACAAAGCAATGGGGCCTGATGGGATTCATCCCAGAATTCTAAAAGAACTAAGGGTAGAACTAGTGACACCACTGACTACCCTCTTTAACAAATCATGGGAGGATGGGATGGTACCCGAGGACTTGACGAGGGCAGATGTGATTCCCCTTCACAAAAGTGGGAGCAAGGCAGAAGCAGGAAACTACAGACCTGTTAGTTTAACCTCAGTGGTAGGAAAAATGATGGAATCACTTCTGAAAGAAAGAATTGTCGAGTATCTAGAGGCCAGAGGGGCACAGGACCCAAGGCAGCATGGATTCACAGCGGGAAGGTCATGCCTGACAAATCTGACAGATTTCTTTGACTAGGTGACCAAAGTAGTAGATCAGGGAGGGGCTGTGGACATGGCCTACCTAGACTTCAGCAAGGCATTTGACACAGTCCCACACAAAAGATTAATATACAAGTTAGCCAGCCTGGGAGTGGGTCCCAAGATGACAGCCTGGGTAAAGAATTGGCTGGAGAATAGGACACAGAGAGTTATAGTAAATGGAGTCCACTCTGAAGAAAGAGGGGTTACTAGTGGGGTACCGCAGGGTTCAGTTCAGAGATTGCTTACTGCTGCTGTGGCTTCTGTAGATCTTCCTGGCTGAGTACCTTCATCATCCATTTTGTTTGGTTTTACCATTTTCCTGATTTTCCTTTCTGTATTTGTTTATCCTGCATTTTGTTTTTGCCACTGTTAGTCCTGTCATCAGTCCCAGGCCCTTTTTTTATTGCTTGCATGTTGTCCATGCATTCATTGACCTCTTTTACCATGGATACCTGTATGCTTTTTTGCTGAAACTTCTCCAAGACTACCCAGTTCACAATTTAGTTTTTAAATAGAGCCGGCTGTGTTTTTGTTACAGCAAAATAGATCCCTGTATTTGAGTGACTTTTTTGTTCTGCTTTATTTTGTTTCTTTGGTTTGGAGAGCATATTTGTTTTCTGATGCAAGGTTGGTTAAGTCGCTATTATTTGCTTCTTGCTTGCCATCAGTTGCTGGGCTTGTCGATTCTGTGAACAAATTGTCCTGAGATGAGTGTTCTTTTACTTTTAAATTTGTGGGCTTGAAAAAGAAATTCTGTTTTTGTGCTTCTGAATTTGAGGGGCCTGCTAATTCTTTTTCTTTTATGCTGCAGCTGGAGTTTTTTGCTGATTGAATTATATGAGCTGCTACTGTCCACCTATTCACCCTCACATGCTTATTTTCTGGAAGCACTTTCTGCTATTGTTTTTTGCTCATTTTTATTACTTCTTTTACTTCTTTGACTGATCTGAATTTCTTTGATATACCATGATATATCACTTAGATGCATTACATTTAGATATAGTCAGGTTTCTTACCTGCCATTTTTTTCTTTTGTGCTTTTAACACAAAGCGTTATACTCACAGAATCTCATCATTTATATTGCTTTGGCTCTTGTTGTACCTCTGTTGATTTTTGTGGGGGGTAAATCCTTTTTTTTTCCTCTTTTAAGGGTCATTCTTCCATTATTCTAGAGTTGCTTTTTGTGCTCCTGGTTGGAATGCTACCTTTCAGCCGACAAGACTTTTGGCCATCTTGGATCATCAGGAGAAATAGTACAGATCTGGAGGATTTTGACACTCAGGCTACTGAACTCAAACACAGATGTCAGGAAAGGGGCATCAGGAAGCATTGCTTGATAAAGCCTATACAGAGGTTGGGGCAAACAAAGAGAGGATCTTTTGCAACCTAGACACAGTAAATATAAAGGAGTAAGGACATGGGGCCCCATCACCTTTTCTACAGACTTTAATCATGTAGCAGGTAGAACTGGCAACATTATGTGGCACAACTGGCCAGTTCTTCAAAGTGAAGAATGTTTTGGTGCAGTATGCAAGGACAAACCAAGAATCTCAGAACAAGTCCAGGCATTAATGACAAATGAGTGCATTTTCAGTTTGCCAACCAACAGATTTTCAGGGCCAGCTGGCCATCTAGCGCCCCACCACCACCACCACCACTAGTCCGTTTAATTTGCCAGCAGTGCAAAGTTTACCAGTTTTGAAATCAGGTCAAACATTTTGCTTGCCCAAAAACCAATCAGAAAATTGAAATTAGGGATTTTATATCATGCACAACCAACTTTGTAGTTTATGTTCGGTGGTGCACAGGTAACCTATGTTATATAGGAAGAACTAAAGTACATTAAAAGAAAGAGTCCAGAAATGTGTGAGATTGATTATGAACAAAAAGATGGACGCACCAGTTAGCAGACATTCCTCAGAACAGCACAACTCAAACCCAAAACAGCTGAGATATATCAGTATGGAAGTTATGAAACCACCAAGATGAGGAGGTAACAGACTTAACCTTGTGTTGAGGAGAGAAAGTTTCTGGATCTATAAACTTAAGACTGTTAATCCAGGTGGTCTGAATGAAAGTTGGGACTCAAAACCATTTCTGAACAATCTGTAAGCCACAATAAGAGGGGGTGATTTCTGTGTCAGCTACTGTCATTACAAGGGGGGATGAATTCTAAATATGAGTCCCTTTTATAATAAATGTTGCTGATAAGGTGATTAACATTTAATCCAAAGATAAGGTGATCTCATATCCAATGAACAAGTTGTTTCCAACCCCCCTCAAAACCATAACCCCCTCCCTCCACCTATTCCCCCTTCCTCCAATTTTCGAATTGGGTATTTTGCAGAGAACATAGTATTATCGAAATGGTGGTTGAAATGGTGGAGAATTTTTTTGCTGCATATTAATAACTGTAACATTGAGAACTATGTTCCTATGATTCATTATGACATGTTGCCTTGCTTTCTCTCTTTTTCATAGATCTTGCAACTTTCTGGAATCTAGACTCTTTCTACCTGTCTCTCTGTGTGCCACTTGTTTCCTGGAGGTGCTGATCCTGTAGCTCCCCAGGATACCCTGGAATTCAAATAGAAGGGAGATCACTGGACTCATTAAGAGAAGGGCAGTGTGTGACAGGGTTGAATAAGACCCTGCCCCATTTGTTATGCAGAAAGAGTTTAAATGCAAGGAACTGTTCTATCCTCTCCTCACCTGTCTCTGGTCTGTCTGGTTGCGCAACCAAATTTTCTTGTGAAACCTAGGAACTGATCACTCTGATGGTTTCACAATTCTCCTCCTCTAGTTATCTCTCTGCCTTCCATTGCTGTTTCTGTCTTTTCTTCCCCCTTGCATATATGCAGTTATAAAAAAAATATATGTGAATCTCTGTGTAAAACTGTATATGAAACTGGGATCCCTTTGTTTAAAACTGTATATAATTATACTGTTGAAATTATTGCAAAAAGCTATTTGGAACTCATGGGGCTAACCTGAGATGCAGTTTTTAAGCCCTTTGCAGAGTTGTCAACAAGATGTCAGTTATGGGATACCTACTGTTTTGTTGCACCTGCAAGGAATGAAACTGGCAAGATCATTCTGTAAACTTACAAGAACATTCTGAGAGAAGCAGGCTCTCTTGATAAGTTCCCAGACAAAGACTTATAAAAAGAGCAGCAATGCTTTTGCTAGACAAACAAAGAGAATGAGAAACTGAAACTTGAAATTAAGAGATACCCTCAGAAGAGGGACTTAGTTTTCTCTGTGTGTACTGCCTTTGTAAATAGTTATACTAAATAAATTTTATTTTTTACTTTGCTGTTATTGAGAAAAATAAAATGATATTTGTGACTTTTGAAACTGCTCCTGGTTTTCCTATGCTTTCTGACCTGTGCCTCGATGACACAGTGGTATGTTCTTTCTGTCTAACATGCAATGACCTAAGACCGTGTTTTGACTTGGGGTCCAATGACGTGAAAGACAATTAGGTTATTCTGGTCACATGCAGTTTCTCAGTTACTTAAATGATATGTATAATTCTGATATTTAAAACTAATGTGTGAAAATAATAGGAAGTGGTGTTTATCAAGTTCACTAATGATGTTAAAGTATTTTATGTTTTAATTACCATGCGGTAATGTAATTCAACTGTGTGATGTCATCAGTAAGTGACTATTTAATACATGTCAATCACATCTGTTTCCACCTACCCCCAGACGAAGCCTGGTGAGACAAAGCGCTGGGGTAGTCTGATCTCCACAGTTGGACAGGCACTTTGTGCACATTTAATGCCAGTTTAAGAGTGCCATTGGCAGGGCTGGCTTTAGGGTTTTGGGGGCCCCCAGCAGAATTAGTGAAGTCATGGGACCCCTCTACTTGGCTCACCTTTAGCCCATGTGTTTTACTGTAGCTCACAAGTGCAAGATTTTATTTGTGGTGATACGATAGGCAGGGAAAAATGGGCAGGCTAAGTGGACCAAGCAATAGTTATCTGCCGGTAAATTTTAAATTTCTTTGTTTCTATGTATAGCTTTAGTATAACCAGTAGTATTTTAAAAAAATTTAAGAAGGACACAGCAGTGTGAGTTCTTGGGGCTGTTCTTCCCATCCCATCCATTGCTGCCTATCCACCTCATATTGACTGGATTATAGCTTGTTGAGGTATTTCATGACATAACCAGAAGGATCTGCACAGTCCTTTACTGATGTTTTAAAAATATATTAAGATAAAAAATGTTTAAAAATGAATAAGGTAAACTTCTTTGGTTGGGGCCCCCCATGATCAGGGGCCCCCAGCAACTGCAGGGTTCGCTGGTGACTAAAACCGGCTATGGCCATTGGGCAATAAAACTAAAACCTGCATCAAGTTTATCCTGACTCTCAGTGTGCAGCTGAGTTGTGTGTTTGCTTTGTTTTGAATATTCTGAGAAAGGATGGTAGTCCTAAGCCAGGAAAACCTTCTTAAGGACATTGCATGAGCGAGAACTCTGACAGCAGTGTCATTACTGTCCACTGCAGTGTGGAAGCGATATTTTGTGGCATCCATTGCTGATCTTGTTGTGGCAATCAGGTCCTGAGCCAGTTCATTATCTGCTTTCTCGAACAGTGCCAGAATAGTGTTCCAGAGTGATTTCTTTCAAAGTGGCTCTAAATCCTCACAAGGGTAAAAGTCCTGATAGTCTTGGCCCTAGACTACTATTTCTCTCTGCTCACGCCATTGCCTTCCTTACCACTTACCTCCTCAACCTCTCTTTCTCCTTATCCTGCGTCTCTAATTTTCCTTATTCTGTGTCCCTAACTCTTAAAAATTGGCTACTGTCATTCCCTTTCCCAAAGGGGGTGACCTCTCTTCCCCTAGTAACTTCTGACTTATTTCTTTCCTTTCCACTCTGGCAAAGTTCCAGGAACACCTTGTTCTATCCCAACTCTTCCCTTTCCTTGACCCAACCTCCCTTTTCCCTCCTTTCCAGTCTGGCTTTAGAAAGTCACATTCCACTTCCACTTCTCTTATCCAGCTCACTGATACTATTATTTATGGCAAGGATCACAGCCTTGTCACCTCAGCTCTTATGCTGACTTGGCCAAAGCTTTCAACAGTGGAGCCCATCCCATTCTCTGGGACAAGCTTAAGGCAGCAGTACTCCTAGCTTCCTCAATTGAGTGGTTCCACTCCTACCATGAGGGAAGGACAAAAGTTGTCTGTATTGGAGACTCCTCCCCCCACTCCCTATCAGTTCAGGTGTCCCCCAAGGTCTGTCTTGAGCCCAGTTCTTTTCTCCATTTTTCTAAATGACTTACCCAATGACTGGTTCTCAGTGTTAATTTGTATGCAATGCAAATTATATGGTTCTCTTTTCCTTTAGCTCCTCTGCCCCTGACCTGATGAATTAACTCCAACTGGACCTTAACAACATCCAGCTATGGTTCCATGATAATTAGTTATCCCTCAACACTAAGAAAACAATCTCTATGACTTTTGGCAAAAGGTGGAGACCTGCTAGAGTCCTCCCTCTTCCTCTCTTTCATACCCTCGATGGTGCAACTATGGAAGATGTCTCCTCCTTCAAGTACGTCGGGGTCTAGCTAAATCACCACCTAGATTTTTCTGTTCATATGAATGCTATCTACAAGAAGCTCCATCCCAGACTTGGGCACTATATAGAAATAAGAGAAGCATTCCACTACCTGCACACAGAGAAATCCTCATTAAGATGATTCTCCCATTTTCTCCATTTTTGACAACAGCAACATTTTTTATAGTGTTGCTCCAAAGTCCATTTTAGCTAGAGTGGACCCTCTCTTTCACATCTTCTCTCAGTTCACCCTTGATAAACTCCTGCATACACATCACTGTAACTTGTATTCTTCCCCTTCCCCCCCGATGCCAGGTGCCTTACCCACTGTGCTTCCTTTATCTCCAAATTTTGGATTGGCTCTCCCCCTCATATCTTGTGTCTCTCTCCCCCCCCATCCTCTTCTCGCTCGCAATGCTTGCTGTCACTGTTGGCACTCCCTCAAATGAAACATACTGCTGGCCAAGCTGTCGTCTTGTTCAATTTCCCTAAACTATGGGGTATGCTTCCTCCTTCTATTTGTTCTGCTCCTTCCTTTCCTGTTCTTACATCTCTCCACTGTGAGTTCTCTATTTGCTCCTGTAGTTGTTTCTGATCTGGTCTCAAAGGTGCAAGATCCTGGACACCTCAATGCAAAAATAAACTCCTCAAGAGCACGCTAGCACCATCATTTCTATTATTAAGCCCCTCCCACTGGGCTATCTAAGTCTGAGTAAGTACCAGAAAGTAAGCTGTGGGTCTAGCAGTCTGGTAATCAACCCTGCCCCCTAGTGGTAGGAAGGATTTGTTACAGTATGTTAAGGAAGGGAGGACATGTCATTGAGTGCAGAAGTGCTGAAGAAATGATAGCCTGGGTTGAAAAGAGGGAATGGTGAGAAGGCTGACTACTCAAATTGGCAGGGTGTTAGTAGGTATGATACAGGGTGAAAATGCTAGACCACTGCTAAATTAAGTAAAAAGTGGTTCAGTAGCCAAATAATGGGCAAAAGGAAAATGGTAATCAGCTAGGGTGGTCTCCGGTTCCTGGGAATCAATCTGGAATGGGAAAGACCATAAATTACTCAACAACCCCTAGCTAACGCAGAGTAAATGAAAAAACTAACTAATAAAAGTAACACTTTTAAATAAACTACAGATAAACAAACCAACTGGAGAACCAGCCATTGCTGGAGTTCACTACGGGGCACCTGCTGTCTTCAAGTGGAGAAACAGATCTGAGCAACAATCAGTGTGGTGCATGAATGCAGAGCGTGAGTCTACATTCCAAATTCCAAAAATCTGCATAGGTTCTATTCTCCAGGATGTCACTCTCAGTTGAGATGACTGCATAAAGTGTAAACATTTAAGTGAGGGATTCCTCGGGTTACAAAGGGAGGTTAGAGACAGATCTATATAATTCACTAGTTAGTTAAGGTACAAAGAAGGTTTTTCTCAAAAGGGGCTTCACCAGTGCACTTTTTTATGTGCTTGGAAAGACCCCGTCTGAGAGAGAACACTGGACCATCCCAGCAAACATATACTCAGTTACCCCACACATCTCATCAGTAGAAGCATCGGGCCTGGATCTAGTTCACAGAAGATGGGCCACAGCTCCGAGATCCCCCTCACAAACCTCCTGCTCCATAACTGACCTAAACTCTCCCCAGGACAAAGAAGTGTATTGTGAAATGCTGATTTTTTTATTTATATATTTTTTTATTTATTTGACATATCGGTTTACATCCTTTGAGCCAGAGGCTCATTTGCAAAAGTACCTCGTCACATGTAAGACAGAAGGTAATACGGAACAGGGTATAACAACAATTACATTAAGCATGTGTTACAGACATTTGTCACAGACATTATTTACAATATTTGGATGTAGATATTTTCAGACATTATTTGCGATATTTGGATGATGATATTTACATCATCACAGCAGAAAGACATTATTAGCTTGAGAAAGCATCTAAACACAGTAGTCAGTCCTATTCATGGGTTTGGTATTATTGATGGAGGTTGCAATCCATAATGGACTTTGTCAGAGAATTTGGATCAGAATGGGTGAGAGAGTGAAATGTTAGTTGCAGTTACAGGAGCGGATATTGAAGAGGTGGTTGCAAAGAGTGGTTTTGAAGTGGGTGATCTTGGGTGCACTAGTGATAGTGTTTGGGAGTGCATTAAACCATGTGGGGGCCCTGTAGTGGAAATATCTCTGGGCAAGGGAGGTTTTTACCCTGGGCACAACCAGTGGTGCTTTCTCCGAGTTGCGGGTGAAGATAATGGGGGTTGCAGGATGAAGAGAGGCGGTGACCCGGGGGGAGAGTCCGAGCAGTATTTTCTTGGACAGTATGCAGGTCTGGTAGCGGAATCTTTCATCAAGGTTGAGAAGATTGGCAGAGGTATAGAGGGAGCAGGTGTGAGTGAGCCTAGGTGTACCAGTTAGGAGCCTGCAGGCCTTGTTTAGGGAGACCTGAACTTTCTGGAGTGCACAGTTATCTGCTGCCCCATATACAGGGAGCCCATAGTCCACTAGGGACAGTATTGATGAGATGATGGCAAGCCTAAGGGCGTGGGGGGGGAGGCAGTCCCTGTGTTGGTAAAGGAGTCCAATCCGGGTGTTTGTTGTGGCAGCAAGGGTGTTTATGTGGTCATGGAAGGTAAGGGCCGAGTTGAGGGTAAGTCCAAGATATTTGTAGTTGGATACCTGTTCAAGGGGGTGCTGGGTGCTGGGAAGGATGCAGAGAGGTGCATTTTTTGCTGTGTTTTGGTGGTGAGAGAAGATCATTGATTTAGTCTTTTTTAAGTTTATGACCAGTCTACGGTCCTTAAACTATGTTTCAGCCTGGGAGAAGGCATGTTGGAGGGAGTCCTGAAGGGGCGTGGGTTTATGATGCAAAGTAAAGAGCACTGTATCATCTGCGTATAGTAAGATTTTTGTGGAGCAGGCCTTTGGTAAGGAGTTTAGGTAGAGGGGGAAAAGAAGTGGCCCCAGGATAGAGCCCTGGGGCACCCCTGAGCGGACGGGTAGTGTGTCGGATAGGGTTCCATTAATTTTGATGCATTGGGACCGGGCAGAAAGGTAATTGGAGCACCAGGCCAGGGGGCCTGTGGAGAAACCAAGTTGGTGGAGTGAGTCGAGAAGGAGAGGGTGGCAGACTGTGTCGAAGGCCTTGGATAGGTCTATGAACACAGCTCCTGCAATGACTCAACAGCCTGGTTGGTGAGATCCCATTTTATTTCCAAAGATCCCAGCCTGAATAGGAGACACTCTGTCTGAAAAGAAACTCCTTACACTTAGCGGAAGAACCCGCTCTCACCATTTGCAGACAGGCAGGATGAAGTAATCTGTTTACAGTCTGGAAGAGCTGAGCCAGTTGATTCTTCCCAGCAGCAATCTCCCTGGACAGAAATACTGACTTCTTAAGGGTGATTGCCCTTTGGTATTCACAGCAGTGAATACTCAAAGACAATTTGTCTTTCCTGGCCCCGGATCTCCTCCAATAATGCTCTAACCTCTGACCCCTAGGTTTCAATTCACTGAGCTCCCCTCCAAACCACATGAATCTCTGGCATGAAACCTGGGGTCATACACTATATGAATCGGTGCCACAGAATTGAAGGCTGAGCAATGTACCTATTATAGGCCACCACCACTACCTTCTCTGATCCTGTCTCTCATGCTTCCATCACACCTGAGACATCCATTACCACCTGAAGTCCCTCTGCTGACAACCCTTTTAAAGGGAGGTATTGAACCATCTTCACAGGAGGTGGACTACGTACGGGGGGGGGGGGGCCCTGAAGAAGAACATCCCTGTGTAGTGATCTGACCAACTGACTGGATCAATCTCAATATCATTAATCTCAAGCCTCAGGAAAAAAACAAGTTCAGGGCATGCCCACGCTGTAAGTCACAGAAGTAACCACTTGAGCTAGGCCCTGTGATTCCACTGACAAGAGGAAATCTTGTCCAAACTGCAAGTTCATCATCGATCCAGGCATTGAGGTCACCCAGAATCAACTGTCTAGGTGACTCCAACACCCTGTTAGCAGTGAAGTCCACAATTTCCTGCAGGAAATCCCCCTAGTACCCCAGAGGCCAGTACACTAGTAGGCGATGGCATAGCTGACTGGTTTCACTCTTGCCTTCCTATAGTGTGTGTAGGTCTCTGACGTTGGCTGGTAAGCAGTTGTTGTTTCTGGTCCCAGTCAGACTTCTAATGACCTCTGCATTCATAAGGCATTCTTACTCCTCTGCTGTACAGCTCAGCCTGAAAAAACCCAGGTCCTACCAGGGCAATACACCACATGCTGGCATCCAGTCCCTAGTGTGTTGCAGTAACCAGCACTGGCTGAGCAGTTATGGCCAGCTGTGGTCACAGTTCAGCTTAGGCAGGTATGCAGCACCGCAACAGTCTCTAATTTCTGTAACCTCTATCTTCACTTTAATGCTGGGCTAGCAGGTAGTTATGCAGAAGTACTGTAATGACTCGCCTTTCTTCTCTGTCTCTGACGGACACACAGTCTGCCTCTGCAGCAGCTCCACCAGTCTTCTTCTCACTGCAGTGGCTTGTGGACTCACCAGCATTCTAAATTCACTGGGAGACAGCCCCTGCTGTTTATAGGAGAATGTCAGTTCCTGATTGGTCCATGTCAGCTGTCAATCTCTCTAGGCAGGTCTGGAGGTCTGTCACGTGGTAGATTATTGGCTAGAAATTCATGCCAGAATTCAGGCTGTCCTCCTGTGTCCCAAGAGCTTCTTTTAGCTTCCCTTCCAGGGTCTGGAACCTGATTGGCTGATGGTGTGACTGCTGACCTTTGTTGCCAGGCTAATGGGGTCCAGGTGCACAAACATGGCAGTGCCATCTACTGGTGTGGGGTACTGCTCCCCCAAATGTCTTAATCTTGAAAAGGCTTCTGCTCTTAAACATTTATTTGGTGCCCGTTACTGCTATGAAACTAAGTGCCTAATCTGACTGAAGCTTCCAGTGGGGAATTCCCACTCCCATCATTGAGTGTGGTTTATGTTGCATCTGTAGGCTGCTGGCAACTGCCTTTGAACTAAAATGGGAACCACTGAAGACACTAGTACTATCTTTGCCAAAGAGTTCTGGCAATTCCTTTTCTTCTCGTGATCTGATCCCCATGGCAGCAACAGTCCAAATCTGGGGACCAGCTGGAGCAACAGTGCAGATGGCTGGTGCTATGGAGCAGGCCCCATGGAGCCCTAAATGTAAGACTCAAACTCTTGGGGTGATTACAGATATGTTAATGTTTTGTGCTCAGCTCTGCCAGTAAACGTGTACCAACAGATAGTAAGCATGTTGGACAACACCCTTTAATCTGCAAATTATTGAAAGAAATATGGTGCTCTAGGCCCACACTACCTAGGTACCAAGTAACATGGAATGTTAATTGTGTTTTTAAAGTTTTATAGATATTGGGGAGACAATACGACTCTTACTCTCAAACATCTGTTGATGAAATTGGAATCCTTATTATGGATGTTTTTCATAAAATAGTATCGGGTGTATTGGGCACCAAGATACAAGAATTCTGAGCTTGTTTTAAGCCAGCTTCTTTGTCTTCCTCATCTTTTTGATCCCAGAATTCGCTTCTGTGCTACTGATGGACAAATAAGTTGACATTTTGACATCACTATGATGTCATCCTCGGAGGAAGATGTCATAGCAGCATCAAAACGTCAGCATGTTTGTCCTTTGGTAGCATGGAGGTGAATTCTGGGACAAAAAATACATGGAGGCCAAGCCCAAAATTCTTGCTTCTTAGTGCCCAGCATTATACATCTATGGTCTGTTAGCTTGTCAGCCTTTCTTCAGTGATTTCGACATGATGTGAGTAACAGCTTGCAAGCACGTAGAGAAAAAAAGCTTATGTCATCAGTCCACTAGAATTTGAATGAATGAATTCTGCATTTTAATATTAAAAATGTAAAATGAAATGAAACTGATAGCCCTCTGTTGGAATGGAATGCTTTAAGTGAAAGCATGCATTAATAAATGTATGCCCTCAGTCCTTTTTACTCGAATGAACTTTACACAAAGGAAATTTCAAACTTTAAGTATAACACAGCCGCCTTCTGTTGGAACTGAATGACTTTATATAATATGCTATCATATTGCTAAGACTACATAATGCAGTGACCCTGCATTTGATCAAATGCTGAGGCAGTCTGAAATTAAAAAGTTCTCTATATGGTGGGACTGAATGATCTTTAATGCCTTTCTTACAAATTACTTAAAAAGGAAGTTATTACTTCTGGCTCATTTGCTGCACAAACTGTAGGTTGTTGCACAAGCTTAGCACTTTAAAAAATCAGTTTGCACTTTGCACTGTGATGTCCAATGTTTGATCAAGCTACAAGAATACAGGAAACTATGAATCAGACAAACATTAGCCAGCCAGTCCACTCTGCAATGAGCATTGGCTCTGTGTCCCATTCCTGGACACCAATTTTCCAAATAAATATTTAGGAATTCTTAGGGAACATAGAGGAGGATTGGTAGGGTTTAATGGAACTAAATTGGTAGGAGGCAATGATTCAGAGAAAGTACTGAGGTTTTCTGGTAGAAGTATATAGCATGTTTGTGCAACATGATTATAATTTTGGCATATGCTCGCTTTGTCCCTGCCAAAGAGGCAACCAACCATTCAGGTTACCAAAAGATGCAGGATGACGGTTCCACCCCTAGAAGTATTACAAGGATGAGGCCCCCTTAGACCAAAAGTACCTTATTTATTTATTTAGAAGTTTAGCCAGGAAGTACATACTGAGCTGATAACAGCTCGTTTCCAGATGAGTCCAGGGGAGAGAAGAAGGGGAGATATCTAACAATATAATAATAAGGGCAAGACTAGAGAACAGAGAAAGCAGGAGGGGTCAAAAGCAGTTGCAAGTATGTAACCCCCCTCTATGCCCCTGTCTAGGGGCATAATCTTCTTTTGCAGGTGGTCCGGGGCAATAAAGAAGGATAACCCTCAAGCGCTAACATGCGAGACCAATGCACTTCAAATAAGGCAGTGAAAGTTGAATCCTACCTTTCTGGCATCTTCAGTACCCGTATGCTGTCACCTTCTCCCTCATAATCTGGTTTCTTTTTTTGCCCTGAAGGCTGCACACCAGAGCAGGAACTCCACGTTGCACCTCCACTGTCTCTGGATCCCCTCTGAGCCCCTCAGGCCCGCCACAGGCGGAATGAAATCTTTATCTGGAATGCAACTCATGACAAATTAATTTAACTGAACATAAAGGGGAAAAGGATTTCATTTCATTTGCTTCCCCCTCTCAGTTTAAATAAGGCACTGCACTACTATTTCCTCCAAAAACTGGCTTCTTTATTTTGCTCCTGCACAGCTAATGATTCCAGCAATGCAGGGGTCAGATACTTCATTTTAAATAAATAAAGCAGCTCCATGGGGCTATTCAACTTTTTACACATACTGACTGGACATTTTAAGGCAGCAGAAATGATGACTACTAAGGCAGTCACAAGCAAGGATGTTCCCTTCTCTCTCGGATGCTTTACCCAAAACCTACTTGAACTCAGATCCCTGCAATCTCCTGGCATCGCTGAATCTGGTAAGCCAAATTTTTTTCTTCCTTACCCGGCTTACCCACTCTATTACTGGCACTGGTTGTTCCCCAAAACTCTAACGTGGGAAAGTGGGCTGCTTCCCCCACCTGGACCCCAGGTGCTAGCCCATGCCACAGGGGGTACCAGAATTTTTCCTGATGACCCAGGCCCCATAACTCAGTCTTGGCACTGTACCAGTGCTACTTCAGCACCTGCCACCTTCACTCGGCTCGGCCTCTCCTCGGCCCTACTCGTTCAACAGTCCTAAAACCTGGCTCTGCTCCAGTACTCCCAGCCCCATGCTACTGGCTGTCCTGCCTTCTCACTGATGACCCAAACTGCTCCGGTTTCTGCTGATCATCATCATCCTCGGGGGTCCCTGCCAGGCCCACATCCCATTTTACACCTCCTGGGCTTGCATTAAGCTCCAGCACAAGGGCTACCCTTCAAGGTCTACCATTACGGCTTGTGACCCACTCGGCCTTCAATGTACAGGCACCTCAGGACCTGCCCCTCCAAAGCAGGCCTCATATTTTGGGTGAAGTGCCCCCCTGGCTCCCTCTACCCCCCCAGGCCACCCTGTCACACTGGGTGCAAGGAGAGCCACTGCAACCAGCTTCCCCCCATGGGGGCCCTGCCACTGCCACCACAGCCCTGGCGACCTAGGATACACCTACAGGGGTCTCTAAGGGCTCCTAACTCTTTCTGGCCTACAAGCCACCTACACTCCCTGCCCCCAAATGATGCAGGACCTGGCTACACATCCTTCCCCCATGGAGCTCCATTCCCGCACTCCTCGTCAACCACAACACTGCCAAAAGCCATCCTCACTCTACATTGGGGGGTTCCCCCACTAGCCCTTCTGGACCTCCGAGCTCTCTCACTTGCCTACCTAATCTCTGCTCCTTACTCTGCACTTCCAGCCACCCCCTCCAGCCCCAGGTCTAATACTCAGGCTAGAAAGGCCCCGATACCTCTTGTCTGCTCCTTTATATACTTCCTAAAACCTACTCTCTGCTGCCACCTTGAGGTGCCCAGCAGCCAATATCCCCCAGAGCACTAACCCATTCCTTAGCTGTGGAGGGGGGGGCATAGGAGGGGGAAAGGGATGCCTAACAGGGAATATAAGCCCCTCTTTTAAGGGGAGCATACACTCTTCCCCAACCCAGGAAATCATTCCCTCCTGGGAATCATGGCAAAGGCCCAGTGATGGTCTCCTCCCATCAGACTGGGTATGCACACTTCCCAGCCTTCTGGCAATAGACACATCACACCTGGCCACAGGCACCACCCAACCTACCTTCCTAGCCCCAAAATTTCTAAAATCTCTAAAACCTATCTGTGCCATGAGATAATCTAAATGGTTGGCAAACAACCTTCATTATTTCTTTAACAACAATTTCAATCATGTCTCATAATGATTAAACATTTCAATATTAAGCATCTGCAAACAACAATAATGAGATAGATACTGTTTAGCTATCCCCAAATACTTCCCACCAAATTGTACAACAAGCTCCACTGTGTACAGTCCCAAGGCCACTCACACACATACTCACACACACAACCTCTCACCAGTCTCCCAAACATGTTTCATCATGATCATAATAGCAACATTATTGTTTTAAATTTAAGAGCTTTGATTTTAAGAAAATAACTGTATACAGTCACCATAACTCAGCTCTGTAGAGCAATTGTCCTGGCGCAGTCCATAAGTCCCAAGTCAGAAAGCCTAGGTTGCAGGCCCCCCACCTGGAGGGAAATAATACTCTGGGTCTGGTTTGGTGGTCACATCTCCAAAGAAATCCTGGTCCAGAAGATAATATTTGGTCTGAGTCCCAGCCAGGTCCTGGACCAAAACAAAATGCTGGAACAATGTTAAACCAGACCAGGTCCCTGTGCGACACATCAATCGTGCCTGCTGAATCAACTGCTGAGATGAGGCACCTCCTCCATCTGGACGATTCTTTAAGCGCTCCATCTGGGAATCACATGATGCTCTGAACTCATTTGCAGCTCTCCTACCTAGCTCCCACTCCCTCCTCATTAAATAAGTTTAAATTTACTAATTATCCACCACTTTTTGGGACCAGCTACATTTCTATTTACTGGTGATGCTACTCTGGTCTTGGATTTGTTAATTTGATGCAACGATGAACTCCGAAATGCGTGCTGCCCCTCCATAGCATACCCCTCCAACCATGCCAGACAAGAGATCCAAAAACTCAAAGGCCCACCCCACGGGATCCATGCACTCTGAAACTGCTACCTCGGGCTCTGCTCCATTATCTGAAGAGAGGTTTTTAAAAGATATGGCTCTGTTTAAGGACACATTATGGGAAATTACCTTGGAGCTAAAATCCCTCAGGGCTGATCTCAGTGATATGGGCTGTCGGGCGGGGGACACGGAGGTTTGCCTGTTCTCCCTGGAAGCCTGGAAGGAGAAGGAATCTGCCAAGCTGATTACAGTTAAGCAAAAACTGGCCAGAATGGAGAACAAATTAGAGGACTTACAGGGTCGGAACTGTAGGAATAATGTGATTGTTCTCGGGCTCCCGGAGAAAGCTGAAGGCTCCGACCATATGTTATTTGCACAGAAGTTTTGCACTAAGTTGGCTGGTCCCTCAGCAAATGGGCCCTCTTACGTGGTGGAGTGTGCCCACAGAGCCCTGAGGGCAATGCCACCGCCCGGATCACTTCCCCGGCCATTCATGTTTAAGGTACTTAACTATTTAAACAAGCAGTACCTGCTGGCAAAGGTCCATGAAGCAAAAGAGATCTCCTGGGAAAGTGCCAAACTCAGGGTAGTGCAGGACTTGCTGGCATCGGTGAGACAAAAACATGCAGCTTATCATGCTCTCATCACCAAGTTAATTGCCACAGGGACCCGTTTCAAAATGTTGTATCCAGCTAAACTCCAGGTCATGGTCCAGGATTCCTGGTGGTCTTTCGAGTGTGCTGAGTCAGCTTCCGCTGAATTGAAAACCCTGCTGCCTGACCTCTTCCAGAATTGGTGAAGGAATGTTCTGTTTGTGTACCACAGGCAGTCCTGCTGTAAGGGAGGTACTCTCATGTTTGCAGCCGCCTGCATAGTCCATCATATCGAGAAGTGGTAAAGAATTCAGTCTAGACTATTTATGTTCTGAGGCGCACATGATAGACTGTGGCTGGTTTCTTTCTTCATTTAAAAGCATTCCCCTTGGCTGCCAGTGGTCTACAGCTTGCTTCCTGGATTTCTGGTCACATCACAGTTTGAACTTTCCTTACCAGATTAGTGCCCCTATTTCCTGGACTTGTTATTTGTGATGGATGATTTCTAAGAGACTCCTTTATTTTATTTCTACATACAGTATATCAGTTGTAATAATATGGCTTCCCCAGTTCATTTTCTATCTTTGACGGAGAAGAAGTTAACAGTCACTTGTATTATTTTAGCCAGGCTCTGTGTTGGGTTTAATTTTGCATTTTGGCTAAGGACGCAATGTTTACATTTGCCTCTTTTGCTATGTGTGGCTGGTCTTGGGGGAGGGGGCGGGGGGATGCAGTGGGATCAGTTTGTGATCCAAGAATGCATCATGTACCAATGGAGGGATACAGGAGGTTCAGAGTTAATATTCTTGATCTTGTTTGTCTGGGGTTCCAGGGGGAGTTTCTTTCAGCATGTCATACACTGCCTTGGTGCCTTTTTTGTGGGTTCTCCTCCACTGTTGTTTTTATTTTACAGAGTAATGAGGACAAGTTTCCTCCACTGGATTATTATAGGCCTTTTATATGCACCACCCCGCTCTTGTTTTTGGCAGAGTTTCCTGCTTATGTCAGGAGTGATGGATGGAGTAGTAGGCATTGTACAGTTGTTATATTGTTTCATCCCTGCCTTGTGTCTGGGATTTATGTTATACACTGTACCCCAGTACATTTTCACAAGGGTTAACCAAGCAGATTTCTGGAAGGATTTAGGGGTTTTGCTTTGTTTATTTTTTTTTCATGCTGGGGCATGGGGTGGTCAGGTATGTTCATCAATCCCACTTATCTATTCTTCCTTGTTTTTGGGAGGAAAATTTTCATATTCGTCATCTCTTCATGTTGCAATGCACCCTGGCAGTTTACTACTTTGTACATAATTCTTAGGTCAACTGACAATCTCGCTCTGGTTCTCTGGGTATTAGGGTTCCTTTCTTTTGTTGTGGGTATGGTATATATATGCGGGTTGAGTAGTAGGACAAGTTTTTTTGGGATGGACATGGTTATCTTTATTATCTGTTTTCTTAGTTTGGGGGTGGTAACTTTATTTTCTTATACTTACTATTGCTAATTGCTGTTATGAGGGGTTTTTTCAGTTCTAAGTGTTTGGATATTACATATGGCTGTGCCTATTAAAATTGCTTCGTGGAATGTTAGGGGAGCTCAATCCACAACAAAGCATTCCCAAATTATTAGATATCTGAGGCTTTTGGGATGCCATATTGCGCTATTGCAGGAGACCCACTTACTTTCCTCAGGGAGTCTTCTCTTTCGGCATCAGTGGATATCTCAAGCTCTGGCCACGGGTGTTCATACAAATAAAGGTAGTGTAGCTATCCTGATTTTTAGGGGTACAAATTTGCAGGTGTTACACTCTGTAGAGGACCCACAGGGAAGATATCTTTTAATTCGGGATATGTTGGGCTGGACCAAGGTCCTCCTGGGGAGTGTGTATGGCGCTAATCAAGATAATGCTTCTTTTTTTATGGGATTACTTACAGTTCTGGCTCCTTTTTTACAATTGCCTTTAATTTTGGAGGGGGGATTGGAATCTGCCCTTTTCCCCCAGACCTCGAAGATCGCACAGGATATCAACAGGTCTCTTACCTGCTCAGAGGTCTCTTCAAGATATGGTTGACTCTGCCGGGCTATGTGACCCATGGCAAGTTTTACATCCTGCCGAGAAGGATTTTACTTACTTCTCTGCTGCCCATGGGACCCATTCAAGAACTGATTACTTCTTAATCGGCCATAGACTCTTGAGAGATACCCTGGGGACAGAGATCGAATCTAGGGTCCTGATCATTCCCCAATATGGCTCCAATTGGATCTATCAGATGCTGCCCAAAAATACCACTTGGAAGCTGAATAATCAGCTGCTCAAGAACCGCAAGGTCATTAAAAGAGTTAAGGGTCAAACTCAAATAGATTTATTTGTTACCAGGAATAAGGGCACAATCAATAGGACAGATGCCGAATGGTGCTCTTTCAAGTGCTTGATTCGTGGAGAATTCATACAATTGGCTGCCACAGGAAAGAGGGTTGTGAGAGGGAGGCCTCCACTCTGCTGTGCCACATTAGGGAACTTGAAGGACATTAAACCACTAATACCTCTGATGCTATTAGGAAAGAGCTACTAGTGTTTAGAGACCAATATGGGGAGTTACTGCATGAACAAGCAGAACATGCAATATATAAAACCCACTCTATGTATATAGACCAGTATGAGAAAGTTGGGCATTTAATGGCTATGTGCCTTAAGAAGCAGGAAGCTTCTCATTTTATCTCCACAATTAGATTGATGCAGGATGGTTTGCTAAAAGTATTGCCAAGGGACATAGCTGAAGAGTTTGAATTGTATTATTCTTCCCTATACGGCCCTAGGGTTGATCCCCCACAACTACTGATATTAATAATTATATGGAGCTCTCACTCCCCTCGATAGATGACACTCAATAGGCTTTTCTCTCATCTCTGATTACTGAACAAGAAGTATTGGGGACTATTAGTTCTTTAACATTTGATAAGGCACCCAGGCCTGATAGCTTTACTCCTAATTTCTATAAAATATTTGCCAAAGAGCTTACAACTCTTTTGCATGGTTTGTATCTCTCTCTTTACAACTCCGGGGTTTCTGATCGCACTCTCTTAGAAGCTGTGATAGTGTTACTTTTAAAGCCTGGGAAACCCCCTGAAGCTGTTTCCAGTTATCACCCAATCGCAGTGTTAAACTATGATATGAAAATGTTGTCTAAAATTCTGGCCCTGAGAGTTGGTGCAGTCTTGGACGGTCTCATAGGTCCTGAGCAGGTGGGGTTTATAAGACAGTTCTCTTCTGTTGATCACCTACGTAAGTTATCACACGTCTTCTCCACTTCCAGGGATTCATCTGTTCTGTCTGCGCTGGTTTCCCTGGATGCGGAGAAGACATTTGACAGGGTTAATTAGACCTTTTTGCTGACTGCCTTAGAAGCCTTTGGGTTCCCTCCCACCCTCCCTCCTTTTACATTGGATTAAGGTTCTGTATTCTTGTCCCAGTGCTAAAATGTATTGCAATGTGGTGTTTTCTTCCCCCTTTTTGTTATATTCGGGTACAAGGCAAGGCTGTCCCCTCTCCCCTCTATTATTTAATTTATACTTACAGTCTCTCCTGTTGAATCTTAAGCTTAATCAAACTGTGCAAGGGGTTCTACTGGGGTCCTGACAGCTCAAGCTTTCTACATACGCAGATGATATCCTGCTGCATGTGACATATCCGGTCAAATCCATCAGGGCTTCACTAGCCACCATTGCAGATTTTAGTAAATTCTCTCATTACAAACTTAACTTGGAGAAATCGGTAGTTATGCCTCTTGATTCTGGGTTCTTTAAGGCAGATATTTTGTCTTTTGGGCTGGCCTGGGAACCTAACAAAATTAAATACTTAGGGATTCCCTTGCAAGGAATATTTCCCAGCTTAGGAAGTTGAATTTTGAGGACCTCCTTGAAGTTATACAGCAAGACTTGAAGAGATGGAGGGGGCTTCCGCTTACCCTTTGGGGCAGGATCAGCATCATTAAAATGAATACTCTTCCCCATCTTTTCTACCCCCTTAACTTACTTAATTTATGGTTCCCATCTTCCTAGTTCCAAAAAAATACATAGGGTTATCACAGATTTTATTTGGCTGGGTAAGACGCCAAGGAGGGCTTATTGGAAGTTAGCTGCCCCTAAGCAGAGTGGAGGTCTCCGTCTTCTGAATTTTTACATTTACTATTTTGCTAGCCACACTAGCAAGTACTTAAAGTGGTTGCATATGCCATTGATTGGGGACCTTCTGGCCTATGTTCCCCTTTGGTTGCAAATAGAATGATAATTAATTAACAATTGTGGTATTGCTCCAATGGCGCTTGTGTTCTCTCCCCTGAAACTTCTGCCGCAGTCTTTCAAGGATACTGTGGTTGCTACGTCGCTAAGGGTTCATTAACTGCTCTGTGTTGCAATGCATTATAAGCCATCTTAAGATGTGGTGCAGCCTGTGTTACAAAATCCCAGTCTTAAAATTGATGGTAAAATGCTTGATGAAACCTGGATGCCTTCCATGGCCGGGCTGAGGGTTAGCAGCTTGCTTCAGGATGGGTCTTTTCGAACGTGTCACTATCATTACTTTGTTACATATGGGTATGCGTGATATATTCAAAGTGTTTCAACTTCATCACTGTTTACAACATCACTTTGGTACAACTATGGAGGATGTTAATTGTGAGGAGCTCTTGCAAACTTTGGCGAAAGAAGTGTGCAGTCTCATGCAGTTTCTAAACTTATCTGCTCTTGTTTTCCAAATTGCATCCTAATCTTACTGGTGAGTCTCCTTATTGGAATACCACCTTTCAGCCTTCTACTTATAACTGGCCCAAAATCTGGTCAGCCCTTTTCACTTATTTGACACAGGACTGTTTGTGCCTTACCCAGTTCTATATCTTGAACAATCTCTGCTTTACGCCAGTGAAACTCTATAGAATGGGTTGGTTGCAATCACCTAGCTGTATGAGGTGTGGCTTGATCGATGGCACTTTATATCATGTTTTCTGGGAGTGTATTAAGGTGGACCCTTTATGGGATTTAATCAAAACAAGAGCAAATCCACTTTTGGGATTGGATCCATATTTCACCCAGGAAATTTGTTTGGTTTGGGACTTCACTCAGACTGAGGTTAAGCAAAGAAGGCTCATGATGGCTATGATTTTAATGTCAGTTAAACAACTGGTCCTTCAGCATTTATTAATTTAAAAGTTTTACCAGGATGGCATACTGAGAAGGGGTAGGGAATACAGTAAACATAACATGATACAAAAATACAAGGCACAAAGTACAGAACAATATTTAAATACAGTACAAACAGCAATTTGTAGTGCAAGGCATGTAAACAGACAGAAACTATGATTATACACACTTCAGAACCCTTCGGGACTAACCTATCATAACAATAGGAGAACGCTGGCCCAGGGATGGGCAAGTTTATTTAGTTACATGTGCAGTTGGAGGAGTAATGTAATTTGAGGAGGGAGTTGAGGTGCTGTGTGGTGGATGCATGCTGAATGGCTGTAGGTAGGGAGTTCCATAGTTTAGCATGCGATACCTGAAAGCTGCCTGGCCTGCAGCTGTTGACATGTGTGGTACAGATAGGAACCTGGTATCATTGTTCCTTAGCGCATACACAGAAAGGGTAGGAGTAGTTAATTTAGGTGTGAGATAAGTGGGTAGAGACTGGGTCCAGAACTTGGCTGTGAACCGTGCGCAGTGGGACAGTCTTCGGTCATGTGGGGGGGGGGAGTCCCAGGGACTGATAGAGGACACAGTGGTGGGTGGGGAGGAGTGCTGTCAAGAGCGAAATGATAGAAGGAGTGGAAGAGTGGGTCCAGTCTGGCTTGAGTGGACTTGGGAACGGCACTGTAGACTATGTCCCCATGGTCAAAGATTGGGAGGATCATTTTCTGTACAATAGCACAGCGAGCCGGCAGTGGGATGCAACCGCGATTATGGTATAAAGCACCCTGCCTGGGGTGGAGCTTCTTGTGGATGGCATCGATATGCTCAGAAAAGTCAGGGTGCTGGTCGAGGCAGACCCTGAGATATCTAAAGGAGGTACAGGCCTCAAGGGAAGTCCCATCCAGGGTGTGGAAATTTGGGGTGGAGGGGAGCCATGAGAGTCTCTGCCTGGTACCGAAGGTCATCGAGACTGTTTTCTTGGCATTAAGTGAAAGCTGATTTGTGCAAAACCATAGCTGAGCATTATTAAAGTCCAGCTGGAGTCTGATCACCACATCAGTGGCCATTGGGCTGGAGGTATACAGCACAGTGTCGTCTGCATACATACGGATGGAAGTGTGAGGGCAAGCAGAGGGCAGATCGTTAAGGAAGATAGAAAACAGGAGCAGTTCAAGTACGGAGCCCTGTGATACCCCAGGGATGACAGGGAGGGGGGCAGCTGTGGTGTTTCCAATTCAGACCGATTGGGTTCTACTGACCAGATCGGAGTGGGACCAGTTTGTAACCACTCTTGAGAGTCCAGCAAGAGAAAGTTTGGACAGGAGGAGTGAGTGGGAGACAGTGTCGAATGCCTTTGCTAGGTCGACAAAAATAGCTGTGGTGATGTGGCCTAGGTCCATACCAGTATGGATGGAATCGGTGAACCTTATGAAAGAGTGGCGGTGGAGTGGGTCTTCCTGAAGCCAGACAGGTAAGGACTGAAAAAAGATGAGGAACTGGGGAAGAAGAAGAGTTGAGCTAGGACCAGGCATTCCTGAAGCTTAGCCATAAGAGGAGGAGGGAGATTAGGCAGTAGTTACCAGGGACAGATGGTTCACCACCTTTTGGGAGTAGGATGACTGAGGCATGCTTCCACTCAGATGGGATAGAAGCTTGAGAGAAGAGCAGTTGAAAAGCTCTGCTAGCAGAGATGTGATGGCAGGAACCAACAGGTAGAGCATTCGCGAGTTCAAGCCAGAGAGGCATTTGCCTCTGGTCGGATTTAGGGCAAGCAGTTTGTTTAGTACTTCCTGTGGGGTAACCTGGTAGAAGATGAAGTGAGGCTTTTGGGTGTTATCTTTGGCTGGGGTAGGAGGGGGTGGTGTAGAATTTGGGGGAGGTGGGAGGGAGGCAGTAGTGATGATGTACAGCTTGCAAAGAAGGAGTTGAATTTGGAGGCCACAGTAACAGGGTCAGTTACAGCGGAGCCACCCATGTTTAAAGCAGGGGTTTGTGGCTGGGACGGGGGAGAGACAAGTGATTTAGATCAAACCCTGCATTCATATTTAGAATGGTTGCAGGAGCTCCTTGACATCTTTGTATTGAGAAAATGATAGCCAGTGTTAATAATAGGTTAAATAGTTGCACTAAGAAATGGGGCAAGCTGCATACCCTATATACGGTTTAATGTATGGACTGGGCTCCCCTTGCCTCTTTGCGACTAGTGCTGAATATGCATATCTTTAGTTCTTTTGCATTTTTGTTATGTGCTCCAATTCTACATTTTTTTTATGAAATCCATTTCCTTTTCCTTTGCCACTGTTGTTGGGGGGATTAAGGTGGGTTGGGCTGTGTTGTGGTGATTTTTTTGGGGGGGTATTGTAGGGGGAGGTTATATGTTTCTCTCCTTGGGTGGGATTATTGTTGCTTGCTGTTATTTGTTCTTTATTTTTTTTTCCCAGTTGATTAACCAGGAGAGCACAAGCTGGGAGCACAGGGAAGTTAAGTGACTTGCTCAGGGTCACACAGTATGCAACTGGGGGCTGTGGGATTCAAACCCAGGTCTCCAGATTTGCCGCTCAGTGCCTTAAACCACTGCGCTATACTGCCTCCCTTTATTGTTGTGTTAACTTTGCTTTTCTTGTTGTTATTGTTATAGTTGTTTTTATGGTTATATTTTGATAAAGTATACCTAATTTTAAACAAAAAAAAAAGCGCTCCATCTGTTCCTTAAAGATCCAGTCTTCCCATATCTCCTCTATGATGTCCCAAATCTGTTCCAGCACATAAGGATAGTTCAGATGAGGATATTCTATCCGTAGCCTCCTGCAGACCCACCTTTCAGCCTGGCTCCATTCTGGCAGGTCCCTCACACTGGTCTTCCTGGTTTGTCCCATTGGTAGCCATTTCCCCTGTAGATACTTCACATTCAATGGGTCACATGGGTTCAACCCATCCATCTGGGTCCGGAGGGTCTTAGCCCGGACTGGGAGCTGTGGGGTGTTGTCTGCAAAGATGATAACAGGGTGACAGTAAGGCCTAGGGATGGCCTTTATCACCATATAGTTCTGAAACTAAAAAGTGCTGCCAGCATATTTCTCTTCATTCAGCTCCTCTATCTCTTTTTGATCACTAACACTCCTTCTGACTGATGCTGGTGCAGGACCAGACTCAGAGCCACTCCTAGTTGACTGTTTTTTACTTCTGGCTCCCAAAGCAGGCTCTGAGTTGTTCGACAGGGCCTGTGGGCTATTGCTGGACAGGGGCCGTCGTGAGGTTCCCCCGGGCCCTGAAGGTTTCCCGACCAATTGTCTGAGGCCCCTGCCCCTCCCTCTGCCACTGGGATAGCCAGTAGCCAGTGGCAGGAAGGGGGCAGAAGGATGTGTTCCCCATCACCTTTTTCTTTACCTGGTGCACTTGCACCCTCCTCCTCTACAGCCTCCACAATCACATCCAGGGATTCACTTCTGGTCTCATCCACCTGGGCACAGGTGCTTTCTCCCAGGGACAGTCTCTCAAACCCTACTGAATCCCCACTGGCTGGTGACCATGGCACAAAAGAGCTGGTGGTGGAACTGAGAGCGAACATCCCCAAAGTCAGAACTGGCGGCCTGCCTATGCAATATGGGCATATAGGCAATCTGTCAACTCCTTCCCCCATGAACATACACCTTACACGGCATTCATTTTCTTTGCCTTTTCCCCCAGCTTTCCAGAGCCAGGAGAGCAGTGAGGCCAGAACCGTAGCCAGGGGTTCCTCCTGGGGGCCACTTCGGGTCTGTCTGCATTTCCTCCTGCCACGATGTCCCACCAATCTATGGTGGATGGCTGCCTGCATTCAGTCTCTCCCCCTCCCAGTATTCACAGCTTAACCAGAAGGCTCAAAGTTCATTTGCTTTAATATGGGCAGCCAACTTCACTTGCCTGAACATGGATGTGCTTAGTGTAACCCCCCCTAGAAATGGGGGTTTCCAAAAAGTCTTCCTTGAGCTTGCCTAAATGCTCACTGCCAGGCTGGTGTCCTGCGGTTTAGCAGTTAAACGTTATTGCCAGAGAGTGCCTGTGTAGCCTCTGTGTATTGTCTCTTTCAGAGCTGCCTATATCGCAGTAATAGTTAAGCTGGGAGGGGGGGCTGAGTGCTTCTATGCTCGAGTCCCACCTGGGCTGCCAGATAATCGCTCTGTTTCTGCCATCGCTATTTGCACAGCAGGAGCTCTGTTAGAAGATGTGCTTATTTGCTGACTACCTATTAGAGTGGTAAAGATATTGTAGTTTGTCTAACCTGCCTTCTTTGCAGCATGGACAGTTTCATTTATCACCACCATCTTAGTCCTGGACTGCCGAAATGGGTCAATCAGTACCTTTGGGGACACTAAAATGGAGCCTGTCCCCAGGAGTCTTGTGGGAGCAAAATTTTGTAGGAATTGTAGTTTTGAGTCTTTGGCGCCCAAATGGACCTGAAGGGGGGAGCCCTTCTTGTGACTGACTGACAGACAGATCAGCCAACCGAACCTTTTGGATCCTGGGGAAAGACCCAGGCTGCTTGCAGCTAGAGTCAGTTTGAGTTGGGAAGCGAAAGAGGTAACAGCTCGAGATATTCGAGCAGCAATCCTGTGTAGATTTGCGCGGGAGAACTGTAAGAGGGACGAGTTTTGGCCTGCCTGTCTACCTGCTGTCCCTGAGAGGGAAATTAAAGTATATTTGGACTGAATCTGAATTGTAAAGAGTGAGATAAGCCACTGAACTGTGACCAGGCTGTCAACCTGATGAAGACTGAAGATTTGCTGAATGCGATCGGCCTGTCAGGACCTCCAGCCACCTCTGAACTCCTGGATTGTGCAGAGATCCTGTATTTGTGACCAGAGAGACATTTGCCTGGTACAGTGGAATTTCTTTACATGTAAATGTGCTGTGTGCTATTAGTGGGTCGTGATTTGGTTCCCCACTGTGTGCTGAACTGTGTTCTGCTTGCTGGAGGCTGCATCCAGCTCCAACAGACTGAATCCGTATTCATCCCCATTTGGCCTGGGCCTTGCCACACGGGCCCAGCCAGAATACCCACTACACAGAGAAAATCATCGACGAGAGACAGTCATTGACAAGAGACCTGCCTGGGGATCAGCCCCCTGCTCAACACCTTGAACAGGAATGACACCTCGGTGATTCGTGTGAGCCCTGCTTCTCCTGGCACTTCAGCTCAACAACCTGTAGTCTCGATTTTGTCCTGCCTGTGTCCTGTATCGGGTATCATGAGTAAACATCAGAGTAGCTCCCTGCAACAACAGCTAAATCTAAAGTGTTGTCATCTGTTTGCCTTGTTGTCTTTTCTTTCACGAACTGAACCCTCCAGCTCCAGATTACAAATAGTGTGTGTTGTGCATGTTGCTTTCTTCCATCACAGAGCCCCAACCAGCTGCGATGCCGGCCTACCCTGGGCAATGTTCCTGGCTAGCCCACCTTTTTCCTACCTGGGTACCTAGAGTGTGTGACTGTGTAGGGACTCTGAAGTGCACGCATAACTGTCTGATTGATTTAGCCTTTAAGCCAATCAACCTGATTACGCCCCTCCCTTGTTCAAGTACCCGGAATAAATCAGATCTAACTCTTTTTGCATTTAACCTGACTGTGGTTCCAGTTTGTGCCAAGAGTACTGTACTGTTGTTATTTGCTGTGCATAACCTTGTTTTACAGGGGGTCCCCAGAGTCGAGCTAGAGGAACCAGCCCTGGTGATAAGTGCAAACAATGTGGGTAATTGCATGGTGAACAAGAGTCATTGTGAAAGTGATTACTGTATATTGTTCAGGCCACTAGAAGGGAAAGAGGCAGCTTACAGTGTCCCGGAGGGCTGTGCCCAGGTTAGCTTGACCATTGACAACCCTGACCTCCAGGTGGAGGCACCCATTTCAGTACCCAGGCCCCTTAACCTGCAACTAGCCACGCAGGCAGGGGTAGTAGCCCTTGGGATAGCGCCACCTAGGGGTTACACTAGGAAAAACAGTCTTTCTTTTCTTGCACTGGCATTATTTCTCCTGCTGCTGCTGATGCTCACCTCTCTCCCTCAGCTCCACTCTCTCTCTCTCTCTCTCCGATCTCCCTAAGATGTTTGCAGCTGCTGTAGCTCCTTTTCGGCCATCCTCCAACTGGAACCCGGCCTGAGGGTCACATAACCAGTGAGTCATGCGCACATATCCACACCAGCTGGCCAAGGCCTATACCTGCTCCAGGGCCTACTTCCACAGCTATTTCACTGTGCAACAGGGCCAACCAGACCAGAAAGCCTGGCAATACACCAGACCGCAAGGCTCAGGGTCTGACGGCATTTCGGGGAGCCTCCAAAGTGCAAACCCCCATGCCGCCCATGTAGGGGCATAATCTTCATTCGCAGACGGTCCAGGGCAATAAAGAAGGGGTACCCTCAAGTGCTAACATACAAGAACAATGCACTTCAAATAAGGCAGGGGAACATTGAATCCTACCTTTCTGGTGTCTTCAATACCCATGCACTCTCACCTTTACCCTTATAATCTGTTTGTTTTTTTTTGCCCCAAAGGCTATACACTGGACCAGGAACTCTACATTGCACCTCTACTGTCTCTGGAGCCCCCCTGATCCCCTTGGGCCCGCCACAGGTGGAATGAAGTCTTTATCTGTAATGCAACTCATGATAAATTAAGTTAACTGAACATAAAGAAGAAAAGAAGGATTTCATTTCATTTGCTTCCTCCTCTCAGTTTAAATAAAGCACTGCACTACTATTTCTTCCCAAAACTGGCTTCTTTATTTTGCTCCTGCACCACTAATGATTCCCAGCAATGCAGGGGTCAGGCACTTCATTTTAAATAAATAGAGCAGCTCCATGACGCTATTCAACTTTTTACACAAACTGGACTGACTGGACATTTTAAGGCACCAGAAATGATGAATACTAAGGCAGTCACAAGCAAGGATTTTCCCTTCTCTCTCTCTCTCTCTCGGATGCTTTACCTAAAACTTACTTGAACTCAGATCCCTGCAATCTCCTGGCTTCTCTGGATCTCATAAGCCAAACCTATTTCTTCCTTACCCAGGTTACCCACTCTGTTACTGGCACTGGTTGTTCCCCAAACCTCTGACACGGGAAAGCGGGCTGCTTCCTCCGCCTGGACCCCTGGGGGCTGGTCCATTCCACAGGGCATACCAGGATTTTTCCTGATGACCCAGGCCCCGTAACCCTCAACTTGGCACTGTACCGGTGCTACTTCATTACCTGCCACCTTCACTCGGCTCAGCGTCTCCTCTCCTCGGCCCTATTGGTGCAGCAGCCCCAAAACCCAGCCCTGCTCCAGTACTCCCAGCCCCATGCTACTGTCTGTTCTGCCTTCTCACTGATGGCCCAAACTGCCCTAGTTTCTGCTGATCATCTTCCTTGGGTGTCCCTGCCAGGCCTACATCCCCTTTTACACCTCCTGGGCTTGCTCTCCAGCATGAGGGCTACCCTCCAAGGTCTGCCATTACAGCCTGTGACCCACCCAGCCTTCAATGTACCAGCACCCCAGGACCTGTCCCTCCAAAGCATGCCCATATTTTGGGTAAGGGCCCCAGCTCCCCTATCCCCAGGCCGCCCTGCCACACCCGGTCTGAGGCCACTGCAAGATTTCCCTCCTTTAGGGGGCCTGCCACTGCCCCCACAGCCGTTGTGACCTGGGATATACCTACAGGGGTCTCTAAGGGCTCCTAACTCTTCCTGGCCTACGAACTACCTACACTCCCTGCCCCCAAATGATGCAGGACCTGGCTACACATCCTTCCCCCATGGAGCTCCATTCCCCCACTCCTCATTGACCAGGCTGGAAAGGCCCCGATACTTCCTGTCTGCATCCTTATATACTCCCTAAAACCTACTCTCTGCTGCCATCTTGAGGCATCCAGCAGCCAATATCCCCCAGAGCATTAACTCATTCCCTAGTTCTTGGGGGGGGGTAGGAGGGGAAAAGGGGGGCCTAACTGGGAATATAAGCCCCTCTTTTAATGGAGGCTTACAAGTAGAACAACAAAAATGAGAAAGAAGAGACTTTGCGGAGGAGGAAGAAGAGGCAGAAGGAATAGAAAGGGAAAGGGAGGGAGGACCAAGGTTTATGAAAGCAGTAAGAAAATAAATGACATCTCTGGGCCTGACACAGGTAATTACCTCTGCAACCCACCAACACGGCCACAACTTGGACCCGGTATTCTCGCTGGGGCTTGATGTGACTGACATCAAGATTGATTGGGTCGTTTGGTCCAATCACTGCATGGTGGAGTTCTCATTTGGGCCCACTGATAGTCCCCCCGTTGAGATGATCTGCTACCGCCCTTTAAGGGGATTGTCCCCAGAGGGACTCTTAGCAGTAATAGATTTTTCTGGCTGCATGTGCAATTGGCACAGGTGAGGGGATGGCAGCCTATAATGGGGCCATTACCAAGGCACTCAATGCCATCGTACTGGTCCATATACTGTATGACCCAGATCTTCACGCTTGAGACCCCCATGGTTTGATGGGGCTCTCAAGGAGATGAAGACCAAAGGCCGGAAGTTGGAGCATTGCTGGCGAAGGACCTGATCCATGAAGGACAGACTGGCCATGAGAAATCATTACAATGATTATCAGGGGCACAACCAACTGTAAGAGAGCAGAGTTCCTGTCCAGGGAGATTGTGCTGGGAAGAACAGACCAGCTTAGCTATTTTGGACTGTGGATAGACTGTTACATCTAGTCTGTCTACAACCGAAAAGAGCATTTTCAGTCCTGTTGTGTGAGGAGTTTGTTCTGTTCTTCTCAGACAGGGTGTCCTCCATTTAAGCAAGGATCTCCCAAGCGGGACATAATTTGTCCCACAGTGATCGACCTGGTCCAAGCAGAGGCACTCCTACTGTCTGGGGGAGTTTCAGTCTGTTGCAGATGCTGAGGTCGTTGAGGTGGTTTTGAAGTTGCGGCCCATATACTGTGAACTGGACCCTTGCCCAACCCATCTCCTAGTGGGTGAGACCCAGGCCATTGGTCCAGTGTTCACTAGGATAGTCCGGTGCTTGCTCTCAGATGGCTGTTTCCCTGACACCTTGAAGGAGGCATTGGTGTAGCCTCTTCTGAAGAAACCATCGTTTGACCCTGATGTCCTGGTGAATTATAGACCTATCTCTAACCTCCCATTCTTAGGGATGGTTATTGAGAAAGTAGTAGCTCTGCAGTTAGAGGTGCACCTCTCAGTCTTTGACATCTATGAGCCTTTCCAGCCAGTTTCAGAGATAGGCATAACACAGAGACGGCACTAGTTCTGGTACAAAATGACCTCCTCAGGGTGAGGGATAGAGAAGAACAGTCAATTCTCATCCTCCTCAGTCTCTTAGCAGTGTTTGACACCATGGACCACATCATGCTGTTGGATCACCTTGGAGTGTATGGTGGACTCACCGGAACAGTCATCAAATGGTTTGAGTAATAGCAGTCTGACAGGAGGCAGTGAGTGGTGATGGGGAATTTCTCCTCCTCCTCGAAGCCCCTGTCATGTCGATGATGTTGTTTGTGATGTACATGCTGCCCTTGGGAATGTTCATTAGACAATACAGTCTGGGTTTCCACAGCTATGCAGACAATATCCAGCTGTATATGACATTTGCCCCAGAGCTGAAAGTGACGTTGATGTGTTAAATAAATGTCTGGCAAAGATTCAGGACTTGATGTCCTCAAACTGGCTGAGGCTGAACTCCGACAAGATGGAGGTGCAGGTGATTGAGCCTAGTCGATGGCGTAATGGGGATGCCTCTGGAGTGGTAACAGGTTTGGTCCTGGGATCCACCCCATTGATGGCTTCCCCAGGGTGAAAAATTTGGGCATCATCCTTGATGGCAGGCTGACCCTTGAAGCCCAGGTGTCATCTGTTGTCAAAAGTGGGTTCTACCATCTAAGGAATGTCGCCCGAATTAAACCCCTGATTCCACCAGAAGACTTGCGATCACTAGTACACGCCTTTGTGACTTCCAGGCTGGACTATTGTAATGCTTTGTATTTTAGGGTCAATGTAAGGATCCTCTGCTGACTGCAACTAGTGCAGAACATGGGAGCCATGCTGCTGGAAGGCCTTCCAAGGTCCTGCCATGTGACCTCGGTCCTGCAAGATCTGCACTGGCTGCCTGTCAGGTGGAGGATCCTCTTCAAGGTGGATTTGCTCACCTATAAGGCCCTACATGGCCTGGTTACCTGTCTAGAAACATAGAATCCGTCAGTAGATAAGGACTATATGACCCACCTAGTCTGCCCATTTCGCTACTGAATGCTGCAGACCCAGATCCTATTTGATCTACGGCTCTCCTGCTCTGCACATCTCCAGGGTACCCATATGTCTATCCCACACACTCTTGAACCCCCATATTGTTTTCACCCCCACCACTAATGTTGGAAGGCTGTTCCACATCTCCACCACCATTTCAGTGAAAAAGTACTTCCTAACATTACCTCTGAGGGTATCCAGTGAACAAGGTGACAGCGAGTGAGCACTTTCAAAAAGGGTGGCTCAATACAATGCCTGTGTTCAGGGCCACTTCGCAGGATAGCGACCGGATACCTGGGTGGGCGAGGTTGGGTGACGGGAAGCATACACTTGTTTGTGCATGTGCACACATGTGGGGGGAGAGGAAGGGGAGGAGAGGTATGTGGGTGGGAGTGTTCTGGGCAGCTGCTGAGCTGGTTGGCTAGTGTGGTGGGAAGGGTGGTTGTTGGGGTGTACAGGGTGCAGGGTTTGGGTCTGGAATGGCACATTTTTTTGCTGGCAGGCGGCTTGTTATTTTATAGGAAATCCCCCCCCCCCCCGACATGCACCCTCCTGGAGCTGAGAATCCTTAAGTATGGGGTGCGGGGAACCCCCACATAACATAGAAAACCAGTCACCGGTTTTCTAGTCGCTGCAAGTGTACATCGTCGTAATTCATTTTCGCCGATGTACACTCTCCCAAATGGCAATCGCTATTCCACGATCACTGTTATGACATAGAACCACCTCTGAGCCTTCCACCCATCAGCCTCATATCATGCCCCTTCATTCTTGTTCAGAGTTTTCTTTGAAATGTGCTTTCCACCTGTACCCTGTTTATTCCCCAAGGTACTTGAAAGTCTATCATATCTCCTCTCTCCCTTCTTTCCTCTAGTGACTAGATATTAAGGTCCTTAAGTCCTTCCTCATAGTGCTTCTGGTGCAGTCCATGTACCATCTTCATTGCACTTCTCTGGACTGCCTCAATTTTGTCAATGTCCTTCTGGAGATGTGGTCTCCAGAACTGGACACAGTACTCCAGCTGAGGCCTCATCAGTGATCTGTACAGTGGCATCACCACCTCTTTCCTCCTGCTTGTTATGCCCCTCCCTATGCACCCCAACATTCTGTTTGCTCTCCCCACCACCTTTTCACACTGTTTGATCAACTTCAGGTCATCAGATATGATAACCTCCAGGTCTCTCACCTGACTTGTGGTGGCCAGAATTTCCCCACCCATCCTGTACTCCTCCCTTGGATTCCTGTGACCCACGTGCATGATCTTGCACTTTTTAGCATTGAAACTCAACTGCCAGACACCCAACCACTCCACTAATAGGCTTAGGTCCTTTCTGACCGCGTTACTCCAGCCATCCTGGTATGTTCCCTCCACTCCTCCACCGAGGGCCTCCTGGCAGTTCTGAGAGAAAGGCTAAAAACCTCAGGTGATCAGTCATTCAAGGTGGCCATTCCAGCCCTCTGGAACTCACTGCCAAAGTCTTTGAGGGAGACCACACTGGTGGAGGCATTTAAAGAGGGCCTGAAGACTTATCTTTTTAACAAAGTACTTTCAGACAGTTTTTAATCTGATTTTAAATATGCTATTGTTCGATGTGCTTAAGCAACTGGATGAGATATGAGATGCTTGTGTAACTTGATTTACTTCATGGCTTTCCGCCTCTCTATCTGTGGGATATACCACCCTGTAGAGCTACGAAGCAAAGAACCCTAGAGTAGGGTTCCCCCCTACAGGTGCCGCGGGAATGATTGTGTCGGCTAAAGGTAGGTTGGTAAGAAGCCCACGGGTAAGAGAGATGTGCCGCTGGAGGAGAAGGGGTGGATGGTGGGCAAAGAGAAAACAAATCCTGGATGGTTCAGGATGCGCGACCTTTTAAGCCCGATGGGGGAGTGACGTTGTTGCTCCGCCCATCGAACCTCAGGCTTAAAGCTCTCCCATTCGATGTGCTTATGCAACCAGATGAGATCTGAGATGCTTGTGTAACTTGATTTACTTTGTGGCTTTCCGCCTCTCTATCTGTGGGATATACCACCCTATAGGGGTACGACGCAAGGAACCCTAGAGGAGGATTCCTCCCTTACAGGTGCCACAGGAATTATTGCGTCGGCTAAAGGTAGGTTAGGAAGAAGCCCAAAAAGAATACCCAAAGATGTTGAGCATCAAAAATGCGAGGATGATGAATTAATTCCGAAAAGATGATAAGGGCTGACATCCTAAGGAGAGAGGGGAAAGCCGGGGCCACCATCTGCCTCCATCCAACAGCAGAACCTAGCTAACTAACCTGAAGAAAGCACTATCTAACTAATATTATGACCATTGGCACGGAAGAGAGGAAAAAAACCCTTTAAGGAGGAAACCTCTGGGGATCCAAGGCCTAGGTCACCTTCCCTCCAGGCTGACGACGTTTGATTTGAAGATGTATGTCGATCAAGAGAATGGTTCATTAACGAGGGATATAAGTAGGAAGGATGATGATAGAGAAACATGAGACAGCATGAACTCGAGAAGGGTATGCTCGGGTAATCGATAGGAAGGAGCAGATCCATGTAGAAGTCAGAGGAGCAAGGGGTATCCAGATATTTTGATTTAAGGATGTATGATGCTAAATAAGGATATGAGTAGGGAAGATGATGGCGGGATAAGTAAAACCCCAAAAGAAAGCACAGAGCAAAGAAAGAACATGAGGTAGCATGTAAAGAGAATGATTCGGGAAAGAGAACTATACAAGCAGGGAAAATGACTAGATTGGGAAAAAAAAACAAAAGAAAGCACAGATCAAAGAATGAACATGATGCAGCAGGGACCCTAGAAGGGTATGCCCAAGGAGGCGATGGGAAGGAGTCGATCCATGCTTAGGTCAGATGATCGAGGGATATTCAGATGTGCCCAGGAAAAGACGGAGGCTGAAGAAGACTGATGATGAGGAGTGCTGTGACTGAGCGATGAGATGAAGTATACTCCGAGGCCAAGAAGGCACACCTGGAACCAGAGGTTATGCTCGGATCGAGCTGTCGACAGGAGGAAAATGGATAATGGACGATGAAGGAGTGAAGCCATAATGGAGTGAATCCCGGATGGCTGGTATGAAGTGGAGAATGATTACGAGAATCGTGAACCAGATACAGGTGGCCAGAGAACCACGGGCCAATGAGGAGGCATAAGAGTAATGACAGGTATGCCCAAAAGAAACATCAAATGCAGGCCAGATGGAGGCAGCCGAGGTATACGGTATAGAAGAGGTATCATGGGAAAGGGACAGAGAACGACAAGTCCAGGGCCGGAATAGGGCATAGACGGCAGTGGTAGGGAAATGTAACCCGAGGTCGAACCAAGCAAAGAAAGCAAAATCAAGACTGAAGGGTGAAGAACAGGAGAAGACCCAGAGAAGTGATACGGAAGGGTCAGCCGAGGCTGACCGAAGGAGCGATGGAAGAAAGAACAGGGCTGAGTAAGGCATCGAGGAGCCAGCCAAGAAAGGATGGCATGTCAGGATTATTACATAGAAACATAGAATTTGATGGCAGATAAGGACCGCTTGGCCCACCCAGTCTGCCCATGTCCCTACCTAATGGATAAGCTGCAGATCCTAGTTAACCAGCAGCCTACTTCTTCCTACCCCCCCACCCCACAGAATTGCCTTATGACTGTCCCATGCATGCTTGAATTCAACCACTGTTTTTGACTCCACAACCTCCTCCGAAGGCTGTTCCATGCATCCACAACCTCTCTGTGAAAAAATACTTCCTTAAATTACCCTGAGCCGCCTCTATCTTCAAATTGTGCCCCTTGTTCTTGCACACCTCTTTGAAAGATGCTACCCTCTTGGACTTTGTTGGATTCCCTTGAGGTACTTGAAAGTTTCTTATTCGTCTCTGGGTCTCTCTTTCCTTGAGGCTATACATATTAAGCTCCTTAAGTCTCTCTTCATATGTCTTCCGGTGCAAACCCTGCACCATTTTAGTTGCCCTCCTCTGAACAGCTTCCATCCTGTCTATGTCTTTGCAGAGATTGGGTCTCCAGAACTGCATGCTGTACTCCAGATGGGGTCTCACCAGCTGTCTATACAGAGGGATAATAACTTCTTGTTTTCTACTGGTAATGCCTCTCCCTATGCATCCCAGTATCCCCCCAGCCCTCCTTGCTGCCCTCTCACATTGCTTGCCCACCTTTAGGTCATCTGATATGACTACCCCAGGTCCCTTTCCATTTTGTTGTTGTTAATATCTCACCCCATTGTGTACTCTTCCCTGGTTTTTGTTTCCAGGTGCATTACCTTGCACTTCTTAGCATTGAATCTAAGCTGCCATACATTTGACCATTCCTCTAACCTTGCCAAGTCCCTTCTCATCCTTTCCACCTGACCTTGCATCAACTCTGTTGCAGATCTTGTGTCATCTGCAAAGAGACATACTTTTCCTTCCAGTCCCTCTGCAATGTTGCTTATAAAGACATTGAAGAGGACCGTCCTAATACTGAACCCTGCAGTACCCCACTAGTAACCCTCTTCTCCAGAGGGACTCCATTTACTATTACTGTCTGTGTCCTATTCTCCAGCCAATTCTTACCCAGGCTGTCATCTTGGGACCCACTCCCAGGCTGGCTAACTTGTATATTAATCTTTTGTGTGGGACTGTGTCAAATGCCTTGCTAAAGTCTAGGTAGGCCATGTCCACAGCCCTTCCCTGATCTACTACTTTGGTCACCCAGTCAAAGAAATCTATCAGATTAGTCTGGCATGACCTTCCGCTGTGAATCCATGCTGCCTTGGGTCCTGTGCCCCTGGCCTCTAGATACTGATAATTCTTTCCTTCAGAAGTGATTCCATCATTTTCCCTATCACTGAGTTTAAACTAACAGATCTGTAATTTCCTGCTTCTGCCTTGCTCCCACTTTTGTGAAGGGGAATCACATCTGCCCTCCTCCAGTCCTCGGGTACCACCCCATCCTCCCATGATTTGTTAAAGAGAGTAGTCAGTGGTGTCACTAGTTCTACCCTTAGTTCTTTTAGAATTCTGGGATGAATCCCATCAGGCCCCATTGCTTTGTTCACCTTCAGTTTTAAGAGTTCTTTCAGAACCCTTTCTTCTGTAAATGGGCTGGTATCAACTTCTATATCCAGAGTGTTTCTATTGTTTGTTTTAGGTACCTCCCCCTCTTCATTTGTAAATACTGAGCAAAAATATTTGTTTAGTATATCTGCCTTTTCACAGTCACCCTCTACCCACCCCTCCCCTTTATTAAGCCTCACTATCCCTCCCTTGCTCTTCCTTCGCTCCCTGATGTACCTATAAAAGGTTTTATCCCCCTTCTTAACTGAGTTGGCTATCTTTTCCTCGGTTTGGGCCTTTGCTGTTCTGACTGCCTTCCCAGCTTCCTTTTGCTTTAACTAAAACAGTTCTCTGTCCTGCTCCTTCTGTGATTCCTTGTACTTCCTGAATGCTTTCTTTTTCTCTTGAACCTTCATTGCCGCTTCCTTTGAGAACCACAGTGGTTTCTTACATCATTTTGTTTTGTTTATTTGCTTCACACAAAGGCTTGTTACCTCTGTGATGGCAGTTTTTATTATTCCCCATTGTTCTTCCACCCCTCCTTCCTGCCCATTTGCTAGTGCATTCCTTAGGCACTCACCCATTTTGGCAAAGTCAGCCCTCCTAAAGTCCAGTACTTTTGCCTTTGTATGGCTTGACTCTGTTGCTGTGTTTATTGTGAACCATACTGTTGAGTTTTGTTTTTTTTTTTTGTTTTTTTCATTGGAAGCCCCATCCTGGGCAATGTGATAGGCTACTGGAGCAACAGTAAAAGCAGACACGGGGTCATGGGGCTATGGGGGGGGGCCGAATCAACTGCAAATGACAATCGAGGTGCACAAATAGCAAGGACCATAGAAACATGCCTACAAAGCTACAAAGAAGGAGACAGTTCAAATGTTGCCCATACTAGTGTCAGCTAGAGTGCCATCAAATCATACTACGATGTGGCTAGAGCAAGCAGGGGGAGCCACCGAAAATGGCTCCAGCAGGACTAGAAGCAGGGGAGACAAAAGGGGAGGAAGCTGACAAGCGGCAGCAGGAGAAGGTAAAGACAGCAGGAGGTGGGTGAGCAGGGGGAGGAGCGCTCAAAAGCACCATCGGAGGGGCAAAGACACAGGCAGAGAACACACGGTCCATGCCACCATGAAGGTAGGGAACTGAAGAGCAGCCAATAGGCAGGAGGGCAGACGGAGCCCAGACAGGGGGAATGAGGTGGAGGTCATGACAAGCTGCAGGCAGAGCACCGAATCCAGCATGGGAGGACAAGTGACAGGATGGTCCCCAGGCAATGAAGGGTGGCGAGGCAAGCAAGCATTGAAGGCAGTAGAAACCTAAGGAAGGCAGTGGCCACGGGGCCAGGAGATACGGTAGCTGAAGTCAGCAGGAAAGCAGCGAGGAGAATGAAAGAGTTGGCAACATGGGCGCTGGGGAGAGCCACAGAAGCAGACCGCAACAGGGCCCCAGGACAAATCAGACCAAAACCAGGGGGGCTTGCAGACTGAAACAAAAGGGGGAAAGCTGAGGAAAGGGAACGGGCGAACACAGCGTACCAGAGGAGCCGGAAGAGAGCTGGGGGGGAACAGCGGTACATGCTAAAAGCACCGAAACAGATGCGAGAGCCCCATACATCGGGAAGCTCCAACTGGAGAGACAAACTGCCAAAGCAGATGAAATGCAGGGCGGCAGGTCACGGGAAAAAAGTGAGCATAAATGAGGAGTCGAGAGGGCAGCACAGAGGACCGAGCCTCCAGCCACAATGAGAAAATTAATCCTGGATGGCTCCAGAATGCATGACCTTTTAAGCCCAATGGGGGAGTGATGTTGTCGCTCCGCCCACCGAACCTCGGGCTTAAAGCCCTCCCATTTTAGAGATCATAATTTCATTGTTTTATGCTGCCTTGAACCCTGCTTTTATCTGTAATGGTGCCCAGAGCCTTCCGGGATTGGGTGAAAAATATAAATAAGGCCTTACTTACTTACTAAAAAGCAGATTGACCAACAATAGATTTTCTTGGAGAGCTAAGAAGAGAATGGAATGTATTTTTATGAAGTGGGTAGGAGGAAGAAGGATGAGGGGAAAGAAGGGATTCGAGATAAGAGGGAAGGGTGCCAAACCAGAATTTGTACAAAAAAGAGACACAATGGGAAAGGTGCCTAGCATCAAGAGAGGGGAGGGAAAGAGATGAGTAAAGAGAGCAGCAGTGGTGAGTATGAGAGGGGCAATCTATAGCAAAGTGGCAGAAAGAATGAAAAATGGGGTCCAGTCTGGCAAGGGAGGTTTTAGGGGCACTACAGTAGTTTAAGTCTCTGTAGTCAAAATTGGAAGGATCATTTTTAGTACAATTTCTTGGCAGGCAGGGAGCGGAATACACACTTTGTTCCTGTGCAAAGCACCAAGCTTAGGATGACGCTTATGGTGAATTGCATCAATGTGCACAGAGAAATCAAGATGCCGGTCAAGGCAACCCCCAAGTTACTTAAACGAGGAGACATCCCCAAGCAATGAACCATATTGGGTTTTAAATAAGGAAGGAGATGTAAGTTTGGCCCAAGAGAGCAAATAAAGGAACAGACAAGCACTTACTTCCAATGGGAAAGAAAAAATGTAGCCTGGGGAATAGCACATCTTTGGGAGAAAAAAAACACCAAAATCAGAGGGGAAGGAGACTGATGCAAAATTCACCATTCAGTACCAACTCTCAGTGGAATTTTATTATATGTATAATTTTATGTCCTTTAGCATGATGTACAGGAAAAAAAACCTCCTAGAGGAAACCTTTGCTGAACCAAGGCCTTGGTCACTATCCCTCTTGACATCAGTTACTATTATTGTGGCTCGGAACACTGCTGAATTTTGAATCCATTCCAGGGAACAGCTTGGGAGGGAAAGACCTTACTCTATCCCTCTAATGGGATAATGATATGAGGCACTGCTGTGTCAAGCTAAGGGAGTTCCCCCATGAAGACGGATCCACTGTCAAGGTGTAAACTGAGGAGAGTGGCAACTGCTGAATTGCTTATGCCTGACCTCAGATCTGTGAGGAAGCCTAATCCATGACTGATCCTAATAGGGAAACTAAAAAAAAGGGTGATATTGAGCAAGATCAGGCAGGCCATAGGCAGTCATATGGATGATTGATTTGAGAGGTGCTGATGCGTCAGTCTGCAAGACCACAGGAACCTCCACTGCTAAGGAGGCTCACCCTCAAGAAGCAGAAGTCAGTACTTCACCAAGAGGTGCTGTTGAGTCAAACTTCATGGCTAAAGGGCCCCCACAGCAGGAGACTTACCCTCCCAGTGGGGAAAAGGGCATGGAACTGCCAAGAGATGCCACAGAGAAATCTGTAAGACTAAAAGGACCCCCATTTGGTGAAGGACCTAGCCTCAAGATGCAGAGTTCAGGAGAGCATGTCCGCCTCTGGAGCAAAGTAGCCCTGCAGGCCAAAAATTAGAAACAACACAAAAAAATGAACACCCACTAGAGAAACACTGCTGAAGCCAGCTCAGAGCGGGAACTATCTCAGTAAAGAACAGAAATTGGGCAGCACAATGAGGAAAATAACAAAGCAGTCAGTTTCAAAAATTGCAAATAAACAACATTTATTTAGCAAAACCAAAGGTAGTGGGTCATCTAACACTCTGGCACTTTGCTTCATGCTGAGGTTTTGTCAGGGGCACTGCCCAATTCATGCTATAGGTCAAAAATTAGTACTTGAGGGGTAGAAGAGAGGAAAAATATTGTAATCCCCTTTTTTCACATTTGGCACCTGTGTTTACCCCCTACACTGGGTGCTAGCTACAGTGGGCACAGCCCAGGGAGATGCTCTGTGTCTAAGGTTAGGATGGTATCCTCAAAAGAGGTCTCCCCACAACAATACCCATAGTCACTACACACCCTAGGTCCCCAGCTATGGGGCAAGTACAGCTCAGACCACCACTCTGACAAGAATAAATAACTCTAACATGCTGGATTAAGCAGTGATCACACTTTTACTGACAAATCAGCTATTACGTTCTGAAGCAAGGGTCTCACTCACTTTCTATGTTGGCACGGTACAAACAGGTTCTATCTTGAACATGACTCAGGACCCTTTAGAGTGCTCTGCAAAAGGCAGATCCCTGCACACATATATGAAGCCACATGGCCCCCTCTATTCGTTTCCTACTCCTGGATCTATATACCCCAATGAGTAAGTTTATACCATTCCTCAAACCAGAACCTAATCTACTCTGTACAGCTCTTTAGTACTCCCAATGTGCAACAACTTGAGTATTCTGACAGGGTTCACATTCTTTGGCAGTGTAGCACCTGGTGAGCAAGTGACACAGGAGGTATCCACTGCTGCATGGAACAGTTTATATACACCTGTATGATTTGGTGGCTCATTCACCCAAGAACAATCCTTGGTCCTCGGTTGAGGTGTCCATGGGTCCCCTGTTCCTGAGGACAAGTAGGGTGGGCAGCCTAGATGGGTCATTGGGACTTTTTCTGCTGTTAAATTTTGCATTTCTTTGTCAATGACATTCCTGACAGGTCTCTTCCCTCTAGAGCTAGTAGGTCACCCTGTTGGTGGGTGCCTCTTTTCACAGCTATAACAACTCACCAGACGGTGTGCTGAGTGCATTGCGACAGGGAGTACTCCAGTCTGCCCACTGGCAGTGTCTGTCAATTGTCCCAGCCTGTACACCAGTGGCAGCTTCTCTGGTACCCTGCATAGTTTAGAATCTCCTTTCAATAAGTGTAGGACTATCTCCTAACTTAGCAACAGTCTTGTATCTCAGACCAGGTCTGTCTTCATCGTTGACAGTATTGTTAAGGCACAGTACCATAAACACCCCAAAAGGTGACACCATCTCTTCTGGGGATCCCTTGTGTGCTGCAAGGTTGCCAGGAATTCCCCTTGAGGGGAATCCCCTCAGGGTCCTCCCTATACCCTCCTGGTGTGTCCCCTCACAAGGCACCTCGAATTACTAGCAATCTACATTAGATGCCTCCAGATCACCTTCCCTAGATTTGCACTGCTGTCTTGGGCCTGTCCTTGGAGGCTCCTAGAATGCTAGGTGTCAAGCTGGTCTGGTCTCAAAGGTGTGGATCAAACAGCAGCTGTAAGGTGCAAGTTCCTTTCCACCTCAGGGAAATAGTTCCTCAACTCTGGGTCTGGCAGTCTGGTAATTGACCCTACCCCTAGTGGCAGGAGGAACTTGTTACACTCTCCTCCAAGAAATTATTTCTGTCCTCAGAAATAGCAGATGTGGGTCGACGCTCTCCCCCAGTGCATCACACAAGGGGGTCCCACCCTTCATTCATCAACCAGCATAGATGCCTGTGATGCTCACTGTTTCTGAAACAGAAACCTCCCCCCCAAAAAATTTGAATTGGCAAATAACACAGCCAATCAATCTATGAGGTTGCAAGAAGACCCCAACCTAGTGATTCAGGCCTGCCCTTTGTAGTCAAATCCATAACCACTGAGTTCCCACTAGAGTCTGCAGTACTCACTTCCATGCGTACCTATGTATTAGGCACTTTTCCTTCCAAAATGCATTTACTAAGGACACTGTAGTCACATTCATTATGACTCCTCAGCAATGACACATTTTGTGGCTGCCATGCCCGCAAACACATGGCCTGGCGTGCACCCCCACCTCCCAGGGTGTGCCTTTTACCTGCTTCTGGGTCCTAGTAGTAGAGCCATCCCTCTCCCCGGGAAAGTCCCATCTGGATGGTCCCTTCCAGGTCCCTAAGTTGCCCAGTCCACTCCTCCTGCCCAGAGGTTCAGTTGTCACCCCCATGCAGCTCAACTTGCTACTATTTCTCCCCCTCCCACAGGAGAAAGGAAGAGAAATAGTCGTTAACACCACATGCTTAAACAATATTGTTTTGGTTTACAGAGATATAAAAATATAAATCTGCGATGTTATCTTTGGCAATTGCAGGCATATTAAACACAGTATGCATTTTACTCAGGGCAGTATGATATCACTGTTACTGCTTTTGATTATATAGTCCTTATTTTTCACTCACAGATGTGTGTGATAAACAGTTCTGTAACCCCCTCTACAAATTGGGGTTCACTATAATATCTTCCTGGACTCCTTAATGCCCAATGTCAGGCTGGTGTCCTGTCTTAAGTAGTGCTATCTATTTGTGTGAGAGTGCCCTAGTGAGCCTCAGCACCTCTCTCTTTAAGAGCATAGCTAATCTGTGTTTAGAAATTAGTCTGGGCTGGGTCTGAATGATTTAAGGCTTGTGACCGACCAGGCAGTGTGTTATTCTGCTCCATTCTGCAGTCACTACTTGCGCAGAGGGAGCTCTATTAGGAACTGTGATATTTTACTGTTTATTTGCTGTTATAGTAAAGATAGAGAAGTTTGTCTAACCTGCTTTTATTGCAGCTTGAACATTTGGATAGGAGCCATGATGTTAGGTCCTGGATTTCCAGTATTTGGATCAATCGAACCACTGGGGACCTAAAATGGAGACTGTCCCCAGGGATCTTGTGGAAAGGAAATTCTGTAGTTTTGTAGTTTTTGACTGTTGGCGCCTAAACTGGCCTGAAGGGGGAGCTCAAACTGTGACTGACAGCTCCCTCAGCCAACCGAACATTTGAATTACCAGGGAAATCCCCAGAACTGCCTGAAGCAGTGGATCAGTTAGAGTTGGAAGAGGAAGAGTGAACAGCTCGACCTTTCGAACAGGTGTTCCCAGAAGGAGTGTAGGGGAATTGGCAGGAAGAGGTTAAGCTGGCCTTTCTGCCACTTTCTACTGCAAGTGAAATGCCTTTTGCAGAAGTCAGGCCTATTCTGATTTCCAGCTTTGGAACTGCAGCAGGGGAAAAGGAGAAGTGTCGTTGCGACTTGTGATTTGGACTGAAGATTTGCTCCAGAAGCGATCAGCCCAGCTTGTGAGAGAACTTCGCTCGGACTGGAAGGTTTGCGCAGTGAAGCTGTCATTCACAACTGGGCTATATCTGAACTGTCAGTTAGAGCAATTAAATGTGCTGAATGTGTTTCATGGGTCGAGATTTGGTTCCCCACGGTCAGATCCGTTACACCAGCTGGAGGCTTTACCAGCAGAAGATCACAAACTTTTGCAGAACTGCTCATCCTGCCTGTGCCCTGCCATTTGTGCCTAGGCCACTACTCATGTTCCAGAGACCTTCTTGGCAAAAGACCAGTCTGGGGATTCGGCCCCCTGTTCAATGTCATCAAGCAGGTAGCAACCACCTGGAGGTGAGCCGTATTGGCCCTCCTTCCCCTGGCTTCCCAAATCATCACCATGAGGTCTACATCTTGCCTGTCCAACAATCAGGTTCTGGTAGCATGAGTACAAACCAGGGTAGCTCCCTGCAACAAAAGCCAAAATCACTGTGGTACCATCTAATTGTTTCTTTCCACTGGGCTCTTGCAACAAACTGAGCAATCCGGTTTGGATTACAAATAATTGGATTGACTGCATGTTTAACTGTTTTCCTTTCTTAAGGGCCCCAACAACAGCTGCAATGCCAGCCACTGCTGGGCAATGCTTCAGCCTAGCCTGCATAACATACTGGGTACCCAGGACTGTTGAACTGTCTAATTGGGACTTACAGTGCATGCTGAACAATCCTGACTTAAATCAGATTGGTAATCATTCTGCTAGATTCATGCCCTTCCCTTGTTCACTGCCCCTAAATAAATTTGATTGTCTTGTTTCATGTTTAATCTGACTAGTGGGCATAGTATTAGTTGGGTTACAGTGGTAAGATTGTGTTGCTGCATTGCTGATCTTATTTTCCAGGGGGTCTCCAAGGCAGCTGCTGCAGATCCAGCCCTGGTGGTAAGTGAAACGGGCATGAGCACATCATTACTGCCACCTACTGAATGTGAATGTATCTTTTGTGTTATTACTTAGGCCACTAGAAGGGTTGGTGGGTGGTTATAGCATCCCAGAGGGCTATACCAGAGCAGTTAAGCTACCCCAATACCATTCCTCTGGGTGGAGACACCCTATTACAGAACTCAGGCCCCTCTACCTGTGTATTGCCATACAGGCAGGGGTAGTAATCCTTAGAATAGTGCTGCCCAGGGGTTACATCTTGAAGGCACCACTGGGATTAGCACCCTCTAGTGGTCAAGAGTTAAAATTTCAGCCAAGTGCAAAATCAAGACAGGATTTGACATGGAGGCACTTATTACGCCCAAATGGAAAATTTCCCCCCACAAGCTGGTCATGATGGGGTGGAGTGAGACTGAAGGGGTAGACCCCCGCCACACCATACTACTATTTGATATCCCCGTGGTAAACACTAATGAAACTATTGAAGAAACAGTGGGGAAGGTTAAGTGTCTGGGAAAGGTTGAAGTACGGGGGTGGGACCCAGATCTATTTGCTCAGAACTTGGTGGCCCTCACTTCTTGCAGCCTCCCCTTAGACCCTGAGACAGTACCCCCTGTCATCATGCTGGAGGGATCGCAGAAGGGGTGGAGAATTATTTGTTTACATAATGACCCATCTTCCTCTGGGGGTCCCTGATGGTAGAGGGGTTTAAGGACAAATTATTCAGACTTCTAACTGCTGAAGGGCAGACCATTAAGGATTTGCAAAAGGCTTTGGAGGATTCAGAGGAGTCCACTCCCTTGCAATCTCCTCTGGCCTCTCCGTCCACCCCCAAGGCATCCTCTATTGTAGCGTCCCCCATTGTGATACCCTCTGTACACCTGGACTCCTATAGCAGGCTCATACTGTTCTCTGGTGCAGTTCCTGTACTGGTGGGGTAGAATGACTTAGAAACATGAATGGACTATGCTACTCCTCTGGTTCAGGAGTGGCAGTGCTCCAAGGGGGAGAAGAGAAAGAGACTTATGGAAAGCTTAAGGGCCTGCACTGGAGGCTATTTGGTTCCTTTGATCCACAAACCCAGAGACCACTGCAGCAGATTACCTCTCCGCTTTAGAAGGGGTGTTTGGCAGCACCAAATCTGGGAAAGATTTAATGTGAAAATTCAAGTCTGCTAAACAGTGGAAAAATGAGAAGTTGTCTGCTTTTGTTACCTGAATTAAACGGTCCTTGAAGAGAGCACATAGAAAGAGGGGTGTCGCAGCTAGTGAACTGAATCGTGTAAGGCTGGAGCACACCCTAAAATCTGCCCATTACTCGAGTGTGCTTATGTTAAAATTGAAGTTTCAGGACTGAAAAGCTAACCCTCCCGAGTATTGTTGGCTGATGAAGGAGATTCAGGAAGCTGAGAAAGATGAGGATGGTTGGGAACCATATGCTCGGGTTGCACACACTACCCCAACCCCTGATCGACCCAATGAGAAAGAGGAAGCTCTTGAGACACAGTAGGTCTGAGAGTTGCTGAAAGAGATAAAAGAGATGCGAGCCAGCCAACAAGCCATGGCTGAAGTGGACAGAAACTCTAACTTTTGCCTGCCTAAGACTGAGACTGACAGTGATGCACCACCCGTGGGTGTGGGGGCTTATGTATTGCCACTGATCCTCGAGCTGAATCCAAACTGGTGGAAGAAATGAGAGAGGTGTGAGCCTTAGTAGGGACCTCATACATGCCACCCAAACTTCTGCCCCCACTGCAGAGACAGGGAACCTGAGCCCAAACCAAAAGAGGGCAATAGAATTCTCTCCACCAACTGTTACAAATTTTGTGAAGAACCAAACCGCCCTCGGGATCATAGAGAACGGGTGTTCTGCTACAGGTGTGGAGAAGATGGCATACCCAACAAAGTTGCAATTCTCCTGAGGATCTGCAGAAGGTCACTACTAAACTGCTCAATCTGGTTCTCCAGGCCTGCCGTGAAAATCTTTTTCCTCCAAAAGTTCTGTGGGCCAGTCTGCAATACAGACTTCCCTGGATTGGTCTGAGATGCTGGGTCCTTCCATGGAAACCACAGTGACTTTTAATGGCATCTCCACTTGAGCTGTGCTAGACAGTAGCTCACAGGTCACTATTGTATTTAAAGACTGGTACGACCAATACCTATCTGATCTCCCAATCCTACCCCTAGAAGGACTACATGTGTGGCGGTTGAGTGACAAACCTTATCCTTATCAAGGGTGTGTATGAATTTGATTGTCTTTTCCTACTGCTGTTGTTGGAGTGGATGAACAAGTGGAGACAATTGCCCTGGTGTGTCCGCCGATGGGGATGTATGATAATAATAATAATAATTTTATTTATAATGCACCTTTCCAAATCCAAGGCGCCTAACAATTTAAAAACAATTTATATAAAATCCAATAAAAACAATACAGCTGAAAATCATAAACAATTCAACAAAAACTTCAATTCTCCAGAAAAGCTTTTTGCCACAGAAAGGTTTTTAAGCCCTTCTTAAATACCTCCACAGATGTGCACTCCCATAACCGACAGGGTAGAGAATTCCAAAGGGTGGGGCTCATAAGCAAAAGCTCTTGAGCCAGATGATTTCAGATTCACCCTTGGAATCTCTAACAACCCTTGTCGGCCGAGTGGAGTGATCGACCAGGGCAGTAAGGAACCAGGAGCTCTTTCAGATAGTCCGGGCCCTGTCCATGCAGGGCTTTAAAAGTCAGTAAACCAACTTTAAAGGTGATCTGCCACCGTATTAGCAGCCAGTGCAGTTCGCGCAGCACCAGGGTGATATGGCAGGAATGATTAGAACCCGTCAAAAGCCGGGCTGCTGCATTCTGCACCAGCTGCAGGCGATGGATTTCAATCCCAGAAAGCCCTAGATAATGATGGTATCCCTTTGTTGATCAGGACCAATGCTTATATGTTTGGCAGGCTAGCCCAGCTATGTCAAGAGAAACAAGGCAAACTGAAGAGGAAGGTCTTATGTATTTGGACCACTGTGCACAAAGCATATGACTTACCGATGGAAAACAAACAGATGGAGAAAGATGAACCAGTGGGAGTGGTATGGAAGAAGGACCCTGAATCCCTTGTGTTACCCCCCAATGTCCAGTGTACCATAGTGGCGAAGTGAGAATTAAAAAATATGTCAAAAATAAGATCCTCATGTTGGACGCCCCAGAAGAGGGGAAACTACCTGAGGGACTGTTGGTCAAGCCTAGCATCCTACCAGCCTGAGCTCACGCCAATGCCCAGCGGATGGTGGTAGTACAAGTCCAGAATATGTCTGACAGAGATATCAGAGTGAATCGAGGTTGCACCCTGGCCACTGTATATTGTGCAGACACGGCAGTGTTGCCTAGCAAGAAAGTCACTGTAGAGACTGATGAGGTGTCCCCTGATCTGTTCAACTTTGGAGAGTCTCCCATCCTCGAAGAGTGGAAAACTAAAATCAGCCAGAACCTGGCTCAGAAAAGCAAGGTATTCTCTTTGAAGGAGTGGGACGTGGGATGTGTCACTGGGGCTGAACTCTACAAAAGACTACATGATGAAAGGCCTTTCTGTGAGAGATCTCGGAGCCTTGCCCTGGCGAACATTGATGACATTTGACGCCATCTCCAGGAGATGCTTACAGCTGACATTATACAGGAGTCTAGCTGTCCATACACTTCACCTATTGTGGTAGTCTGGAAGAAAATTGGCTTGGTGAGGATGTATGTGGAACACCGGACTTTGAATTGAAGAACCATTCCTGACCAGTACACTATGCCTTGCATCCAGGATGCCCTGGACTGCCTCAATGGAAGTCAATGGTTTTCTGTGCTGGATCTCCAGAGTGGATATTACCAGATCCCAATGGCCCCTGAAAATAGAGAGAAAACTACATTTATCTGCCCTTTGGATTTTTATGAATTTCTGTGCATGCCTCAAGGTATTTCAGCAGCGCTCGCCACTTTCCAGCAGCTGATGGAGCGAGCTGTGGGAGACATGAACTTATTAGAATGCCTTGTCTACCTAGATGATGTCATTGTGTTTGGCCGGACCCTTGAAGAGCATGAGGCTCATCTGTTCAAGTTTCTAAACTGATTGGAGAATCCGGGGCTAAAATTATCAATAGACAAGTGTCGGTTTTTCCTGAAGTCTGTGAAATATGTTGGTCATATAGTGTCATCTGAAGTGATCCAAATTGACCGAAGCAAAGTGGAGTCTCTAACCACCTGGCCCTAACCCAAAAATTTTAAAGAGCTGCAAAGATTCTTGGGGTTCTGCAGATATTATCGACAGTTCATAAAAGACTACACTAAAGTCATCCGCCCTTTGCTCAACCTAACACAAGGTTACCCACCTACTAACAAGAAAAGGAGGAAAAGGTCTACTTTCGGACAAATGAACCCTTTGGAACCAGGTGGACTCATGAATGTGAGGCGGCATTTTATGACATCACCCACCAACTCACTCATGCACCCATGCTTGCCTATGCAGACCCAGGCAAGTCCTATGTGTTGCACACTGATGCCAGCTTGAAGGGACTTGGTGCTGTTCTATATCAAGAATATGAGGAAGGCTTGCTCCCAGTGGCGTTTGCTAGTCGGAGCCTAATACCCTCTGACAAGGACTACCCTGTACACAAACTTGAGTTCCTTGCCTTGAAATGGGCCATGGTGGACCAATTCCACGAATATCTGTATGGTGCAAAAATTCTAGTCAAGACTGATAACAGTCCCCTCACTTATGTCCAGACTTCAGCAAAGTTGGATGCCACCTTGCTTTGCTGGCTATCTGCACTCTCCACTTATGATTATTCTGTAGAATATCGTCCGGGCTTAAACCACATTGATGCTGATGCCCTTTCCAGGAGACCTGACACTAATTTGAAGTGGGTGAGAATGTCCGAGTAATCTGTCAAAGCTCATTGTTAAAAATTCGAAAAAGATGAGCGCCCCTTCAAGAAACAGTTGATTGTCTGGTAGACTGCCTGGGCCCTCCTGACACTTGTGTCCCTGCTGCCTACTGCCATCTTGCAGCCCTGGACCTCAGCACATTGCCTCAACTTACCCCCGATAGCATACAGTGGGCTCAAGATGGAAAGAGTGTGTCTAAACAGTGTTCTTCTGACCCCCAAACTGCCATGTTGTTTAGAGAGGGACCCAGATTAAAGTTGCGCAACAACCTGCTTTACAGAAAAACTGCAAATCGACACGGTCAAATTGCCAAGCAACAACTAGTGTTACCTACAGCTTTCAAATGTGTGATTCTACGGGCCCTTCATGACCAGATGGGGCACTTAGGTTGTGACCAAACTATTGATCTGGCCCCTGCTCGCTTCTAGTGGCCAAAGATGGGGAGCTGATATTGAGACTCATAATAGAATTTGCAATCCTTGTCTACAGAGGAAAGCCCAGCCCCAGAGGGATGCACTCTTAGTCAATATCTCCATCAGTGCACCCATGGAGCTTGTGTGTATTGACTTCTGGTGTCTTGAACCAAATCAAAAGAATATTGGTAATGTGCTGGTGGTGACCGATCATTTTACTCGTTATGCCCGGGAATATCCGACCAAAGACCAGAAAACTTCCACAGTAGTCAAGGTTCTGATTGAAAAGTTCTTTGTCCATTATGGTGCCCCCCAGAGAATTCATTCTGATCAAGGGAGAGACTTTGAAAGCCACTTGATCAAGGAAATACTCTCACTCTGGGGGATGTGAAACTCCAGAACCACCCCCCTATCACCCTGAGGGGGATCCACAGCCTAAAAGGTTTAATCGAACATTATTCTTCATGCTGGGCACACTCCAGCCCTGGGATAAGTCTAAATGGAGCCAACAGATAAGCACCTTAGTCCATGCATATAACTGCACTAATAGTGATGCCACTGGGTTCTCTCCTTACCACCTAATGTTTGGCAGGGAAGCCCGGCTGCCAGTAGACATCTGCTTCAGAGTGTCCCTCAATGGAATCATAGCTGAGAATTACCTTCAATATGTTCAGAAGTCAAATGCCCTGTTAAACCATGCCTACCAATTAGCTCATACCACGGCAGCAAAGAGGAACTTAGCGAACAAAGAAAGGCATGACAGACGTGTCAAGACCCAACAACTGCAACCTGGAGATAGAGTTTTGTTATGAAATTTGGGACAGCATGGAAAACACAAGATTGCTGACAGGTGGCATCACACTCCTTACATTGTCATCAGCAGACAGGAGGATCTGCCAGTCTATAAAGTGTATCCAGAAAATGACCCACAAGCTGTAAAGACAATGCAGAGAAATCACTTGTTACCTATTGGACAAATCATCATTGAATCTGCACCCCAAGACATTGCCTCCCCTGGGCCTATGACCAGAGCTGCAGCAAAAAAGAGACAGTTAACCTTCCCTCCAGTTGCCAAAGATTCAAGGCCGTCCATCAGTCATGTCATAAATGAAATTGACTGCCAGTCAGAATCTGATGACAGTGAGTGTGACGCTCCCTATTACTAGTCTTATGAATTGAGTCAGTTGTTTCAGGGTAACACCATGTACAATTTTGGAGATGAAGCTGGACCCTCTGGGCTGTCCAACCCACCAGCCTTCTCCACAGCCCCTGTGCCCCCTGAAAGTGAAGTGCAACATACAACTTCTGATGCAACTGACTCTTTGTGTCTATAGAACTAGCTGAGCCTCAAGAAAGAGAACCAGAAGCAGAAAGCACCACTGGCGACATACCAGAAAGTACAGAACTATTTGCAGACAGTGAATCTGACAATATTATGGAAAATGATGTTGATGAAGTAAATGATTCTGATAGTATCAGTAATGTATTACAAGATTTAAATTCCATGGAATTTCCTCTAGATGATGAACCTGGAATTACAGAACCAAGTAATGAAAGTAATCTTGTTGAACCAGAGCTAACAGAGCCGGAAGCTGAAAGTGTTTCCAGTCCAGAACAGACAACCAGTGCAGAGGTACCCCTTCTTCAGAAGCAGACTTATCAATAAGCAATGCTGAAAGAACTGAACCTGTGATTGCCCCTCCCTGAAAGTCTGGAAGAACCATCAAGCCAGTGATACACCTCAGTTATGACTCCCCTGGAAGGCCTGTAGACCTCCCATTATGTGTAGTTCAGAAAGGGGTGTATATTTCTGAAAATTCTGTTCCAAAACTGGGTTATTCAGCCACATCTAAGCCATGTGGGCTAGTGTACAGGAGGTACTGCAAACCAGAATTGTAAGAGTAATGTGTCTAAATACTTGAATGTTAAACTGTTCTTGGGAAATGTGATGAAAATGTGTCCTCATGGAACTGTCATTGCTACAGTGAAACGTACAACAGTACTGTTGTTATGACTAGTTCATCTTACTGATGCAACAGCTTTTATTTTTATAGTATACTGATAAAACATGCCTGTATTTTCGTATAAATGTGGGTTGAGGAGGAAACAACCTGTGCGAAGCCCAGTGAACTCATTAACTGGAGGAAGTCTTGTCCAAACTGCGAGAGTTCATTGTCGACCCAGGCACTGAAATCCCCCAGGATCAGCCATCTGTGAGGTCCCAATGTCAGGTCGACAATGAAGTCCTCGACTTCCCGCAGGAAAACATTCCCATCTCCTGGTGGACGGTAAACGAGAAGAATCCTGCACCCCACACCCTCACCCACGATACATTCAAAGGAGTTGGTAGCTCCCACTGGAACTTCCATCAGGTTCAGTTCTGATTTAAAACAAAGGGCCACCCCCCCCGCCCCTATGATCGGTCCTCGGGCGGTGTATCACCGAGTACCAGGGTGGAATTGCTGCAGCCAAAATGGGACCAGCATTTTCATCCAACCAGGTCTCGGTGATGCAAGCCAGGTCAGTTGAATTAACAAGATCTCCAACTATAGCGGTCTTGTTTTTAATGGACCTGGCATTGCATAACATGCCCGAGTCCGATGAGCAGCCGAGGAAGACTGAGTTTCCTGTCTGCCATAGGCAGAACCCTTGGGTATGGGAACCAGATAGGGAGGACCCCTTTCCCGGACCCATTTCACCCCATGGCGTCTCCTTGTCCCCATGATCCCAATCCACCTGCTCTTCTCCATTCCCCCAACAGGCCGAGTCCCCGCCCTTACCCTCCTAGCTATCCCCAATGCCCTACACCATCTATACACCTCTGGGGATGGGGGGGCAGTAAAAAGGGTGAAGATTCCTCAGCCTGGAGGGGGAATAATGCCCAACTGTCAACATACCTGACCAGCACATTTCTTCAACAAGTACTCAAACGAAACAAAATAACATACAACACAAAACAATAAACTTCCAAACCACACCGCAAACAACAATAACACATATAAACCCCCACCCAACAATAAAGAGTCAGCTATATAAATAGGATGTAAAGGTTTCCAGGCAGCAGCAAAATAAAATGATCCCAGATGCAACAATTTCTCTCTTCTAGGGAGCTCCCACCTCCCCAAAAGGTAAAAAGTAAAGCAATTAAAATATTTTTTTTTCCCCCAGACACTATGTCCCACAAAGGTCAAGGTGAAAATCAATAAATGATGTGAAACTTTTGACACTCTCACTGTCCAAAGTTCAAATAATTATTGGTCTCTCTCACTGCTCATACCAATAATAATAATCTGGCCCAGAATAATGAAGTTTTAAATAAAGAGAAAGTCAAACCAGGCTGTAGTCATGTCCAAATCATCCAATTCGGACCAAGTTCAAGCCTCCAGGGTCTCCAGGTTTAATTCTGGGATAGTGAACTTCGGCCTTCAGAGTCTCCAGATCTAATTCCAGGAAATAACAGACTGTATCCTTGGTGCTTCAGGATGGTCCCCCTCTCTCCCGTATCACCAGTAGCCCAACACCTCAGCTCTCCTTAGACACAGCCCACCAGCTGAATCCCCGGAGAGCTTAGGGGTAACAAGTTCAAGGTCAGCCCTCCAGCGAACCCTGCCCCCAAACCCCTCGCGAGCACCAGCTAGGCAGAGGGAACAACCCCCCCAACACCGAAGGACAACCACAAGTTCAAAAAGAGTTCAACGAAGGCAAACTCCTCTCAAGAACCTCTAGATCTCCACAGAGGCTCCAGAGTCCTCCAGAAGCAATTCCAGGACAAGCTGAGCGGTCCAGCGATAAATCTAGTCCAGACCGCACACGTTCCAACACCGCTCCAGCGCCGCTTCCCCGACAACAGTTCCAGTGCAGAAAAAAGACTCCTCGTCAGGATGACACAATTCCCAAGTTACAGTCCTCCAGACGATAGGACCAAACAGCCAAAAAGACAAAAAAAAGGTAGAGACTTTGTCTAATTTCACTCTCACTTCACCCCACTTCAACTTATTTGGGCCAAGATAAGTTAAGATTGAGTTCCAGATTGTAACTATGGAGGCGTCGGGTGAAACTGCTGCTAACTGAAACCGAAAATGCACTACAATAACTAGCTCACTAAAAGTCCCTCTCTAAACCTAAACACTAACCACTAGCTAAAATATAATACTACTAATGCTGCTACAAAAACAATTTAAGACAATAAAAAAAAATGTGCTGCTCATTCTGCTTTCTAATGGTCAGCCTAGCATGGCCGCCATCATTGTCTTGTTTCACATTTGATCTGGCTAGTGTGCATTTTATTAGTTGGGTTACAGTGGTAAGATCGTATTGCTGCATTGCTGATCTTATTTTCCAGGGGGTCTCCAGGGCAGTTGCTGCAGATCCAGCCCTGGTGGTAAGTGAAATGGGTGTGAGCACATTATTACTGCTACCTATTGAATGTGAATGTACCATTGTGTTATTTCTTAGGCCACTAGAAGGGTTGGTGGGCAGTTATAGTGCCCCAGAGGGCTATACCAGAGCAGTTAAGCTACCCCAATACCATTCCTCTGGGTGGAGGAGCCCGATTACAGAACTCAGGCCCCTCAACCTGTGTATTGCCATATAGGCAGGGTTAGTAGCCCTTAGAATAGCGTTCAACTCTATGGGTTAGTTCAATAAAGTTTTTGCTTGTAGAAAAAGCCCACCTGGGGTATCCTCCCTATTTGGTATGGGTACAAGAGGTTTAGTTCCTCTGCCCCTGGAAACTTCACTGGCTCTTCCCTGTGAGTTAGCCATCACTCGTTGCCATGGCCACCTGCAAAACAAAACACACACGCATATTTTGCAAATCACATTTTGTACTAATCATGGGCTTATGCATCACAGAGTAAAGAATTCCTGCATTTGAGTCCCAGTAGTCTATAAAAGTTTAGAACAGTATTTACAAAGTTCAGATTCATTCCTGTGTACTGCTGTGCAGGGCTGCTGCCAGCAGAGCCAAATGCAGTCTCTGGTACCCTGCTGCAGGCACTTAGAGAAACATACTGTAGAAACATAGATATTGATGGCAGATAAGGACCACTTGGCCCATCTAGGCTGCACATTTTCCCTACCTACAGTACTACAACACTGCAGACCCTACTTGATCTCTGACTTTACCCCCACCCCCACCTATATGGTTCCCCTATGCCTAGCCCATGCATTCTTGAAGCCCGTTACCATTTTTGCCCCCACCACCTCTGCTGGGAGACTGTTCCAGGCATCCATCACTCTTTGTATGAAGAAGTACTTCTTCACATCTCCCCTGAGTCTACCCCCTCCAGCTTCATAGCATGTCCCCGTGTTCTTGAGCATCTTGTTTTCTGAAAAATGCTTCCCTCTTGATCTTTATTTATGCCCATGAGGTAGTTTGAATGTTTCCATCATATCCCCCTCTCCCTCCTTTCCTCCAGGGTTTACATATTGAGGTACTTCAGTCTCTCCTTATAGGGCTTATGAATCTGATATAGACCCTGCACCATTTTGGTTGCCCTCTTCTGGACCTCCTCTACCCTGTCCATGTTCTTTCAGAGATGTGGTCTCCAGAACTGGACACAGTACTCTAGATGAGGTCTCACCAGTGATCTATACAGCGGTAACACCACCTCTTTCTTTCTGCTGCTGATACCCCTCCCTATGCACCCTAGCATCCCACTAGCTCTCCCCACTGCTTTGTCACACTGTCTGGCCACCTTTAGGTCATCACCTTGTGGTGGCCAACCATGTGGTACTAACACCCAGATGATTTGGTCCACCTTTAGCCAGCCGGTAATCGTGGATATAGTGAGGATCATCTAGACCCTGCGGCCAACTTTGCTGTGGTCTGGACCTGGGCCCAACTCACCTGTTAGTAGGGTGTGTTGAAATGATCGCCCAGTCCTTGCTGGAATAGTAAGGGTTTCCTTGGAGAGAGGGATTTTTCTGGTTCCCTTAAAGGAGGCGGCAGTGAGGTTCCTCCTGAAAAAGCCCTCTTTGGACCCAGATTGTCCAGTAAACTACAGACCAGTTTCTAACCTACCTTTTATGGTAAAGTTATTGAGAAAGTGATTGCTCTGTAGCTGGAGGATCATTTAACAATCCGTAATATCTATGATCCTCTCAAGTCTGGTTTCAGAAAAAGACACAGCACTGAGACTACCTTAGTCTGGGTACTTAATTATCTCCTGATGGCGAGGGATCAGAGGACCCATACCATCTTGGTCCTCCTAGATCTCTCAGCAGCATTTGACATGTCGAACATGGTGTGTTACTCGAGCACCTGCGGTTTTTCTGTGGACTAGGGGGGCAGTCCTCAAATGGTTTCAATCATTACTAGAGGGCAGAACTCAGTGAGTAGTGTTGGGGATTTATTCCTCGGCCCCTCGCAGTCTGCTTTGTGGGGTGCCGCAGGGCTCGGTGTTGTTGCCCATGTTGTTTGCAGTGTACATGCTGCCATTAGGGGACATTATAAGATGGTACGGCTTGAGTTTTCACTGTTATGCAGATGAGTCTCAGCTGTACCTGTCTTTTGTGCCTGAGCAGGAGTTAGATACTATCTCAGTGTTTAACAGCTGTCTGTCTGAGACACGGGACTGGATGAGTGCTAGCTGGCTAAGGCTGAACTCGAGAAAAACGGAGGTGTTGGTTGTGAACTCAGATCATGGATCAGCTGGGGCATTGGGGAGGACCCACTGGAATAACACTTGGGGGAACCCCATTATGTGCTTCAAGCCAGGTCAAAAACCTTGGTGTGATCTTACATGAAGGCCTGACCTTGAAATCTCAGGTCTCTGCAGTAGTAAAATCTGCCTTTTATCATCTGAGAAATATCGCCAGGGTGAAACACCTGGTCCCCATCGAAGATCTTCCCACACTGGTCCACGCCTTTGTCACCACCCGGCTTAAGTACTGCAACGCCCTTTACCTAGGTCTTCCTGGGGGAGATATCCACCGATTGCAGCTGGTGCAGAACTCGATGGTCAGGTTGTTAACTGGAACCCCTAGACCCAGTCACATAACACCTGTGCTGCGTGAACTGCACTGGCTGCCAGTACAATGGGGGATAACCTTCAAGGTTGCATTGCTGACCTAGAAAGCCCTACATAGCCAGGGACCCCATTACCCGAAAGACCTTCTGCACCCTTACTGCCCCTCCTGTGCAGTCCGATCCTCTGGCATGGGATTGCTAGAGATTCCCAGGGTACGGTTGAAAACATCGAGTGCACAATCTTTTGCCTTTTTAGCTCCCACCCTGTGGAATTCTCTACCTCGCCAGATACGAGATAGCCTGATGTTCGAGGGGTTTAAAGCTGACCTGATAACATATCTTTTTCTTCAAGCTTTTAACAGTATTTGAGTAATTTGCTGCTTTGAAATAGTACCAATGTGTCTGTGTGTAATATTATTAAATTGTTTTATGTGATATTGTTCGGGCGCCCAGAGCTCTGGAAAGGCACCTTTTTACAAATAAAAAATGATGATGTTGATGATGATGATGAATTTGATGATCAGATATAATTAATTCCAGGTCCTGTTCCTGTTTGGTGGTGGTTAACATTACCCCACCCCCATTTTGTATTCTGCCCCTAGATCTCTATGTCCCAAGTGCATGATTTTGCACTTCTTGCATTGAAACCTAGCTGCCACACTGTTGACCACTCCTCTAACGTACTTACTGTCAATCACTATTCATTTTTTTACACACATACACACACACACTGAGTGTCTACCTTATTACAGATTGTAGTGCCATCTGCAAAGAGGCATACCTTCCCTTCTAGCCTCTCTGCAATGTCACTATTAAAGAAATTAAAGAGGACCGGTTCCAGTACTGATTCCTGTAGCACTCCGCTTGTCACCCTCCTTTCCTCTGAGTGAACTCTGTGTACCACCACCCTCTGTCTCCTGTCCCCCAACCAATTTCTCACCCAGTTCACCACCTTAGGCCCCACTCCTAGGCTTCCCAGTTTGTTTAAGAGTCTCCCATGTGGAACGGTGTTGAATGCCTTACTAAAATCTAGGTAGGCCACATCCACCGCTCCACCCTAATCCAATTCCCTTTCTCACCCAGTCAAAGAGATCTATCAGATTTGTTTGACATGATCTCCCCCTGGTGAATCTATGCTGCCTCAGATCCTGAAGGCCAATGGATTCTAGATATTCCACAGTCTTCTCCTTCAGTAGTGATTCCATTCCTTTCCCCACCACAAAGTCAGGCTGACTAGCCTGTAGTTGCCAGTCTTCTCTTTGTTTCCACTTTTGTGATGTGGGACTACATCCGCCCTCCTCCAGTCCTCCAGAACCACGTTGAAGAGGGCTGTCAGAGATGAAGCCAGCACCTCCCTGAGCTTCCTCAATATCCCAGGATGCACCCCTTCTGGCCCCATCACCTTGTCCACTTTCAGATTTGTCAGTTCCCTCAGAACCTTCTCCTCTGTAAATGGACTGGTGTCTACCTTCCTGCTCCTGGTCCTTATCTGTGGTCCCCTTCCTTCCCTTTCCTCTGTAAATACTGAACAAAATTCCTTTTCGAGATGTCTGCTTTTTCCTGGTTCCCCTCCACATACTCCTTTCCTTCCTTCCTAAGCCTTACTATCCCTCCCCTGGTCTTTCTCTTTTCACTTACCTACCTGAAAAATACCTTGTCCCCTTTCTGCACTGCCTAGGCTATTTTCTCCTCCGTTTGCACCTTTGTGTTCCTAATTGCTTTCCCTGACTCCCTCTGTTTCTCCTGATACACCTTTGTACCTTCCTCTCTCTCTCTCTCTCTCTCTCTTTCTCTCTGTCTCCTTATACCTCCTGAATGCGAACTTTTTTGCCCTTACCTTCCAGCCACCTCTTTTGAGAAGCACAGGGGTCTCTTTTTCCTCCTGCTTTTGCTTACTTGTCTGACGCAGAGGTTTGTTGCCTTCTCTATCCCTCCTCTTAAATTTGCTCACTGTTCCTCCACTCCCCCAAGACCCCTGCCATGGCATCCCTGAGGCATTCCCCCAAGACCCCCATCTTTTTAAAATCTGTTCTCCTGAAGTCCAGGACCCTCACCTTTGTGTGGTTCGATCCTGCTGCAGTACTTAAATTGAACCACACCATACGGTGATCACTGGTCCCCAGGTGGCCACCCACTGTGACATCTGCAGCACTGTCCCTGTTGGTGAGTATAAGGTCCAGTACTACCCCCTCATGAGTGGATGCCTCACACTTTTCAGTGTTGCATGGCAGTGTTGGGCTGTGGGTACTCAGAGATAATTCATTGTTTATTTGTTTATTTGTACAAATCAGAATTACAATCCTTTGAGTCAAGGACTCGTTTCCAAAGGCTGCTCGTCAGACAAAGTACAGTTACATACAAACAAAACACCATATAGTTACAGAGGTATAGAATAACATAGTTTCATCTGGTTACATAGGTACATGAGCAGGCAATGTGTAGAAGGAGTGTGGCATTTACATTAATGAGTGACTAAGGTACAGTCCAGAGGGGAAGTAAGAGAACAGGAAACAGACAAGTAAAATTGGTAAACGGGGGAGATATTTGCTGGGAGAGGAAATAGAGTGGTAGTGCTGAATAAGATGCTCTGCAGGAGGTGCAGGTTAGCTGTCCAAGGGACATTGTCAGAGAGAGCAGTGGGCAGTGGGTGAAACAAGTAGGGGGGACCCAGGGAGCTATCAGCAGTTGCAGCAGCAAATGGCAAAGAGTTGTTTTTTGAGGGCAATCTTGAAGGTGCCTGTTCTAGAGAGGTTGGTAATAGTGGCTGGGAGGGAGTTGTACCATGATGGGGCCCTATAGGGGAAGGACCGTTGTGCGAGTGAGGTCTTGACTCTGGGTACCGTGAGGGTGGGTTTGCAGGCACTGCGGGTAGATATGACAGGGAAGGAGATGCTGAGGGAGGAGGCCACCCCTGGGGGGGGGAGACCCAGGAGTATTTTCTCTGTCAACAGGCAGGAGTGGTAGAGAAGCCTCTCTTCAAAGTTGAGAATGTTGGCAAGCGAGTAGAGAGAGCAGTTGTGTGTGTGTCTGTCCACACCCGACAGGAGCCTGCAGGTCTTGTTAATGGACAGTTGCACTTTGTTGAGCAGCAGCATAGATTGGGAGGCCATAGTCTTCCAGGGACAGAACTGATGAGGTGACCGCAAGGTGAAGTTCATTGGGGGCAGGCAGTCCCTGTGGCGATAGAGGAGGCCGATCCGAATGTTTTTGGTGGAAGAAAGGGCAGTGATGTGGGGGTGAAAGGTGAGGGCAGGGTCAAAGGTAATGCCCAGGTATTTGTATGTAGTTACTTGTTTGAGGGGGGCATGGGTGCTGGGGAGAATCTGGATTGGGGTATTTCTGGCCTTATTCTGGTGGTGGGCAAAGAGCATAGCTTTTGTTTTTTTTAGGTTGATGACCTGTTTGTGGTCAGCGAACCATTTCTCTGCCTTGGTGAAGGAGTGCTAGAGGATGTTCTGGAGGGAGGTAGGGTGGGGGTGTGAGGCGAGGAGGACAGCATCGTCCACATAGATTTATTTTTTCCCGCGCAGAGATTGGGTAGCATGTTCAAATAGAGGCTAAAGATAAGCGGGCCTGGGGAGACTCCAGAGCGGACAGGCTGGGTGTTGTATAGGGTGCCACTGATTTTTACGCACTGGGACCTGGAGGACAGGTAACTGTCAAACCAGGAGAGAGGCCCTTGGGAGAGACAGATATGTCACAGGGAGTTGTGTAGGAGGGGGTGGCAGACTGAGTCGATGGCCTTGGAGAGGTCAATAAAGACTGCTCTGGCCAGGTGCCTGGCATCCAGAGCTGTGTGTGGGAAGTTGGAGAATTCTAGCAGGGCTGTGGTGGTGCTGTGCCCTGTGCAGAAGCCGTGCTGCTCCCTGCACATAATGGCATGCTTGGTAAGGTAGTCCGATAGCTGGTCAGACACAATTTCTTCCAACACCTTGGAAAGCAGGGGGAAGATGGATATTGGCTGGTAATTACTGGGGGTGGAGTGGTCGCCACCTTTATGAATAGGGGTGACAATTGCCATTTTCCAGACAAGAGGAAACTGACCTACGCACAGAGAGTGATTAAGCAGGTGGGTGAGGGGGATGAGTACTGCATCTAGTACCTGCCGAAGTAGCCTAGTGTCCAGGAGGTGGTTGAAGGGGCTGGTGCTGTTGAGGACTTTGAGTAGGTACAGCCTAGCTTCTTGTGGGGTTATGGTTCAGAGGTAGAAAGGTGGGTGGTGGAGGGGATGTTGGGACTGGGTTGAAGAACTTGCTGGGGAGGGCTGAGCTGAGATCGGTGAAGGTGGTATTGAGGCTGTCGTTGATGACTTGGGGGTCTGTGGTGATGGAGCCATTGACAATGAGTTGGGATGAGGGTGACTGTGTCTTCCCATTCAGTTCCTTTATAGTACCCCAGAAGTTCTGGGCATTCCCCCAGGAGGAGGCTAGAGCAGATCTGTAATGCTCGGCCTTAGCCTTGCGGCTGGCCCATGTACACTTGTTGTGCTCAGTGTTATATGCCTGCCTATCTCCCGGTTTACAGGATTCCATGGCCCTATGCCAAAGGTCGTCCCTTAATAGCATTTGGTGGATGAGTGTTGGGGTAATCCCATGGGGTGTTTCGCTTCTTAGATTGGGTTTTGGTGAGGGGTGTGAAAATGTCACAGACTTTGTTGAATGAGCTAGTGAAATAGGCAAGCCCTACATCTATATTTGGGGTGAGGTTAGTGGGGGTCCAATCCCAGTGGGCAAGGTAAAACCTGAGTTTACTGAGGTTGCCGGGGCATAGGCGCCGTCGGTGGACTGTCTTAGGGGCAGGTTTCTGAACTTGAGTGGACCATGTGAATAGGACAGGGGAGTGATCACTGAGCATGTTTAGGAGGACATGTAGATCTGCGTTTTTTTGGGGACGGTTTGTGAGGACAATGGAGTACCTTTGACCGGCTGGCTCTCATGGATGTCATGTGGATTGTCCAGAGTGTGCGCCCTACATGCTGTAGTTTGGATCCGGGATCTACTTCCCTGATTTTGGGTTGTATTGATTCTATCGGTCTGGTCCTAGCTTGGATAGTCTGGTGCTCCTTGGAGACAGGTAAGTTTTCAAGCTCACTGAAAGAGGCGGTGGTGACACCACTCTTGAAGAAAGCTTCTGTGGACCCAGACTGCCTTGCAAACTACAGACCAATCTCTAACCTCCCCTTTTTAGGGAAGGTGATTGAGAAAGTAGTGGCCACTCAGCTGGAGGACCATTTGACCATCCATGACATCTATGAACCTCTCCAGTCCAGATTTCAAAAGAAGCATAGTACCAAGACAGCGCTGGTTCGGGTGCTCAATGATCTCCTGATGGCTAGAGATCGGAGGAGCCATTCTATTCTGGTTCTCCTAGATCGCTCATCAGCGTTTTACACTGTGGACCACGGGGTTCTGCTTGATCATCTGAGGTTCAGCTGTGGGCTGTCAGGTACAGTCCTCAGGTGGTTTACATCATTCCTCATGGGAAGATCTCAGAGAGTGGTGTCCGGGGTTTATTCCTCGGATCCAGTTTCTCTATCATGTGGGGTTCCTCAAGGCTCAGTGCTGTCTCCCATGTTGTTCGCAGTGTATATGCTGCCCCTCAGAGACATTGTAGGAAGGTATGGGCTGAGGTTTCACTGCTATGCTGATGATACCCAGCTCTATCTTTCTTTTGCACCCGACCAGGATGGAGCTGTTTCGGTCTTTAATAGCTGCCTCACTGAAATCTAGGAGTGGATGGATGCCAGTTGGTTGAAATTGAACTCTGATAAGACTAAGGTATTGGTTGTGGATCTGGGTCACCGGGTAGGGGGGTTGGGTGTGGGTTCGCCCGCTGGACTGTTTCTTGGGGGTGTGTCACTCCTGACATCTTAACAGGTGCGAAACCTGGGGTAATTTTTGACGAAGGGCTGACCCTGCATTCACAGGCATTGGCCGTCTTCAAATCCTCATTTTACCATCTGAGGAATATCTTCAGGATTAAGCACCTTGTTCCATCCAGTGACCTTCCTACTCTGATCCACACCTTTGTGACCTCGCGTTTAGATTATTGCAACTCCCTGTACCTAGGGCTACCAGGGGTGGAAATCTGTCACTTGTAGCTAGTGCCGAATGCGGCAGCCCGGCTTTTGACGGGATCATCCCAGTCCTGTCACATTTTGCCGGTGCTGCGTGAACTGCACTGGCTGTCAGTTCAGTGGCGGATCACCTTTAAAGTTGGTCTTCTGACTTTTAAAGCCCTACACGTACTTGGCCCGGACTACCTGAAAGAGCTTATGGTCCTTTACTGCCCTGGGCGATTGCTCCGCTCAGCCGACGAGGGGTTACTAGAGATTCCAAGGGTGTGCTTCAAATCTTCTGGGGCTAGAGCATTCATGCACGCTGCCCCTACCCTTTGGAACTCTCTACCCCGTCGGTTACGTGAGTGCATGACCGTGGAAGGATTTAAGCAGGCATTAAAAACGTTCCTATGGTACCAAGCTTTTGGTGAATAATTATTGGATGATACCAGTCTGAAATATTTTTTGTTGCTGAGATGTTTATTTTGTTTATTTATTGATTTTCATATTGTTAAGGCACATTGGTTTTTGAAAGGTGCCATACAAATAAAGTTTATTATTATTATTATATTATGTCTAGTAGGGTGCCGGTGCCATTGGTGGGGTTGTACCTAGTAGGTTGAGAGACTAGTTGCATCATATCAAGGGCCAAGAAAGAATCTTTGATGTATGAATTTGAGCTGGCAAGCCAGTTTGAGTTAAGGTCCCCGAGGAGGATCTGCTCGAGCTAATGAGGTAGTTTGGTGAGGTAGTTGGACAGCGAGTGAATGGCTGGGGTTTGGTTACGAGGGGAGACATAGGACACAGTGATGATCAAAAGGGCCCTTGCAGGGTCTGGAGTGATTTTAAGGGACAAGGTTTGGGTGCTGTGGTCAAGTTTGGGTGCTGGGAGGACATGACCTGACAGGGTATTCCGCATATAGAGGGCGAAACCGCCCCCACATTTGCCAACCGGTCTTCCCTGAAAAGTGTGTAGCCGGGGAGGGAGATGAAGGAGTCAGGGGTTGAATTAGAGAGCTAGGTTTTGACTAGGGCTAGGATGTTGGGATTGTGCTGAGTGATCCAGCACTGGAGGGCAGCAGATTTCTTCAGAAGGCTGCAGACATTCATACAGGCAATGCGCAACCCTGATACGGGTGGCAGCTTGGGCTGGCCAGTGGACAAGGGGCCAGGATTGGGGTGGATGTTACCAGACAGTATGAGGAGCAGAGAGAGGATTCTTGAGAGCAAGATAGTGCTTAGAGCTAGTTTAGGTGAGTGAGGAAGTTGACCTAGAGAGGGGTGTACAGGGAATGGGTAAGGTCCGGAGGATGGGTATGGTGGAGGAGAAGGGAGGACCGGGGGAGGGATGAGGGAGGGGGATGTGTTGGCAGGGGTGGGGGTTTGTCCAGGGTGGGGGGTGGGCATGGATGGAGGGGGGTGACAAGGCACACAGGTGTGTCATTGAAGGAGGGGGGTGTTATCAGTGAGGAAAATGGCAAATGCTAGGAGCAGTAGTGTGGTCAACCTATATGGGTGGGTAGAAGCACCCATAGTTATGTGGGCCAGGGTCTTGGGGAGGGATGAGGTTGACAGAGAGTCTCCAAAGAGTAGATCAGCCTTGATGGTACGGTAGCAGGGCTGTGGACTTTGGCACTGAAGATACAAGGTTCAATCCCCCGGGGGGGAGATGCTTTGGAGCCTGATCTGAGAGCCCGAGAGGCTATGTGGGAGTCTAAGAGCAGAAGGGGTAAAGGGCAGAAAGTAGGTGCGCAACAGTGACTCCTAGTGGCCAAGGGGGGTCATACAGAGCAGGGGGGGGTGTGCAGGGCAGGTGAGAGTGGCTTGGTAGAAAAGGTCTGGGTGCGATTGGAGGGGGCTGCATAAAGAGACAGAGTGGTAGATAGGTAGTGGAGTGGGAGGGAGACTAGAGAGTCACCAAGGGTAGCAAAGTCAGCAGGAGAAAGAGCGGCTTGAAGTTGGAGGAAGTATTAGGTGGAGAGAAACTCTCTCTAGAGGGCAGACAGTATAAGCTGCAAATGGGAACGTGGGGACTTAGAATAGCGTAGCACAGGAAGTCACGTGACCAAGTCAGTCATTTCATTTGAGAGCCGGCCCTGAGTGGGTGGTGGGGCAGTGGATGCGAAGTTGCCGACGGAGTAACACCCCAACAAACAAGCTGCTGCAGGAGGGATGCTAGTTACCTCTCACCTGCTCCCGTGATGTGGCTGAGCACTCCTGTGCTCCCGTGGCTGTGTGCTTGGGAAGGGGGGTCAAGGCCTATGTAGAAGGAGAGACAAAGGAGAAGCTTCTGGTTACAATTACAATGCAGCAGGAAGGAAAACATACCTACTGCGCATGTACAAACACTCTTGCTCTATGTCGGGACATGGGCCCTACTCAGCATGCGCAGAGGGAGACAGAGAGAGAGAGAAGGTTCTGGCATAATGGAGGAAACACAGAGGAAACGCCTGGGAGGAACGCTGACACAAGGAGTCAGGACCTAGCAGGAGTCCCTGAGCAGAAAGGCAAGTGAAACAGCAGTACTTACAAACAGTCTGACAATTCTAGCAGAATAAATGCAGCAATTAGCAGAGTAATGAATACAAAGTACATGCAGAGCAGGCAAAACGAGTAAATTAGCAGCTGAAAGGTGCTGTGTAAGCTCCTGAAATGTCCCTTAAAGCTCCAGTCAGAAGTGATGAAAATCCCAGTGTCTGAATCAGGTAGAAAGTCCAGAGAAAAACAACCAGTAGTTCTGTGGGGACAGAAAATCCAGCAACAGCATCCCAAAATATACCCCCAACAAACAAGCTGGTGCAGGAGGGGATGCTGGTTACCTCTTGCAGTCTCTCGCCTGGTTCCCTGATGTGGGGCTGAGCACTTCAGTGCTCCTGTGGCATCTGTGTGCTTGGGGGGGTTCATGGCCACTTGCAGACTCTCGCCTGGTCCCCTGATGTGGCTGAGCACTCCTGTGCTCCCACGGTGTCTGCAGCGCTTCAAATAAGTCATTTTTGGACGTATTTTATGTCCAAAAATCAGCTAAAAATGTCCAAAAATGCACTATCTGGAGTCAATTGATGTCAGTAATACTTATGTAGTTTAATGCTGATGCTTGGTTTTTATAGTGTGGATGTCACGTCATCATTTGTTTTACTCAGTTTCAGAGTAGTCTAGCCAGCCCACTGTGGAGACGACAAATGTTTTTTTTTTCCAGTGCAGTCCTGTCCATCTGCTGCACACACACCATCCAAAATGGGCCAAAATTGCTCCTTCTGGCTCCTGCGATGGCGTAGCGCCAACTTGTATATGCAAAATGCACCAATAATGATGGATGACTGAGTAAGGAGGAGGAATAGGGAGCTGCTTTGCTGGTGGTGCTTGCTAAGTTTAACCGTGATGCAATGCACCACGAGTTGGCGGGGAAAGTGTGCTGTGTGCCACCAGCAGTCCGTCGCAGTTGCAGAGGCGGCAAGGAAGCTGTGGCTGCACAGAGATCAACTGTATTCGATTGTCGGTGTGCGTGTTGTCCCATAAGCGGCCGTATTCTAAAAAAAACAGTTCAATTTCATTATCAGACAGAGATCTGATCTGTCTGTGTCGTCCCGGTCCACTTACTGTAGAGACAGTAGAGTAGAGGCCAAGAGCAGGCTGGAGACCCCGTGTGGTGCCCAATCCCATCGCCCCGAGCGGCCTCGGCTCCCGGCTGGGCATTCATCGCTCTAGGCCAGGCAGACTAGACCATGAGACAGGGTTTGGTTTTGGGTTGTGGACTTGTGCTGTGTGACCCGTGTCCGGTCCGGTGGGTCACGTCGCGGTTTCCCAGACGAGTCCAACGAGAGCATTGCCTGTCTGCAGGAGCCAGTTAAAAATATATCAGAAGAAGTTAGAAAGAAAACCGCTCCTGGCTGTGCAGTTCTGCGAAGCCTGCGATTCTTCTGGTGGTGCACGCCGGTGCCAGTGGGGTGAGCGGGCCAGGGCCGCAACTGCTGCATTGCGTGGTGGAAGGCCAAGGGGGTACCAACCGTACAGTGTACCATGCCAGTACCACACAACTTCAAGCAACTGAAGCCGGACCAACAGTGAGGCCCCTGGGGCTGGGAAGGAGAGGGCTCGGAGCCACCTGAGGGGACAGCCAGCCAGGAACAGCAGCAGAGGATCGAGATCAGAAGTGCTCTGTGCGCATAAAGAAAATGGCCATATAGCTCAGCCTGGGGGCGAGGCCTAGCTTGGAGCCATGAGTAACGTAGTGAGTGAACGGAGAACGGGACCGACCGAACGCCTGCCTTCATAGCAGCGGCCAGTCAGTCCTCAGAGGTGGGTGCCAATTAAAATGTAAAATTAAAATGTTAAAGCTTTTAAGTTAAGCTAAAGGACTATGTGGGTGGGGGTGTATTTAGATTAGGATGGGGTCGGGGAGGGGCACACACACCACCAGGCAGCAAGCAGATAGGTTGCAAGGGGAAGGCCTGCAGCTGAGCAGCAGACTAATGGCGCTGGCAGTGCTTCTGTAGAGGGGATTGGGGAGTGGAGCAAGTGGGGGGTCAGGCGACTCAAGCACACTGGGTGGGGTTAGGGAGGGAGGTTGGTTTAGGCAGGTGGCAGGCCTACAAGTGGTCGGACTCTCCGGTTGGCGGTTGGTAAGTGTTCTCCCGGGCAGCCGGCGGCACAGCAAAGCACCAGGCAGCAGAGTAGCCAGGCAGCAGGTCAGTTGGAGCCTCAGAGGAGCGAGTTGAGTAGCAGAGGAGTTCAATGGAGAGCGGCCATCAGCACAGCCAGCCAGCATCATCCCCAGCAAAGGTAGGCAGCTGCTGGCAGCTAGGACATTGTTTCTTATTTGGCCTTAAGCCAGGAACACTAGTCAGTACAAATACCTCAGGATGAATTAAGGAAGACCGCCATTTTTGCAGTTACATCATGGTCTTTGTGGGTTGGGGTTTATCAGAGCAGGTGCCCACTTCCCAGCATATAATTTAAAATGCAAATTTGTCAGCAATCCCACCAAGGCAACATCAGTGGGGTCAGCAGCACCAGTTCAACACTGGGTACACAGGAACTTTATAAGGGAGCTCCTAGATTGGTTAAATAAATAATGTACCGGGGGAGAGGGGGTTGTAGTTCAAATCAGTAAGGCCACAAGTCCATCAAAATTTGCAAACAATCCTCCTTAGCTATGGTGCAGTTTTTTTGCTTTTTTTCCTCTCTGTTGCTGCTATGAGTGGTTTACATGTCAGGGAAGGGTGAAGGGTTAAGGGGGATCCACAAGCAGAAGGGTTTCATCTTGATGGTTTTGATTGGGGGAGGCAGGCAGCCCTGAACCTTACTATGACTGATTGAGGAGATCAAAAGATATGGGAACAACTATAACTGGCTATGCCATGCCATACTTGTCCCTGTAGCTGTCCTGCATGGCTGTAGGTAATACCTGGCATATTTTCATATTTTCAAATTCAGAAATGTGACTTGGTATGTATTCAAGAGACTAGCATGAAATCCACTAGCATGAAGTTACTATCTGGATGGTTTTCTAAAAAGGATCTATAGGGAAGTACATCTCACTGGTGTCTAATAGATGTGTACAGAGATGCAATGTCGATCCCTACCCAGACATAGCTCTCCTCCAGACATGTTGTCTAAAGGTGTCCACTCCTGAAGCATGTTCAGGTTCTACCCCCGGAGTCTCAACACTGCTGCAGATTTTAGTATCGCTCTGCAAAATGGATACCTTCCCCCAGCCCTCTGCAATGTCACTTATGAAGACACTGATCCCAGCACGGATCCCTGTGGCACCCTTGCTGGTCACCCCCTCTCCACGGATTGAACACCATTCACCACCACCCTCTGTGACTGTGTCCTGTCAGTCAACCAGTTTAATTTCTGATCCAGTTTGCCACCTTGGGGCCCATCCCAGGCTGCCCAACTTATTTACCAACCTCCTATGGGACAGTTTTGAAAACCTTGCTGAAATCTAGGTAGGTCACCTGATCCACCTCCCATCTCTGATCCACTTCCTGATCACCCTGTCTAAGTACTCTATCAGATTTGTTTGACAAGATCTTCCCACTGTGTATCCATGCTGGTTTCATGCCCAGGCTCCTAAACTTGTGCTGTAGCCAATCACAACTGGCCGCCAACAAGCACATTTTGTAGTTTTGGATTGTCTGTGTGCCAGTCGTGTGGGGATCACTCCAAGTCTTGAAATGAAAAGTTTGGTTTTCATGCATACAATCACAATGTCAGTGCGAAGCATCTGTTTGCAAATGTAATAGCCCATGTAGAGTAGCAAAGCAAGTAGAGTGGTTTCACAATAGGTGGCAGTGGCACCTCCACAACTATAGAAGCACAGCACAGCACTATCTCTATAAAAACTTCATACGTTTCGTTTCCTTTTTCCCTGATGCATGCAGCATAGCATCTGACTGGCCAGCGGTGAGCTGAGCTGACTGAAGGAGTCACATCACACATCAGTAGAAGAAGTCAAGCAGCAGCAGGGTACCCTGGGTAGCATGTGGTGATCGTACACATATATTATTCCAAGAGGAAGCCATCACCAGCAACAGCATTTCATCACCTTTATTTGCAAGGTACTTACCGTTACTGTTACCTCTACTGTACCTCTTCAGTAGAGAAATGTTAAAATGCTTTTTTTTAGTTGGGTTTGAGGCCAGGTTGCTGGGGGTAGTTGGTGGGGAGAAGTAGTACTGTGGATGTAGGGTAACTACTATAGATACAGAGGATAATGCATGAGCATCAGTGGTTAACCATAATGATGAAAAGGGACTTGGCAAGGTTGGAGAAATGGTCAGAAGTATGGCAGGTTTCATTCCATGCAAAGAAGTGCAAAATAATGCACCGGGGGAAACTAAATACAGGGGAAAGAGTACACAGTTGGGGGGGTGGGAGGTAGTAACAACAACAGCTTTGGGCATGTGTACTTGGTTCAGTCTGCACAATTGGGGTTTGTGTTTACAGAATAAGCTGTGTATTTACCACCGGGTCCAGGAGATTGATGGGGCCATGCTAGACCTATCTTCTGAAGGGGAACCCAGTAAGTCCATGCATGAAGCACTAACGTAATGTCCAGACCTGCAGTCTGCAGATGGGATCCTACAGACTAGTGTGACTTTATTAAAACAAATTCTCTTTAGAACAACTTAGGGTGGTCTAGTCACCCAAAGCTTTACAACATAACACTTGACAAATGTATTAACTTCCATTAACCCCATACATTACAATGGGGTTCCGTACTTGTTTTCTCACTATGTGAAGACAGTCATGTGTGATTGCTGGTAAAGTAGCGTACACATGTTGAAATGACTTTTATAATTGCTTTAGATAACCTGCTGGCTGACAACAACCAGAATCAACTGTGCATAAACAACACCTCATGACATGAATTTTGAGAAGGGAACTGTTGTGACACACCGAATATGTCAAGCTCAGGTCAAGCCAGTGTGAAGACCCAAAAGAGAACCACCACCACTACCACAAAGTCTTTATTAGACTGCTGGTTAATAAAAAAATATCCCGCAACTCAGTGCCTTGTGACTGACTCTGGAGGGAGTTCATCATCTGTGAATGGACTGACTGCTGATTGTTCTTCCAATTCCAATACTGAAATGGAAAGTGACAGCTGCAACCTTGCTGTAACTTCAATTTGTTATTCTGATGACTTTCCTACACTTCAGTTATCAGATAGTGATGATTGTTCTTCTTCTTATGAGTGTATCCCACAATCTGCAGTTTCTCAGGGTCACACACAAGTGACACAACAATCATCAGTTGCTCAGAAATCATGCAGTGGTGACACTAGAAATCAGAACAGTCAATTATCAGATGCTGTGAAATCTGTTGTTATGCGTAATTACAGACATCAGTGGGAAACTGAATTTGATTGGCTGGAGGCAAGCGATGGGAAAATGTTTTGCTCTGTGTGCTGTTCAGATTGCCGTCTCACAAATAAGTTTGCTTCTACAGGTGCAGGCGCGTTAATGTGCATGCAGTATGTCTGTCAGTAACGGTTCCGAGTAGCTTGATTGGCTGTCACAGAATGGGCTTTGGCTTCTGCAGTTCACAGTGGTGGTGGTTGTGAATTAAGTGGTAAGACATGCAATGAGTGACATGATGATCATGACCATCTAGGGAGAGTTATGGTGTGATAACGGCCCGCCCACCTCCAGTTGGTTTGAAGCACGAGGTGCATGTAGCCAAGTGCTTCCACCACCCGAGCAGGGCCCCCCCCTTACCCCACCATAAAGCACCCCATGAAATGCCATATTGTGCTAATGAAATGTGTCCTTTTGGAACCATTATGAACTTTTAAACAGAAGTTATTCAATTGGTTACGTTGAGCTGTGATAACAGTCAGCAGGAGCATCTGTCTGCCAATCAGAATTCAGCATTTTCACACATTTATAATCTGATATTGAAATCGGTAGAAGGGATGCTGAATTCTGATTGGCAGACAGATGCTTTTGTATGACTGCCCATAATCCCCACCACAACAGCCCAGGTTAACCACTTTAACAAATTAATAACATTTCAAAAAATTACTAATTTTATTACTGCAATATAGCACTTCAGGGGTGGCAGGGTGCTTATGTAATCAATAAGACATGACAGGGTGTGTATGGATGGAATAGATTGATTTTACCGACACGTGGCCAGGGGCATGAATTTCTGGACAAGGCCTTGGCCGAGTACCTTTAGCCCTTGACGTGGTGGTAAAATCTGTTCCATGCATACCCGCCTTTTTGCTTACTTCATATTCATCATAGTTCATCTAGTGAAGGCTTGCTACTTTTATTAATAATTTGTAACAGAAATGACAATTTATGACTCAAATGCTGACTTTGTCACCTGTGTTTCGGGACTGCACTGTCCCTCCCCACCCAGATGCTAATAAGTTTGATAACTTGTAGCCGGACATAGCATGATGGAGTGCAAGCAATCGATAGAATTCTGCAGTTTATCTGTACAGAGAGTGTAATACCGAGTCACCACACCAGTATTATCTACTTTTAGAATATCACAGAACATACATAGATCTTCTTTGGGGTGATCTCACCCATCAGGTAGGTATGGTACCAGTACCGCAGCAGCACCACTAACATCATAGCCATAGGAACGTCACTGTCAGTGAATGGGAATCCACATGGAAGATTCTCTGCAGTTCATTGCTTACTCCTCAGTTCTTTTCCACCATCGAGTTGCAAACACATTCTCCACTGATGAGCAGCAGTGCAGTGTTGGTGGATTTAGCACCTTTTTCAAAGTAGGGCCTACTGCCACTTGGAGTACAGTAGTATCACATAGTTGTTTCACCGAGGCAAGTATTACTGTCTTGATATATTTAAGAGCCCATGCAATTTTTGGAAGGGATGTCCTGCAGACTCCTGTCTTAAGTTTATGGAATCCCGGGCAGATTCACTTGCCAAGGTCTTCTGTCTTGAGCTTAAGAAGATCCTTGGCTTGGCCATTTGTTCCAAGTCTCCTGTCTTAAGTTTATGGAGTCATGGGCAGATTCACTTGCCAAAGTCTTCCCCCCAGGGCTTGCAAGTTGTGTGTTGATCTAATCCCTTCTTTACTAGAGTGATGGTGGGGAAGGACTGCGGATGGAGTGTGTGTAAATGACCAGTGCCACAACTATATCGAGCTGGTGAGGTCTTGCTGACGGTGTCACATGTGCGGCCAAAGTTGCAAACTTAATAAAAACCTGGTGTGTTTACTGTCATTCCATGATGGTGAAGAGTTCCTATGGTGCACTTGTAATCCACCTGGTGTGAGATCACCTCAAAGATCTACTCTTTATGGTAAGTTCTACGTATCTGTTGTAACCCCCCTGCAAATGGGGGTTCCCAAAAGACTTCCAGGAGCTTGCTTGAATGCTCCAAGCCTGAATGGTGTTTGGCATTTAAGCCATTGATCAGTGAGTGTTTTTAGAGCCTCTGGTACTGTCTCTTTAAGAGCTGTCTGCTTGCAGACATAATTAGTTTGTATGGGGGGACTGTGTGCTTCTCTGAGTACCACTCGAGCTGCTGCCAATTCACTTCATTTTTGCAGTCACTAGGATTGCAAGGGAACCTATCTGAAAGATGTAACTGTTTGCCAGAAATTATTTAGAGTAATAATGAAATTACAGTTTGTCTAACCTGCTTTCTTTGCAGTCAGAACTGTGTCTGCTAGTTCCCCATTCTAGTTTTGAACTGCTGAACTGGACCAATCAGTTGGGGTAAGCTAGCTCTAAAATGGTGCCTTGGACGAATCAGAACTTGGACTCATAATCTGGAGCCAGCCACAAGAGGATTGTATGGGCGGTGACTCTGGGAGATGTAGTTTAGACTTCAGTGCCTTTTGGACCAACAGCAGCAGTCTATTGTGAGTGACAGCTAATCCAGTCAAGAACTGGGAGGAACTCAAAGGAAGTGCCCAGTTTTGTCGGTTGGAGTTTCAGTTGAGCTTTGGCAGTGAAGAAGGAAGGAGCCCTGTGCTTTTTCAGTGTGCAGTTTAGTCAAAAACGTGTAAGGCCCAGAGTTCGGTCTGCAGCTTGTGTAACAGCTTGTTAGGACTGAATCATCCTGTGAAAAGAATCAAAGGATCTCTGAAGAGTAGAAACCAGGCTCACCCTGTAGAAGACTGGAGGAATTGCTGAAAATTGCACTCGGTCTGTCAGGAACTGAATCTGCTGTGTTCTCCCGGGTATTGTGCAGTAATTGCGATCAGGATACAGATGCAGCCTGCCTGGTATAGTGCTTCTTTTATATGGATGTGTGAAGAGGTTTGTGTACCTCAAGTGAGCCCTCTGACATTGAAGGACCCTATCTTATTTGGAGGTCGTGAGTACTAATTCAGGTTCGCTCCTCTTGAATTGCCACATTAAATCCAAATGGAATTACTGTACTGCTGACTGTTTAATTCTCCTTTTCTCTGTGTAGAAAGGGCCCCACCAGCTGCCATGGTTTGGACTAGCCACTAGGGCTTGGGTACCCAGGACAGTAACTGATAGGGATAGGCCTGTGCACAGAGCCATAGGTAGATTATTAGAGTGATAAGCTAATTAACCTGATTTCCCTGTCCTTGTTATATCCCCTAAATAAATCAGAGCTGCTTGTTTCAGCAAAGTTATACTGCCTGAGGTATTTGTCTATGTTAAAGTACTGTACTGTGATTGTTGCACTGTATCTCATTTTCACAGGAGGTCCCAGAAAAGCCGAACCAGACCTCGGGGTAAGTGTATACTGTGAAGGTAATTCTGATATATGTGGCCACTAGTGGGAAGAAAGGGGTTGTAGTGTCCCAGAGGGCTGTGACCAAGTTAGTTTAACTATTGCAACCCCTGACCTCTGGGTGGAGGCACCTCCATTGGATCCAGGCCCCTCAACCTGTTAGTGGCAAATCAGGCAGGGGTAGTAGCCCCGGGATAGCGCCATCTAGGGGTTACATCTTGAGGCTCACCGCTGGATTGTGTGTCCTCTAGTGGCCATATATTTATTAACCACTGTTAAGAAAAAAAAATGGCACCCGACAGAAGTGGCTGGCAACCGGCTGGTGGAGTGGTGTACTGGGGAGGAGATCGACTTCAAAATGCTATGCTTATCCTGGACATCCCCCTGGGTATCAATACGGACACTGTGCAGGGAGTACTTTCCAAGGTGGAAGGTTTACAAAACCCTGTGGTGGTGGGTCGGCATGTTAATCTGCTCACCCACACTTTCCTGGCCCTAGTAGAGTTTAAGGATCCCATAGATAGCTCCAAAGTGCCACAGACCATTACCCCAGAGGGAGCCCTCACTGCTTGGAGAGTGATAACTAAGGACAGTAAAGACCCGGGGGGGAATCAGCCCCCACCACTATCTGAAACTTTTGAGGAGAAATTTGCTGAATGGTTGCTGGGAGAGGAGAACTGTGGAGGACTTGAAGAAACTATTCTTGCCACCTGAGGGTAAGTTCCTCCCCAACACCCTCTCCTGCTCCAGTGCCCATAATGGTGGCTGAACCAATGCAGACTCCTTGTTCTGCACCTGCCATTAGTCACGACTCTACCGAAGGTTGAGGATCTTCTGGCACCCTTCCCACCCCCAAGGAGGTATGACTGGGAGACCTGGATAGACCATGTTGCTCTCCGCGCTAGAATGGCAATGCTCGGAAGGGCGAAAAGCGAAAGAGGGTTAGTGAGAGCCTCCGAGTCCTGCTGCCCTGGCTACCATCCGTGCAACCGGGCCAGTAACCCTGAAGCGACTGCACAGGCCTATCTTGGAGGCCTGGAGATGTGATGGAGCCAGATTCTGATGAGGACCTATGGTGGAAGTAAGAAATGCACAACAGTACCAAGGGAGTTGTTGTCTGTGTATATCTCTCGGCTGGAAAAATTGTTGCAAGAATGCCTCAGAAAGGGTGGTTTGCCAGCAATTGAACTGGACCTGAACCAGACTGGACAGAATCCTTAGTCGCCCCCTTCTCAAGAACTGTGTTGCTTCAGTTCGCCTGGCAAATCGACTGGAATCCCACCCTCCTATGATGAGTTAATGAGAGAAATCTGAGGAGTTGAGAAAAAGGCGCACTGGAGGTACCTGCACCAACAGCTGTGGCTATGACCCGAGTGACTGAGGGTGACCCATCAAGTGAAGTTCAGGGGCAGAGGTTGACAGTCAATGAGTGCTCTGACAAGGAAAAAGATATGCCACAATGGGGTGAACTGTTGAGAGGGATCCGGGAATTCAAAAACAGTCCCTTTATGAAGGCCACGCATGCATGTACGGGCCCTGACCTATATCCGACTGCATCTGCTATGGGGGTGGGGGTACCCGCCCATGTATCTCCTGCTGATAACAGCTCCAAACTCAATTCCTTGACCATGGAAGTGGAGAAACTGACGAGATGTCTCCAAATGCGTATCACGCCGCAGACAGAGATGGCACCCAGGTTTCCAGTTAGTAATACCCCGCCCTGGCTCCCAGTGTGGCGCCCGGCCAGCTCAAACTCCAGAAAGTATGTTTTGCTATAATTGTGGGAAAGATGGGCACATGAAAAGGAATGCCAGTCCCAAAGAACGCTGACAAAGTTGCATATAGGCTACAAGGAGAGCTTGGAGAAGAAATCAGTGGTTAAGAGTGTCGCGACATGATCCCAGTGAGGGCACCAAAATGCTAATTCACGTCCTTTGTGGCAAGGTCAGTTGCCCAGGCCCCCACTACCGCCTCTCCAGACTGGTCCAGAATAGTGGGTCCCTCCATGGAGACCACTGTAAAGGTGAATGGAGTGTCTACAAGAGCTGTATTAGACAGTGGCTCCCAAGTGACAATTATGTTCCAGGATTGGTATCGAAGCATTTGTCAGACGTACTTTACAACCATTAGAAGGACTGCATGTATGGGGGTTAGAGGTGGAAGGCCTACCCCTATTCCGGTATATCTGAATTTGGCTGTCTTTCCCCACCTCCGTGGCTGGAAGTGGCATAAGTAGAGATCCTATTTTAGTGTGTCCTCCACTGGACTGTAGGATGGTGTCCTTTGTTGATTGGAACAAATGCTCATATGTTCGGAAGGCTGGTACAGTTGTGTTATGAAAACAGGGTCAAAGACTAGTGAGAGTTTAAGAGTTCCGCTTTAATTAAGAAGGCCTATGAGGCACAGAGAGATGCTGAAAAACAGAACCAGAGGAACCGGTTTGAATTGTATGGAAGAAGGATCCTGAGTCTCTGATCCTGGCGCCAAATGCCCGTGTATCTTACAGGGAGAGGTCCGTATCAGAAAGGATGACAGAATAAAATATTAATGTTGGATGCACGCGATGGAAAATTGCCAGAGGGACTGCTGGTCAAGCCTAGTATTTTGCCCGCTAGAGCCCATGCTTATGCCAGAAGGTAATGGTCCAAGTTCTGATAGTGTCTGAAAGAGACATTCTGTAAACAGAGGTTGCATCCTGGCTAATGTGCATTGTGCAGACACTGCAGTGCTACCCAGCAGCAAGAGTTCAAGGAAGAATGACAGAGTAACGCCTGACTTGTTTGATTTCGGCGACCCCGCTGCCAGCTGAATGGAAAGTGAGGATCAGTGAGAAGCTTGCCCAGAGAGACCAGGTGTTTTCTTTAAAGGAATGGGATGTAGGATGCGCAAGGAAAGCTGAGCACAATATCCGCTGCATGATGAAAGACCATTTCATGAGAGGTCTCGACGCCTGGCACCTGCTGACATAGATGATGTGAGACGGCATCTGCAAGAGAAGATTGGCTGCTGGTGTAATACAAGAACTAGAAGCCCTTATGCTTCCCCATGTGGTGTAGTGAGTGAAAAAGAATGGAACAGTAAGGATGTGTGTGATTATCGCACCTTAAACCGGCGGACTATCCCTGATCAGTACACAATGCCCCGTGATTCAGGATGCTTTGACTGCCTAAATGGGAGCAAGTGGTTCTCTGTGCTGATCTCGCGAGTGGGTACTACTAGATCCCGATGGCCCCAGAGGACCATGAGAAGACGGGCCTTTCCTGTCCGCTCATTTTATGAATCTACGAGGATGCCTCAAGGATTTCAGGTGCCCCAGCCACTTTCAACGATTGATGGAGCGTGCAGGGGGACATGAACTTACTAGAGTGCCTGGTATACTAGATGATGTTATTGTGTTTGGCAGCTCACTGGAGGAACATGAGAGCAGATTATTTAAGGTATTGGACCGACTGGAGGACTTTGGCCTTAAACTGTCCAATTGATAAGTGTCAATTCTTTCAAACATCAGTAAGTATATGGGACACATAGTATCCAATGAGGGAATAGAGACTGACCTAAGTAAAGTTGAGGCCTTGACCACCTGGCCACAGCCAAAATCTAAAAAGAACTGCAAAGATTCCTGGGATTCTGTGGTTATTATCGGCGCTCATCAAGGACTATTCAAGAGTGATCCGCCCTTTACTTAACCTTACTCAAGGGTATCCCACAACCTACAAAAATACCAAAAGCTGGAGCCCCTCAAGACTGAAAGAGTGTATTTTCATCCGAAAGGAAGTATTTGGGGCCCGCTGGACTCCTGATTGTGAGACTGCCTTTCATGAGATCATATATCAACTTACCCATGCTCCAGTGCTGGCCTATGCCGATCCAAGAAAACCTTCGTCCTGCACACTGATGCTAGCTTGCAAGGGTTGGGGGCTGTGTTGTACCAAGAGCACAGAATGGCCTGAGACCAGTGGCCTTTGCCAGTAGAACCTGACCCCATCCGAAAAGAACTATCCTGTACATAAGTTAGAGTTCCTAGCTTTGAAGTGGGCTATTGTTGACCAATTCCATGAGTACTTGTATGGGGCTAAAATACTAGTAAAACTGACAATAATCCTTTGACCTATGTGCAGACCTCTTAGCTAAGTTGGATGCCACTGGCCATAGGTGGCTTTCTGCATTATCTCATATGACTATGCTCCTCGAATACCGAGCAGGTCTGAACCACATAGATGCTGATGCTTTCCCGGAGGCCTGTTCCCAGAATGATTGGGTCCGATTAGCAGAACCTGACATTCGGGCACTCTGCCGGAAGTTTGACAGGGAGGAACAAATGTCCACGGACGAGTGGACTGCATGGTGGATTGCTTGGGACCCTCTGAGAATTGCATACCTGCTGCTTATTGCCACTTTTCTGCAATAGACATTGGTGCACTGCCTCAGCTGGACAATGACAGTATTCGGCGGGCTCAATCCCGCCATCCCATACGATCAAAGCAGCTTTAGAAGCCCTCTATGCAGGAAAAGATGTGTCCAAATCATGCCCACTGATTTGAGAACTGCACTGTTATACAAAGAAGGTCCTAAGTTGAAACTGATCAATAAACTGTTATACAGAGAAACAGTAGACAGAGGGGGACAAGTAGACAAACAACAACTAGTGCTGCCCCATGCCTTCGAGACTCAGTACTGAGGTCCTTGCACAACCCATATGGGGCACCTTGGTATAGACAGAACACTTGACTTGGTGAGATCCAGATTCTATTGGCCTAAGATGGGGCTGATGTGGAGCAACACATTCCGAATTGTAGTCGCTGCTTACAGAGGAAAGCTTTTGCCCCAGAGGGCTGCCCCCTTGTTAACATCACCACCAGTGCACCCATGGAGCTGGTCATGTATTGATTTTCTGAGTTTGGAGTCAGATCAAAGAAATATCAGTAATGTGTGGTGGTCACTGACCATTTTACGAGATATGCCCAAGCTTTCCCACCAAAGACCAGAAAGCATCCACTGTGGCCAAAGCTACTTGTAGAAAACTTTGTTCACTATGGGGCTCCACAAAGAATCCATTCTGATCAAGGAGAGACTTGAGAGTCGTCTGATCAAAGAGATGCTTTCTCTGTGGGGAGGCAAAGTCCAGAACCACTCCTTACCACCCCAGGGGGACCCACAGCCTGAATGCTTCTGGGTCCACTTTGCTAGGATATGCTTAGGCACCCTGCACCCAAAGGACAAGCCTAGATGGAGTCAACAAATTAGCACCTCTGGTACATGCTTATAACTGCACCAAAGTGATGCCACTGGATTCTCCCCTACCTCCTGATGTTTGGAAGAGGTGTCACTACCAGTAGATGTGTGTTTTGGGGTCTCTCCTGATGGGGTTCAAGCTGACAACTATTTACAGTATGTGCAAAGTTAAAGGCCCAGCTAACTCACATGTACCAACTGGCTCAAACCATGGATGCCAAAAGAAATCTGGCCAACAAAGAAAGGTATGATAAAAGGTGAAAGCACAGGAACTCCAGGAGGAGATCGGGTATTGCTAAGAAATCTGGGACTGCATGGCAAGCACAAGATTGCTGACAGATGGCACCATCTCCCTCACATTGTAGTGGGCAAACTAGATGATCTGCCAGTGTACAAAGTAAGGCCTGAGAATAATTCAAAAGATGTAAAAACAATGCATAGAAATCATTTACTGCCCATTGACAAATCTTAATTGAGTCTGAGCCCTAGAAGATGCCCTCTGGACTAGTGACTAGAGCTGCTGCTAAGAAAAGATCAAGAAAGTCTGCACCTACAGAAGCAAAGTTAAAGTGTTCCCTCCACAAGTCCCAGTTGAGCATGACTGTCAGTCCATAGCGGAAGAAAGTGAGAGTGACTTTGAATACTATCCTTCTTACGCTAACTGAGTCAATTGTTTGGGCAATCCCTATCAATACTGGAGATGAAGCTGGGCCTTCTGGACTGTCTAAGCCCCCAGCTTCATCCCGAGCCAATGCTCCCAGAAAGTGAAGTGCAAAGCATCAGATCAGATGAAATGGAATCATTGTGCATGGTTGAACTGTTTGAGCTTTCAGGGAGAAAATGATAGATTGGGGCAGACTGGTGGTACACCCGAACAAGAAGAGTATTTTGAGTGCCCTGACAGTCCACTGCCAGTGTCCGAAAGCTCTCCATGCGAGCCAAATGTTGTGGACTCAGAAACTGTAACTCCTGGAGCTGAAAGTGCCCCAAGTTCTAAGCTCTCACCCCATGGAGACCCCTGACAAGTGAGGACAATGCTGAAAATGAGGCTCAGAGTGCAGAGACTATAACAGTTCCCCTAGAAAGACTGGTCGAGCTGTAAAGCCTGTGGTGCACCTCAGTTATGATTCACTTGGGAGGCCTGTGGACTTGCCTCTCAATGTTGTCCATAAAGGAGTGTATGTGTCCCGGGCTCATTGCCCAAACTGAGCATCAGTGCTAACTCCAAGTTACTTGTGTTGCCCTCTCAGTATGGTGCCCTTGCCCCATCCAGCCCCAAGGTAACTGATAGAAGCGCCCTCTTCAGGTTTCATGTACAAGAGGTAATAACTTGAGTTATGGTACAATGTGTATGTAATACTGTGTAAAGAGTGACGTACTGCAATGTTTCAGAAATGTGTTCTTGGTAAAATGATATATTGACTGATGATTACATGTGTGAGCCTAATGCAATGTGTATGGTTGCAGTTGAAACTTATGGGGTGCCTCTGTGACGCGACGCCAAGCTTTCCCAGGCCAGGAAGGGTGTAACCCCCTGCAAATGGGGGTTCCCAAGACTTCCAGGAGCTTGCTTGAATGCTCCAAGCCTGAATGGTGTTTGGCATTTAAGCCATTGATCAGTGAGTGTTTTAGAGCTCTGGTACTGTCTCTTTTAAGAGCTGTCTGCTTGCAGACATAATTAGTTTGTATGGGGGACTGTGCTTCTCTGAGTACCACCGAGCTGCCGTTGCAATTCACTTCATTTTGCAGTCACTAGGAGTGCAAAGGAACCTATCTGAAAGATGTAACTGTTTGCCAGAAATTATTTAGAGTAATAATGAAATTACAGTTTGTCTAACCTGTCTTTGCAGTCGGAACTGTGTCTGCTAGTTCCCCATTCTAGTTTTTGAAACTGCTGAACTGGACCAATCAGTGTGGTAGCTAGCTCTCAAAATGGTGCCTTGACGAATCCAGAACTTGGACTCATAATCTGAGCCAGCCACAAGAGGATTGTATGGGCAGTGACTCTGGAGATGTAGTTTAGACTTCAGTGCCTTTTGGACCAACAGCAGCAGTCTATTGTGAGTGACAGCCAATCCAGTCAAGAACTGGGAGGAACTCAAAGGAAGTGCCTGTTTGTCGGTTGGAGTTTCAGTTGAGCTTTGGCAGTGAAGAAGGAAGGAGCCCTGTGCTTTTCAGTGTGCAGTTTTAGTCAAAAAACATGTAAGGCCCAGAGTTCCGGTCTGCAGCTTGTGTAACAGCTTGTTAGGACTGAATCCGTCCTGTGAGAAAGAATCAAAGGATCTCTGAAGAGTAGAAACCAGGCTCACCCTGTAGAAGACTGGAGGAATTGCTGAAAATTGCACTCGGTCTGTCAGAGACTGAATCTGCTATGTGTTCTCCAAGTATTGTGCAGTAATTGCGATCAGGATACAGATGCAGCCTGCCTGGTATAGTGCTTTCTTTTATATGGATGTGTGAAGAGGTTTGTGTACCTCAAGTGAGCCCTGCTGACATTGAAGGACCCTATCTTATTTGGAGGTCGTGAGTACTAATTCAGGTCGCTTCCTGTTGAATTGCCACATTAAATCCAAAATGGAATTACTGTACTGCTGACTGTTTAATTCTCCTTTTCTCTGTGTGAAAGGGCCCTACCAGCTGCCATGGTTTGGACTAGCCACTAGGGCTTGGGTACCCAGGGACAGTAACTGATAGGGATAGAGCCTGTGCACAGAGCCATAAATGAATTATTAGAGTGATAAGCTAATTAACCTGATTTCCCCTGTCCTTGTTATATCCCCTAAATAAATCAGAGCTGCTTGTTTCAGCAAAGTTATACTGCCTGAGGTATTTGTCTATGTTAAAGTACTGTACTGTGATTGTTGCACTGTATCTCATTTCACAGGAGGTCCCAGTGCCGGAACCAGACCTGGGGTAAGTGTATACTGTGAAGGTAATTCTGATATATTGTGTGGGCCACTAGTGGGAAGAAAGGGGGTTGCAGTGTCCCAGAGGGCTGTGACCAAGTTAGTTTAACTATTGCAAACCCTGACCTCTGGGTGGAGGCACCAGCCATTGGATCCAGGCCCCTCAACCTGTTAGTGGCAAATCAGGCAGGGGTAGTAGCCCCTGGGATAGCGCCATCTAGGGGTTACACTGTTATTTCCCTGTGTCACTGATGTATGCCATTTCACTGTGTGCATAAAAGCAGACAGCAGCTTAGCTTTTATTGTTTTATTCTCCTCTTATCCAATTCCATAGTATTTACAAGAAAATAATTTTCCTATTTTAGAAAATTGTCAGAAATCAACCCTTAGAAAGCACAGTCAGACAAAGGACCATCGTACAGCACTGGAAGCAGACATTCTTAGAAGGAGACTGTATGCAGTTAATGACAATGATGAGGCAGAAAGTTCAGAAGATAATGATTCAGCTATTAAATTTGTAAAAGACAATGAACGTAATCTGTTTAAAGCGGTGTACTTTGCAGCAAAGACAGATATGGCAAATTGCAGTGTCAACCAGCTTTTAGATTTCATTCACTGGACAGGAGGTCAATGCTCAGCACATGATATAAGTGATTACACTGTTCATGATGTTCAGAGAAGTATTGTGAAAGTATTAGATAGCAAAGTCATAAAAGAAGCATTGCAAAGTCCTGTGTTTGGTTTGCTAGTTGATGAATTCACAGATCTTTCAGTCCACAAACTGTAATAATGTATATCTGATATGTCAGTGAAGGGGAAATTAAAACAAAACTAATTAGCAACATCAGGGTAAAGGATGGTTCAGCACACCACTTAACTGAGGCTATTGTAAACAGATGTCAGGCCCTGAGCCGTCGCGGAAGGTAAACTTGTGGGGTTAGGTAGTGATGGGGCTAGTGTAATGATGGGCAGGTCCAATGGTGTTGGTGCACTTTTGACTTCACTGCATTCACCTTTTGTGGTTCATGTCCACAGTTTGGCTCATAGATTGGCTTTGGCCTGTTCACAGTCTGCTACTCACTTTAGATACCTACAAGACTTTCAGAGTAACATTAATGGTACATATGCCTATTTCAGTACATCTGCTATTAGGCAGGCAAAGCTAGAAGATATGCAGAGGGTGATTGGTACAGTAAAAGGAAAGCTGAATGAAGCAATTAGCATACATTGGCTGTCAATGCAAAATGCTGTAAATGCATTACATAAATGTTACCCTGCTATTCTCCCTATACTTAAAGAAGACAAGAATCATGCCAAAGCTCAGGGCCTTCACACGTTTCTCACTACTTGTACTTCTGCAGCTGTTCTATGTATGTTCTGTGATATCCTTAAAGTAATGTGAACTCTTTGTAAATCCTTTCAAAAGCAGGATGTGCTGTATGTGGCTGTGAAACCACAAGTGTTCTGTGCAATTGGTGAGTTAGAAAACATGAAAAGTGAGCCAGGCCCAATCCTGACAGTGTTTCAAGAGGCATGTGAAATTGAGACTAGCGATAGTGGACAAATGACAGCATGTTGGAAAATAAAGGAATCTCAGCAAGATGACATTCAGATTGAACTCAGGTGTTTACATAAAATGACAGCACAATTCTCAAAACTGAGGGAGGAGTATCTCAATACTCTTATAAGCAACATGAAGTGTAGGTTGCCTAAATTTAAAACGGAAGCACTTCTGGATGCCATTGCCAATCTAACTGACTTAATAGTCTGTAGTAGACTGTAATACAGTCAGTGTTCAGAAAAGTTTAGAAATTGTTTGTGAAAATGTGGTTCCAACACACAATATGACAGTGATCAAGATGATACTGAGACAAATATTCATAAATGCAAGCCTTTACTAGATGAAAATTGTCTCCGCTCAGACTGGGCAAAAGCAAAGGCAATGATACTTGGATGCTATAGGAACCTTAGTTCCGAAAGCTTTATGAGAAGGGTAATTTCAAAGTACTCTGATACAATTCCAGTATATTCAACATTATGTAATATCACTTTATGCATTCCACTGACATCTGTAGAATGTGAGCGAGGTTTCAGTGTGTAGAATAGGATAAAGACAAAATTTTGTTGTTCACTAACAGAAGATAGCCAAGAGCTACTAACAAAACTAAACATGGGGCCTGACTTCTCTGACTTTGAAGTCAATAAATCTGTTACATGTTGGAAAAAAGGAGAAAAAAAGGCACTATATGTCTTTGTGGCAAAAATCAAAGAGGAGGAGACTGGAGAAGCCAAAGTCCCAGACAGAGACAGTCAGGTTTCATGTTTCTGGTAGCAGCAGCAGCAGCAATACTGGTGGTAGCTGTGCCATATTATCCAGAGGTAGCCGCACATCATACAATGATTATGTCAGTATGTCACCATGTATCAGCAGCAATACCTGTTCTGACACTGCAGATGATGGCGGCGTGGGTGCCAGTGCCACTGCAGTTTTTCATACAAGCAGTACTAACAGAAGTGCTCATGATGGGGGGAGGGCTGAAGATAGGGGATTAGGCGATGAGGATTTCCTGGAAATAATAGAGGGCATGGATGACAACAATAGCGAATAATTACATAACTTTCAAATTGGACTCGTTTGATCCAGGTTCAGGTACACATTTTGGCCCAAATACAACTTACTGACAGACATACTGCTGCACATTTCATCAGCAGAAGCAATTATCTGAAAACCAGTATTATAAATAGTAAATTCACTCGAAAGCTGTGAAGAAAGCAAAATATTTATTTTCTTTTTTGTTGCATACTGCTGTCACAGTGTTGCTGTGTACTGTACATGGATGGAGTGTATGGACAAGGCAGCGGTAGCTGATGCAGGATGCATTGTTGCAGTCTGGCTGCTGCAAAAAGTGCAGTGGTGATGGTTGGGAGGGGAGTGGGGACTGGTGTGACTGTGAGTTGCTGAACACAATGGAATATGGTAGGGCATTGGATAATGAAAAGTTAGTTGCTTACTGTTAAAAGAAGACACAAAGTCTGTTGTTCACATCACATGATGATGTGCTGTACCTTGGTTGGTGGCAATTTATGGTGACAGACACTAGCAGACATGGAGATACATACTACATCTAGTAAGTACACAACAGGTTGCATTGCCTCACATTGCTTGCAGGTTATGGATGTGACACAGCAGTCACATTGCATAAAGCAAGAACGGGTTATTAAATGTATCATGGGGTCGGTCATACAGGGATAAGTGCATTGTTAAGGCTACGTGTTCTCTGCATTACTCTGTCTCCCCCAAATCAATTCTCCACACGTAACCAAAAAACTGGTTTGCGTACCCAGCAAGACAACATCTTGCCAGGCCATTAGTCACTCACTGTTATATATTTGACAAATTTTAGCACTGACTCACACAGACTGATTTTTTTGGCCTTGATAAGCATCAGAAATGTCATCACTGCAGGAGTCACCCAATTTCTGCAAAGTGTCAACTTAAGTTCAACCAACCAAGTGCCAACACCTATGGTACCAGCAAGTTGAAATGTTTTTATGTTTCAAAGTATAATAATTGTGGCTTACCAATTTGAATGTTATCATTAGCACTTTTACCTTGTTAAATAAGTTCAAGTTAGAATGGTAAGGTAGGTTTTAAAAGAGCTGTTCCTTGATTGAGAAAGACTGTACAGTTAAATCTCATGGACGATGCACCCACAATACCCCCACCCAGGCACTGTCAGGCTGCAGCAGGCACCCATGTAGGCCTTGGCTATTTGTCCATGATGTGTTATGTATTACAATACATGTACACAATACCAGGCAGGCCCAGCCAAATACATTGGGTAAATACATCATGTTATTTTGGAACAATTATGTAATTTTCACTTTATACGACATCATATATTTCACTGTACTACAATTTAATTAACTTGTTATAATGTTATTTCCACTTGTAGAAGTGGAACAGGACAAAAAAACATACAAATAATAACAATGGGCCAGATAGGAAACTTACAATGGAAAGAAAGGCAGCTTTGAGATAATACAAGGTAAAACACAAAATTAATACAATACTGTAACAAGCAGTACAGAACCATTGAAAATCGTGTTAAGGACTACTGTTTTAAGTTTATGGAGTCCTTTGCAGATTCAGTTGTCCTTTTGTCAAGATCTTCTTCTTAAGTTTAAGAAGATCCTTGCAGGTGGCTCTATATAGCATGTGGTGGGTGTGTGGTATATAGCAGGGACTCCTGTCTTCAGTTTATGGAGTCCTTTGCAGATTCAGTTGTCCTTTTGTTAAGATCTTCTGCCTTAAGTTTAAGAAGATCCTATGCTCTATATAATACCATCATACCATTTGTAATGATTGTTTGTGGTGTTTATCTTTGTTTTACCTCAAAACTTCCTTTCTTTCTATTTCAATATCCATATGTGGCAGAGAAGCCCATTATTCTGAGTTCAATTACCAGGTTATAAGTGGAGAAAACATCTTGTAGTACGTTACTAAATTGTAATGTAAGTGAAATAAATGGTGTTATAAAGTGAGAAAAAAATATTTATGCAAAAATAAGATTTATTTAGCCAGTTTATTTACATTGCCAGACAGTGCCACTGGAGTATTTATGGTGCAGTGTGGAAGTCGGCAGAATAGCCCATTTTTCCAACACAAGTTGTGATGGTAATAACAAATTACTAAAGATTTTATTTTATAACTAAATAAACAATGGGTAGTAATCAATCACTGACTACCACACTATGAATCATAATGTAGGTGGCAGCAGCCTAGCATACTGCTGGCAGCAGGCATCTATCTGCAAGCAACTGAAAGAGCCGCTAACGCCAAAAGTGCTACATTGCAGATTCTGAATAAGCATACTGCCAGTAAATCTCATACCAAAAACTAGATTTTTACGTTACTTCGTTTTAAAGTCAGTAGCCATTTTGTAACCTTGACTGCACTACCTGTGCAATAAAAGCAGGTGTCATTGAAGTGCTGTGTAGCTCTGTAACATACTAGATAATATTGTATACAGTACACAATGATTATTACTAATCTATGCACAGTGATGACTTGAAGATACTGGCATGGAATTGTCTACTATACAAGAACTGAACAATTCATGAAATAAACACATTGTCTGAAAACGATTACTGCATGCTTACATTTTCATTTCTTATCATTGAGAAATGTATTTATGTGGATGTATCATGGATTATAGTAATGTACTCAGAAGGCCAGTGAGTTGACTAAAACTATAGGAGTTGGAGTATTTTGACTGCCAAAATTTGTCGACTAGAATTATTTTGACTTCCAAAAAATTGACAACTGGAGTATTTTGACTCCAGTAAAACTGAAATGACTTCCAAATTTCAACCCATGGAAGTATTTGACTTCCACCAAAAAAAAATTATCTGAAGCCCTGAGTGTCTCTGTGCTGGGGTGGTGGGGTTCAAGGCCTCTTGCAGCCTCTCACCTGGTCCCCTGATGTGGCTGAGCACTCCTTTGCTCCCACGGCATCTGTGTGCTTGGGGGAGTTCAAGGCCTCTTGCAGCCTCTCACCTGGTCCCCTGATGTGGCTAAGTACTCCTGTGCTCCAGCAGCGTCTGTGTGGAGGTATGGTTAACCCCATTTGTATTGCAGTGTTTTGTAGTGAGCTGGGTGTGTCTTTTGTTCAAACTGCCAGTTCTCCCAGATCTGTGTGGATTTCTCACTTATGCCACTATAGGCACTGATGTACACCATATGCCTCATGTCCCAGGCTGCAAGTATTGCTTGCGCTCAAAACTCATAGTCTGCCAAACATTCCACCTCTTTGCTGCTCAATTTCACCTTGGCCTCCTGCTGGAGCCAAGTGTCTTGGTGTTATTGCACAGTCTCCTAAACCCACTGAGGATTGTTAGGGGAACTCATACCCCCACTGCTCAAATAACTGTTGTGCTACCTCTTGGTTTGCTGACAGTTCTTGGCAAGGCTGAATGAGCCACAGCCCAGATGTAGCCAACATTCGAGATCTCTCTCACTCCTAGGCACCACTGATTCTAGCTACAGTTGTGATAGAGACAAGGATTCCACACATATACGCACTGATTCCCCCCCCAGCCACTTACCATGTATGTCTATCAGAACTGCCTATGCCAAAGGTCAGGAATGGGGTCAATGGTGGAATGGAGAGGTCCATCCACTGGATTCACTGTCCCTGGCCCAGATCCTCCTGCTCCCTCTTGGGCTCAACATCAAGCTCTTTATCATGGGTCAGTGGGCTAGCAATGAGCGGTTGCCACATACTTTTGTGGCTGGTACAGAACACTCTCTAATGATGTTGGGTATGCTATCGCTCACCTCAGGAGGCAAATTGTCATCAGACACTCACTGCAGTTGCACCAGAAGGTGGTATTACAGCCATCACAGCAACTGCTGGTTGGGTCTCCGTGTTTTTTTGGTCACTGTCAGTGGGGATCAGGGAACCTGTATTATCATCACTGGGTGAGGTTTGGTGATGGTCTTGATGACCATTGCATTACTGCTGGTCAAATCTGGCTGCCATTCCTGGTACACTCAACCCTGGTTGCATCTGATGGAAATGGGCAGGTGTCCAGGGTACTGTCCACAAACTGACACCCCTTAGTCAGTTCTGGCTGCTGTTCTCTAGATAACACCAGTCATGGTACTTGGTCCTCATTTCTGACCTGCACACTTGACTCAGCACAAAGGTTTCACAGTCTCCCACCTTCCCCCCAATGATGGCACCGCCGCTGCATGAAAATTCCAGGGACTGCTCTGCATCTTTTCACTCAGCAACTAGCATCATTGCTTTGGCTTCAGCATTTGAATGCAGGTAATTTCTGCCCAATAATTTCAACTTAGTGCTTGTACTGAGAGGCCCAATGCCCAGTCTCTTGGAACCATCTCAAAAATGGTGAATTTTCCTGCTTACCACCAACAGGGTGCACTAACAGCTTCAAATGCAGACTGCGCACTTTCCAAACCAATCACAGCATTCCAAGGGATCCAATAACTCCTCTCCCTTGGAGAATCTCAGCTCTGATAGATTGTATACAAATTAGGCTGATTTTCATACTTGTCACTCATTTCTCAGCCTTATTGCTCCTGTCCGAATCATTGCACATTTTCTCTCGTACTCAAAACATTGGCTTTTCAGTTGCAACTGTTTTTTAACCTCACCAGTTTTCCCCATGCATTTGTGCCATTCTCTATGCAGTAGGTCTAGGCTTTCAAATCATCCTCACAACTCCTCACATGCCAGACGATGAGCCATACTTTGTAACCTTTTTTCTTTTACATATGGTGCCTGTGTCCATCAGGGGCATTAGCTAGGGTGGTCATGGACCAAGGTAACCCTACGTGCATAGGGGTAGGATAGTATGCTCTCAAGTGGGCTCCCCAGCAACAGTACACACAGTCTCTACACAGCCAAGGTCCCCAGTTATGGGATGAGTACAGCTTGAATCACCACCCTGACAGGAATAAATCACTCTAACACAGTAGATTAAGTAGTGGTCATGTCAAGTCACCCGCTACATTCAGGAACAAGAGGTCCCAGTTACTCTTCATGTTGTCACTGTACAAACAGCTTCTATCCTGACCCCAGACATGAGTTAGAACTCTTTGGGGCCCCTTGCAAAGGGCTGTGCCCTACATACACATATGAAGCCACATGTTCCCCTTTTTACTGTCAGATACACAGACACCAGCAAGTGAGGTTATACTTCGGACCACAGCCTGATCTACTCTATACAGTTCATTAGCACTCCCACTGTGCTAAAACTTTAGTATTCTGACAGGGTTCACATTCTTTGGCACTGTAACTCATGGCTAGTGAGTGTTGCAGGAGGCATCCACTGCTGGAGAGGCAAGTCATATCAGGGGTGCCAACTGTTATGAACCTTTACATAAGCTCACTACCAGTAGGTTGCATTTTTCCTATTGCCAGGTTCCTATCCCTAGTAATTCTTTTTGAAGGCTGCCCTCTAAAGACTGTGGGTGCTTACATCAACTTTGTGGCTGCTTAAGTACCCCAGCACCCATGGTGTGGTACTGTACAATTTGGTGGCTCATTCATCCAGCTACAATACTTGGTGTGTTGTTGTAAAGTCAGTGGTTCCCACAATCTGGAGAGAAGCTGCTCCATGTCAGGTCAGTCTCACCTCTTGAGCCAGGAGATCATCCAACTGGTGGGTGCCTCTCTTCACAGCTATCACTACCCACTTCATGGTGTGCTGGGAACAGCACATCAGCATGTACTCCAGCCTGCTCACTTGCAATGGCTGACAATCATCCTAGCCCCTCTGCCAGCAGCAGTTGCTCTGGTACGTTTCTCAAGCTTGGGATCTTCTTTCAGTAAGTGTAGTAATATCTCCTTTATTAGTCAGCAGTCTTGTATCTCTTACCAGGTTCCTCTCCATCAGCAGCTGAGCAGACAGCATTGTTCAGGCACAGGACAGCAAATGTCCCCTCCAAAAGTGACACCTTCTGTTCTGGAAGACCCTCCCGTACCACTATGCTGCCAGTAACTCCCCTTGAAAGAGCAATCTACATTAAATGGCATCAGATCCCTTTCCCTGGATCTGCACTGCTGTCTTGGGCCTGTCCCTAGAGGCTCCCAGGTGGCTAAGAGCTGAGTTCTCTGGTCTCAAAGGTACCCGGTTCTGGACACCTCAAGCAAAAAAAATCCTCAAGAGCATGCTATCACCCTCTTTTCTATCACTAAGCCCCTCCCACTGTGCTGTCTAAGTCTGAGTAAGTACCAAAAAGTAGGCTCTGGGTCTAGCAGTCTGGTAATCAACCCTTCCCCCTAGTGGTAGGAAGAATTTGTTACAGTATGAAAAGGGAAGGAAGGACACGTCATTGGGTGCAGAAGTGCTGAAGAAATGATAGCCTGGGTTGAAAGGAGGGAATGGTGAGAAAGGTAACTGATCAAGTAGCCAGAATGTTAGTAGTTCAATGGGCTTGCACAACCAACTGGATGAGATGTATGCTTGTGTGACTTTGATACATTGTGACTGTTCACCTCTCTATCCATGGGATATACCACCCTGTAGGGGTACGACACAAGGAACCCTAGAGGAGGGCCCCCCATAGGTGCCACGGGAATGATACTCTTGGCTAAAGGTAGCTTAGGAAGAAGACCACGGGAAAGAGAGATGAGCTGCTGGAGGAGGAGGGTGGATGGTGGGACAGTGAAGAAAACTAATGGTTGGGGGAGTAGTTTGTTGCTCCACCCATTGAACTCCGGCCAGCCCTCTGCTGTCAATTTCAATGGACTTGCACAACTGGATGAGATGTATGCTTGTGTGACTTCAATACATTATGGCTGTTCACCACTCTATCCATGGGATATACAGCCCTGTAGGGATATGACACAAGGAACCCTAAAGGAGGATTCCCCCCATAGTTGCCGAAGGATTAATTCCCTTTGCTAAAGGTAGCTTAGGAAGAAGCCTAAAACGAATACCCAAAAGGGTGTCGAGCAACGAAGTGGCAAGAAAGCAGAATATATTGAGACCAGAAATTAATGCGATAGACAAAGATGGGAAGGACAGGAGAAGAAGATTGAGAAGATGAAGACAAGGAATGAAAGGAAATCTGACAAGATGCAGAAGGGAGGACTTCCTAACAAGAGAGGGAACAGCCGAGGCCACTATCCGACTCCATCCAACAGTGGAACCTAACTACAGAACCTATGAAAGCACTAACCCTATCTAATACTATGACCGTCGGCACAGAGGAGTGGAAAAAAAGCTCTTTGAGGAGGAAACCTGTGGGGATCCAAGGCCTAGGTTGCCTTCCCTCCAGGATGAAGGACGTTTTGATTAGTGACGGCTCAGCTACTGCAGTTTAGAGTCGATATTGTGGGAAGAGGAAAAGATTCCAATTTTGATGAAGCTCTCGCTCTTTCCTTCTAACAGGAATGCTGTTGAGGGTTGCAAGTGACAGCTTTGCAATTAGACGCCCAAAAGCAAAGAAGGAGAGAAAGACCACTGAGGCACTCAGCCAGCCTTTAGTACCAACCGCTGGCACCCAGGTCTGCGTTTCGCTGGTGCCAGCCTTGAGCCTGTGCCTCACTGCTGACCCCCCCATGGCCCACAGGGGCTTGTGGGCTTGTTTCAGGGCTGGGGGGCTCGGGGGGCTGCACATTGCTGTCAGAGGCTTGCAGCACTCAGGTCCATTGCACGCTTCCTGTGGCGCAACACTGCGGCTGCTGCAGGTCGCAGGGCATAAGTGCCGGGGACCCTGCCTGTTCTGGAATCGGGCACAGGGTCCCTGACATAGCAGTGAATGTCGCAACTCACATACACCTTCCAGTTGTGACATTCATCTTGGAATCGGGCCCACAGACTTTATCTCATATATATTTGCCCCATGGTTCTGCAGCATCCTTTGTCCTTTGTTCTCTGTCATCTGACTACTGAATTACTCTTTTAAACAGCTTAGAATACCTGATGCTGCTTCCTTTTTATGTAGTCCCCCCCCCAGGCAGCCAGACAGCCAGGCAGCTCATTAATAATCATGTCAGGCTCATTACTATTAACATTTGCCCACACTCGATATCACCCATTGGCGCTCTTTATTAAAACATCCTGGCTACTTTTGGGGCACCTCTTCTGTGTGTCTGACCCCCAACCAACTTATCCTGGGGGCCAAGGGCACTGGAGAGGCAATTAGATGGCCGCAGGAGCAGCAGGAACATCAGCAACACTACTGCACATGCGCAGACCCTGCTGGCACTTTTAAAGGACCAGACAATGCAGCGGTCCTATGATCTTTGCCCCTCCAGATCCAAATAGCCATATAACTACACGGGGCTGGATGGAGACTTACTGGACCACACAGGACCCTGGGCTGTGGCAGTGGATAAATGGGAGAGAGAGAAATGGGAGACTAACAGCCCCTGGGGCAAATGAAGGTAAGGTCCCTACCCATGGTTGGGTTTACAAGTAGGAGGGGCCCAAAAAGCAAAATAGACAGACAGGAGCAGTAACAGCAGAACTAGCAGTGAGCATGGGGCCTGAGCTGTCTGACCACTAAGCAGAAAATGAGGGCAGAACATGATCCAGAGCAACACACCAAAACAACCGAATCAGCCACAGAATGCAGCAGAAGAATTAAGAAGCCAGAGCAGCCTGGAGGAGTGGCTCAACAGAGCAGGAAAGGAGAAGGATGGCAACAAAAGTAGCAGCAGCTGTGGTGACAGGGAAGAGAGGCAGGGAAGTAGAGGGAACGTGCTGATGCTGCCACAACAAAATGAGCTACTGGAGGGAAGGGGTGTACTATGCAGCCAAGCAGCAATGAAAACGGGCATCTGCAAGATGCCTAAGCATGCCCAGTTTAAGCACTGCTTGGTGGGGACTATGCTGAGGTCCTCTCCTGTTGCCCCCATGGGTAAACCCTTCCATTCTGGTCTGAAGACTGGTCTTGCTTAATATGCTGGGTACAACTTCTGCCCATGCTGATCATAAGGCAGACCTGCCACTGTGCCCATTTTCTGAATTGTTGTAAGGTAACATTTTGTAACCTGGGTACCAAGGTAAAGCATTTATCAGGCACAGTTGATTTTTACACTGTTGTCGTACAACAACAGGAGGGGGTAAAAATTACAACATAAAAGTGATATCATGGCTGATAACACTAACAGCAAGGTATCAAAAATATGTTGTTTTAAGTGTTGTCATAATATATACCTTGAAGATCAGTATCATCACAATGAATTCTGAACCAGTCCGAGTGTAGCTGTCACGATACTGATGACATCACATGTCTAGTGCAACACTGAAGCCAGCAGAAACAGTTTGTTCAAACCAACAGTAGACTTATAAGTTTAAACTAGTAAACTAATGTTGCATAAATAGAATATGCAATGGTTTGACTCCAGATGCAGAGTTTATCATTACCTGTGAAAGAACAAGACAGTACTGTATGTACATATAAGAATATATCATGTGAACTGAGGTTTGGACCAGTGGGATGGGCAAGTTATCAAACCCATGGATTTGAATCACAAATCATCCCATCACAAATTTAACAAAACAAAAAAAGAGAAACTGCCTCCATTCACTTACTTTACTGTGCTGGAAGAGCTGTAAGGTCCCAAGTCTGGTCACTCCATGACACTGCCTCTCTTGCCTTAGGGGGCATATAGATTTCATTAGGGTATGTCAACCTTTGGTGCCCTGTTGCTGCCTTCCCTGGCAGCCTTCAATGCCCCACCAACCATTTCTGGCTCAACCTACTGCTGCCTTTCTTGGCAGGTTGGGTACCAGTCCTTTCCTTTGCAGTCAGAAGTGAAGTGAAGTGCAACATAGTTTGCACCAGACCAGGTGAACTAATGGCCAAACATTGTCATGAAGCAGGACAATGATCATCAGCATCCCTTAGATCTCTTTGTGTTAAAAAACATATATGACTGGCTCCATGGCGTTAAGTGGTAGAGGTCTGCCCTGCCACACTGGTGACACAGGTTCATGCCCCAAGTCAGGGATGTTAGGAGCAGAGTCTGGTAGAGAGGGCGAAAGAGTATCCATAAGGACACTATGTTAGTTTAGTTTATTGGTTTGGCTGAAAGCCATTGCGATACACAAGATAAACATTTACAATTTTTGAACAGTTAAAATATACAAATATGCATAAAAAACTCCAATCCATAGACATGTATTAACAGTGCATACCTCCAAGGATATCAAACGGTGATGTCTACTGATAATTTCTACTAAGCAATAAATAAAAAATATATTTCCCTTATTGTGCAATTTCTAGTAAATGCTTCAACAGTAAATAATATTAATTCTTCATAAAGTACTTAAAATCCAAAATGAATTGTCCCCTGAAAAAGAAGTAAAAACATAAGAGTGATAAGAGTGAATAACCTCGGAGTCAACTTCACAGCTGGCCCCTTAATTATTTAATCACCATAATTGCTTGTAACATGTAAAAATAGAGGTTATTACCTACATTTCAGTCAGAACAGTTAATTAGGTTTTAGCCATCACTGCTATTAATATAGTTTGTAGCTCCAGTCTATAAAGCAGAAAAATAGCTTAATAGCCACTTACCATTACAATACAGTAGTCAGCCGTCAAAACAGAAAAGCAAATTCAGGAGCAATGGCCACAGACTGCCCTCAGTCTGAGAATATCTTGTTTAGGAATTTATTGTGAGACCCCTCAATCCCCACAGAGCTCATTCTCTATACCGGGTCACCAGTATGGCACTAAAAGGTGAAACCAAGTTGCACCTTAAGTTCAATGAGTCAGACTATTAGGTCAAAATGCAAAATGACTCTGCCTCTAACAAATATAACACACTATGTCCATCAGATCCAAAGTTAGCCAATCTGTATGGTCAGTGGAATCCAAAGGCACAGGGAATACCACCAGGGCACCATGCAACACATGTTGCTTCGTGCTCCAATTTTTGACTCCCCAGCAAGCAGTCTCCTCCGACCAATCTTTATGGCATTTAATACAGGATCCAGCGAACGGCACCTGTAGTAACTGTCAGATCATTTTAATCTTGCATATGCTGACCCATTATCCACCATAAACTGACAGGTTACAACCTATCCCAATTCCTTCTATGCTCGCTAATATCCCTCAACAGAGAAATGAATTCTAAGGAAGCGAGACACCCCATTAACCCCATCAAGTCCACCAGAGCTGACTGCAATAGGCCCTTTAGGATTCCGTTATAAGTTGTCCTATCCTGCAAGTGACCACCATCAACCTCAGAAACTAATAACACAGTAATTTAGCAAATACTCATTTGTTCCCACTGTTACAGGTATACCTTCAATATCTTAAAAATACCCCCAAAAAAAAGAGGGCACCATATAAAACAGGGTCTTGATATTTTCCAGCAATAATTACATACGTATTTGGATCCTAAGTGACTGCTCAATAAGCAGCCAAGGGCTTAGTAAGGGTATTTAACATTTTCATAGATACAGTAGTTGTTAAAGCAATCACTATTCATATAAAATGCTGCTTTGCATCTCAAAGAAACCAGTTCATTCATTAGTTCAGCTCCTTGCCCAGGAGTCCCATAACTAAATACTTTGATATCCATACAGTCTCAGTAGCTGTTACCATACAATATTAGTTGCCACAGCGTTCAAAAACAGGCAACTAGCATATGATTTACAAGTACTTGGCAGCACATCTACTTAATACATTGAAATATGTACATATTAGATGCTGGGCATATCCCCGCTAAAGTCGCTTTTATCAAACAACTGTTTTTTACTGACAAATGTCTGGCAAACCTGAAGAATGGGGTACCTTCAGGCAGTGTATATTCCTGGGCTCTTTTTCTTCCAGGAGTCCCTTCAATAGGGGTTTCACAAATCCCCAAGACCGTATCAAAGTAGACGTGTGGTTTACAACATGTAGTCCTCACACAAACAGCCACTCAAATGAGCTTCACCTGCATCTCCTCTCAGCGTAGTTTGCTAAAAGGCATCTGGGGAAGAGAGGAAAAGGCAAAACACCCCTCTGAGCATAATACAGTTGAAATTTCAATTTTAAAACAGGACCCCCCCAAGCCCTCTGGAAGGATGTCGTACCTATTCAAAAATAAATGTAGGCATTCCAGCACAACCTGCGCTACTGCTACTCTTGGATCTCCACAGTAGTTGGGAATCTTTCTTGAGGCCTCCAATAAAACTTCAGATTTTACTCCAAATCCAGGGCCCATTCAGATAATACATTAAACAAACATTTTTCCAGCATAATAAAACACCACGGTTCTTGCTTTTAAGTTCCGAGCTACAGTACACCCATTGATCTCTCTTTTCCCGACGACCAGCTACAAGTCTGCAGTGAGGGTTATATAATTATAGATCCCTCTCAGCCGTCCATTCCAGCATTCCAGCACTGCGGCGCTCAAAATTACTAGCCAGAGAGTTAAGCGTGACTGAAATAATTAAAGTTCTATTCATGAAAGAATCGCCATTAGTTCATTCTGTGTGGACAGGCTTTTTTACAGCCAATTCAACTTAGCACATGGAACGAATGCAATAAAACAAAGTACAAATGCAATGCCGCCAGAGAATCAAAATTTTGCCTGAAACTTTCAAAATTTTGCCTGAAACTTTCTATCAGTTTGGTTATTAAACGACCGATACCAGCATAAAATATGCTTCTTTCTCAGGCTATCTTAAAATATTATAGAAGCGTACAAAAAGAGTAAGAATACCAGGAGCATTCATTCAGCGTGGCGTGGCGTGGCGTGGAGCAGCAGTGTGGCCATCTTGCTGCTCCCCCCTTCCCCCCATGAGGATACTGTTTTGCAGGGGGGAGGGGCAGAAACCATACACCACTTAGAGAGGATAGCTTTTGGTGATGGTTTGGTGACCATGCACTGACTGGCACTGACCCCAGGATGCTGATGACACATGCACTACAGTGGGAGGGAAGAGAGGGGAGGAACCACTAAAACAAAACAGAAGGACCTGCTGTTGTACTAGATAACTCCATGCCCTCCAGGCCACCTTTCCCTGAAGACTGAGGCACTCTGTCTCCTGCTGAAGTCCAGGTATCAATACTAGGACCCCTGGCAGGGATAACCTAGAGTTATATAACCAACCTGGGGTGCCTGGAGGTGCCAGCCCATGGTGGGAGGTGAGTCAGGAGGGCAACTGGGGATACTTGGGGTTACAAAGGAGTGAGCCTGTGGGAGCCAAAAATGTATTTTCAGCCCAAATGAGATGAAGACCATTACAGTACACTATATGTGATATTGTTGTTCTCTTTTGTTTTGTCTTTTTTGATTTGTTTTTGTCTTGTTTTGTTTGTTTTTGTCTCAGATTTACTATTTAGGACCTCCATTTGTGTTATATCTCTCAGCCAGATTGACCCAATCAGTTACTACTTCCCCTAGCCCCAGGTCATTTACCTTCTTACCCAGTCTCCTATGTGGTACATCAATCGGGTCTAGGTCAAAACCACACCATATAAACTTCAACTAACTCCTCATTAATAATAGAAGTCAAGAACTGTTTATTTTCCTTAAAAATTAAGAAAACTACACACTAACATATAACCAGAATCTGCTGCAATAAATTTCAAAATTTGTTATTAAAAAAAAAAAAAACACACATACTTAATGAAGTGGCAAAAAAACATGACATACATATAGTGTTATTGAGCTGCAGCAACTATCAGAAAAGGTCTTTACCACATGATGTGTGGCTTCCGTAAGAAATTTTGCTACAGCATGCCAGATTGGCTCCAGGTTGCCCTGGTTTGAGCACAGGGTTTACCATTGTTTCTGAGACTTTTTACATTGGTTGTGTGCATGCGCAAGCCAATGTATTGTGGCAATAGGGGATTTTGGTGTGGCGTGTGTGTATGTGTGTGTGTGTGTGTGTGTGTGTGTGTCGCTGTCAAGTCAGTTGCAATACACAAAACTAGGGGCTCCAAATGGGCCTGGCAGGCTACACTAATGACCAATCAGTGTGTTCCTGATGCAACTCTCTGCTGGGTGGGCTGAACGTTCATGCACTTCAAAGGACTGAAGCTGCTCCAATCAGAGAGGGCTTCGGGCCTTTGATTTGCATAAAGTGGAGGGCTACCGGACAGACGGGGAAAAGGTGCACTCAGCAGAGCACCCACTGGCACTGTTGTTCCTGGAAGTACAGCGCAGTGTTTTTGTCGTAGTTTCACTGAGCCGAGCTGCGAGGCCTACTGTGGGATGGGGGATGCAATAAAATGGCGATCGGAAAGTGTGCTCCCCTATGGTGACTGTTCTTGCCACTGCAGCCACAGTCCCTCCACTCATCTTTGCTGACATCGTGGGGTCCAATCCCCGTGTTGGCAGTGGAAGAACACTCCCCCAACAGTATGGGACACTATGAAGCCCACTCCCAGTGTCCCCAGTCAGGTCATCCATCCCCAGCTGTTCAGGATACTGGGAAGCCCACCACTATGGAATACTGGAGAGTCTACCCCCACTGTCCCGAAACATTCCTGTCCCTAAAAAAAAGAAAACCTTCCCCCGAAGTCTTTATTATTTTTTTTTTCCCTGTAAAACAGAAAACGGTCCCTTGTTGTCTCCATCTCCCCTCCCCCATCTCAACCCTCCATCTGCACGCCTACTTCCCCGCACCACCCCCTTACCCCATACTTAACCACCGGAGGTCAAGCACTGTCATCTTCTCTGGACTGGGACACGTCTGCACTCTTCAAAGCTGATTCACAAACAGAAGAAGAAAGGTAAACACTGTATAATGGCTGTCAAAGGCAGTTTCAACTTATGTTGATATCTCATCCTTTTTTTGAGATTTTTGCTCCAAATTTTCAACATGGGGTTCTTGGGACCCCACCTCATGAACACTGCCACTGTCATTTTGTTACTCGGTCCCAAAAGGTGATTTCACAGTCACTGTGCGGAATCGCCTTTTGGGACCGGTGTTAAAAATCTGGTGTAAAAATAGTGAAAAATGGCAATTACGTGTGCTCGTTTAAATTTTTATACGCACACATGTAACTTAGGTAATTTTTAATATTTTGACTCCAAATTTTCAACATAACCATTGTTTCACACCACCTCATGAACAGTAAAGCTGTCATTTTTCACATCCTGTTCAAAATGTATTTTTGCACCTGTGGCACAGAAAGGCACAGTCACTGCGCAAAATTTCCTGTTGGGATAGAGTACTGAAATGAAAGCACCACTGTTCATGAGGTGGGGTCCCAAAAACCCATGTTGAAAATTTGGAGCAAAAATACCAACAAACGCCCAAGTTACGTATGCTCATTTAAATTTTCCTATGCACGAGCATAACTTGGTCGATTTTTAATATTATCACTCCAAATTTTCAACATAGCCAGTTTTCCATACTGCCTCATGAACAGTACAGCTGACATTTCTCACATCCTGCCCAAAACATGTTCTCACACTTGTGGTACGGAATGGCGCAGTCACTGCATGAAACCACCTTTTGGGATTGAGTAACAAAATGATAGCACCACTGTTCATGAGGCAGGGTCCCAAAAAGCCCAGGTTCAAAATCTGGAGCAAAAATACCAACAAAAGACAGAGTTACATGCACTCATTGAAAGTTTCCTACGCATGTGCATACCTTTTCCAATTTTTTTATATTTTAACTCCACATTTTTAGCCTAGCCATTTCTTCACACAACCTCATGAATGGTACAGCTGTCGTTTCACACATCCTGCCCAAAATGAGTTTCCACATGTGGTGAGGAATGGCATTTTGTCATGGAATAAGAAATTTTCACCTATGGGGTTTATGAGGTACAGTGATAAGAAGACTATGTTGAAAATTTGGGAGTCAAATGTGAAAAAATTACAAGGGGTGTATAGGCAGAGGTGTCACCAGCAGAAGGAGGAGGTAGAGATGCCGATTATATAAAACCGTGGCCATGCCTAACAGTGGGTAGATCGTGTTAGATGAATTGGATAGTTTTTTGACTGGGTGATGAAGGAAGTTAATCGGGGGGCGTGGACATCGCCTACCTCAATTTCAGCAAGGTCTTCTACACTGTCTCTCACATAAGAGGCTTGTTAACAAGATTGGTTGTCTGGGCATGGTAGACAAGGTGGTGAACTGGGTTAGGAACTGGCTAACAGACAGGAGACAGAGGGTGGTGGTAAATAGGGTACAATCTGGAAGGAGGGTGACCAGAGGAATACCGCAGGAATCAGTCCTTGGGACAGTCCTGTTCAATGTCTTCCTTAGTGACATTGCAGAGGGGCTGGAAGAAAAGGTCTGCCTGTTTGCAGATGACACCAAGATCTGCAACCGAGTGGATACTCTGGAAAGGGTGGAGAAAATGAGAAAGGAACTAGGCAGGCTTGAGAAATGGTCTGAGGATTGGCAACTGAGGTTTAACTCATTCACTCTACAGGAGCTCTTGAGAGTTCCACCACTTGTGTCCTGTATACTCTTAAAGAGGACAGAAAATCATTTCAGCTTGGCAGCTGTTTATAAAGTTATTATTTTCAGAAATTATATGCATTCCCCTAAATCATCCATATTTAACTGTATGTCAATAAAAAGTGATATGAAAACTGTATTTAACATTGTTTTGTATTTATGGACAGCATTCTGTTACTCTTCATGGAACCAGCAATTTAGAGTTTTAGCTATGTCATGGCTTGTGCACAGAACTCTAAGAATAGTTTTGATACGCCAGCAGTTCATAATTAGCATTCTGTACACAAACCGTGACAGAGCTAAAACTCCAAATTACTGGTTCCACGAAGAGAACTGTAACAGAATGCTGCCATAAAAACAAAACAATGTAAAATACAGTTTTACATATCACTTTTTAATTAGATATAGTTATATATGTATAATTTAGGGGAATGTAAATCATTTCTGAGAATAAGATAGAGAATAGGCAACTGTGTGTTATGGATTTTTGTTACACACCCGAGGTGTGTGATGACCCACAAACCCTCGAGAGAGAAGCTCGAGGTTTATGAGATCACACACCAAGGTGCGTAAAAAATCCATAAACACAGGGCCAGATATTCAGAAAATGCGCCAAAGGTCAGCGCAGTGAAAACTGATGCACCATGGCGCAGCAGGAGCCATATTCAGAGGTTGCATTGGCTGTACTGGCGCTTCGCGAACATAGTTGAATACGGCACAGCTGCACAATGGCACAACTGTGGATGAGCCATGGCGCAACCACAGGTGCGCCATAGGTGGACACAGAAGCCCCAGGGCAACCGTGGGAGCAAAGCACCAGAACAACTGAAGGGGGGCACGGCACAGAGAGGGAAACCCAGGGAAAGAACCAGGGAAGCAGAGTGATCAGCCACAGGAGGCCACCACCAGCAGGGCATAGCAGGGTGCACACAGGCACCCAGACCCCAACCCCAGAACACAACAGTGGCACAGACAGGAGGCAATAGGGGGTGCCAATGGGGGATGAAGGGCCACCAAGGGGGCCCCCCACAGGCAGCAGGCCGTGTCCCCCCTGCACATCTAGACCAGGCCAGGCCAGGCCACACCCAGGACCATGAAGCCAAGCAGACACACCCTCCACACAACCCTGACAGCCTCCCCAAGGGCACCCCAAGGCACAGCCATCAACCGAGGGGAGGGACACCACCACCATGGGACACACAGCAGCACACAGCAGTGATCCACAGTAGCACAACATGCACCCCAACACATGCACACCACACGGACAGGCACTGGGCCACTGCAGCATGGCTCCTCACACCACCTGCAAAGCAGACACTGACACAGGCAGGTTAGTCAAAATAGATATATATTCAAAAAAACTATATACAGTAACAAGGGGTTGGGAAAGGGTAGGATAGTGAGGAAAGGGGACAGAGAACAGGGACTGTACAGTGGGACAAGGGACTAGAGGTGGGGGTATGGCTGGGGAAACAGGGAAACACAAAGCTGGGCTAGCGGCAGCCACATCCTGCCACCCCCTGCTGCCATTGGTGCCTCCTGACCACCAGGAGCAGTCTCCGGACCTGGAATACAGCCTCCATAGTCATTGAGGTTACCAGGATGAGCTGCCTCAGGAGCCTGCAGAACAGGGGCTTCCTACATTGTTGGCAGACACCTAGGACAAGGGACATGACAGGACAGGTGATCAATGCAATGTCCCAAGGAACACAGCCCAACCGTAGCATGTACCGGGAAGGGGGAACATACACCCCTGGAAGGCTGATACAGGCCACCCACAGGGGTGTGGGATAAAGCCTGCCAGCAAGGCAGCACACCGCATCAGCATACAGTGGTGGTCCTCGCCGCACAGTGGCCATCCGACTGCACCATGGCAGTCACATGGCACTGTGCCCCTGCTGCACCACAGCAACATCAGTGGTGGCCGTGCGCACACCCACCCCACCAGCAGCTGGCACATGAGACCGATGGATGTGCCACAGTGGTGGGCACCATGCACAATGCAACACAGACAGCTGCCACAGCACACGGCACAGGCAACCATGCCCACACCCATGCCCCAGCCACCCCCAATGACAGTACGCAGAACAATGTCAGTGCCTACCTGCCCTCTGTGGCCCCACTGGCACTGGAGCCGCTCCTCCTCCCTGGGCTGCTGCAGTCTGGTGACCCAGCAGTGCCACAAGACATCTGTCCTCAGGTCCTGGAAATTTATTTATTTATTATTTATTTAGTTTTTGTTTACCGGGTAAGTGCACTAGCCACAGCAATGACTATTTTCAGTTGCTACCCGGGAGGGTATAGTACAACAATACAGGGAAGATATTCCAATGCAAGTACAAAAAATAATTGACAGCAGCATACAACTAGATATGACAATAGCATACGTGCAAGTTAAAAGGAACAGAAACAGGTGCACATCAGTAACCAACCACATCAGCTGATCACCACCCCCACCCCTGTGCACAGGGTGAGCTCCTGCCAGACACGTCCCACAGAGTGGCAGTGCAACGCAAGTGATGGAGGGCGAAGACACCCTGCAATACGCACGATGGTAGTACTCCACCCTGCAGGACACACCAGGCAGCGTAGCCAACACCACAGTACAGCACCAGGGCACACATGCATGATGGGCCTACTCACCTGGCTGTGGCACAGCCCCAAGCCTAATGCATGCCTCCATCCTCCTGATGCACTCTGAATCCCTCCGCACCAGGTCCCTGTATCGGTGGTGACACTGCTCACCAGTTCTGGCCGCCCCTGTGGGCTGAGTGAGTGAGTGAGACAGCAATTGCCTGCCACACAGCCACCTGGGGCTGCTGCAGTGGCACCTGCCCAAACAGCTGGGGTGTGTGTGGCTGGACACAGGCCATGAGGTTGGCCAGCTCACCTGCATCCAGTTGGCCGCCCATCCACATCGCTGTTGCTGTGCCATCACTGTGGTGTGAGCCGCGGAGTAAAGTGGCAGCAGGAGGCGCATGTGGCCAGTGCATGCACCAGATGCATGGGCTGAGAGAACATGTGCTGTGTCTGCCCATCATGCAGTCACGGAGAAGTGCAGCATGGGTGTGGCTAGGCGGGTTCATGGGTACGGGGGTCACCCAGGGGCAGAGGTCACAGCAGGGGTCAGAGGTCAGTCACCACACAGTGCACACGTGCGCAATAGCAGGCATGGCACACCGTTCGCCTTGGTCTCTATTGTGCAGTGGGCACACAGTGCACAATAGGCAGCAGCACACCGAACAGCACATGTTCACTGTGGTCCTGTGTAGCGCGCAGGTGTGTGCATTGTGCCACGACCTGCTCCAGAGCAATCTCACTGCACACGGAGCAAATTAGTGATATTCAGCAGCCATATGCAAATGAGCTCATCAGCCAATGCATGGTGCACTGGGGGAATTAGCATGTCATTACCATTGCAACAATGCTCATTTGCATGAGTTGCGCCATAAAAGTGCCGCAGACTGGCACAGGCCATGGACTGGTATTGCAACCTTCTGAGGTAAGTTATGCATGCTGCTGGAGCACACTGAGCCCAGCTAGCATAGCAGAGGGGACGGAATAGGGAGCAGCTGACACTGACACACTGTGCTGTCCATGTCCACAGGTAGCAACTTGTCAGAACAGGGTGAGGAGCGTGGGCCTGCTCGAAAGTGCAAGCCCAATTTCATGAAGGCGCAGGCCCAATTTCATGAAGGCAGAGGCACTGTTTGAGGCCTACCTTGACAAGGAGCCGCTGTTGAGTGGTGCCCCAGGCACACCACAGGCCAAGGCTGGAGCCTGGGAGGAGGTAGTGGCATGCATGAACCAGCAGGGCGGCCACCAGCAGTCAGTGCAGGAGTGCCACTAGAAGGTGGGCACAGATAAGCGGCACATCAAAGAGAAGGTGATGGACATCCGTGCAGCCCAGAAAGCCACTGGAGGGGGAGTCTGCTGATGCACCACAGCTCACAGCGCTGGAGGAGTTGGTGGCAGCCACCATGCACTGCAGCACCATGGAGGGTGTGCCAGGGGGAGGATTTCAGACTGGTGGCAGTCCATCACTGCATGGTATGTATGTCGGGCATGCACAGTATGCAGTGGCTGTGTTGAGGGAGTGGGCACTCGTGGGCCTTGCATCACTGACACACCTGTTTTCTCTTTCAGCACCAGCACACCTGCATGCAGAGGATGGGGCAGCAGCTATGGAGGCAGGACCAGCCCCGGAGGACAAGCCATCCACCTCCATGGGCATCCTGGGGCCTGATAGGCTGCAGCACACCGCCACTGTCCAGCCGGATGTCCTGGGCATGGGGTCGGACGAGGCCCTGGATGTGTTTCTACAGGATGCCAGTCTTGGCATCCTCTGCATGGAGACACAGATTGGGGTGGGACCGACACCGATGATGACCTAACCATGATCCTGGACAGCATGGGTGGTGTTGTGGGGGAGACACCCATACCAGACACACAACACAGGCAGCCCGCCCAGCGACCTGACAGTGGATGAACAGCTGCCAGCCACCACTGTGGGTGCTGCTGTGTGCACTGCCACAGCTGTGCCATGTGGTGGTGGTGGTGTGGCCGCACAGGCGCTGGGCAGTCTTCAGCGGCCGGATGGGCAATGGCAGCAGGCTGCAGGAGCCACAGGGCAGCCAGATGCAGGGTCCACTGCTGGGGCACCTGCTAGGGACATACACCATGAGAACCCCACTGTGCAGTGTCCACCTGAGTGGGGGGCTGTGCAGTGTGGTCGGTCACTGCAGGAGGGTCGGCATCCAACCCAGGTTTCCCAGGGCACCGACTAGTTGACAGAGCACACCTATTTGCTGCGGGCCTCCATGGAGCAATAGGTGCTGCTTGCCACTGGGGTGCATGCACTGCATGTGGAGGTGTGCCAGGTGGCCGAGCAGCATGAGAGGGGCACTGCGCTGCTCCTGGTGGTTATACAGCACATGCAGGAGGCTACGACTGCATCCCAGGATTGCATTGCCAATGTGATCACTGATGGCCTTGCACTGCTGGCTGCCGCAGGGCGTGGCCGGCCACCATGGACCCCATGCAGTGTACTATCCACCCCATGATCCTGGCATCGGGCGACACCCACACTGTCGACACCGGGATCTGCTGTTAGCATCCCAGGCATGACTGGGGCGTGCCTGTTTGGGCATCTACACATCCCTGCACAGACCCGGTCATGCTCCTGCAGTTCAACCCCTAGGGGGCTGTTGCTAATACCCCCTATGGCCAATGAGCAGCCTTTGGCTGCTCATCAGCCCCAGCGTGGCCACCCCCATGGCTGCGGTGGCCATGGTTCCATACGGCGGCCCTAATGTGCATGCTGCCCTGACCGCAGTCTGCAGCCACTGCCCTGAGCACGCATGGGTGGTGTGTGTGTATGCATACCACTGGTGTGGTGCCTGTGTGTCACGCCACATGCTGCCTGTGTGTGTGCCTGCCTGGCCACTAGCCTGTGTGGCATGGGCGAGATGAGGGCAGTTCTGCACCGGTTGCACCTGTGCACCGGTGCAATGCATCTGATCCCCACCACTTGCCAGCGCCTGGGCGCATCAGTACATGTTTGTGTTGCTGTGTGATGCTGTGTGCAGTTGTGTGGGATGTGTGCCACTGACTCCCCTACCCCTGCACCATGCCTCTGTGTGTGCATGCCCATTGCCATGCATGCCCCTGCCTGTGTGCTGTATCTGTGTGTGTGGCCTTTGTATGGGTTTGGCACCACCTACCTGCGTGCACCATAAGTGCTCCTGTGCAATGGTGTCTCGATGTTGCCATGCCATCCTTTGCAGATGGGGATCCCTCCGCCCAGGGGGGACTGTCCACCACCCACCAGCCCATTGCCTCCTTCGTCCCCACTACTGTTTCCCTTATCAGCCTCGACAGCTACCCAACGATCGATGGCCATGTTGTGCAGTATGCAGCAGGCCAGGAATAGGCCACAGGCTTTCAAGGGGCTGTACTGTAGGGCACAGCCAGACTTATCTAGGCAATGGAACCATGCCTTCAGCATTTTGAATACATGCTCAATGATGTTTTGCATGCTGGCATGTGCCTCATTGTAGCGTTCCTCTGCTGGGCACGACGGGCACCAATAGGGGGTGAGCAGTCAGGGCCTCAGTGGATAGGCATTGTCTTCTGGTTGGATAATGACATGGTTAGCCCTGTGACATCCTTTGCTATGCCCCTTGCCTGTCCCTGGCACCCTCGCCAGCACTTCCACCCTGCCCTCCCCCATCCCATGGCCTGCTCTGCCCGGCACCCCTTGCTCATCCCATACTCACCCACTAGGTGGCCCGTGGGGATGTCCCCATGCTTGAACCTGTGGCACAGCGCAGAGCTGTGCCAGATGAATGCATCATGTGCACTCCCAGGGTGAGTGGCACAGACATTGGTGATGCGCCCCTTAGTAGCGCACACCACCTGGCAGTTCACACTCGGGAACCCCTTCCTATTGGTATAGACAACACCTTCGGGGCCAGGTGGCATGCGGATGCCCACATGGGTGCAGTCAGTGGCCCCAAGCATGCCAGGCATATGTGCTACCCTGTGGAAGTCCTGCATGGTTGCTGTATGCTCCTTCTGTGGCCTGTGTGCTGGGGAAATGGATGTATTCCGAAGCACATAGTAGCAGAGCATTGAGGAACTGTGTGAGGAGGTGTGACATGGCTGACTGGGTTATGCCTGTGGTGTCCTCTGTTGGTCTCTGGAAGGTGCCCGTGGCGAGCAGGCACATGACAGCTGTCACTTTTATCTCCATATATATTGCGTGGCTCCGTCTTGTGGGTGCCTGCATCTCCTCACTGCACAGCTTGCAGAGCTGCCTCAGAATGGCCCTGTTCAGGCAGTACCATCCCACAATCTCTGTGTTGGTGTAGTTCTCTAAGGTGGTGTGGGCACGGTACCACCTGTTCTGGGCGTACCACTGATGAGCCCTTCCTCAGCCACATCGCTGTTCCTCCTGCCACCTCACACCCCTCATTATGGCCTCCATAAGGAAGGGCGCACTATCCATGGCCCCTGATGTCCTGACCTCCCCTGGATGGTCAGCTGCTGCAGGCTGTGTGCCACCCTGGTGCACTGCCAGGCACTGTGCCTGCCTGTCCCTCTCTCTCTCTCTCTCTCTCCCCGGCTCCCTCTGTACTGCCACCTCTGTCCCTCTCCCCTGTGGCTGCCTGTGACAGTCTCTCTGTCTCCCACTTACTCTGTCTCCCTTGCTCTGTCTTTCTATCTGTCTGTCCTTCCTTCCTTCCTGCTGTGTTTTGCCACTCTTTCTCTCTCTCTCTCTCCCTCTCGCCTGGTGCAAGTGCTGTCTGTGTGCTTGCACCCTGTATTTATAGACTCAAGTCTGCTCGACACATCCAGGTTTTGCTCTGCACTCGCGTCATGGTTCCACGGTTGAATATCGCACTGCGCCGGATATTAATGGGCACACCCCCTGCTGTTGCACCTGCATTCATTATAGTTGCACATTGGCACAATGGGATTTGTGCTGCGCAATGACTTCCACTGAATATCGCTCCTTGGCACACGTCCGCACTTGCCCTGGTGCAACTCAGTTGCGCCATTTGCAACTGCTCTGAATACCCCAGCCACATTTGCTTATTTTTAATTTTTTATAATTACTGGTGCAGAGTTTGCTTAGTGTCTCAGTCTGCCCCCTAACTGCAGACACACACACACACATATACTGTCTCACAGCAAACACTGTCAAACACACACACACACATGCACACACACATACACACTCTCCCTATGCAATAGAGAAACTTTCTTTTTTTTGTTTGTTTATTTTTGTTAAGAAAATTATTCTGCTGACTGCGAGGAAGATTTGAGAGTGCACCAGGTCAGGCTGAAGCCCGACCAAAGCATGACAATGGCCATCCGAGAGCATGCTGGGTCAGCAGAAGCCTCGACCAAAGCGTGACAGCAGCAGGCTCAGATAGTTTTTTTTTTAATTGTTTTCCCCTAAAGGCAGGATTAACCAGATAATAAAAAAAAAAAATCTTACTGGAGCCGAGCTAGGATTACTTCAAGCAGTAGCCTGTTGATCATGAAGGGACATTTTAGCTGCCATGTTTTTCGATATGTTCAGCATGCCCACAGAGGGAGTAAGGGCCAATAACATGGGATGCTACAGATAAGTGACACTGCTAATGAGAGGAAATTTAAAGAAACACTGTAAAAACTTGATTTGGGGTTATTACGGCATTTTGGAGACCCTGAAAACAGGTTGATGGGGGGGAGTTACCAGTAATTATAACTTTATAAACAGCTGCCAGTTAGAAATTATTTCCTATCCCCTTTAACACTGCATCCTGGACCTTTCTAAGCAAAATCAAGCCATAATCAGCATGCTGCAAACAAATGTGAATACCTCCTGAACCGTAAGTGCTACACACAAAGTATGAGTGGCAAAGTTGTTCAGCACAAAATTACCTTTCCAATAGTGCTATGCAATTAATTATAAGCAATTTCTTTTTTTTTGATATTAGTCAAAATAGCAAAAAAGGTTTTTTTTGCAATAAAAAAGTCAATATAAAGCATTTTTGGTAGGAAAATATATAACATATGAACACCAAATTAAGTATCCATACACTGGATGTAGGTACAAAAGCAATTTTGTACTAAAAAGCATTTTTTCTAATATAAAACACATATTTTTTTCCAATTTTATTCAAGATGCTTAGGTGAGGCTTGAGGGACAATTGTCAGCCACACACACCATCCTATAAACAAATGTGAATAACTCCTAAAGTATACATGATACGTGCAATGTATCAGAGGCAGAGTTGTTTAGCACAAAATTACCTTTCTAATGGTGCTATGCAGTCAATTCTAATCAATTTGATTTGCAAATAACATAGAGAAATAGTGCTGACGATCTGAGAAGTATCCAGGGAACACAGGGGCCCAGATATTCAAACTGCGCCAGGTTATGGTGCAAGCTTGGGCGCAGCGCAACTTGGCTGCACAGGACTGTGGACTGGGTGATATTCAATGGAGCTGTGCCATGGCACAGCATCATTGAACATTGCAACCTGGTCACCCGCAGTGTGCATGGCGCAATGGCACTGCGCCAGCGCACGTGGCCAGAGTGGAGCATGGGGATGCACTAGCGCAAGTTCCATTTTGCTATGCACAGCAACCGTGATATTCAAAACTTGACATGCAAATGGGGCCATAATGTACAGTGGCGTGAAAAAGTATTTGCCCCCTTCCTGATTTTCTCTATTATTGCATATTTGTCACACTGGATGTTTTCAGGTCTTTAGACAAAATATAATATTAGATAAAGGGAACCTGAGTGGACAAATAACACTTTTTTTTTTTTACTTATTTCATTTATTTAATGAAAAAAGTTAACCAACACCAACTGGCACTGTGTGAAAAAGTAATTGCCCCCTAGTTAAATCAACCCAATTAAAGGGATAATTAGAGTCAGCTGATTGAACACAGCCAGGCTTGATTACAGCCAGCCCTGCTCAATATAAACCTCACTTATTTTGGCCCTTACCATCAGAGTCACATTGCCAGCACAAAGATTCAACAAGCACATTATGCCATGATCAAAGGAAGTTCCTGAAAAGATCAGAAAAACATTTTGTTGCCCTCTATCAGTCTGGAAAGGGTTACAAAGCTATTTCTAAGGCTCTGGGACTCCATCGAACCACAGTGAGAGCCATAATCTCCAAATGGAGAACACTTGAACAGTAATGAACCTTCCCAGGAGTGGCGCCTGCCAAAATTACTCCAAGGGCGAGGTAAAATCATCCAAGAAGTCTCAAAGGATCCTAAAACAACATCCAAAGAACTGCAGGCTTCTCTTGCCTCAGCTAAGGTCAGTGTTCATGACTCCACAATCAGAAAGAGACTGGGCAAAATGGGCTTCATGTGAGAGTAGCAAAGGCGAAACCACTGCTAACCAAGAAGAACATAAATGCTCGTCTCTCATTTGCCAAGAAGCACCTGGATGATCCACAGGCCTTTGGGAAAATGTTCTATGGACAGATGAGTCCAAAGTGGAACTTTTGGACAACATGGATCCCATAATGTCTCACGTAAAGCAAACACAGCATTCCACAGTAAGAACACCATACCAACAGTCAAACATGGTGGTGGTAGTGTGATGGTGTGGGGATGCTGCTGCCTAAGGACCTGGATGACTTGCCATAATTAAAGGAACCATGAATTCTGCTCTGTACCAGAAAATTCTTAAGGAGAATGTCCAGTCATCCTTCCGTCAGCTGAAGCTGAAGCATAGTTGGGTCATGCAGCAAGACAATGATCCAAAACACAAAAGCAAGTCCACATCAGAATGGCTAAAAGAAGTAAAATTAAAGTTTTGGGTGGCCTAGTCAAAGTCCAGACTTAAACCCAATAGAGATGCTGTGGCAGGACCTGAAATGAGCAGTTCATGCTCGAAAACCTACCAAATGTTACTGAATTAAAGCAGTTCTGCGAGGAAGAGTGGGTTAAAATTCCTCCACAGTGATGTGAAAGACTGATATTGAATTATAGGAAGTGTTTGGTTGCAGTCATTGCAGCTAAATGTGGCGTAACCAGTTATTAATGTAGAGGGCATTACTTTTCACACAGTGCCAATTGGTGTTGGTTAACTTTTTTTCATTAAATAAGTGAAATAAAAAAAAAAAAACAAGTGTTATTTGTTCACTCAGGTTCCCTTTATCTAATATTACATTTTGTCTAAAGACCTGAAAACATCCAGTGTGACAAATATGCAATAATAGAGAAAATCAGGAAGGGGGCAAATACTTTTTCACACCACTGTATGCAAGGAGCAAATGGGGCCATTTGCACGTCATTATGGCCCCATTTGCATGCAGGTGCCCTGATCCCCGACGACTAGCACCTGGCGCCCTGCCAAGCAGCAGCCGTCAGGAACCGACGCCCCCTGCAGCCAGCAATGTGCTCCACAGCCCGATCGCGGGCTGCAGTAAAAAAAGGAAAAGCAGAAATCCCTGGTGGTCCAGTGGACCTGCCCGCCCAGTCGTGGGCTAAGTAAATATATAAAATCCCTATCATCCCTGGTGGTCCAGTGGACTGCTGTCTGCCCGATCGCAGGCATTTGTAATATGAAACAGATTAATGTCCAATATCCCTGGTGGTCCAGTGGACCGCTGTCTGCCCAATCGCGGTCATTTGTAATATGAAACAGATTAATGTCCTATATCCCTGGAGGTCCAGTGGACCACTGACAGCCCGATCACGGACTTATAGAAAAAAGAAACAACCTACATCCCTGGTGGTCCAGTGGACCGCTGACAGCCTGATCGCAGGCTTAAGTAAAAAGGAAACAACCTATCTCCCTGGTGGTCCAGTGGACCGTTGACAGCCCGATTACGGGCATTTGTAATATGAAACAGATTAATGTCCTATATCCCTGGTGGTCCAGTGGACCACTGACAGCCTGATCACGGGCTTATATAAAAAAGAAACAACCTATATCCCTGGTGGTCCAGTGCACCGCTGACAGCCCGATCGCGGACTTAAGTAAAGAATAAAGGAACCCATATCCCTGGTGGTCAGTGGACCCCCTCCCCACCCGCCCACTGTTACCCACCACCCGCTCCCCGGTCAGCAGCAAGTGGCAGCACCCCACCCGCCTGCCGCCGACTGACATCATAGGTAGGGCTGCGCCCATTTGGTCCTGGCGTGAGCCAATGGGCGTGCAGCCTATCCCGTACTACATTTGGTAGTGATCAAGCTGACCTGAGCACAGCCCTCCGGAACACTGTAACCCCCCTCTTTCCTTACTAGTGGCTGGAACAATACACAATAATCACTTTCGCAATATCTCTGATACCCCACACAAGTACCCACACTGTTTGCACTTACCACCAGGGCTTTCCTCTGGCCTAGCCCTGGTGATCCCCTGTAAGACAAGGTTATACACACCAAATAACAGCAGTACAGTACTCTTGCACAAACTGGAACCACAGTCAGGGTAAATGCAAAAAAGAGTTAGATCTGATTTATTTAAGGGGCTTGAACAAGGGAGGAGAGTAATCAGGTTAATTTGCTTAAAGGCTCTATCAATCAAACAGTTATGCATGCACTTCAGGGTCCATAAACAGTCACACACTCTGGGTACCCAGATGGAGAATGCTGGGCTAGCCAGGAACATTGCGGCTGGTTGGGGCCCTGTGATGGAAAAAAACAACATGCACAACACACACTATTTGTAATCCAGAGCCAGAAAGCTCAGTTCATGAAAAGAAAACAACAAGACAATCAGATGACACACTTTTAGATTAATTAGGCTATTGTTGCAGGGAGCTACACTGATGATTACTCATGATACCCAAGACTGGACCCAGGCTGGACAGAAATCAAGACAGCAGGTGGTTAATTTGGAGTGCCAGAAGAAGCAGGGCCCACACGATTCACTGAGGCATCATTCCTTTTTAAGTGTGGAGCAGGGGGCTGATCCCCAGGCAGGTCTCTCGTCGGTGGCTTTCTCTGTGCAGTGGGGTAGTCTGGAAAGGCCAGCGTGGCATGGCCCAGGTCGAATGGAGATGAACGCGGATTCAGTCCGATTAGGCTGGATAAAGCTTCCAGCAAGAAGGACACAGTTCACACAGTGGGGAACCAAGTCATGACCTACTTTCAATACACAGCACATTCACATGTAAGGAAATTCTACTATACTAGGCAAACCGGTCTCCGGTCACGATCGCAAAGTCTCTGCACAAACCGGGGATTCAAAAGCAGCTGGAAATCCTGACAGGCCAATCACATTCAGCAAATCTTCAGTCTTCTTCAGGTTAAAGCCTGGTCACAGTCCAGTGGCTTAAATAGTTCTCACAACTCGGATTCAGTCTGAATAAACTCTAATTTCCCTCTGAGGGACAGCAGGCAGACAGGTAGGCCAAAACTCAGCCCTTTTACAGTTCTCCCATGCAAAACTACACAGAACTGCTGCTCAAAAATCACTTGTGCTGTTACTTCTTCACTTCTCAGCTCAAAACTGAAACTAGCTGCAGCAGCCTGGGAAATTCCCCAAGATCCAAAAGGTTCGGTTGGCTGATCCTCCTGTCAGTCACAACAAAGGCTCCCCCTTCAGGTGCAAAAAGGCTCAAAAAGCCCAAAACTACAATTCCTACAGATTTTGACTCCAGACAGCTCCTGTAGTCCAGCTCCATTTTAGGTCCCACCAGTACTGACTGGTCCAATTCGCAGTCCAGGACCAAGATAGTGGAGATAAACAAAACAGTCCTTGCTGCAAAGAAGACAGGTTAGACAAACTACATTATCATTACCATTCTAAATGATTTTCAGCAAATAGTTACATTTTTCAACAGAGCTCCCTCTCAGATTACTTATGACTGCAATCCAGGCAACTCTTAAAGAGACAGTACACAGAGGATATACAGGCACTCTCTGGAAATCACATTTAAACTGCTAAAATGCAGGACACCAGCTTGGCAGTGAGCATTTAGGGAAGCTTAAGGAAGACTTTTTGGGAACCCCCACTTGTAGGGGGGTTACACCCTTCCCCGCCTGGAGAAAACTTGGTGTCTGCGTCAAGTCTGTACCATCATGCATCAGTTAACATAAACTTATTACTTTACTATACATATTCACTACATTTCCCAATACTTTGTCCATCCTGACAATACAGTAGGCATATTTCACACAAGTCAGTTGAACATTACTATACTAAATCAGGTAATAACTTCTTGTACCTTGAACAATGCAAGAGGGGGGGCCCTTCCCTATCAGCTAACTTGGGGCTGAATGGGGCAGGGGCACCATGGTGAAAGGGCAGAACAAGTAACCTGGAATGGGCCATCAAGCTCAATTTGGACAGCTAGCTTGGTGAAACATAAACACCTTTGTGAACTACATGGAGAGGCAAGTCCACAGGCCTCTAGGGAGAATAATAACTGAGGCATACTACTGGCTTGACAGCTTGGCCAGCCTTTCTGAGGGGAACAACTACAGTCTCTGTACTCTCAGCACTGGTCTGGGGACTCTCGTCACTTGTGAGGGGTGCCTCTGCCCTGGGTGGGAACATCCAAACTTGGGGCACTGTTGGCTCCTTGCTCTGCAGCTCTGTTTCTACAACACTTGACTCACTTTGTGAAGGCTCAGGCACAATCAAGCTTTGATGCACTGATGGGGGGTGGTCAGCACTCTCGTAGTGTTCTTCAAGTTCTGCTAGGTCACCAGAAAGATTCAAACCCTCAGCCCCTTCTTCAGGCAAATCATACAGTTCCACAATACACAGAGACTCAACATCTTCAGACGTGATACTTTGCACTTCACTTTCTGAGAGCATTGGCTCCAAGGACAAAGCTGAGGGGTAAGGCAGTCCAGAAGGCTCAGCTTCATCCCCACAATTTATCAGGGGGTTACCTGGAAACAGCTGAGTCAGTTCATAAGAGACGTAATAGGCATGGTCATATTCACTTTCGTCAGAAGTGGACTGACAGTCACTATCATTCTGGGCCTGCTGTGGAGGAAACCTTAAATCTATGGCCACTGGGGTAGGTTGATTCTGTCTCCTTCTTGCAGCAGCACGAGTCACCAGCCCAGGGGACTCAATTTCTGGGGATTCAGCCTCAATCATGACTTGGCCGATAGGTAGCAAGTGGTTACAGTGCATGGTCTTGACAGCTTTGGAGTTGTTCTCTGGGCACACCTTGTACACAGGTAAATGATCCAACTTTCCAACTACTACATGGAGAAAATGGTGCCCCGATCAGCAATTTTGTGTTAACCAAGCAGTCCCAAATTGCGTAACAACACACGGTCTCCAGGTCGAAGCTCTTGAGCCTTTACTTTTTTATCATGCCTGTCTTTGTTGGCTAGATTTCTCTTGGCGGCCATTGTCTGGGCCAGTTGATAGGCATGGTTCAATTGAGCTTTCAGTTTTTGTACATATTGCAACTAGTTTTCGTCTCGGACCCCATCTGGAGAGAACCCAAAACAGACATCAACTGGCAGCGGGGCCTCTCTCCCGAACATGAGGTGGTAGGGGGAGAACCCAGTAGCATCATTTTTCATGCAATTGTATGCGTATACCAAGGTGCTAAACTGTTGGCTCCATTTATGCTTGTCTTTTGGGTGGAGGGTGCCCAGCACGTCTAGAAGGGTGCAGTTAAAACATTCTGGTTGAGGGTCTCCCTGCGGATGATAGGGGGTGGTTCTTGACTTTCGCACCCCCATAGAGAGAGCATTTCTTTGATTAGCCAACTCTCAAAGTCTCTGCCTTGATCAGAATGAATCCACTGGGGGGCACCATAGTAGACGAAGACATTTTCCACTAGCACCTTGGCCACCGTAGATGGCTTTTGATCTTTGGTGGGAAAAGCTTGTGCATACCATGTGAAATGATCCCTAACCACTAACACATTGCCAATGTTCCGCTGATCAGGTTCTAAACACAAGAAGTCTATGCAGACTAGTTCCATGGGGTCACTGTTAGTAATATTAACAAGGGGGAAGCCCCCTGAGGCATGGCTTTTCTTTGCAGGCAGCGACTACAAGTCTTTACATGGTGCTCAACATCAGTAGAAGCGAGATCGTACCAGGTCAAGGGTTCTGTCAGTACCGAGGTGCCCCATGTGACTGTGGAGGGACCTCAGTACCAAATCTTCAAAGGCCGTTGGCAGGACCAGTTGTTGCTTGTCTACTTTGCACTATGATCTACTGTCTCTCTATACAACAACTGACTGAGCAACTTCAGTCTGGGGTCTTCTTTAAACAAAGCAGTTTGCAAGTCAGTGGAACACAACTCAGACACATTTTTCCCCGCACGCAGGGCATCAACTGCTGGCTGAATCATAGGATCTTGGGATTGAGCCCACTGAATGCTATCATTGTCAAACTGAGGTAGTGCAGTAATATCTAGAGCACAGAAGTGGCAATAAGTAGCTGGTATGCAGGTGTCAGAAGGGCCCAAGCAATCTACTAAACAGTCCACTGTGTCCACAGACATCTGTTCATCTCTATCAAACGTTTGGCACGATGCTCGAATGTCAAGTTCAGACAACCTGACCCAATCACTCTTGGATGTGGGCCTTCGTGATAGGGCATCAGCATCAATATGGTTTAGGCCCGGTCTGTATTCGACAGCATAATCATAGGTTGATAATGCAGAAAGCCACCGGTGCCCAGTGGCATCTAACTTAGCTGAAGTCTGTACATAGGCCAAAGGGTTATTGTCTGTCTTCACCAGTATCTTTGCCCCATGGAGGTATTCATGAAACTGGTCAATGATGGCCCATTTTAGCACAAGGAACTCTAACTTATGCACAGGGTAAGGTTCAAGAGTGGGCGATTCACCTTGGAATAGTTTTTTATAAATCTGCAGTAGTAGCCACAGAACCCCAGGAAACGTAGTTCTTTCAGATTGTGGGGCTGGGGCCAAGTAGTCAGTGCTTCAACCTTACTGGGATCAGTCTCTATCCCATTTGTAGATACTATGTGCCCCACATACTTCACGGAGGTTTGGAAAAACTGGCACTTGTCAATGGACAGCTTGAGCCCGAAGTCTTCCAGTCAGTCTAGGACTTAAAACAGTCAGTTCTCATGCTCCTCTAAGGTGCTCCCAAACACAATGACATTGTCCAAGTACACCAGGCATTCCTGCAAATTGATATCTCCAACCGCACGTTCCATCAGTCACTGAAAGGTGGTGGGGCACCCAATATACCCTGTGGCATCCTCAGAAACTCGTAGAACCCCAATGGACAGACGAAGGCTGTTTTCTCATGGTCTCCTGGGGCCATCAGGATCTGGTAGTATCTGCTGCGAAGATCCAACACCGAGAACCATTTGCTCCCATTCCAGGGCATCTTGTATACAGGGCATAGTGTATTGGTCTAGGATGGTCCGCCGTTTCAGGGTTCGATAATGAACACACATTCTCACAGACCCATTCTTCTTATGCACAACCACAATGGGAGAGGTGTATGTGCTCCTGGATTCTTGTATCACGCCAGCAGCGAGCATTTCCTGCAGGTGTCTTCTCACATCATCTATGTCTGCTGGGGCTAGGCGTCAGGACGTCTCTCAAAATGGCCATTCATCGTGCAGGCATATGTGATGCTCTGCACCCTGGATACATCCCACATCCCAGTTCTTCAATGAAAACACTTGGTCTCTCTGGGCAAGACTCTTTCTAATTCAAGCCCTCCATTCAGCTGGCAACGGGGAGTCCCCAAAGTCAAACAAGTCTGGGGTCACTCTCTCCTTCTCACCAGTGTGCTTGTTGCTGGGTGATATTGCAGTGTCTGCACAGTGTACCATAGCTATGGTGCACCCTCTGTTCTCACGGAACTCCCGATCTGACACATTGTGAATCTGGACCATCACTCATCGTGTATAGGTATGGGCATGAGCAGGCAAGATACTGGGCTTGACCAATAATCCTTCTGGCAATTTCCCATCGCCTGGTGCATCCAACATCAGTATTTTGTTCTTGACATCTTTCTGGAGGCGGACCTCCCCTTGAATGGTACATTGGGCGTTAGGGGCCAGTACCATTGAATCAGGATCCTTCTTCCACACGATCCCCACCAGTTCTTTCTGGTCTACTTCCTAGGGTTTCTGTTGCAAATTACAGGCCCTCTTGATCAGAGCTGGAATTCTCAGGGCCCTCTCAGTCCGTCCCCCTTGTTTCTCGTGACAGAGTTGCGCCAGTCTCCCAAACATATGGCCATTTGTCCCAATTAACAGGGGGACCCCATCATACAGTCCAGTGGGGAGACACTAGGGCCAATGTTTCTTCTTGCTGCTCTACACCCATTACAGTTGCAGGAAAAGACAACCAGAGGTGGACATAACCTAGGTTGGGATAAGACTTGTCACTCAGGCCCCACACATGTAGGCCTTCCAGGGACTGCAAAGGCACATCAGATAAGTGTTTGTCATACCAGTCCTGGAATACAATAGTCACTTGCTACCCACTGTCAAGCACAGCCCAAGTATGAATACCATTCACAGTCACCATAGTCTCCATTGAAGGGCCCACTGTTTTGGACCAGTCTGAAGAGGCAGTAGCAGAGGCCAGGACAGACAATTTAGCCTCAAAGAAATTTGAGTTAGGGTTTCTTGAACCCTCACTGCAGTCATTCCGGGCACCCCTTGGCCACTGATTTGCTTTTTGGAGCTTCCCTTGTAGTCCATTTACGTCTCTTTCTAAGTCCTTCTGAGACCGGCATTCTCTTTTCATATGGCCATCCTTTCCACAGTTGTGACAAATGATAGACTCCTGGGTCATCCTGGGAAAGAACATTGTATAAGGAACTAAAGTAGCAGTAAGAGATTGGGGTCTAGTATCTGCTTGCAATGGTGAGAGAGTGGTGCAACTTGTCTTAGCAGTTCCTTTAGAGTGGCAGTCAATCAAGTGATCTCAGCCTTGGAGCCACCCTCAATAGCAGATGCCTGAGGGTGCACCCTCACCCCCATGGCAGTCACATCCTGAAAGGGACCAGAATCTTGTTCCATGGGTGAAACCCTTGCAGGGGCACCCATCTGCAACTCTCGGACTTCCTTTAGTAGCTCGTCTTTCCAATGTTGGGCCCAGGGCGGGAAGTCCTTTGCATTCTCAGAGTGCTCGTTAAGTGTCGACTTTTACCCCTGAGCCTCACTTGGCTGATCATTCTCGGTCACTTGCACAGCAGCAGCAGATATGGGTGCAATTCCCCCACAGGGTCACCTTTGCTCAACCCCCCAAATTTCTTTCATTAGCTCATCATAGGAGGAGGGGCGATTCCAGTCGGGTGGCAAGGCGCAACTCAAGTAGTAACAATTCTGAAATGGAGCAGACTTAAGGATCTGGCCCAGCAAAGTTCAATCTAATTCATTTGACGGCAAACTACCCTTTCTGAGGCACTCTTGTAGCAGCTTTTCAAGCCGAGATATATACAGACAATGGCTCCCCTGGGTACTGCTGAGCATTTCTTACTCTCCACCAAAGATCCTCATCTGAATCTAGGCTCCCATACACATTTTCCAATGCATCAAGATAGTCCTGTGCAGTTGCTTCAGGGTTACTGGCCCGCTTGGCATGGATGGTAGCCAGGGCAGGACCTCAGAGGATCTCACTCAACCTCTTTCATTTCTCTGCTTCTGAGCATTGCCATTCAAGTACAAGGGGGCAACATAGTCTATCCAGGTCTCCCAGTCATCCTCCCCCGGGTGTGAGGAGGGTGCCCGAGAAGATGCTCAGCCTTCAGTAGGAGTCATGACTAATGGCAAGTACAGATATAGGGGCCAGCATTGGCACAGGCACAGAAGGTGGGGCAGTAACAGGTGCTGTAGTGGGAGGGGGTGTTGGGGAAGGAACACCCCCAGGTGGCAGGAATAGTTTCTTAAAGTCCTCTATGGTTTTCCCTTCCTCCAGCAACAACTTAGCAAATTTCTCCTCAAAAGTCTCAGATAATGGTGGGAGCTCATCCTCCCCGGGGTCTTTACTGGCTTTTGTTATCACTCTCCAGGCTGCTGGAACCCCTTCTGGGGCAATAGTATGTGGCACTTTAGAGCTGTCCATGAGGTCACTACACTCTACTAAGGCTATGAAAGTTGGGGTGATCAAATCAGCCTGTTGACCCACCACCACAGGGTTTTTTAAACATTCAACTTTGGAAAGTGCTCCCTCTACAGTGTCTTTACTCATACCCAGGGGAATATCAAGTATAAGTAGAGCATTTTGGGGGTCGAACTCCTGCCCAGGACACCACCCCACCAATTGGTGTACAGCCATTTCTACTGGGTTAGCCATTAATCTTTAACAATAATTCATAATCTTTAGTCACTAGAAGGCACAAAATCCCAGGGTGAGCCTCCAAAATGTAACCCATAGGTGGCGGTATCCCAAGGGCTACTACCCCTGCCTGCTTGGCTAGTAGCAGGTTAAAGGGCCTGAGTTCTGAAACGGGTGCCTCCACCCAGAGGTCAGGGTTGGTAGTGGTCAAGCTAACCTGGGCACAGCCCTCTAGGACACTGTAACCCCCCTCTTTCCTTACTAGTGGCTGGAACAATACACAATAATCACTTTCACAATACCCTGATACACCACACAAGTACCCACACTGTTTGCACTTACCACCAGGGCTTTCCTCTGGCCGGCCCTGGGGACCCCCTGTAAAACAAGGTTATACACAGCAAATAACAGCAGTACAGTACTCTTGCACAACCTGGAACCACAGTCAGGGTATATGCAAAAAAGAGTTAGATCTGATTTATTTAAGGGGCTTGAACAAGGGAGGGGCGTAATCAGGCTAATTTGCTTAAAGGCTGTATCAGTCAAACAGTTATGCATGCACTTCAGGATCCATAAACAGTCACACACTCTGGGTACCCAGATGGAGAATGGTGGGCTAGCCAGGAACATTGCAGCTGGCTGGGGCCCTGTGATGGAAGCAAACAACATGCACAACACACGCTATTTGTAATCCGGAGCCAGAGGGCTCAGTTCATGAAAAGAAAACAACAAGACAATTAGATGACGCACTTTTAGATTAGACTGTTGTTGCAGGGAGCTACCCTGATGATTACTCACGATACCCAAGACTGGACACAGCCTGGACAAAAATTGAGTCAGCAGGTGGTTAATCTGGAGTGCCAGGAGAAGCAGGGCCCACACGATTCACTGAGGAATCATTCCTGTTCAAGCATGGAGCATGGGTTTGATCCCCAGGCAGGTCTCTCATCGGTGGCTTTCTCTGTGCAGTGGGGTAGTCTGGAAAGGCCAGCGTGGCATGGCCCAGATTGAATGGAGATGAACGCAGATTTAGTCCAATTAGGCTGGATAAAGCTTACAGTAAGCAGAACACAGTTCACACAGTGGAGAACCAAATCACGACCCACTTTCAATACAAAGCACATTTACATGTAAGGAAATTCTTCTATGCCAGGCAAACCGCTCTCCGGTCATGATCGCAAAGTCTCTGCACAAACCAGGGATTCAAAAGCAGCTGGAAATCCTGACAGACCGATCGCATTCAGCAAATCTTTGGTCTTCTTCAGGTTAAAGCCTGGTCACAGACCAGTGGCTTAAATAGTCCTCACAACTTGGATTCAGTCCAAATAAACTCTAGTTTCCCTCTCAGCGACAGCAGGCAGACAAGCAGGCCAAAACTCAGCCCTTTCACAGTTCTCCCATGCAAAACTACACAGAACAGCTGCTCAAAAATCACTTGAGCTGTTACTTCTTCACTTCTGAGCTCAAAACTGAAACTAGCTGCAGCAGCCTGGGAAATTCCCCAAGATCCGAAAGGTTTGGTTGGCTGATCCTCCTGTCAGTCACAACAAAGGTTACCCCTTCAGGTGCAAAAAGGTGAAAAAGCCCAAAACTACAATTCCTACAGTTTTTGACTCCAGACAGCTCCTGTAGTCCGGCTCTATTTTAGGTCCCACCAGTACTGATTGGTCCAATTCGCAGTCCAGGACCAAGATAGTGGAGATAAACAAAACAGTCTTTGCTGCAAAGAAGGCAGGTTAGACAAACTAAATTATCACTCTAAATGATTTTCAGCAAATACTTACATCTTTCAACAGAGCTCCCTCTCAGATTACTTATGACTGCAAGCCAGGCAGCTCTTAAAGAGACAGTACACAGAGGCTATACAGGCACTCTCTGGCAATCACATTTAAACTGCTAAAATGCAGGACACTAGCCTGGCATTGAGCATTTAGGCAAGCTCGAGGAAGACTTTTCGGGAACCCCCATTTGTGGGGCGGGTTACACTACTGACATTGCAGAGGGGCTGCCTGGAACTGACTGTTTGCAGATGACACCAAGACCTATAACAGGGTGGATACTCCGAATGGGGTAGAGAACATGAGAAAGGAACTAGACAGGCTTCAGAAATGGTCTAAGGAGTGGCACCTGAGGTTTAATCAAAGACTGCAAAGTTATGCACCTGGGCCATAGAAACCCTGGGGAGAGCTACAGGATGGGAGGGGCATTGCTGGCAGTCACCAAGAAACAAAGGGACCTGAGAGTTATTATTTCAGATTACCAGTGTAACACCGCTACAAATGGAGGTTCCCAAAAAAGTCTTCCTTGAGCTCGTCTAAATGCTCATTGCCAGGCTGGAGTCCTGCGTTTTTGCAGTTTAAATGTGATTGCCAGAGAGTGCCTATATAGCCTCTGTGTACTGTCTCTTTAAGAGCTGCCTGGATTGTAGTCATAATCTAAAAGGGAGCTCTGTTAGAAGATGTGCTTGTTTGCTGATCATTTGTTAGAGTAGTAATAGTATTGCAGTTTGTTCTTATCTGCCTTCTTTGCAGCATGGACAGTTCTGTTTGTTTCCATCATCTTGATCCTGGACTGCTGAAATGGGCCAATCAGTACATTTGGGACTCTAAAATGGAGCCTGCCTACAGGGGCTTGGTGGGGTCAAAACTTGTAGGAATTGTAGTTTTTGCATTTTGGCGCCTAAAATAACTTGGAGGGGGAGCCCTTGTTGTGATTGACAGACAGATCAGTCGACCAAACCTTTTTGATTTTGGGGAAGTCGCAAACTGCTTACAATTTCAGTTAGATCTAAGTTGGGAAGTGAAGAAGTAACAGCTCAAGGTAGTTCGAGTAGCAATCCATAGTTGATTTGCATGGGAGAACTGTGGAAAGGCCTGAGTTTTGGCCTGCATGCTTGCCTGCTGTCCCTGAGAGGGAACTTGTGCCTTTTTCGGACTGAATCCGAACTTGGAGAGCGAAGTGAGCTACTGAATTGTGACCAGGCTCCTACCTGAAGAACAAAGATTTGTGGAATGTGTTCGGCCTGTCTGGACCTCCAGCCACCTCTGAACTCCCACATTGTGCAGAGACTCTGTAATTGTAACCAGAGAGCCTTTTACCTGGTACAGTGGAATTTCCTTACATGTGAATGTGTTGTGTGCTTATAGTGGGTTGTGATTTGGTTCCCCACTGTGGTTTGAATTGTGTTCTGCTTGCTGGAAGCTGCATTAGAATTTCCTTATGTGTAATGTGCTGTGTGCTGCTAGTGGGTCACAATTTGGTTCCCCACTGTGGTTTGAACTGTATTCTGCTTGCTGGAAGCTGCATCCAGCCCCACGGACTGAATCAAAAATCATCTCCATTGGGCCTGGGCCTTGCCACACTGGCCCAGCCTGACTACCCACTGCACAGAGAAAGCCATCGATGAGAGACCTGCCTGGGGATCAGCCGCCTGCTCAACACTTGAACAGGAACAACACCTCAGTGATTCGTGTGGGCCTCGCTTCTCCAGGCACTTCAGCTCAATCACCTGCAGTTTCGATTTCGTCCTGCCCGTGTCCAGTATTGGGTATCGTGAGTAAACATCAGGGTAGCTCCCTGCAACAACAGCTAAATCCAAAGTGTTGTCATCTGATTGTCTGGTTGATTTTACTTTCATGAACTGAGCCCTCTGGCTCTGGATTACAAATAGTGTGTGTTGTACATGTTGCTTTCTTCCATCACACGGTCCCAACCAGCTGCAAAGTTCCTGGCTAGCTCATCGTCTCCCTGGGTACCCAGAGGTGTGACTGTGTGGGGACTTGAATCGCATGCATAATTGATTGATTATTATAGCCTTTAAGCCAATCAACCTGATTATGTCCTTTCCTTGTTCAAGTCCCCTGAATAAATCCCACAGCTTCCACTTGCATACTGTGTGACCCTGAGCAAGTCACTTAACCTCCTTGTGCTCCCAGGTCGCTCCTGTAAAAAGGCTTTCAGCTTAGTGTGCTATACCTGGTTAAACAACTAAATAAAAAAAAATAAAAAAAATCAGATCTGACTTTTTCTGCATTTAACCTGACTGTGGTTCCAGTTTGTTCCAAGAGTGCTGTACTGTTGCTATTTGCTGTGTATAATCATGTTTTACAGGGGGTCCCCAGGGTCGAGCCTGAGGAACCTGCCCTGGTGGTAAGTGCAAACAGTATGGGTACTTGTATGGTGTACAAGGGGTTCTGTGAAAGTGATTATCGTATATTGCTCAGGCCACTAGAAGGGAAAGCGGGGGGTTACAGTGTCCCGGAGGGCTGTGCCCAGGTTAGTTTGACCACTACCAAGCCTGATCTTCGGGTGGAGGCACCCGTTGCAGAACCTAGGCCCCTTAACCTGCTAGTAGCCAAGCAGGCAGGGTTAGTAGCCCGTGGGATAGCACCACCTAGGGGTTACATCTTGGAAACTCACCACTGGGATTTTGTGCCTTCTAGTGGCCAAAAATTAGGAATTATTGTTAAAGATTAATGGCTACCCCAGTAGAAATGGCTGTACACCAGTTGGTGGGGTGGTGTACTGGGTAGGAGATGGACCCCCAAAATGCTCTGCTTATACTGGATATTCCCCTGGGTACCAGTAAAGACACTGTAGAGTGAGCACTCTCCAAAGTTGAATGTTTAAAAACCCTGTGATGGTGGGTCGACAGGCTGATTTGATCACCCAAACTTTCATAGCCTTGGTAGAGTGTAGTGACCTTGTGGACAGCTCTAAAGTGTCATAGACTATTGCCTCAGAAGGGGTCCTAGCCACCTGGAGAGTGATAACAAAAGACAGTAAAGACCCTGGGGAGGATGAGTTCCCACCATTATCTGAGACTTTTGAGGAGAAAGTTGTTAAGTTTGTTGCTGGAGGAAGGGAAAACCATAGAGCACTTTAAGAAACTGTTCCTGCCACCTAGGGGTGTTCTTTCGCCAACACCCCCTCCCACTCCAGTACCTGTTATTGCCCCATCTTCTGTGCCCGTGCCAATGCTGGTCCCTATACCTGTAAACACTATTAGTCACAACTCCTACCGAAGGCTGAGAATCTTCTTAGGCATCCCCCCCCGGGGAGGATGACTGGGAGACCTGGATCAACTATGTTGCCCCCTTGGTACCCGAGTAGCAGTGTGCATAGGCTGAGAAGCAGAAAGAATCATAGAAAGTTTGAGGGGCCCCGGCTTTGAAGCCATTACATTTTTGAGGTCCACAAACCCTGATGCATCTGCTCAGAAGTACCCATTTGTACTTGAAGGCAATTTTGGGAGCATTGAGTCAGGGGAGACTTTGATGTGGCAATTCTAAGGTACCAAACAATGGAATGGGGAAAGTTTGTCTGCATATGTTACTCTCCTAGAAAGAGCTCTGCAGAAAGCTTACCAGAAAGGTAGGGTAGCTGCTAGTGACTTGAACCCTGTGAGATTGGGGCACATACTGCAACATGCCAAGCATTCTAAACTGCAGATGATCCAGTTAAGGCTCCAGGATAGGAGAGCTAACCCACCTGACTACTGTGACTTGATAAAAGAACTCCAGGAGGTAGAAGGTGAAGAGGGAGATTGTAATTTTGGTGTGAGTGCAGCCCAAGTGATCATGACACAGGAAGGCCCTTCCAAAATAGAGACGACTAAGGGTGTCCCGCCATGGGCTAAACAGTGGAGGGAGGAGTTGCTGAAGGAAAAGTACAACTGGGTGCGTTCACTGAGGTATGCCCTGCTGACAGAGACCCTGGCCCCTGTCAGGACGTGACTGTTATGGGGGTGGGGGTGAACCCTCAGGCATCCTCTACTGAGGGTGGCTTCTCAGCTGAGCTCAAGGAATTGACTGCCACCCTAAAGGAACTTTTGAGACATGGTACACTACCCACAGAAGTCAGATCACAATCTCCCATTGATGCTTCAGCATCCCCTGCTATGTTTTCCCCAAAGATGCCCCGAGAGCGTGTCATTTGTCACAACTAGGGCAAGGATGGCCATATGAAGAGGGAATGCCAGTCTCAGAAGGACTTAGGGAAAGTGGTGAACCAGCTTCAAGGAGAGCTTCGGAAAATGAGTCAGTGGTCAAGGGGTGCACAAAATGACTGCAGTAAAGGCTTTGACCATCCTAACTCAAACCCCTCTGTGGCTAAACCATCTGTCCAGGCCCCTGTTGTTGTCCCTCCAGACTGGTCCAAGATAGTGGGCCCTTCAATGGAGACTAATGTGGCTGTGAATGGTATTGAATGGTAATGTAATGGGGCTGTGCTTGACAGTGGGTCGCAAGTGACCGTTGTGTTTCAGGACTGGTATGACAAACACTTATCTGATGTGCCCTTACAGTCCCTGGAAGGCCTACATGTGTGGGGGCTGAGCGACAAGTCTTATCCATATCTAGGATATGCCAGCCTCTGGTTGTCTTTTCCTGCAACTGGCACTGGTGTAGAGGAGCAAGTACAGACACTGGCCCTAGTGTGTCCCCCACCAGACTGTATGATAGGGTTCCCTTGTTAACTGGAACAAACGCCCACATGTTTGGGAGACTAGCACAACTCTGCCATGAGAAACAAGGGCAGCTGACTGGATGGGCCCAAAGAATTCCAGCCTTAGTAAGAAGGGCTTATGGCTGGCAACAGAGACCCGATGAAGTGGACCCAGATGAGCCAGTGGGGATAGTGTGGAAAAAGGAAACTGACTCCTTGGTATTGGCCCCCAATGCCCAGTGCACAATCCATGGAGAAGTTTGCCTAAAGAGAAATGTAAAGAACAAAATAATAGTTTTGTTTGCACCAGAAGATGGAAAGTTTCCAGAGGGATTATTGGTCAAACCCAGCATCTTGCCTGCTCATGCCCACACCTATGCATGAAAAGTGATGGTCCAGATTCAGAATGTATCAGATCAGGAGATTCGGGTTAACAGAGGGTGCACCCTAGCTACAGTACACTGTGCTGCCACTGCCGTATTGCCCAGCAACAAGTGCTCTGGTGAGAAGGAGAGAGAGACCCCGGACTTATTTAACTTTTGTGACTCCCCATTGCCAGCTGAATGGAAGGCTAGAATTAGCAAGAAACTCACTCAGAGAGACCAAGTGTTTTCATTAAAAGAATGGGACATGGGGTGTGTCCAGGGTGCAGAGCTTCACATACACCTGCATGATGACCAGCCATTTCGAGACAGATCCCAACGCCTCACCCCAGCGAACATAAATGATGTTAGGAGGCACCTGCAGGATATGCTCGCTGTGGGTGTGATACAAGAATCAAGGAGCCCATATGCCTCTCCCATTGTAGTTGTGCATAAGAAGAATGGATCAGTAAGGATGTGTGTTGATTATCGAACCCTGAACTGGCAGACCATCCCCAATCAATACACCATGCCCCGTATACAAGATGCCCCGCACTGTTTGAATGGGAGCTAATGGTTTTCAGTATCGGATCTTTGCAGCAGATACTACCAGATCCCAATGGCCCTGGAGGACCATGAGAAAACAGCCTTCATCTGTCCTTTGGGGTTCTACGAATTCCTGAGAATGCCACAGAGGATTTCAGGCACCCCGGCCACCTGTCAGAGACTGATAGAACATGTGGTTGGAGATATGAACTTGCTGGAATGTCTAGTGTACCTAGACAATGGTACTGTGTTTGGGAGCACATTAGAGGAGCATGAGACCCAGCTGTTTAAAGTCCTAGACCGACTGGAAGACTTCGGCCTCAAGCTGTCCATTGACAAGTGCCAGTTTTTTCAAACCTCCGTGAAGTATGTGGGGTACATGGCATCTCCAGTAAGATTGAATGACTGACTTCTTGGCCCCAGCCCCATAATTTGAAAGAACTACAACATTTCCTGGGGTTCTGTGGCCACTACCACAGGTTCATAAAAGACTATTCAAAGGTGATTCGCCCGATCTTGAATCTTACCCAGGGTTACCCTCCTACCAACCATAAATATAAAAAAGGGGCCGTCAAAGAACCAGAGAAAGTGTACTTCCGCATAGGTGAACTTTTTGCGCCCCGCTGGACACCCGAATGTGAAGCAGCCTTTAACGAAGTCATATACCAGCTCACCCATGCCCCCATCCTTGCCTATGCTGATCTCACCAAGCCCTATGTGCTGCATAAGGATGCCAGTCTGCAGGGTCTAGGAGCTGTGCTGTATCCAGCCCATGAAGATGGTTTGAGACAAGTGGCCTTCGCCACTAGGAGCTTGACCCTGTCAGAGCGAAACTACCCTGTGCACAGGCTGGAGTTCCTTGTGCTAAAATGGGCCATCGTCGATCAGTTTCATGAATACCTCTATGGGGCAAAGATATTGGTGAAGACTGACAATATCCTGTTAACCTATGTACAGACTTCATCTAAGTTAGATGCCACTGGGCACCGGTGGCTTTCCGCCTTATCAACCTATTATTATGCTGTTGAATACAGGCCAGGACTGAACCATTTTGATGCTGATGCCTTGTCACGAAGGCCAGTTTCCAAGAGTGATTGGGTCCAGCTGTCTGAACCTACATCCGAGCTTTGTGCCAAAAGTTTGACCAAGATGAACAGATGTCTGCGGACACAGTGGACTGTTCAGTTGACTGCTTGGACCCTCCTGATACCTGCATACTGGCTGCCTATTGCCACTTTTCTGCTCTAGATAATAGTGCACTACCTCAATTTGACAATGACAGCATTCAATGGGCTCAATTCCAAGATCCTGTGATTCAACCTGCACTTCATGCCCTACATGCGGGGAAAGATGTGTCCAAGTTGCATTCCCCTGACTTGCGAACTGCTCTAATGCTTAAAGAAGGCCCCAGGTTGAAGCTGCTCAATCAGTTGTTGTACAGAGAGACAGTGGATCATGGCGGTCAAGTAGACAGGCAGCAGTTGGTCCTGCCTACGGCCTTTAAAGATTTGATACTTACTTCCCTCCACAATCACATGGGGTACCTAGGTATTGACAGAACTCTCGACTTATTACGATCTTGATTCTACTGGCCCAAGACGGGGGCCGATAAGGAACACCATGTAAAGACCTTCACTCATTGCCTGCAATGGAAAGCCCTGTCTCAGAGAGCTGCCCCCCTTGTCACTATTACTACCAGCACCCCCATGGAACTGGTCTGCATAGGCATCTTGTGTTTAGAACCTGATCAGGGTAATATTGGCAATGTGTTAGTGGTTAAGGATCATTTCACATAATATGCATGAGCTTTTCCAACTAAAGATCAAAAGGCCTCTACCGTGGGCAAGGTGCTAGTGGAAAATGTCTTCATCCACTATGAGGCCCCTCAGCTGATCCACTCTGACCAAGGCAGAGATTTTGAAAGTGGGCTAATCAAAGAAATGCTCTCTCTCTATAGGGGGTGTGGAAGTCAAGAACCACCCCTTATCACCCACAGGGGAACCCTCAACCAGAACATTTTAACCGCACCCTTCTAGACATGCTAGGCACCCTCCATCCCAAAGACAAGCCTAAGTGGAGCCAGCAGATTAGCACCTTGGTCCACGCATGCAATTGCACAAAAAATGATGCTACTGGGTTCTCCCGCTGCCACCTCATGTTCGGGAGGGAGGTCTAACTGCCCGTTGATGTCTGCTTTGGGGGTCTCTCCAGATGGGGTCCGAGCCGAAAATTACCTACAGTATGTACAGAAACTGAAAGCTCAATTGAACCATGCCTCTCACCAACAAAGAGAGGCATGATAAAAAAGTAAAGGCTCAAGAGCTCCGGCCTGGAGACCGTGTGTTGTTACACAATTTGGGACTGAATGGCAAACACAAAATTGCTGATAGGTGGCACCATCTTCCCCATGTAGTAGTTGGAAAGTTGAATGATTTACAAGTGTACAAGGTGCGCCCAGAGAATAACTACAAAGCTGTCAAGACCATGCACCATAACCACTTGGTACTTATTGACCAAGTCATAATTGAGACTGAACCATCAGAGATTGACTCCCCTGGGCCGGTGACTCGAGCTGCTGCAAAAAAGAGACAGAGTCAACCTACCCCAGTAGTTACAGATGTAAGGTTTCCCCACAGCAGGCCCAGAATGATAGTGACTGTCAGTCCACCTCTGACGAAAGTGAGTGTGACAACGCCTATAACCCCTCCTATGAATTGAGTCAGCTGTTTCAAGGTAACCCTATAATCATCAGGGGATGAAGCTGGGCCTTCTGGACTGCCCACCCCAGCTTCATCCTTGGAGCCAATGCTACCTGAAAGTGAAGCGCAAACTATTATGTCTGAGGTTGTGGACTCTGTGTTTTGTGGAAATTGTGTGAATTGCCCGAAGAAGGGGCTGACAGTCTGAGTCTCTCTGGTGACACACCAGACCTTGAAGAACAATGTGAGAGTGTTAACAGTCCCCCCAGTGCCGCAAAGCCTAATGTGCCAGAGCCTCCTCAAAATGAGCAACCTGGGCCTCCATCAGAAGATAATGAGCAAAGTGTGGAAACAGAGCCTACAGAGCAAGGACCTGACAGTGTTCCAAGTTTGGACATTCCCATCCATGCAGAGGCACCTCTCACAAGTGATGAAAGCTCCAAAGTTAGTGCTGAAAGTACAGAGACTGTGGCCGCTCCCCCCAGAAAGACTGGCCGAGCTGTCAAGCCAGTGCTATGCTTTAGTTATGATTCCCCTGGGAGGCCAGTGGATTTACCTCTCAATGTGGTTCACAAAGGGGTTTATGTTTTGCCAAGCTCACTGCTCAAATTGAGCTTGACAGCCAACTCCAGGTTACTTTTTCTTCCCTCTCACCATGGTGCCCCTGCCTCATCCAGCCCCAAGTTAGCTGATAGGGAAGGGCCCCCTCTTACACTGTTTAATGTACAAGAAGTTATTAAATGAATCAGTATTACTTGTATGAAACATGCATAAGTACTGTCAATATGGATGTAGTAATGTGAAGTACATTGAAAGGTATAGTAATGTAACAAGCTAATGATATATATATATATACAATATATATATATATATATATGTTCGTTTATATTGCATTTTTATGTTGGCGCATTTGCGCAACCAACATCGTGGGACAGTGCCACTTTGGAGGCAGGGTCGCTGTTGGGCGATCGCAGGCACGCACCAGTAGGTGCGCCCCTCATTCCCCAATCAGCCTGCATGCCGGCACCACACCATGCATACATATATGGTGAGCACATCTACAAAGGTCCGGCTGCAATATGAGCAAAGCTCATACACAGCGGACTCTTCCTACATGCTCACCGACATTATGAGTATGGTCGGGCGAGCCGGGCAGCCACCCAACTGCTGCCGAATTTTGGGTGCCCAATCCCCTGTCGGTAACCCCTGCTTAGGTGTCGACGAGGGAGCCCACTCTCACGGCATAAACCCCTATTGTTGAATGCCGAGAGGGTGCCCAATCCCCTCGGCTTGTCCCCACTTTCTTTGTGTGCCGACGGGGTGCCCAATCCCCATGGCATTACTTCCTCCTTGTGTTGTGTGCCGACGAGGGCCCAACTTCTGTCGGCTACAGACACCCCTGTTAGGTGGCACGCTGGGAGCCCATGCCAGCTAAGCAAACCCCCTGCAAAAACTGTCTCATGCTGGCTATTTTTTGTTTGTTTTTTTTCCCTGTAAAATGAAAACGGTCCCTTGTAGTCCTTTATGCCCCCGCCCCCACCTGCACCCACCCTCTGGCGCACCCTGCCTCCCTCACCCCCACCCCTTACTTACCTGCGGAGTCCAGAGCGACGATCTTCGCCTAACGGAACACGTCTGCACTCTTCAAAGCTGACCATGAACTGAAGAAATGCCAGTAAGCTGTATAATGAAATGAATTGGGGTTTTTCAACTTTAATGCATATTTCAGGCATTTTTGCGAATTTTGGCCTCAACTTTTCAACATGGGGTTTTTGGGATCCCTTCTCATGAATTATTGCACAGTCATGGTGTTATTCAGTCCCAAAAGGTGATTTTGCAGTCACTGTTCGGAATCACCTTCGGACCGAGTAAAGAAATGTCAGTGCCACTGTTTATGAGGGGGATCTCAAAAGCAATAGCAACTGCGCAACGACACTCATGTTAGCACACTTGCAATATTTTCATGCCACATTCTTAACATTGGTATTTTACTACACCCTCTTGTGAACCGTACAGCTGTCATTTTTCACATCCTTGCCAAAATTTGTTTTCGCACTTCCGGCGCAGAATAGTACGGTCGCTGTGCGAAATCACTGTTTGGGACACATTATGAAAATGACAGTGACACTGTTCATGAACAGAGGCCCTAAAATGCCTGTGTTGAAAATTTGGTGACAATACTCCATAAAACGCCTGTGTTATGAGCGTGCGTTGCGCAGTTTGCACGCACGCTCTTAAGTTCGCAAACTTATATTTTCACTCCACATTTTCAGCAGTGCCATTGTTCTATGCCTCCTAATGAACAGTACAGCTGTCATTTTTCACATCCTGACCAAAATCTGTTTTCGCAGTTCCGGCGCACAATAGCGCGGTCGCTGTGGAAAGCCCGTGTTCAAGACACATTATGAAAATGGCAGTGATACTGTTCATTAGCAGATCGTGAAATGCCTATGTTGAAAATTTATGGACGAAAGCCAATAAAATTAGTGTTTTACAAGCGCGCGTTGCGCAGTTTGCATGCACGCTCATGACTTTGTGAATTTGTAATACTTTCACTTCAGCTGTTCCACCTTGGCATTTTCTATACCTCCTTATGAACAGTACAGCTGGCTGAAATGTGTTTTCGTACGTCCGGTGCAGAATTCTATGGTCACTGTGGGAAATCACTTTTCGGGACACTTTGAGGAAATGACAGTGACACTATTCATCAGCAGAGGTCCTAAAATGCCTATGTTGAAAATTTGGTGGCAAAAGTCCAGACAATGACTGTGTTGCAAGCATGCATTGTGCAGTTTTCATGCACCCTTGTGACTTCATCAATCTGCAATATTTTCATGCCACATTTTCACCACTGGCATTTGTGCACACCTCATTATCAACAGTCCAGCTGCCATTTTCCACAGCCTGCCCAAAACGCGTTTCCACAGCTCTGCCACACAGTGGCATACTCGCTGTGCAAAATCACCTTTTGGGGACACATTAACCAACTCACAGCACTATGCCTCTCCACCTCCGCCACTGCCAATGCCAGCACGACAACATTCGGCATTGACAAATGCTTGTTGATATTGTGATGGTACAGACTTGACGCAGACACCAAGTTTTCTCCAGGCAGGGAAGGGTGTAACCCCCCTACAAATGGGGGTTCCCAAAAAGTCTTCCTTGAGCTTGTCTAAATGCTCAATGCCAGGCTGGTGTCCTACGTTTTTGCAGTTTAAATATGATTGCCAGAGAGTTCCTATATAGCCTCTATGTACTGTCTCTTTAAGAGCTGCCTGGATTGCAGTCATAATTAATCTAAAAGGGAGTTCTGTCAGAAGATGTGCTTGTTTGCTGATCATTTGTTAGAGTAGTAATAATATTGCAGTTTGTTCTAACCTGCCTTCTTTGCAGTATAAACAGTTCTATTTGTTTCAATCATCTTGGTCTTGGACTGCTGAAATGGGCCAATCAGTACATTTGAGACTCTAAAATGGAGCCTGCCTACAGGGGCTTGGTGAGGTCAAAACTTGTCGGAATTGTAGTTTTTGCATTTTGGCGCCTGAAATAACCTGGAGGGGGGAGCCCTTGTTGTGATTTTTTTTTTCAACTTATTTTATCCTCCTGTGGCAGGTCCTCCCTCATCGTCCACCAGCCTACCGGACTCAGGGTCTTTCAGGGGCTTGTAGCACCATGTGCACCCAGCAGATCCCCAGAGCTGGTCTGGAGGTATCCTCAGCAGATCCCCACTTTTTCCTCCATTTTCTCTCATGGACCTACACCTGAGACCCCCGGAAGTGGTAGCGCATGCACATGGAGGTGCACATGCGCACCACAGCTCCAGATGGGGTCTCCTCCACCCTCCCCCAAACGGATTACACCGAAGGTCCTTGGAGAGGTGCCGCTTCTCCGGCCTCCACCAGAGGGCAGCCAAGCTCCAAGGAGGCCAGCTACCCTTATCCCGAGGTAGAGGCCACCAGCCGGCAGCCTGCTCTAGTCCTCTCCCTCCCCCCGGCCGACCCCCAACAATCCAGGCTTGTTCCCGAACCCGGGTCTCCGACGTGGCGTGAGGTGTGGCGTTCAGCACCTTAACCCTCTGCGCCACCTCCCTTGTTGTGATTGACTGACAGATCAGCCAACTGAACCTTTTGGATTCTGGGGAAGTCACAAACTGCTTGCAATTTCAGTTAGATCTAAGTTGGGAAGTGAAGTAACAGCTCAAGGTAGTTCGAGCAGCAATCTATAGTGGATTTGCGCGGGAGGACTGTGGAAAGCCCTGAGTTTTGGCCTGCATGCTTGCCTGCTGTCCCTGAGAGGAAACTTGTGCTTTTTTCGGACTGAATCTGAACTTAGAGAGCGAAGTAAGCTATTGAATTTTGACCAGGCTCCTACCTGAAGAAGACCAAAGATTTGATTAAATCTGCCTGTCTGGACCTCCAGCCACCTCTGAACTCCCACATTGTGCAGAGACTCTGTAATTGCGACCGGAGAGCCTTTTGCGTGGTACAGTGGAATTTCCTTACATGTGAATGTGTTGTGTGCTTATAGTGGGTCGTGATTTGGTTCTCCACTGTGGTTTGAATTGTGTTCTGCTTGCTGGAAGCTGCATTAGAATTTTCTTACGTGTAAATGTGCTGTGTGCTGCTAGTGGGTCAAGATTTGGTTCCCCACTGTGGTTTGAACTGTATTCTGCGTGCTGGAAGCTGCATCCAGCCCCATGGACTGAATCCAAAATCATCTCCATTGGGCCTGGGCCTTGCCACACTGGCCCAGCCCGACTACCGACTGCACAGAGAAAGCAATCGACGAGAGACCTGCCTGGGGATCAGCCCCCTGCTCAACACATGAACAGGAACAATGCTTCAGTGATTCATGTGGGCCCTGCTTCTCCGGGCACTCCAGCTCAACAACCTGCAGTCTCGATTTCATCCTGCCTGTGTCCAGTATTGGGTATCGTGAGTAAACATCAGGATAGCTCCCTGCAACAACATCTAAATCTAAAGTGTCATCTGATTGTCTGGTTGCTTTTTCTTTCACGAACTGAGCCCTCCAGCTCTGGATTACAAATAGTGTGTGTTGTGCATGTTGCTTTCTTCCCTCACAGGGTCCCAACTAGCTGCAACATTCCTGACTAGTCCATCGTCTCCCTACCTGGGTACCCAGAGGTGTGACTGTGTGGGGACTTAAAGTGCATGCATAACTGTTTGATTAATATAGCCTTTAAGCCAATCAGCCTGATTATGCCCCTTCCTTGTTCAAGTCCCCTGAATAAATCAGATGTGACTTTTTCTGCATTTAACCTAACTGTGGTTCCAGTTTGTGCCCAAAGTACTGTACTGTTGCTATTTGCTATGCATAACCTTGTTTTACAGGGGGTCCCCAGGGTCGAACCAGAGGAACCAGCCCTGGTGGTAAGTGCAAACAGTGTGGGTACTTGTATGGTGTACAAGGGGTATTGTGAAAGTGATTATTGTATATTGCTCAGGCCACTAGAAGGGAAAGAGGGAGGTTACAGTGTCCCGGAGGGCTGTGCCCAGGTTAGTTTGACCACTATCAACCCTCACCTCCGGGTGGAGGTACCCATTGCAGAACCTAGGCCCCTTAACCTGCTACTAGCCAAGCAGGCAGGGGTAGTAACCTGTGGGATAGCGCCACCTAGGGGTTACACCTGAAAATGTGAAAGCAGAATGCAAAGGCAGCGGGGAGGGCCATTGGCATGCTCAGGGATCTGGGGGTCATCATATCTGATGATCTGAAGGTAGCAAAGCAGTGTGATAAGACAGTAGGATTCTGGGGTGCACAGGAAGGGGTATCACCAGCAGAAAAAGGGAGGTAGTGTTACCCCTACATAGATCAATGGTCAGGCCCCACCTGGAGTGGTGCTGCAATATGAGAGGTCTTGTGGGTATGCAAACTAGACTCACCATTGGGCTCTTTCGGAAAAACATCAAACTGTGTAACAAGCAACCAACGTTTGGCATTGACAAATGCTTGTTTGGAACCTAACATATGTTTTCATTGGATAAACCATACAAGGTCACTCAGCCCCACCTAGTGGTTAAAAAGTAGATTCTTTAAGGCTATGAAACTCGATCCTTTTAATGGACTTCAAGAGTTGAACTCCTCATGAATAAACAATTTGACAGCATCCCATTCCCCTCCACAAATAGCTTTGAGCATTAGATATTTACACGATATCAAACACCCAAACCACAGAACAAGTGAAAGTTCTGAGCTTTCTCACTGCACTATAGGAAAAAAAATATTAAACAACTAATAAAACTATTCAGGAAATAATTTTCTTCATGTGGTATTTTGCATATTTTTTGAGCCGAAGTCACTGTACTTAGTGATTTCGTACTTCATGTAGCTTGTCAGCATTAGTGAAATCCACTGCTGCCTGGTTAACATTGTTAATTACTTTACATTAAAAAATGTATTATTGAAAACAGCAACATTAATAGAACACTGTCAACCCTTTTTGCAACAAATTATTTCTAGCTGAAAACCCATATTTTATGATTGCTTACCTTCTCTAATATTCATTAATGCTTACGATTGTTTTATTTGCTTCTTCTCTTAGTAGAACTAAAATGCAAGCTAATGGTGTAATTATACCCAATGCTGCATAAGCCTGACCCTCCCTCGCTAGGGTTGTTACCTGCTTGACTCTCAGAGAGGGCAACACAAAACATTTATTTTTAACATAGGAACAGAGGTGGCCTTGGCACTGGGGGGGGGGGGGCTGCACAGTCATGATAGGAGACACCAGTAAAACACAGCAAAAGAACGTCCTCTTCTTGTTGTCAAGTGATAAGTTTTATTCTATCACAGGATGTTAACCAGACAAATGTTTTGCCCCATTGAGGGCTGCAGGTGCAGAAGGTACAAAGGTATAAAGTCTATAATACTGTACACAAAGTCCAAATGGGTCCCTGAATTAGGGATCAGGCAAAAGCGTCTTTGTCCTTCCCTCTTCAGGGACCACAGCCAGGGCAGAGAATGCCTTTGCAGACCTTGAACATATTTAGGTTCACCAAAAGCACCTGTTCTCTCCAGAGACTGAAACACTTGGGGAAAGATCATGTTCTCAATTGAAAACACACGTTACTGTGACATGTCAAACACTCTGTAGTCAGGAACCCTTCCCCATCTCCTGGCCAGGGAGGTAGGAAAACATTTTCCAGTCAGGGTGATTCACTCCATCACCTACAGAAACTCTGTTAAGAAGGCACCACTTGAACTGTTATCTTTCAAACATTTTTCTTCACAAACTGGAGTTTATGCCATCTAATCCCACACAGGCATTCCCCTCTGGGGAAATCCTGAGGGAGCCAGTACTGGGCAGCATCACAAAAGAAAAGTCTCTCACAGTTTAGGAAAGTTTACTCACTGGTCCCATGACCAGATGTCTTTAAGGACATTCACCCCACATAAGAATGCCTTTCAGGACATTCACCCCACACAAGGGTACACCACGGGAGAAGGCCACTGCCATGACCTGACACTTAGCTATTCTGACTGAAGTAGGGACTGAAACAGGAGCAGAGAGAGAGTTGATACCTCTCCTCAGTCAGATTAATTCAAAGTTTTTCGTGAGCAACTGACTCCCACTACAGCATTCTGTTCTGTCTTATGCTGATGTGAGCCCCCTCCTACTTGGAACCTCTGTCCAGATGACTGACATGGGTTTCAGGGGAGACTTGAAAATTAACCATTTGCTACCCAGACTGACTAGCTGCAAATGTGGTGGATGAGCTGTGGTGGTTTGTACCCCTATAGTTTATGGTGATGCCAGATAAATCTGGAAGGAGAGGCTGGAGGCATATTCTACAGCCAAGATGCAAGGTTTATTAGCAACAGTTGGCTCACACAGAAAAGACTTAGCATTCACTAACACAATGAGAAAGAGTGAATAAGAGTGAATAAGATTACTGGGACCCACAACCTGGCCCCACTAATCTCCTAAAAAAGTCCAGGTTTTTCAAGTCCTTAGGATGTAGCAATCCAATGCACCAAGCTTGTGTTACTAGTATTTTGGTCGGCTGACTGTTGAGGGTGAACCTAAAGAAGCACTTCCTATACAGGCATCACTGAGGCAATGTCAAAAAGGAAGCACCTGGTTGAGGATGGGTGTTGATGCTGGGTTGTAGGGGAAGAGAACCCTTATCTGGGGTTGTCAGCTGTGGTGTCCTTGGGCAGGTGATCTCCAGTTAAGGAAAGGATGCTGGGCGCGATGATCCACTGGACAACCTCTGGGCAGGCCCCCGGAACCCTTACCACCTGCAGCTTCAGAATCCGGCAATCTTTGGTGTGACCTCTTGATGCATCACTGGAACACAAGCCACCTATGGACAGTACAATCAAGAGTGTGGCGACCCTTGGTGTGGCCTCTTGTGTGGACCACCGGTACTTATGCCACCTCAGGGAATGAGGCACAGAGCCTGGCAGTCCTCAGCAAGGCCTTGGTATAGGCCACCGATACTATTGCCACCTTGGGACAATGTCTATGCAGGAGAATGGGCAATGTGACCCCGAGTTCGGTAGATGATTTAAGTCCCTCAAGCCAGACCCCGGGGTTGCCCCTAACCTGACTCACTTTGGTGGGCCCTAGCTACCAGCTGGCTACCACTTACAACCGGCAACTCGAACCTGGGGCGTTGTGGCGAACACTTGGAGTTGGTGGAGGTCATTGGAAGTGGGTGCAGGTGATACTGGGTTTCCCGGGGACTCTCCCCTGGGTCAAAGTAGAGGCACCGGAGGAATTCTAGATAAGGTGTGTGCAGGAGCCTCTGGAGTTCAACAAGGATTTCTGTACTCTGGGGAAAGCACAACCACATAAGGCCTCTTCTCCTGGAGGCTGCTGCATGAAAGGTTCACTGGGTCTGTTTCCTGGCAAAATGAATTGACTCAGTGCACTAGGGGACCTGACTAGATGGCAGATTTCCACAAATAACCGACCGAGGCTGCTACTGGGGATCTTCTGGAGGTAGTTACACTGAAGGGACCCAGGGGATTCACTTCAACCTCCTAACAGTGAAGCCGACATCCATTACCTCACTGTCCTTCACCCTCCCTGGTCAAACTCTTTCTCTTGTCTCTCCAGCCTGTGCAGAGCATCCTCTAGGCTGGGGCAGTCCTGGCTACCTGCCAGGGGATTGGTTCCTTCATCCAGAGGTCAGCCTCCTGAAGCTGAGTCAGTGGCTTAAAAAAAGTCTCCAAATTTGAATCTACCCTGGCCACAGGGATTGGCTGAGAGGGCTCAGCCTGGCTTCCTTCTCCACTGTGGGACAGGAATGTGGCCCAATTGGTTTGGCTTTGGCCAACTAGTTGTCGGTCTTGAGCAGGGGGGAGGGAGAACCAAGGAAGGTAAAAGAAATGGTTTTCTTTTAAAACCCTGAATTTAGACTGCTAGGACTGTCTGCTGGAGTGGGGCCTATTCTGTGTTTCAGAGAGTCACCAAAGCTTTTCAAGGGTTTCCCATTAAGCTGCCAGGGTCCCCATAACTGTCTGACCCCTATTTTCTGTGATGCCCCCAATTCTACTATTTTCTGTAGTGCCCCCAATTTCCTTGGGGAACTACATAAAATCAAAACCTGTTATACTACATAGGATTCTAATAAGCCCAAGGGGGACACAGGGGCTACTCTTGTTTTGCTTCAAATCCTTGATCTACTTTAATTGCATATCTCCTGAACATTAGGAACATCCCAAAACAGTGCAGCCACTCATGCAATAGGCTCCTCTCCTCCCACTGCATCATGAGTGGCTAGATGGTGTTAGAGGTGTTCCCAAGTCCAGGAAAGATATAGTGGGAGTTGATCAATTACTGTAAACAAACATGTTCTTGTGTAGTAACACCAGTATGATGGGTGTAGTCTGTTTTTCACTTTTAAAAAGAAAAAAGGAATTAGAATAAAACTCCTAGCTATATTACTAATCTCTATAGAATGTGATCAATTATAGAACGTGCGTTTTTAACTGGAGACGCTTTCAGACCTAAAGGGGTTGACAATGTCCCTTTAAACTTTTACGTTTTTTCTACCCTAGTCAGAAGAAAATTAGGATTTCATGTTTGTTTGTTTTTTCCACCAACATTTTTGAATAAATGGAAACTGCCTTGAGTATAAGTTTCCTCTCACTTATTTTAAAGGTCAATGAAGTCTTTATAGAGAGAACTTACGGATAACTGACTAATATTACAGCAAACAATACATAAGTACTTGAAACTCACTGCAATAATTTCCTTGTTTTCTACATAGCATGCCTACTGGCTCTTTAGAATTTATTTATTTTGAAGCTTTGACTGGGAAAGGCACGTTGAGCCAAAGCTCATTTCCAGGTGCAGCCAGGTAGACAGGTAAGGCCAGGGGGGTGATGTGACTCGTTCACTGTCGCACAGTACACATGGTAGTTGCATGATTCAGACCTAGATCTGCAAGTAAGTAAGTAATCATTTTTATGCATTTATAAATGAACAAGTTAGACAAAATCCCACTGAGTGCAAAGAGACACTCATTTTCAAGGGATACCTTATAAAAGTACATAACCTGGTTACAGTCTAGGGAAAAAATTCATCAAAGACATACAAATTTACAAAAACTGTATATAAATAGTAAATGTATTTTTACATTTAAGATCAATCTAACAAGAGCACTAATTGTTCTGCTACCAAAAATTAACCATTATCTAATACTGTGCAACATTCATGCAGCTGACCACTTAGTTCATGGTACCATTGTTTAATCTGAGACCAATTCACTTTAGCCCCATAAAGTCTCAGAGTTATAGGTAAATTATTCCAAATTTTAGGACCCAAGTAGGACAGTGTGGCACACCCACTTTTTGTTTTATGTTTTGGTACTTCAAATTCTATGTAATGGGCTGATCTCAAACCATTGTTAGACTGCTGTATTTTTAATTCTTTAGTAATGTATTCAGGTAGTTTATTTTTAATAAAGCTTATACATGATTTTAGTTATATGCATGGCCTTCAGGTACACAACTATGTGCTCTATCCACAAGGCTAGGCTGCCTCCCATAATGCCACTGATTTCATAAAAGGGAAACAACCAAGATTCAAAAGTCAGTTCAGAGACGGAAAGCATGATAAGGTGCCCTGCCCTGGCATGGGGCGGAATTATTCACAGGAAAGGAAAGACAAGATAGTACACTGGGGCTGGAATGGAAAATGTCAGGGCAGAAGAGAAATCAGTTATTGTTCATGTGCACTGCACTGTAAAAACTGCTTTTTTTACCACTGTCCTCATAATGGTTTACACAAGGTTTACACAACTCCTTTTACACATACAGTAATTGTTCTTTTGTCATTTATTTACCCAGGGTAGCTCAGCTGAACTGCAGTTTCTTCTTTTCTGTGGGGTCCTGTTTAAACCCATTTTTACGTTGTCTTGCGCACAGTCGCAAGCAACATCTTGCAGTAGTACCACATTAAGAGGTGTGTCAGTGTTGGCGAATGCAGGGCACGCTTTAGTAGGTGTGTCCCTCATCCCCAATTAGCGAGCATGCTAGTGCTGACAGGGAAATTATGGAAAGTGCCACCAACTTGACAGAAATGTGCTGCTGCAATTAGAGACAAGCTCGTCATGCAGCGGCAGATGACACGCCCTCCAATGTGCCTTTCCTGGTGAAACTTTTCAATAAACATGGCGGCTCCTGCCGTCCACCACACACAATCCCCATACCAACATTGGGGGTGGCCAATCCCCCATGACAGCATGTTCCCCCATCCCACACACTTTCTTTGCTGATGGGGCCCAGTCCCCATCGGCATCAGTCTCTCCACACATACACACACACACATGCACACACACACAGACACACATTTTCTTTGCTGACAGGGCCCAATCCCCGTCAGCATCTGCCCCCTCAAAACCATGGGGCACACTGGGAGCCCGCCCCAGTGTGCCCAACATCCACCCACTGAAACTCATGGGGCACACTGGGAGCCCACCCCAGTATGCCCAACATTCCTCCCTCAAAAACAACTCATGGGGCAAACTGGAAGCCCATCCCAGTGTGCCCAACATTTTTTTTAGTTCACCTGTAAAGAAAGAAAACCATCCCTATCGATGTCCATTTTTTGTTTTTCTCTGTAAAAAAGAAAATGGTCCCTCACAGTCCCCGGCACCCCTTCCCCTAACCCGCACCCACTCTCTGTGCACCCCCACCTCCCTGCACACCCCTCACTCCATACTTATTTCTGGAGATCCAGCACTGCAATCATCTGTGAAGTGGGACGCAACTGGAGGTGTCAGCATGGCTCAGTTGGTAGCATATCCGCCTCTGGACCAAAAGGTCATGGGTTCTCATCCCACACTGGGATGGACTTGTACCTAAAAATCGCTGGCATCCGAGTGCAGTATTGGGGGGTGCTGTACTGCTGGCGTGTGCCATCCTTTGGATGAGACGTTAAACCGAGGTCCCTTCTGCCCATCCTGGTGTTGTCCTGGTGGGTGTCCAGGTGGAAGTAAAAGAACCCAGGGTACTCTTCATAAAGAGTAGGGAACATTCCCGGTGTCCTGGCCAACATTCCCCTTCCCATAAACCGGTTCATGCAATTATCCAGGCTGTGTGTGGGTGATGATGTGCGATATGGCCGCCACCACACATTCAGTCACTTCACTACCAGTCTAGCATTGCTTGTAAAGCGCTTTGGGATACTGTGTATGAAAAGCGCTATATAAATGCTGATTCTTCTTCTTCTCCTGGACTCTTCAAAGCTGAACTGCAAAATGAAGAAATGCCGGTAAGCTGTATAATGGCATCAGTGGGGGGGGGGTTTCAACTTAGGTGGATATCTCAGCCAGTTTTTTGAATTTTGTCTCCAAATTTTCAACATGAGGTTCTTGGGACCCCACCTCATGAACACATGCTCTGTCATCTCGTTAATCGGTCCCGAAAGGTGATTTTATGGTCACTGTGCGGAATCACTTTTTGGGACTAATTAACAAATAACAGTGCCACTGTTCATGGTGGGGTCCCCACTATATTGCAAATTTGATAAACGTCAAATAAAATTCCTGCGTTAGCGTGAGTTCGCGCGGTTTCCATGCCTTTCGTATTTTCGACAATTTTTAATATTTTCACTCCAGATTTTTAACATTGCCATTTTTTTATGCCTCCTTGTGAACAGTACAGCTATCATTTTTCACATCCTTGCCCAAAATGTGTTCTTGTATATCTGGCATACGATGGCTCAGTCACTGTGGGAAATCAACTTTCTGGACAGATTAACAAAATCACAGTGCCACTGTTCATGAGTGGAGTTCCCAAAATGCTTATATTGAAAATTTGGTTAAAAAAATCCCAAAAATAATTGCATTACTGGCGTGCGTTGCGCAGTTTGTACGCATGCTCATGACCACCGATTTTTCATATTTTCTCTTCAGATTTGCAACATTACCATTTTTTTACACGTCCTCATGAACAGTACAGCTACCATTTTTCATGTCCTGCCCGAAATGTGTTTTCGCACCTGTGGCGCCAAATGGCGTAGTCGCTGTGCAAAATCACCTTTCAGCTAACTTACTGATAGTGCCAATGTTCATGAGGTGGGATCACAAAAAGCCCATGTTGAAAATTTGGAGTGAAAATACTAACAGACACCTGGGGCATTAGGGTTTCCAACCGTAATGCCCCACCATGTAGACACTGACAGGCGTCAGGGGTGTGACTTGGGATCATCGGCTATAATGCTCATGCCATTTCACCCCCCTCATCCTGCAGCCAGTGACAGGCAGCAAGGTGTGCCTTGGAGTCTTCGGCCCCAAAGTTCACCCCATTCTCCTATACTGCACCCATCTCAGCGTATTTCCTTATGGAATGGGGATAGCGTAAGACTTGAAGACCCCAAGGCACACCGTAACACTTGTCGGTGTCTGCAGGGTATGATGAGGTGAAATGGCATGAGCGTTATGGCCAACGACCCAAAGGCACACCCCAATGCCTGTCAGTCTCTGAAGGGTGGGGGTGGGGTTAGTGTCAGTTCAATACTTCTCTGGCATTCCTATTATGCATCTCTCTAACTCCTGCACTACCAATGCCAGTGCCAGTAAGACTACACTCGGTATTGACAAATGCGTGTTTATCACTGGGAGGAGTGAAGCAGAGGGAGGTCAAGTAACTTGCTTAAGGTTAGATCATAAATGGATACGGTTTGGTTCGAATCTGTATTTTTTTGTTTCACAGTTCAGTGTTCTAAGCACTAGATCATGTTTCCTCCTGTGTTGACAGACTGCAGAATCTATAAGCATATGATCTACAGGTTTTATCATTTCTCTTTTCCGAATGGGAATTTCTAGGAGTTCACAAAGAGTTCAATTATCATTGAGTTCTTCTCAAATGCAGTTAATTCTCAGTATGTCATGTGTGTGTCTGCATTTAAAAGGCTTCTCACCCGTGTGAGTTTGCTGGTGTTTAGGAGTTGATTTATCAGTGACATTTTTCCCACACTTCTGTAATTGTATTCATATGTGTCTGCTCTCTTTTGGTGCCATATGAAGCTAATGATATGATGTAACAGCACAACTGTCTGGAACTCTTTAGGCAGTCAGTCAATTAAAGGGACTGTGTCCTATTCCTATTTCCTGCATGATTACCTTAAAAGTCACTCGAATGTGCCCACCAGATTGCACAGTGGTAAGTATATCCACTTATCACGCAGGTACTGTAGCCCAGGACTGCACCCTGAGCCTTGGGTGCTGTGAATCAGGCAGCAGAGGTAAGGGTGAGCTTCTGATTTGAACCCTTCATAGCTCTGCAGGGTGAGAGGTCTTTGCCACTACATAACTTCCATCTGGGGGTCCATAGGGAGAGAGTCATGTGAGTAGAAATCTGCAGATCATGGAGGCTAAATGCTTGCTACCAGCATCATGCAGGACATTGGATGTGTGGATGTGGAGGCATCCAAGTCCCATCCTAATGCTGTTATTATCATGTAGAGAAAATGGTGCCTGGGACTGATCCCAGTCCACTTCTGATACCAAATGGGCCCCACTGCCCAGCTGCAGTACCCAGACCTCTACCAACCACCTCATTCTGGTCACCACTGTGACACTCTGTCCCAACAAAACTGGCCCTCCTGGGAGGCCCGGCTCCAATACCCCCTACTCTGACACACTCATAAACTACTCAGCCCATCCCCTCCTCCCAGCCTCACTGGACTCATTGCCCAAAAGAGAGAAACCCTAGGCTCCTCAAAACAATGGACAGAACCCTCCTCGCAGTGCCAAGGGTTAGAACCAAGGCGGGAGGTAAGTTGTTCACCATCACAGCGCCCACCCTATGGAACTCCCTGCTCCCTGGTGTTCAGGATGCTACCTCTACCCACACCTTCCGCACAAGGCTGAAGGCTCATACAATGGTCACCTCCATATGCAACTGCTAAAGTGAGAGGCTCCTAAGTGGAAGCCCACCCCTATCCCTCATATGGAAATAGCGACTATCACTGCACCCCCATCTATATAGCACTGCACCCCATCTGTAGAACTTACCCAGGAAATGTTAACTGCTAAAAAGCTACTATGTCTTACCTCTTAAATGTAACTGCTGAAAAACTACTATGTATTATGTTCCTCGCTGTCTAGTGTAATGTACCTGTGCTGTATGCTACCCCATGTATTATTCCATGTAATTCCCCGAGTCACCCCTGAAAAAGGGACCTTCGGGGCCCAGTCGGCTTACCCGGTTATCAAAATTTTAATAAATAAATAAATAAGTATTTCAGTCAACTTCACACCAGACTAGCCCTGCTCGATAGTGTGAGTCCCAGAGGAAAGATGGGCATATATGTGGCCAGTAGAGTCCTCTCCATTGGTGCAGGTAGGAACATGTGGATGGGCTAAAGGAGTGCCTGGCCCACAAGTAAGGCAAAATTTAAAAAGCCACAATAGGCATCTATCAACTAAACTGCAAGCAAGATTAAACAAATCTGTAAAACATCTATTTTACAGACAGGCTGCACTGTGATAATGCCACAGCCTCATTGACCAAAGCAGCGTGCAAAGAAGTAGGTGAAAACAGATCAGTTTATGAAGACAGAGCATGTTGTCTCAGATGTGATGCTCTCAGTTTCGGAAGGAAGAGGATCACAACAGACAGGAACATATCAAATGCTAGACAAAAAGGACCAAGGGTCTTTTTCATGTTTGATGCCTGCAATCCGGAAAACTCAGAAGCGTTTATTATTATGCTACTTTAAATGGCTGTAAACCTTGTTTCATGAGAAGTATTACCAGCTGAACTGATGGACCTAGGCACGAACAAGAGAAAACAAAACAACCACCAGTAGTGGAAATTTCTCATAACCTGAGCCAAGTGATCCACTTATTCTTTCCAGACGTGTTGATCCTCATAACTCTCCCTCCTCTAGTTAAATACTGTATGCAGTAATGTTATTTTCCTTGAGAAATCGATTATACAACTTAATTTAAAAGATTCAGCACGTCACACCTCCAACCCTTCTTTTAAGAACTTGTTTCAGGTGTTATTGTATTTCGAAGACAAAGTCCATATCTCACTGATTTCATGACATACTGTACAACTCTAGCCCTTAATGTGTTATAAAAAAAAATACATAATGCAACTCTCTTGCCTTAACTACTAGCCCAGTTCCTTCCATGCCACCCTTCTTTCAGATCTCTTTCAGTAATAAAAAGGAAACTCTTGTCCTGTGCAGGAATGTAGTACGTCACAGTCTGTATAGGGTTACTCCCCATTAACACCACATCATGTGCCTATGGCCATTTCATGAGCTGGCCTTGCAACAGGTGCATAGCAAACTGCCATGCTGGGATCTGGGAGCATCATCAAGCACACGGACGTCCCACCAAAGATGCCCCCAAGGGGAGTGCCAACAGCTGTGAGCCCCCCACCCCGCAAAATATGACGTGGGGCCTACTTCCCCATCAATAAACATAAAATAACCTTTAGCGCATATGAAATTTTTATAGTGTACTTTTTTATTTTATCAGTCCTGCTGAGCATCCATAGTTGGTCCATGCTGTCCCCCGTCCCCCTTTCTGGCACCACAATCAAGAAACTGAACAAAGTAATTTGTCCGTGCTCTTCCTGGGAACACTGGAAGTAAGATTAGATGTTTTGAGTAATGGGCCCTATTGCTTCTTTGTTCTATATGTAACCCCCTCCTCCAAGCCCCCCATCTAGTGGCATAACTTCTTTCTCAGATGGTCCAGGGACAAACAAATAAGGGGTACCCTCAAGCACTAAACATCAAGACAAAAGCACTTCATACAAGGCAGAAAAGGCTGTGTCCTACCTTTCTGGTGTCTTCAATACCCATGCACTCACTTCACCCACAGAATCTGTTTTTTTCCTCCCCAAAGGCTGGCTCAGCAGACCAGGAACCCCATGCTGCATCTACTATCTCTGGAGCCCCCCCCCCATCCCCCCGAGGAAGAGATGAAACTTCATCTGGAATGCAACTCACGAAAAATTATTTGAACTGAAAACAAAAGGAGAAAAGAAGGATTTCATTTCATTAGCTTCCCCCTCTCAGTTGAAATAAGGCACATCACTGGTGTTTCCTCCCTACTAGCTTCTCTATTTAGCTCTTGCACAGCAAATGATTCCCAGCAATGCAGGGGTCCCACATTTCATTTAAATAAAACAAATCAGCTCCATGGGGCTAACCAAACTTTTTACACATACTGGCTGGACAATTAAGGCAGCAGAAATGATGAATATTAAGGCAGTCACAAGCAAGGATTTTTCCTACTCTCTCTCTTGGATGCTTTACCCAAGACCTCTCGAACTCAGATCCCTGCAATCTCATGGCTTCTCTGGATCTGATAAGCCAAACCTTTTCTTCCTTATCCAGGTTACCCACTCTGTGGCTCTGGTCATCCCCCCCAAATGCTGGAGCGGGAAAGTGGGCTGCTTCCTCCACCTGGACCCCTGGGCACTGACCAAAGCCACAGGGCGTGACAGGATTTTTACCTTACGACCCAAGCCCCATAAACCACTTCAAGGTTGGCACTGTACCTGTGCTACTTCAGCACCTGCCACCTTCCCTCAGCTTAGCCTCTCCTCTTATTGGCTCTAATGATGCAGTGGCCCCAAAACCCGGCCATGCACTAGTACTCTGGACCCATGCTACTGGCTGTCCTGCCTTCTCAATGATGGCCCAAACTGCTCCAGATTCTGCTGTTCATCTTCCTTGGGGGATCCCTGCCAGGCCCATATCTCCTTCGTCTCCTTCTGGGCTTGCGTTAAGCTCCAGCACAAGGGCTACTCTCCAAGGCCTGCCATTACAGCCTGTGACTCACCCGGCCTTCAATATACTGGCAGCCCAGGACCTGCCCCTCCATAGCAGGCCCCATATTCTGGGTGAAGGGCCCCCTCGGCTCCCTCTGCACCCAGGTTGCCCTGCCATACTGGGTGTGAGGAGAACCACTGCCACCGGCTTCCGTCCTGTGGGGGCCCTGCCACTGCCCCCACAACCCTAGCAGCCCAGAATACATCTTACAGGGGTCTCTAAGGGCTCCTACCATTCCTGACCTACAAAGTCACCTACTTTCCCTGCCCCCAAATGACACAGGACCTGGCTACCTATACTTCCCCCCACGGAGCTCCAGATCCCCAGCTCCTCATCGACCACAAAGCTGAGAAGGCAGTCCTGACTCTACTTTGAGAGAGGGTCCCACACTGGCCCTTCCAGACCGCTGAGCTCCCTCACTTGCCCACTTAACTGTGCTCTTCCAGCAACCCCACCATCCTAGCCCCAGGCCTAATGCCCTGGCTGGAAAAGGCCCCGATCCTTCCTGTCTGTGCCCTTATATACTCCCTAAAACCTACTCTCTGCTGCCATCTTGAGGCATCCAGCAGCCAATATCCCCCAGAGCACTAACACATTCCCTAACTCGGAGTGGGGGGTAGGAGGGGGAAATGGATGCCTAAATGGGAATATAAGCTCCTCTTAAAAGGGGGTGCTTACTTACACTCTTCCCCCCACCCAGGAAAATACTCCCTCCTGAGAATGATGGCAAGGGCCGAGTGATGGTCTTCTCCCATTAGACTGGCTATGCGCACTCCCCAGCCTTCTGGCAATAGACGCACCATGCCTGGCCACAGGGCACCACCCAGCCTACCTTCCTAGCCCAATATACCTCTAAAACTCTAAAATATACAGAACCTGCATCAGGAGATAATCTAAATGGTTAGCAACAACCTTCATTATTTCTTTAACAAACAATTTCATTCATTTCTCATAATGCTTAAACTTTTCAATATTAAGCATCTGCAAACAACAGTAATGAGGTAGATACAGTTTAGCTATCCTCAAATACCTCCCACCAAATTTTAAAACAAGTTTCACTGTGTACAGTCCTCAGGCCACTCACTCACACATTCAAACACACATCCTCTCACCAGTCTCCCAAACATGTTTTATCATGATCATAATAACAACATTATAATTTTGAATTTAAGTGCTTGGATTTTAAGAAAAACAACTGTATACAGTCACCATAACTCGGCTCCGAAGAGCAATTGTCCTGGCACAGTTCATAAGTCCAAATTCCAGAAGGCCTAGGTTGCAGACCCCCCACCTGGAGGGAAATAATATTCTGGATCTGTCTTGGTGGTCACATCTCCAAAGGAGTCCTGGTCCAGAAGATAATATTTGGTACAAGTCCCAACCAAGTCCTGGACCAAGGCAAAATGCTTGAACAACGTTAGGTCAGACCAGTTCCCTGTGAGACACATCAACTGTGCCTGCTGAATCAACTGCTGAGATGGGGCACCTCCTCCACCGGGACGATTCTTTAAATGTTCTATCTGTTCTTTAAAGATCCATTCCTCCCTCATCTCCTCGATGATGTTCCAAATCTGTTCTGGCACATAAGGATAGTTCAAATGAGAATATTCTATCAGTAGCTTCCTGTGGACCAACCTTTTGACCTGGCTCCATTCTGGCAGGTCGCTCATGCTGGTCCTCTTGCTTGTCCCATTGGTAACCATAGATCCCATCAATACTTAAAGTTCAACGGGTCACTTGGATTCAACCCATCCATCTGGGTCCAGAAAGTCTTAGCCCAGACCGGGAGCTGTGGGGTGTTGTCTGCTAGGGTGATCACAGAGCAATGGTATGGCCTAGGAATTGCCCTAGCAACCTGGTAGTCCTGGAATTGAAAAGTGCTGCCAACGTATTTCTCCTCATTCAGCTCCTCTAACTCTTTTTGATCATCAATGCCTTCTCTTACTGCTGGTGCAGGACCAGGCTCGGAGCCACTGCCAGTAGGCTGCATTTTACATCTGGCTCCCAAGGCAGGCTCTGACTTGGTCAACAGGGCCTGTAGGCTACTGCCAGGATAGCCAGTAGCCGGTGGAAGGGAGCGGGGAAGACAGCTGTGCTCCCCGTCACCTTGTCCTTTAACTGGTGCACCTGCACCTTCCTCCTCTACAGCCTCCACAATCACATCTGAGGATTCACTTCTAGTCTCATCCACCTGGGCATGACTGCTTTCTCCAGGGACAGCCTCTCAAACTATCCTGAATCCACGCTGGTTGGTGAACATGGCATAAAAGAGCTGGTGATGGAACTGGGAGCAAACATCCCCAAATTTGGAACTGGTGGCCTGCCTATATAATATGGGCATATAGACATCCTGACAACTCCTTCCCTATAAACCCACACCTCACACAATGTTCATTTTCTTTGCCTTTTCCACCAGCTTTCCAGAGCCAGGAGAGCAGTGAGGCAGGAACCATAACCAGGAGTTCCTCCTGCAGGGTCACTTCGGGTCTTTCTTCATTTCCCACTGCCACAACATGCTGCCAATCCATGGTGGATGCCTGCATTCAGTCTCTCCTCCCTCCCAGTTCCCAAAGCTTAAACAGATGGCTCAAATGTTCATTTGCTTTAAAATTGGCAGCCCAGTTCACTTACCTAACCACGGATGCTCCCAGGAACAATAGTCTCTCTTTTCCTTTTCTCTCGCTGGCTTTATTTCTCCTGCTGATGGTCACCTCACTCCCTCAGCTCCACTCTCTCCGATCTCCCTAAGATGGCACCTCTGTTTGCAGCTGCTGTAGATCCTTCTTGGCCATCCTCCAATCGGAACCCTGCCTGAGGATCACATGACCAGCAAGTCACACACGCACATCACACCAGCAGACCAATGCCTATGCCTGCTCCAGGCCTACTCCTACAGCTATTTGTACTGCACAACAGGGCCCAACCAGGTCAGGAAGCCTGACAATGCAACCACCACAAGGCTCGGGACCCAGCGACATTTCAGGGTTTAGGGAACATCCCAGACGAGCCCCCACAGTGTAACCCCCCCCCCAAGCCCCCCATCTAGGGGCATAACTTCTTTCGCAGATTGTCTGTGGGCAAATAAAGGAGATGTACCCTCAAGCGCTAAACATCAAGACCAATCCACTTCTTACAAGGCAGGAAAAGTTGTGTCTGACCTTTCTGGCATCTTCAATACCCGTACACTCTCAATTTCACCCACAGAATCTGTTTTTTTCCACGAAGGATGGCCCTCCTGGACCCCTGAGCTCCCTCACTTGCCCACCTAACTCTGCTCCTCCAGCCACCCTTCTCCAGCCCCAGGCCTAATGCCCGGGCTGGAAAAGGCCCTGATCCTTCCTGTCTGCTCCCTTATATACTCTCTAAAACCTGCTCACTGCTGCCACCTTGAGGCGTCCAGCAGCTAATATCCCCAGAGCACTAACACATTCCCTAGCTTGGGGGGGGTAGGAAGGGGAAAGGGGTGCCTAAATGGGAATATAAGCCCCTCTTTAAAGGGGGGTGCTTACATGTACTCCCCCCAACCATATAAAACTGGATCTGGAATCTTCTGAAGCCACTGCTGACAAACCCATTTTCAAATGGATAAGCAATTTTTAAATAGAAGTTGCAAGTTTGTCTGTAATTAAAGGTTTTCTTTATGCTGACCTCTGAGGCAGAGGGGCCCCCTGACAGTTAGGGCCCTACTGTAATCGCATCTCTTGCTCGCCCCCGGCCACGGCCCTGCCCCCCATTATAAAACTGGAGAAAGAAACCCAGCTTTCTGACTGGCACATGTGACAACCACATGGTATTCATGTGGGTTGTGCATGACCTGCCATTGTTTGATGAAGCAGTGCATGAACAGAAGCCATCAGTAATTCTGTTAAATTATTAAAATTGAAACTGCTGCAGAAATGCCTTACCACGTTTCCTGACAGAAGTAAAGTGACTTTGTGGGGTGGGTTACCAATCAGAATTAGCTCACAGTAGCCCACCTCTCATCATGCCTTACCCAGGTCCCTGCTAGGTCAGTGGTTTCCTCCTCTATGGATTGGTGTTGGGACATCCTGGTGATCCAGCAGCCCCCTCCCCCACTCCCAGTACTGTGCTCAGTTATGCTTGTCCAGTAGTTCCCTACCAGCCGCTCCAGCATTGTCCTTTATCTGGTGGTTTAGTGGACCCCTCCCCCAAACACTGCCAGGCTTTTGCACTCATTTGCAGAGCTGCATGCTCTGTTATTATCTGCTTAATTACAGTCAGTAGCACATAGAGAGTGCAGGCATCTTCGAGTGATCCTGCAAGGGCTACAATACATTTACGTGTATCCCAGTAGGCCATTTGCATTGTGGCCCCAGCCCATTTCAGATTAACCACAATGACTTGTGTGGTTGCTGCTCAGGAAGGGACTGCTACCGTTTTGAGCATGGCTCAATGGGTCACTATACTATCACGGATGAAAAGGGAATAAAATATCTTGTGAAAACTGCAAAGTAGCAGAGTAACTAGACTATATTTTCACCATGGGAGAGATGAACAATGAGGCTGAATAAGAATGATTATTCAGCCCTGTTATTCACCTTTGGGGGAATAACGTTATTCTCCCTGCAGCCCATGTTATTTTTCCTGTAACCTCATCCCAATGGTATTCAGTGTTCCATGATATAAACAGAATATTCCATAGGGCATGCGGAACAAGCTTTTTTGTTCACTATGGAATGTTGCAAACAGTACCGAGCTAGAACGTGGGTCTGTACTTCATTCCTCCACTTGTTGCTAGGCAGGATAGTTGGCAACATTCCAAACTGAATAAAAGAAAAGAAATTACTCACCGAAATAATGATGTTTCTTCTAATGGGTCTAGTAGTGAGCCAATACCAAAAATGCATCATCTCCACTCTAAGATGTTGCTTTGGAGTTTAAAATGGTGCTGTGGAATCAAAACGTCATTCAAACGTTGCTGTGTGGTGATGCTCCCTCTAGTGCTCCAACGTTAGATTTGTGCTGAAGAGTAGAAAAGAGCAGTACTAACTAGCTAAACTTCAATGCTTGTATTAAGCTCTTAGCAAAAATTATGCAGACTTAAAAACCCTCTGAAATTTTTAAGTAACTATACCATAAATATTTTAAAAACCATTTAAAATATAAAGTGTGTAAACATATTCAAATGCTCAGGCAGAAAAGAGAATTTAAACCCATATTATATTTAGGAACCTTTTTCTGATTAGGTTCTAGAAGGTGAAGTAGGGATAGAATTGTATTGGCTCACTATCAGACACTATTAGAAGAAACATTACTACAGTGAGTAATTTTTTTCTTCTAATAACATGAGTTCCATAGTGATGTGGTACAAAACAAACTCTAGCCAGAGCCAACACGACTGCAGCCACAATCGCTGAACTCACGGTGGAACATTCTGCCATGCCCAAGATGGCTGCCGATGCTCAGTGCACATGCGCAGTGAAGTCGCGCATGCACAACTACACGTGCATGCACACTGAGCATCGGCAGCCATCTTGAACACGGTGGGCAAAAGCAACAAAAGTAGTGTGCCCCCAGAGGTGAGGGGGGTGAGTGGAGTGTTATGGAGTTGCAGAATGATCGTACTACAACTCCAAAACTGTTCTTCGGTGGAAATCTGGTGGTTCGTTTTTAGAGCTTGCAAGACAGCTGCACGCTTTGCCCACTGCAACTGTAACAAGCATTTGTCAATGCTGAATGTTTGCTTGCTAACATTGGCAGTGTAGTGGTAGTGTAGAAGTTACAGAGCTGTGTAATAGGAATGGCAGTGAAGTATTGAACTGAAGCCAACCCCACCACCACCCTGTAGAGAGTAACAGGCATTGGGGTGTGCCTTTGGGTCATCAGGCATAGCGGTTATGCCATTTCACCCTACCCCACCCTGCAGACACTGACAAGTGTCACGGTGTGCCTTAGGGTCTTTGGCCCTTATGCGCACCCCATTCCATCAGGAAATTCGGTGAGATGGGTGCGGTATAGGAGAATGGGGTGAACTTTGGGCCTGAAGAGTCCAAGGCATACCTCGATGCCTCTCACTGGCTGCAGGGTGTGGAATGGTATGAGCATTACAGGCAAGAATCCCAAGTCACACCCCTGATGCCTGTCATTCTCTGCAGAGTTGGGCGTTATGGTTGGAAACCCTAATACCTCAGGCATGTGTTGGTATTTTCACTCCAAATTTTCAACATGGTTTTTTTGTGACCCCACCTCATGAACAGTGGCAATATCAGTTTGTTAGCTGAAAGTTGCTTATGCACAGTGACTACAGCATTTAGCACCACAGGTGGAAAAACATTGCAAACAGGATGTAAAAAATGACAGCTGTACTGTTCATGGGGAGGTGTAAAAAATGACAATGTTGCAAATCTGTATTAAAAATATTAAAAAAACTGGTGAAGTCACGAGCGTGCATAGAAACTGTGCAACGCACACCCGTAATGTAATTAATTTGGGGATTTTTTTACAGCAGATTGTCAACACAGGCATTTTGGGACCTCTGATCATGAACAGTGTCACTGTGATTTTCTTTATTTGTCCCGAACAATGATTTCCCACAGCGACCATGCATCTCTGCACTGAAAGTGTGAAAACACATTTCGGCCATGTTGTGAAAAATGACAGCTGTGCTGTTCATAAGGAAGTGTGGAAAAATGCCACTGGTGAAACTCTGGACTGAGAATATTACAAAGTCATGAACTTACGAGGGTGCGTGGAAACTGCACAATGCTCACTTGTAACACAGTTATTTTATGGACTTTTGTCACCAAATTTTCAACATAGCCATTTTAAGACCTCTGCTCATGAACAGTGTAACTGTGATTTTCTTAATCTGTCCCAAACATTGCTTTCGCACACTGACTGCAACATTGTGCGCTACATGTGCAAAAACACATTTTGGGCGACATGCGAAAAATGGCAGCTGTACTGTTCATAAGGAAGTGTAATAAAATGGCAATGTTGAAAATGTGGAGTGAAAATATTGAAAATTCGAAGTGTGCGTAGGAACTGCCCAACGCACGCTCGTAAAACAATCATTTTTAGGAATTTTTTCACCAAAGTTTCAACATAACCATTTTAAGACCTCTGCTCATGAACAGTGTCACTGTGATTTTCTTAATGTGTCCCATACATTGATTTCGCACACCAATTGCACCATTAAGCACTACATGGACGGAAACATGTTTTGGGTAAGATGTAACAAATGACAGCTGTACTGCTCATAAGGAAGTGTAATAAAATGGCAATGTTGAAAATCTGGATTGAAAATATTGAAAATTCGCAAACTTACGAGCGTGCGTAGGAACTGTGCAATGCACACTCATAAAACAGTCATTTTACGTTCATTAGTAGCATGCTGAAGGAACGCTTGGGAGAGTAGCACACTTTGGAGGTGTGCCTCTCCTGTTCAATCCACTGCTCCATTGAGCAGGCGTGGCGGTCCTGCACCAATGGGTGCGGGAGCTGTGTATGACAGTGGTGGACTTCGCTTCAAAGAAAAACACTGCTGTCATACACAGCACTGGTAGGCCTCAAGCCCCCCCCCAAAGCTTTGGTGCCACTCTGGGAGCCCACCAGTGGCAAGCGTCGCTCCTCTGCCGATGGGGTGCCCAATCCTCATCAGGCTCCCGCGTCCACCAAGGGCCCCAATGCTTTGGTGCCATGCTGGGCCGCCCACCCCAGGCAGTGGCAAACATCCACGCCATCTGCCAACAGGGTGCCAATCCCTCGTCGGCTCCATGTCCCCAAACACCCCCAAAGCTTTTGGTGCCATGCTGAAGCCCACCCAAGCGTGGCAAGCGATCCTACATCGTCTTTTTTTTTTGTCACCTAGAAATAAAAATGGTCCCCACGGCCCTTCTCCTGAATCCCTTCCACAACCGCACCACCCACTGCGCACCCTGCCTCCCCACAGCCCCCTCACCCCATACTCATTTCCTCCGGAGCTCGCACGACGATCTGGTGGACTGGGAATTGTTTCAATTTCTTCAAAGCCGACCACCAACTGAGGAAATGCCGGTAAGCTGTATAATGGACTAGATAGGGGGGTTTCAACTTTATTGCATATCTCAGGCATTTTTTGGAATTTTTGCTGCAAATTTTCAACATGGGGTTTTTGGGACCCCTTCTCATGAATGATATCACTGTCATGGCGTTATTCGGGCCCGAAGAGTGATTTCACAGTCACTGCGCAAAATAACCCTTCAGGCCCAAATAACGCCATGACAGTGACATCATTCATGAGAAGGGGTCCCAAATACCCCATGTTGAAAATTTGGTTCAAATATTCCTAAAAATGACTGTTTTTCGAGTGTTCATTGCGCAGTTCCTATGCACGCTCATAAGTTTGCGAATTTTCAATATTTTCACTCCAGATTTTCAACATTGCCATTTTACCACACCTCCTTATGAGCAGTGCAGCTGTCATTTTTCACATCTTGCCCAAAACGTGTTTCCGCCCATGTAACGCACAATGGGGGTAACAAAAAGGTCATGCTGAAAATTTATTGTACAAATACCAGAAATCGCACAGGGCATTAGGGTAAAGCACCCATACATGCCAAACACCACTGCAAATACCTGCAAGTGAACGTTCGGCATTGACAAATGCTTGTTAGGAATTTTTTCACCAAAGTTTCAACATAGCCATTTTAAGACCTCTGCTCATGAACAGTATCACTGTGATTTTTTTAATGTGTCCCATACATTGATTTCGCACATCAACTGCGCCATTATGCGCTACATGGGCGGAAACATGTTTTGGGCAAGATGTGAAAAATGACAGCTGTACTACTTATAAGGAGGTGTGGTAAAATGGTAATGTTGAAAATCTAGAGTGAAAATATTGAAAATTCACAAACTTATGAACGTGCTTAGGAACTGCGCAACGCACGCCCGTAAAACAGTCATTTTTAGGAATTTTCCCACCAAATTTTCAACATAGGCTTTTTGAGAGCCCACCTTATGAACAGTGGCAGTGACATTTTGTTACTTGGTCCCGAAAGGTGATTTTGTGCAGTGACTGCAAAATCACCCTTCGGGCCCGATTAACGCCATGACAGTGAGAGCATTCATGAGAAGGGGTCCCAAAAACCCCATGCTGACAATTTGGTGCAAAAATTCCAAAAAATGCCTGAGATATGCAGCAAAGTTGAAAAAACCCTATCTATCCCATTATGTAGCTTACCGGCATTTCCTCAGTTCGCGGTCGGCTTTGAAGAGTGCAAACGTGTTCCCGGTCCACCGAAGATTGTCGCGCCGAGGTCCGGAGGTAAGTATGGGGTGAGGGGGTTTGTGGGGAGGCAGGGTGTGCAGTGGGTGCAGGTTCTGGGAGGGGGGCAGGGAGAAGCTCCGAGGGACAGTATTTTATTTGCAGGTTTATTTTTTTACTGAGACGACGAGGGACGTTTGCCAGGCTGGGGTGGACTCCCAGCGTGACAGCTGAAAGGCTGTTTGGGGGGGCTGGAGCTGACGGGGGATTGGGCACCCCCGTCAGCTATAACACATTTTGCCATGCTGGGGTGGGCTCACAGCGTGGCACCTGGATGCTTGGGAGAGCCAGTGGAGCCGACGGGGATTGGGCACCTCATTGGTGACAGAGCATTTGTTGCCATGTTGGGGTGGGCTCCAGCGTGGCACCCTGTACTCTGGGGAGAGAGACAGTGGAGCCGATGGGGATTGGGCACCCCATCAGGCTACCATGTGTAGCCACGCTGGGTGGGCGCAGCGTGGCATGCAAAACTTTGGAGGGCGCACAGCCCGGCGGGGATTGGGCACCCTGCGGCTATACAGTATGTGCGTGTGTGCGTGTGTGTGTGTGTGTGTGTGTGTGTGTGTGGGAGGCAGCATGAGCAGGTGATATCTTATCGCTGCTCACTGAAGCGTAGCTCCCCCTTTCAACTGTACTCCACTGCATTTTGGAGCTGTCATAGACAGCTCCAGCAGGCATTGGAGAACTGTGGCCGCACCTGCAAACACACTGTCTGAATTGGAAGAGGGCTGCCACAACTCCGAAAACTCAGATGATGGCACTATGTTTCTTGCACATACGTGCAAGCAAACATAAAAATGAAGACTACATAACAGTACCTTGGGGGGCTGGGAAGACTGAAGCCTGTTTAAGAAAAGGTTCTGTAAGACTCCTGTTCCAAACCTAGCATCCCTTTTGGACAGAATGTGCAGACAGTCATGCTTAGTGAAGGTGTGTTTTCCAGGTAGGTGCCCTGCAGATATGTGCCAGAGGGATGCCTCTTGAGTCTGCTACTGAGGCTGTAGTGCCCCTTGTGGAATGTCCTCTGAATCCTAAGGGCGCTGCTTACCAGCTCTTTCATAGCAGAACGGTATGCAAGACACCAACCATGAAAAAATGGTCTTTCTTGCAGCAAGTTTGCCCTTGCCAACCTCCCCATAGGTGACAAATAGCTAGCTGTTGTCAGATGAGAGCCCATCAATTTGCTCCTGACAATTCACTCCTGGAAAATACGTTCCGGACAACTCACCCCTGTATATTTCGTTCTTTCCCCTACCCGCTCCACGTCAGTTCGCTCCAGCTCCCGCTCCAGCAGCACAAAATCAAACTGCTCAGTACTGCAGCACAGTTGCACCAATCAAATGTATGTACAATGCAAAACAGTGGATTTCATTCCTGTCAGTAATGGCATTTAAAAAAAATGCACTTTAAAAGTGAAAGGCTTGCTCTCTCAACACATCAACAAGATCATGACCCCACTGGAGTCCCCTGGGAGATCCAGTGGAAAAGCAGGAGAAAACAAAAAAGAATCTGTTTGATAACAGCCATCGAGATCCAGAGGCCAGTCCTGGAAGCCGAAGCCTGTGCCAAGAACCAGAAATGGAGACCGAAGCTGAAATGTTGGAAATTCCAGCCAAAATCCCAGTTAAGAACAGATTCATAGTCCTATCAGAGAGGGAGCATCAACACACTCTGGCTGTGGAAAATGCCCTTGCACTGCTGTCAATCATGATGTGTTGCAACCTGACGCAGAGGATCCTGGGCGGCCCAGCGGCCCCTTACAACCCTCAGAGGATGGGCTAATAACAACAGGAAATACCTGAAGGGATCTGACAGGTTTCTCTCCAACTTTTAAAAAGAGAGAAGGTAACTTTTTATTCAGCCACTCATGGTTGCGGTTCTGTTTTTATTAAGAAGGCTACCATGGGTCTTAGAGTTCGAGATAGTAATGGCAGCTCAACACCGCGTGAGGTGGAGACATTGTCTTTTGCACCTTGCCATTATGTTTAAAAAGTTTAAAAGTTCTAAAGAGTTTCTTTTTTTAAATAAAAGAAATTGCCTAATTGCTAATGTTAGACAGCCATTTCCATTTTTAAAATTTTTAAACAGTAGCAGGAACAGGAGTGGGTTGTCAGGGAGTGAGAATGGCAGGAGTGAATTGCCGTAGGAGCGGGTCGTCGGGAGCGAGTTAACCGTGAGCAAAATAGTGGGAGCGAATTGATGTAGACCCTTGTCAGATCTGATACCTTTTATTCTGTCAAGATAGTACTAGCTGAGTGCTCTCTTGACATCCAAGCAGGGCAATGTTTGCTCACCTGGACTTGAATGGGATAGAAAAAGCACAGGTAGAAGAGCTGTTTGGTTAAGGTGAAATTCTGAAACCACTTTAGGAAGGAATTTTCTGTATGTCTTCAGGACAACTTTGTCCATGTGCATGATGCTGTAGTTAGGCTCTGTGCAGAGGGTTTGGAGATCACTGACTCTCCTGGTAGAGGTCATACATATGAGGAAGAGTGCCTTCCACGTCACAAACCTGAGATCCACAGAGGCCACAGGCTCAAAGGGGGCATGCACTAGTTGTGCTGAGCATCTGTTTAGGTTGCAGGGTGTAACAAGTTCCCTAACTGAGGGATGCAGGTGAAGGGAGGCCTTTAAAGAATCTCTTGAACACCGGGTGTGAGGGTTGAGATCTTAGCTGATACTGCTGCCAGGTAGACGTTCAGTGATGAAGTCCTCAATCCACTTGTGTGCAGATGTTCCAAGGAATCTAGAACAACTGGTAAATCAGCTTCCAGGGAAGAAACTCTCTTATCAGAGCACCAAACTGAAATTTTTTTCCATTTTGAGAATAGGATTTTCTTGTGGTCTGTTTTCTTGAAACTGTCAAAATGTTCAGTGCTCTGCTTGACAGGTTCATGCTAGAGTATTCTAGGTAGCAATAGTAGTCTTTATTTATTTATGACACCCTTCCTCAGAGGCTCAGTGTGCCATTACTATAACATAAGGCAATAAAATAAAACCACCATTGACATATACAACCATTAAACATACTAAAAATAAAACATGTAATTAAATTAATTAAGGGTGAAGATATTACATAGTCACCCCAAATGTCTGCTGAAATAAAAACATTTTCAAGCCACTTTCAAAGGCCTCCACTGAGGGGGGCTACCTCAAAGCTCAGGGTAGGGAATTCCAGAGGACCAGGCCTACAACCTTGAAAGACCAGTCCCCCAAAGTCTTCAACATTGCCCTCGGAATGACCAGGAGGCCCTCCCCAGCAAAGCAAAGAGGGCAAACAGGTATGGTATATGAGGATGCAGGAGCTCAACCAGGTAGCCCGGGCCCAGCCCATATAGAGTCTTGTAAGTTAATAGTCCCACTTTAAAGGAGATATACCACTTTATCAGCAGCCAATGCAGATCATGCAGCACCAGGGAAATATGGCATGATCTTGGAAGGCCCATTAGTAACCGAGCTGCTACGTTCTTCAGCAGCTACAGGCACCACAGCATACCTCCACTGACCCCAAGGTAGAGAGCATTGCAGCAGTCAAGCCTTGTGATCACAAATGCATGAACCAGTGCAGTCAGGTTGCCAGGTGGGATAAGGGACTTAATCTCGCTGACATTCTGCAGATGGAAAAAGCCATTCCGGACTACTGCCAACATTTGAGCCTCCGCTGTCAGCCTCTCATCCAAAATGACTTCCAGATTTTTCATCTTTGTGGTACATAAAAGTCCAGAGGGACCAACCCAAAGCCCTGGCTACTTTTTGGTAGCCACCACTCCCCCCTTGGCCTGGCCTGCTCACTAGGAATTCTGTTTTCTCTTGGTTTAGCCTCAGCCAGCTCAATGACATCCAGTCTTGGATCTCAACCAAGCACTTATTAAGCACATCAACTGCACCCGATGTCCCAGGTGCAAAGTCATGGAGAACTGGGGTCATCAGCATAGCAATGAAACACAAGTCCATAATGCCTAATGACCTTACCAGGGGAAGCATATAAACCACAAACAATATGGGCAACAGAACTGAGCCCTAGGGTATGATACAGGACGGAACCACTGGGTGTGAGGAAAATCTTCCTAACACTATCTCTAGGTTCTGTCCTTGAACTATGACTCAGACCAGCAGAGGACCTTGCCAGTGAGGTCTGCATATTCCCTGGGCCAGTCCAAAAGCAGCTCATGGTCCACAGTGTCAAACACTGATAAGAGATCAATGAGGACAAGAACTGACCATTCTCCTCTGTCCCTTGCCCTGAGCAGGTCATTATGCACCCTGACTAGTGCAGTTTCTGTGCTATGCCTGGACCTAAATCCAGTTTGAAAAGGCTCAAATATGTCAAAGGCTGTGAGGTGTGCCTCAAGATAGAGCACTGCAACCTTCTTAATAACCTTTCCCAAGAAGGGGAGGTTAGAGACTGGACGGTAGTTCGCCAAGTCATCTGGGTCCAAAGATGGTTTCTTCAGAAGAGGTTTCACCAGCAGTGCACATTTATGAACCACTGGGAACACTCTATCTGACAAGGAGCACTGGACAGTCTCAGTGAACACTGGCCCAGATGCCCAACACAACTCACTAGTAATCGTGTGGGGCCTGGATCCAGGTTGCAAAATGTTGGTTGCAGCTCCAAGATCACCTCACATACCTCTTTCATCATCATCGGCCATAACTCCTCCCAAGACCACTGACTGCACCCCTGACTCAGAGCTTCTCTTTTGCTGGGCTGCCTTGTTCCAGTTGGAGTTATTCCAGCTCTAATTGAGGACATCCTATAGAAAGATAGGAACATAGAATCTGTTGGCAGATAAGGACCTGATGTCCCACCTAGTCTTTCCCATTTTCTCTATCTATCATGTCACTGCAGACCATACTCGGTCTCCAGTCTCCCCACCACCACCGCTAAGAACCCTCTGTGTCTATCCCATGCATTCTTGAACCTTGTCACTGTTTCTGCCACCACCACCTCTGCTAGTAAGCTGTTAGATGTGTCTACCACTCTCTAGTGAACAAGTACTTTCTTACATTCCTCTGAGCCTCCCCTCTTCTAACTTTACAGCATGACCCCTTATCCTTTAGCATCTTTTTCTGTGGAAAATGCTTCCCACCTGTACCTTGTTTTTGCCTGTGAGGTATCTCAGTGCCTGTATCATATCCTCCCTTTCTCTTCTTCCCCAAGGGAGTACATGTAAAGTTCCTTGAGCCTGATTCCATAGTGCTTTTGATGCAGACCATGCACCATTTTGGTTGCCCACCTTTGTACTGCCTCCACTCTCTCTATGTCTTTACAGAAGTGGGGCCTCCAAAACTGTACACAGTACTCAAGGTGTGGCCTAACCAGTGATCGGTATAGGGGTATTATTACCTCCCTCCTTCTTCTGGTGATTCCCCTTCCTATGCAACCTGGCATCATTCCAGCCTTCCCCACTGCTTTGTACAGCTGTGCAGAATATAAAATTCCACTTATGGAATGCCCACAGAATTACCATTCCAATTCCATGGAATATCATGCAATTTATGTGAAAATTCTGCAGAATTTTGCCAAATTTTAAACTTCAGTTATTTTGCTCTAATTTTAAATTTACTACTTTTTTTGCCACTTCAGGCTGCCAGGTTTCAGCACTGTCACGGACCTCTGCACTTACACCTCCTGTTCCCTGCACTCACCCTGGCTCCCCTGGCTTACCTCCCAGATGGTGGGGTCGCAGCACCCCAGCAGTAGTGCCACAATCATGGTGACTGTCCAGAAGAGTCGGTGAGGAGGCTAATTGAAGCTGGAGGCAGGCTTCATAGAGGCAACCATCAGCGTGAGTTTTTTTCCCTCTTATTTCTCCAGGGGCAGGGACGTGCAATGATGTTCTGCGTCTGCCCCATCCCTCCGTACTGCTTCAGGCGCCGAACCAATGGAGGTACCCCCAGCATCCGCCAGGGGTTCCCAATGGATCAGTCACACACCCCACCCTTCCCCCAGAGAAGGAGAGCAGTTCATGGGATGCTCGATCCTTCTCTCCCAGCCGGCCCTCCGGTTCCCAGGATCCGTTCCCGAACCCGGGTCGCCGGCGTCAGAAGCGGAAGTCCAACTGCTGCACCTGCGGGATGGCCTTTGCTCTAATTTTAAAAGTACAATCCAAATGATACCATGGTATGTAGACAGTTGATTCTTGCACATGTAAGTGCACCACATGTTGGAGAAGTAGGTTGAAAGGCCGGAGTTATGGGTCACCAAACATTTGATCAAACTTTAATTTTCAGTTATTTTCGATCTAATTTCAAAATTTCTTATTCAAATTTCTCTACAATTTTACAGTTTAGAGAAACATACATCATGGGTATGTGCACAGAGTTTTAAATCTCAAGCTTCAAATGGGGCTGAGTTACAGCTAGCCAAACATTTTGCCAAAATTTAGATTTTGTTTTTTAGTATAATTTTGAGTATTCATTGAAATGTTATAACATTTTACAGGTATAAAGGTTATCACTACATTTATAAATGTTCATAGTCTCGCATTTCTGGCTGCAAATGGGACTGAGTTATAGCCTGCCAAACATATTGCCAACATTTTAATTTCAGTTATTTCCCTCTAACTTTAAAACAACATATCCAAATTTAACAGGATTTGAAACATGTAAACTTCTATACCACATGGTCATTTCTGACACAGTTCATACTTACAACTTTAAATGGGACTAAATTAAAAGTAGTTAAACTTTCACTAAATTTTAAAATTAAATTTTGCAAGAATATAAACTGCAAATGTATAAACCCCTGAAACTTTAAAACTAGAGAAAGCAGTGCCACTAAGTTTGGTAGGTTCTTACACCTTAAAAGGAGACTGCTTATTATTAATTCATTGCTGCCAAAAAAATGCAAAATAACATCTGTACTTAAAGTCGAATTCCATGAGTCTTTGTGAAAAGTGTGGAATTTCATTAAAATCCCATAAAACTGTAATTTGCTAATTTCACTCAGCCTTATCTGGGGGATTCAAATTAAAGGATAGGGGTATGAGGGCCAGGTAATGCAGGGTGTCACCAGCTGCAGGAGTTAGATGCTTAGTTTCCCCAACAAATGGACAGCTGAGCTGGGTAGCACACCAGTGGTAGACCCACCCCCACTCCCAGTTGGAGCAAGGAAGCAAGAGTGTCAACAGTTCCAACCTGAATGCAGGATATACAAGGATCACACTCAACAAATTGGTGCTCCAGCGAGCCTGGTGTACATGCAAGTGTGGGACACAGAGGTACTCAAAAAGATGTAGTGGGGAACACAGTGTCTGGGGCACAAGGAAGGAAGAATTCTGGCTATTCAAACAGGACAGGTTGCTAGGAAAAGGATTAGGTGACTCATTTTAAGGGATTTGTCACTGCAAAGAACAATGAGGTTATCAGTAGTATCAGTAGTTCTACTGAGTCAATCTGGCTATGCTAAGAGAGAAGGGAGGTGCAAAATAGTCACCCAGAGAGGAACAGCAGGACTGCAAAAAAGCTCAGTCCAGCTTATCAGATGAAGCAGTGATACCTACACTGTGAATGTCGAATTCCAAAAGAATAATTCTGGATGATGCTTCTATATACTACCATAAATATTTGAGAAAATGTTACAGATAATTTTGTTTGTTTGTTTGTTGTTTCCGCTGTTAATTGAAAACTGCTAAACCAATTTATCTAGTTGTGTTAGACACCAGCATACACTAACATTGGACATGCATGTGTAATGTTAAGTCAAGACCAGAGAAGTTACATACATCCACATTTTTAAGAGTTTTCACAAAGTTTTGCAAATATTTACATGGTAACTTTTTGAACCCTTGTAACTTAAAAATCTCTAATCCAATTGTTTCCATATTTAGGTGATTCTATAACCATAATGAAAAGGCTATTTGTGCTAATTTACACATGTCTAGATCCAAAGGTGCCTGAGTTATATGCAGATAAACTTTGTCATGAAAATTCCCACAAAAAATAAAATGACAGGTTTTAACCACATATACTTTGAGATGATACACCCTAATGACATGAAATCTGTACATTTTTAGAACTCCTATCATCAAGTAATCATGCCAGATTTAAGATATATGACCCAATAGTTGGCTGAGGTATATGCAGATACAAATTTTCATGAAATTTCCCATAAAAAATAAAATTCAGATTTTGAGTACCCATAATTTTGAAACAATTCATCCTAATGCCATGCATTTGGTACATAGTTAGGACATCCGTCATCAAGTAACCATATCAAATTTGAGATCTCTGGCCCAATAATCAACTCAGGCACATGCAGATAAATTTTTTCATGAATTTCCCACAAAAAATAAAATGACAGACTTTGAGCACCTATAACTTTAAGACAATCCATCATAATTTCATATTTGGCACATCTTTAGAAAACCTCCCATATATTATATTAAGCATGCCAAATTTCAGATCTCTATCACAATAAATGGCTGAGTTATGAATGAATTATTAAATTTTAAAAATTCTGCAAAAATTCAATGAAATTTCATGAAAATTCACAGACTGTCGTGAAATTTCATCGACATTCTGCAAAATTCGGAATTTTCTCATTCCACACAGCTCTACTGTTTTGTCACACTGCTTTACTACATTCAAGTCATCAGAAATGATCACCCTCAGGCCCCTTTTCCTGCTTTGTATCTGTTAATACCTCTCTTCCCAGTCGGCATGTTGCCTCTGGGTTCTTATGCCCCAAGTGTAATATTTTGTAGTTCTTTGCATTAAAACCCAACTACCAAGCCCTTGACCATTCTTCCAACTTTTCTAGATTTTCTTCTCATTTTTTCCACTCATCCCAGTGTATCTACTCTGTTGCAGAGTTTTGTGTCATCTGTGAACAGGCATACTTTCCCTTCCATCCCTTTTGCAATGTCACTGATGAAGACATTGAAGAGGACTGGCCCTAGTACTAATCCCTGTAGTACTCCACTGGTCACTTTGCCTTCTCCGGAGTGACTGCCTTTTACCACCACCCTCTGACTCCTATTGTCCAACCAATTTTCCACCCATTTTACTACCTTAGGACCTACTCCTAGGCTTCCCAGCTTGTTTAACAGCCTTCTATGTGGAATGGTGTCAAAAGCCTTGATGAAATCCAGGTAGGCCATGTCCACCACTCCCTCTTGATCTACTTCCCTTGTCACCCAATCAAAGAACTCGATCAGGTTTGTCTGGTGGGACCTCCCCCGTGAACCCATGCTGCCTCTGATCCTGCAGGTTATTGGTAACTGGGTGTTCCCCAATTCTTCCTTTAATAGTGTTTCCATTGCCTTGCTTACCACCGATGCCAGGCTGACTGGCCTGTAATTTCCTCCCTCCTCCCTATTTCCATTTTTGTGGAGTGGGACTACATCTGCCCTTCACCAGTCCCCCGGTACTCTCCTATTTTTAATGACATGTTGAAAAGGGCTGTCAGAGGTGCAACTAACACCTCTTTCAGTTCCCTCAGTATCCTGGGGTACACCTCATCTGGCCCCATTGCTCTGTCTACTTTTATCTTTGATAGTTCCCTAAGCACTCTTTCTTCAGTAGATGGTTTTGTGTCCACTTCCCATCCCTTTATACCCATGCCCTTTACCCTTGGCCTGTTTCCTTCCCCCTCCTCCATAAATACTGAACAGAAAAAGTTGTTTAATAAATCTGCTTTCGGGTGGTCCTCTTCCACACTGAACCCTCCTTCCCCTTTCAGATGAACTCTCCTTCCCCTTTCAGTCTTACAATTCCCTCCATATTCTTCTTTTTTCACTTATGTATCTAAAAAATGTTTTGTCTTCCTTTGTCACTAACTTGGCAATCCTTTCCTCTGTGTGTGCCTTTGTACTTCTGACTGCCTTCCCTGCCTCCCTTTATTTCTCTGAGTAAGCTTCCCTATCCCCTCCTTCTGTGTTTTTTTTTTTTGTACATTCTAAATGACTTTTTTTGCACTTTTTTTCTGCTACTTCCTTAGAAAACCACAGTAGTCTCCTTTTTCTCTTGCACTTGCTCACCTGTCTTGCACAGAGGTTTATAGCTCACCCAATTCCCCCTTTTATTTTTGCCCACCTTTGCTCGACTCCCCCAGTTTTCTTATTCTCACCAGGGCTTCCCTCAGGCATTCTCCCATTTTCTTAATATCTGCTCTCCTGAAGTCCAGGACCCTCACCCTTGTGTGATTTGATTCTGACCCAGTCCTTACCTGAAACCATACTGTGTGGTGTTCACTGTTTCCCAGGTGGTTCCCCACTCTGACACCAATCACACTGTACCCATTTGAGAGTACCAAGTCCAGAAATGCCCCCTCACAAGTGAGTTCCAACACTAATTGCCTGAGGAACTCCCCTTGCATGGAGTCCAGGATTTACCTACACCCGGTTGTAGCTGCAGTGTGAAGACTCCAATCCATGTCCAGTAGATTGAAGTCTCCCACTGGCAATACCCCCCCCTTGCAAGCCATCTTCCGGATTAGTTCCACCATTTCCATATCAACCTCTCCCCCTTGTGTTGGAGGTCTGTAGATCACTCCAGTTCTAATAGCAGACCCCTTTCTTCTTCTGGAGTGACCCACAGTATCTCTTCATCTTTCCATGGCTTTTATGTTATCCTTTACATATAGAGCCACTCCTCCCCCCTTCTACCTACTCTGCCCCTTCTGAACAGCATATATCCTGGAATGGCTACTTCCCAGTCCTGGTTTGCATTGCACCAGGTCTCCATGATGACAATCAAGTCCAGCCCTGCTTTCACCATGGTGGCCTCCTGGTCTGCAACCTTGTTGTTCAAACTTCTCATATTTTCACAAATGACTTCCAGGCTATGCTGCCACCATCTATCCCTTTTCCCTTTTGCCTTCCCTTTTCCTGTCCACTGTTTTTTAGTTTTATTCTCGCCTTGTAACACCTGGCCTTCATTGCTGTTTGCCCCTTGCTGAGTATGCTGTCCCTACTTGCATTATTTGTTTGTCTCTTGAGCTTGTGAAGGAGGGCAGTCTTTGTTCTTCTGCCTCCTTCCGCCTCCCCCCAAGCTAGTTTAAATGCTTGCTAATGAAACATTTAAACCACTCACTGAGGACCACAGTTCCCCCTGTCCTATCTGAAAAGAACCAAGTGAACTCCTTGCATTTCATGGTGAAAATGCCCTCATGGGCTCCAGACAGGCTGCATGCAGAAGTTTATATACAGTCTGAAAGACCTGAGCCGGTCAGTTCCTCCCAGCAGCAATCTCTCTTGACAGAAATTCTGCCTTTTTCCAAGTGACTGCCTTCTGATATTCTTCATAATGTGACATCAGAACTAGTTTGTCCTCCTGGGCCCTGGACCTCCTCCAACAATGTTCAAACCTTTGTCCCATGGTCTCCAATCACCTTAACTCACCATCAATCTACAGCGAGTTGAGGCACAATACCAGGGGACACACATGAAGGTCTTCAAGAACTAAGCTCTCCGCTTCAGTGTTCTAAGGTTTAAAATTTTTACTCTGCCCCAAGACAGAGTCAGAAGGTCATGCCTCATGGGGAGAGGGATGGGATTCCTATCTGACAGGAGCAGTCGGAGAAAGAACCATGGCTGTCTCTCCCAGTCTGGTAGGACCAGAATCATTCTTGCTGACTCCTTCCTCAATTTCCAGAGTACTCTTGTGAATTAGAAGAAATGGATGGAATGCATAAAGCAATTTCCCTCCCAATTGAGAGTCAGAGCATCCAGGGGTAGAGTCTCTCTGTGAGGTGGCCTGCAGCAGAACAGTGGTACCTTGTGATTGTCCCATGAGGAAAACAAGTCCTCCTCTAGTACATTCCATCTCCTGAAAAAAAATCTGAACTACCTAGAGGTCTAGTGACCACTCGTGGTTTCCCTGACTGGTCCTGCTTAGTGAATCTGCCAGAACACTGTGGTAGATGTACCACAGTGATTTCTGTGTATAGGGAGTATACCAGATTCTGCATACTCATTGCCTCTGTGTATTGTTTTGTGGAGCTGGTGCCACCTTGCCTTTTTATGTAGTTCATGGTGATGGTATTGTCTGTTCTTACCAGAACTGCCTGGTCTTAGACCACGTATGAGAAGTGCTGTAGAGACAAAAGTACAGCCCTGAGTTCCAGCAGGTTTATTTGCTGCTGTTGCTCTTGTGGAGACCAGATGGCATGTATTGCGTGAAAATCCAGATGCCCTCCCCATCCTAGTAGGGTGACTTCTGTTGTTATGTTAACATCACCACTGCTAAGACCTCTCCCATGGTTATAAGAGCGGTCTCACACATGTTCTTAGAGTATGACGACCCTATAAGAATGTAAGTGAGGCCACTCTTACAATCATAAGAGTGGTCTCAGTGATGGTATCAATATATTATTGATCAAGCTCAATCAATTATACATAATTGTTTTTTTAAAACCTTACCGGAACTTGCCCATTTCTAGGACAGCTGCACGTGAGACACTCGTCACACAGTAACAGTGTCTCATATGCAGAAGAAAGGAGTGCTCTGATTGGTTGGCAGCACTCCTTCAGTCTATAATCTCATAGTGAGGGTTGTGGACAGTTTTTAGAATGGTATTCCTTTTCTGAGATTTTCCACTTCCTTCCACCGCTCTAGAGCCCTGACCAGGCCTGCTGCAACTGATATTAACTGGCTTGGTGGATTTGACCTTTGATGCCAGTATCTTCTTACGTGGCACTGAACATCTTTAATCTGTGGCTGAGCCCAGGGCACTACAGCTGTTGTTGTTGGCATGTGCCCTAGCAGCTGCAAGAAGTCCCTTGCTGGCTTTAGCTTGCCTGGCTTGTAAGATCTTGCACAGGGCAACAGGTTCTGCACTCTTGCCTGTGGCAAGAATGCATTCCCCTAAGTAGTGTCCACTTCTGCTCCTATGAAGACTGGCACTTGGTCAGGTTCCAGCTGGGACTTTTTTATGTTTAGTAGAAAGCTTAAGACTCCCCAGGGTGTTTCTCACCTCTGTAGTGGAGCACACAGTGCCTCTTGCTCTGTCCTGCCTATGACTAGTCAGTCGTCCAGGAAAGGATGTCATGTTATAATTTGTCTTCTCAGGTATGCAGCCACTGCTGCTAGGCACTTTGTGAACAATCTTGGAGTTGATGTTAGGCCAAAAATCAGTGTGGCAAACTGATACTGTTCATTTCCTAATCTGAGTCTTAGGTTATTTTCTGTGAGAGTGCCTCACAGGGATATGGAAGTATGCATCTGTAACCCATAGGTGGTGCTATCCCAAGGGCTCCTACCCCTGCCTGCTTGGCTAGGAGTAGGTTAAGGGGCCTGAGTTCTGAAATGGGTGCCTCCACCTGGAGGTCAGGTTTGGTAGTGGTCAAGCTAACCTTGGCACAGCCCTCCGGGACACTGTAACACCCCTCTTTCCTTACTAGTGGCCAGAACAATACACAATAATCATTTTCACAATACCCCTGATACACCACACAAGTACCCACACTGTTTGAACTTACCACCAGGGCTTTCCTCTGGCTCGACCCTGGGGACCCCCTGCAAAACAAGGTTATACACAGCAAATAACAGCAGTATAGTACTCATACACAAACTGGAACCACAGTCAGGCTAAATGCAAAAAGAGTTAGATCTGATTTATTTAAGGGACTTGAACAAGGGAGGGGAGTAATCAGGTTAATTTGCTTAAAGGTTGTATCAATCAACCAGTTACAGTGCCTTCAGAAAGTATTCACCCCTCTTGGATTTTGTCACATTTTGTGATGTTGCAAACTCAAATTAAAATACATTTATATGGGATTTTTATGTCACGTGTTTACTCTAATTACTCTATAATGTCAAAGTGGAATGAAACTTTTGGAATTTTTTGTGCATGTAATTTAAAATAAAAACCTGAAATGTCTTGAGTTGATAAGTATTCACCTCCTTTGCTATGACACTCCAAATTGAGCTCAGGTGCATCCAATGTCCTTGTGAGATCACTCTAAAACTTGAATGGAGTCCACCTGAAGACAGTTCAAATGGTTGTCATGATTTCAGAGGAAATACACCTGTCTATATAAGGTCCCACTGTTGACAGTGCATATCAGAGCAGAAACTCTACCATGAAGACCAAGGAGCTGTCCGTAAAACTCTGTGATAGAATTGTGAGGAGACATAGATCTGGGAAGGGGTATAAATGTTTCTAGGGTGTTGAAAGTTCCCAGGAGCACAGTCAAGTCCACCATTAGGAAATGGAAAGATTACAGAACCACGCAGACTCTTCCTAGAGCAGGCCATCCTCCCAAACTGAGCAACCGGGCAAGAAGGACCTTGGTCAGGGAAGTGACCAAGAACCCAATGACCACCCTGACAGAACTACAGAGTTTCATGGCTAAGATGGGAGAACCTGTCCAGAGGACAACAATCTCTATAGCACTTCACAGATGTAGCCTCTATGG